>CM047587.1:5801038-5832295 GCA_026184515.1 Peronosclerospora sorghi | reverse complement strand
TCCGTTAGGTACCTGTACCTAGTCGTACCTTCGCACGATGCCCCGTCTATGTCCCGCCCATGTACACCACAGTTGTACACACAACTGTATACACAGTAGTACACACAACTGTATACACAGTAGTACACACAATCGTACACGCAATTACTCACCCGGTTGTGCCCACAGTCACACCCACATTTATGCCCACAATGGTACCAATTTTATGGCACACTTCACCACAGAAGCTCATGTGCAGGCCTCTTCCAATATGGCATTTGCCAAATTTGTCATATATAACTTATATGTGGCCAAATCCGAACCTTAAATATGGCAAATATGACACCTCAATTGGCAATCCTATTTATCATACGATATTATATTTCCTACAACTGTGAGGGCATGGTCTGGACCTCTTTAAATTGTTTCGCTTGCATAATTCCCCCCAACGATATGTCCATCAAACTGGACCTGTAAATATACTTCTCCCACCCCATCACAGAAAAATCCGACTCTACGCGGCTGGTGCCTGGAAACACAGACGCAAGACCACCACCGAAGTCGCACAGGCGCGGGAATCGCTGCTGCAAAACAGCACCCCAAGCATCCGAGAAGCTCGTCCCAAGATTCTGAGCATTTAAGATGCCTTGGAGTTCAGTCTGCGAGCGATATGCAGCACGCAGACTCTTGTTCTCCTCCTCTAGGTCCTCGATCTCTTGTTGGCTGAACGTACTGTCCAATCGGTCACGCATATAGATGACCAGCTCAACAAATTCTCTATCTGCCATTTTCGCAAATTGAAAAGGTAAGCACGGAGGCATCGTATTCATGGGTCCATTGCTATCGTTGCGCTCGGGTTCGATGGACGCAACTCCAGAGGACAGGCCGACAATCAGCTGGCCGAAGGTCGCTGCCAGCATGTTGACATCTTCATTAGTCAGTTGCTCCATAGATTGATAGACAAATGAACCTCTACCACACAAGAAAGAAATGACGTCATCCTTTGAGATCACCCGAACTCCCGACGTGTAAAATTGAGCAGTCTCCTGTTGCAGTATTTGTGAAATTTGAGCTGCATTTAGAGGTCCTTGCATGCCTCTTAGATCACGAAGCGCAGATATGAACGCTTTGAAGGCAGCCAGTTGTTGCTGAACAAGGAAAGCAGGGGTCTGTCGTGTTTCTAATAGGAGGTACACATCAACAACAGCGGTCATCTACAAAACAGCAATCCACAAAACCAGCGAAAGCTTACAACTGGGATTCTTAGTTTCGAGATCAGCAAACACAGCGACGGGGTTCGAAACGAACCACCTTAAAACTATTCCGAGACGGAGCCAGCGCGTCGTCGCTACTTTTGGGAACTTTGATTTCAATTCGTTGATGAAAAAATTAAACTGGCGGCGTAAAAAACAAATGGTGGCGGTCAGTGTTTTATAGAGCTTCCCGCCATATAGCTTCATAACCTCTCTTTGGAAAACAAGATCGAGTTGGTGCGCACCACACCAGATGCGGATTAAGCGACTTCCGGCAGGCTGCAGATGCCCAGCCATTAGGGAAACAAGACCCCGAACTCTGCCTGTCATATTTCGCGCTCCATCCGATGACGTAGACAAGAGTTTACGCCGCCAGTTAGGGCACACAACATCGATACCTTTACTGCAGGTTGCGAACATCGCTTGGCCGGTGTGGCCGCCGAATAGCGGCAGAGCAAACAGATGGACGCAACACAGGTCGTCTACAATGTTGAAACGAACGCGGACATCGAAATACGAAGTTATTCCGACAGTAGCAGAATCGAAAGCAATTGAAAATGTCCAGCGACTCTTCAAAACATTGTAGAGCTTTTGAAGGTTAGCGGCCAACACATCCGAGAAAACTGTGATATTTTCGCTTCGTTGCAGCCCTTGAGGTAACCAAGCTGCAGCTCTTCCCGAGCACATAATATTTGGCGATCAACCAACCTGAACGAAGCACCAAGAGCCAGGTATCCAACAACGAGGTTAAACAACTTCGGCTGCTTGATACATATTTGGTAGAAGTCACGCGCTGATGAGTTGTCACCACCGGCAACTTGGACACGTTCGAAAATAGCTGTATCCCTTTGCGCTGTCTTAATATCAACCATAGGCTCAAAGAGCAAGTCAGAAATAAAGACGCCTACGATATCGGGCTTTATGTGGAAGAAAAGCTGGCCGTCGGTACCTTCGAAATGAGAGTGAATGCTATTGACCTTCGATGCCTGGCTTTCAAAATAGGTCGCTTTGCGTTCGTCCGCCGCGACAGCGTACTCCACCCATTGTGCGGGATGCTGACTTGTCAAACGCTACCTGTAGAGTTCAAGGCGAAAAGGCGCTATGAAGTACTTGGTGGCCGTGGTTCCGTTTCTGGCCAACTTTCTCTTCACGGCCAAACTTTGCGCAAAAACGGCAATGGACAGAGGTTATAGCACCCGAGCTTGCATCGCGAGACGCGACTATGAAGCCATTCCAACTGATGTGCGTGGTTGTATGGAGTCGTTCGCTTGGTTGGAATGGTAGGCCTGCAATGGGGTGCGCTTCTTCTCAAAACTTCGTTTTGTGCGCACTGCAATGCAATATGCTCATTTATGGTAATTTTTCGAACTTAAATATGACAAATATGGAATCATGGGAACCAAATGCCATATTTGAAGAGGCCTGCTTATGTGGCATGGAAGCGACTCCGCTCGTTGCACGAAGGAACGCAGAAAGCGGGTCGAATCTCCCTGAAGCGCCAGCTATTCAGTATGGAGATGAAGGAAGGCGCGAATGTGTTGCAACACTGCAACGAGATCGTCAACATCTACGCCAAGATTGTGGCTATCGGCGCAAAGATGGACGACGAAGACCTTGGCCATTTGTTTGCTAAGCAGTTTGCCCAAGGGCTACGAGAACGTGGTTCTGCACGTCGAGATGAGCAACTCCGACTTGAAGACTCAAGGGGTGATCAAAGTTCTCATTAATGAGCACGTGAAGCGTGCCGGTGAGATAAAGACTGCAGTCACCAAGCCCGACGAGCACGCCAAGGCGTTTGTGTCGGAGAAAGCCCATCGCGTATGATCGTATGCGTCAATACCGGTCACTCGGTTAACCGGTTCTGGACCAAGAACAAGCATCAAGGTCGTAAGCCCAGCAGTGGTCGCTTTGGCAAAAAAAGGCGCGAACCACGTGCAGCTCGACTACGAGGACGACGATGATGCCATCGCGTTTGCTGTGTCAACGGATGCATTTCGCCGGACATTTCCATGATCGGAAAGTGGGCGATTGACAGTGGTACCACGCACCATGTCTGCAACGACCGCTCGATATTTGACAACTTGGCCTAAGACGACAACGGTGAACTTGTGGTCGCGGAAGGCACGAAGACCAAGATTCTCGATGTCGGCACGGTACACGAACGTAGCATTCGTCACGGCGGATAAATCGTGATATCGAACTCTGCAACGTGTACCTGGGATTAAGAAGAATCTGCTTTCGATCCCGCAGACCAAGAAGTCAGGAAAGTTCCGTGTCATCTTCGAAGGACCTGAAATGAGCGTGTTCGACAAAGGTCGCGTAAGGGCGTCGCAACAGCCCAGCTTGCGTTCGGTATGTTTTGGCTCCGTTCGCCCCCGCGCCCCGCTCCAGCCTCAGCTTTGACAGGTTCAAAGGACCTTGCGACCTCGATTTTTCACGGGTTTATGGGTTACGCATCGACTCCAGTATTGCGCATACTGCTCGACAAGTCGATGGTGAAGAACGCCGACCTGCCTGCAAGCGCTCCAGGTACACCGGTGTTCCAATGGTTCCGACAAGGTAAAATGGTCCATAAACCGCTCATGTCTAATACCGAGAAGTGTAAGTTTCGCCCATTCGATCTCATCCATCTCGACGTGCGCACTCGTGCATTTTGACGATATTAGCGTTTATTGCGCCAATGAGAGAACAGGAAGGGAAATGTCGCATTTCGACCAGCGTTTATGCAGTAGTATGGCCATCTTTGTGGCCCGACCGAAGTCGATAGCTTTAGTGGCAGCAAGTATTTGCTCCTGATCGTGGATGATTTTAGCGGTTTGTATCACGGCTCGTGCATCGCGTCCAACTCTGACAATGGTGTGCTGATCATGAATTTCATCAAGAAAAAGTCGGCAACCAGTTTGAGCGCCGTGTCAAGTTCGTGCGTGACGACGGTGCCAAGTAATTCTCCACGAACGCAATCAAGTCGTTTTACGCTGATCAAAGCATCGAGAAGCAATTGAAGGTGCCATACGCGCATCAGACCAACAGTATAGCCGTGCGCAACATCCGCAGCATCTTCACGATGGGTCGAATCTTGCTTCAACACACTGGCCTGGAAAATGCCTTTTGGACGGAGGCCGCAATGACCACGATCTACATCAAGAACCGCTTTCCGTCGCCCAAGTCCGATGACAAGACGACATACGAGCTGATCCACGGAGTGAAGCCCAGCATCAAGCACATGCGCGTCTTCGGTTGTCTCGCGTTCGTACTCACGCCGAGTGAGATGCGCAAGAAATGGGTTGTCAAGGCTTGCCCGTCGGCTACCAATAGTAATCGAAAGCGTATCGGATTTAGACATTGAAGCGAACAAGATTGAGATCAGTCGCGATGTCAACTTCGACGAGACCAAACCTGGCAGTTGGCACCTCGAACACATTGCCCCAGGCATAGGAGATCTGCTGGAGCGTCTAGATGAAATTGACAACGATGGCGGCCTCAACTTGGCCAATTTCAAGTACAGCAGCAAACGTCGTCCAGGCGCCCCACAACCAGTCGATTCATTATCCTCGGATGCAGACGACGGAGCCAGCGGATCCCAAAACTTTCGACGGTCACCTCGACGACGAATGTATCCGGTCGAGTGGTGGCGTGCAAGTGAGAACTTAGCATAGACCAACGATTTCGCTGAACCAAGCAAGTTTGAAGAGGCTGTCAGCGGTTCTGATAAAGAACACTGGAAGCGCGCGATTGCTGCCGAGTTGCGATCCATGCAAGAACGAGAGTATTATCGATAGCCAAGCGCCCAAGCGACGAGCGAGACATCGATACCAAGTGGGTACTCAAGATTAATCGACGCGCCGATGGTTCGATCGACAAGTACAAGGCTCGACTTGTTGCTCGAGGATTCAAGCAGAAGTACGGCATCGACTACACCGAGACTTTTGAACCAGTGTTCACGTACACGACCCTTCGCATGGTGATCGCACTGTCGAAGTCATTCGGTTGGCCAGTTGAGCATATCGACGTTGTGACAGCCTTACCCTACGATGTGATGAAAGAACAAGTGTTCATACGGGTCTCCGAAGGCATGGAACTCAAGCGAGATCTCAATTGTCTCAAACTGCTCAAGTACATCTACGGTTTGAAGCAAGATTCCCGAGTCTGGAACGAGACATTTGACGAATACGTGCAAACGATCCGCTTCGAAGTGTCCAAAGTCGATCCGTGTCTGTAACTCAAGTGTGTCGACGACCAGTGTGTGCTCCTGCTCGTCTACGTTGACTATGTAAATGTTACTGGGTGTTCGTCTTACCTGATTGCTGTTGCGAAGAGTCAGCTCAAGACGCGGTTTGAGATGAACGACAATGGTCTATGCAAGTTTGTTCTCGTCATAGAACTCGTCGACAATGTAGATGGCTCAGTTACTCTGTGTCAACGTCGCTATATCAGCAACATCCTGAAGCGCTTCAACATGAAAGACTGCAACCCCGTGGAAAGCCTGGTCGACATCAGCACCAAGCTCACTGCGAAGAATGAAGAATACGTGCCAGCCATCAATGCTCCATATCGTGAAGCAGTCTGTGCTCTGATGCATGTGATGTGCGCAACTCTCCCCGACATTGCGTACGCCGTAGGAATAGACTCGCCGTTTATGGAAGCACCTCAAGAGACCCTCTGGGTTTCAGTCAAGCGCATCTTTCATTACCTCCGAGGTACCAAGTCGCACGGCATTTGATTCACTGCCGACTAATACGTGGAGTTTGCTGAATACTCTGATGCTGACTGGGCCGGTGACAAGTTATACGGCAAGTCAACATCCGTATACTTGTTCACACTCGCTGATGGACCGATCATCTGGGGATCTAATAATCAATCAAGCGTTTCCCTGTATACAAGTGAGGCCGAGTACATCGCACTAAGCCTAGAAATTCAAGAAGGCAAGTGGGTCCATCGTCTATTGTGCAGAGTATTGGATGCTGCGAAAGTCCCAAGTCCGAAGCTGGTAATTCTCGAAGACAACCAGTCGTGGATCAAGATGACCATGAATCCAGTGAGCCATGGTTGTTCCAAGCACATCAACATCAAGTACCATTACATCCGTGATGAAGCCAAATCTGGTGAGGTTGAAGTGGAGTATTGCCCAAGTTCGACCATGAACGCCGACTTGCTCAGAAGGGTTTAGCCGGCCCTCGTCACCACGAGCTCACCCAAGCCCTCGGAGTTAAAGGTTCTGACCATTGAGGGGGGGGGGGTGCTATTGTGGGTACAATGGATCACAACATCCTTGAGTTGAAGTTGACACTGTAGAAGATTCTCACACTGTGGAAGATTCCTCATCTGGTTCTGGGTTGAACCCAGTTCAACCCATCAACTTTGTTGAAGTACCCACGAAAGTCTGTTTGTCTATACATGTGTTCACGATAGGTAGGACATGGATATGTTTACAGTAGGTAGGAGAGGGATATATTTACGGTAGCGTAAGACACAATCGGCTTAGAGGTAGCAGTAGCGAACTAATTCCCGATCAATTCACTCAGCAATTTACCATCTCCCACTCGGTCAAGTCTACTCCTCTTCTCGATCTCGTGACTTTTAACAATGGTTTTATACAAATCCAACTTTCTCTCTAATGTCTCCAACTTTAGTGTTCAGTCAATTTTCCCACATACAGCCCTCGATGTTTTAGAAACAATCTGGGGGTGTGCTCCCATACCGATTGTCAACGAAAACCTATCGATTGCAAGTCTGAGATGGTTGTAGACTGTTTCCTACTCTACAAAAAGTATCGTCCAGTATCTCCTGTACGACTTCCTGATGAGCTATGAACCGACGGGTATCCGCTGAGTTTAGGAGCATGGTTGTTTAAGTTACGTACTTTCCTACGCCTTCTTTTGGCCGCTCTCGTTTCTTTTCGCACGTGTTTCACACCTTTCACCCACAGCGCTACTCGTCGACGTAAACGTGCATTACATTAAACTAGTACAAATCTATGCGATTATGCTATATAATATTTGAAACAAACCTAGTTTGTCTATGTTGGAGAGCCCCGAAATTCGGCCGCGTGGTGTGTCGGACGTATTTGAGTATTTGCGACTTTCAGTAAAGGAGAATTGGGTAATACCCAATTTTATGGGAGTTACCCAAATCCATATATACATTTGTTAGATTAGGTGTTTACTTAATTATAATATAGTCACTTCAGAATTCTAACTGTAGTATATAAGTACACAGGCATAGCATAGTACGGTTGTTGCACGCGGGGCGCTAAGTGGAATTGCATTGTTTGTTGGAAAGTGGAACTGGTATTTACGTTAAGATTTGGTCTAATCACATTACTCTGGAGATTTCGTTTGTTGGAATTAGTTACGTGGAATAAAATAAAGAAGTTTATTGTAATGTTCTTATAGTACGCACATTGTTTCGTCTACACTACTATAAATTGGAAGCACGCTATCGCACGCACTGTAGTGAAGCCAGGAAATCGTGATAAGATGACGGATAATGAGAAATCCGAACAGTCGCTATGTAGGAAACATATATCTTTAGTCACTACGAGAAGCTTATTAACGTCGTCTTCAAGTGAGCGGATCACTCGAGTACGATAGGGGTGTTCAAACTGTTTTTTTTCGTTGTAAAAAATTTTCAGCCCACTCGAGTGAGTGGGATCTGTTAAAAAAGTCTGTCTAGTTTTGGTTTTTAAAAACTGAGTGGGACTATTATATGTTGCAATTTGTATTTCGTTCTTATTAGTAGCATAATTAGTGCGTTCGTACTCGGTTCTGGGTAGGCACATATTTTTATTACGCATAAGAAATGTATACCACATAACCGATGGAAGTTTACTATAACTTCAACATCTGGTATAAACTTTCATGTTAGGCTAGCTAAACAATTCTCAATATACATTCCGTTGATTTAATCCCTCGTTTGGATAATTTCTTCTTTACATTACGAAGTCTCTGCTGATACAGCTTTGCCGTTAATATGTGATTGAATGTGGAGATATCGACTTTACTGTCTTTTCGTTATATTTGGATTAGTTTCACGCACTTACGACTCAAGCTTTCGTTTACATTTGCAACTATGTATACGAACTCTATTCAACAATAGATGGTATCGTGCAGCTGTAAAAAAGGTATCCTGGAGCGGTAACCAGCCACAATACCTCGTGCGCCAGCCTCAACAACAATAACCATCTCGGTTACAGAGAAGGCATCGTGCATCCAACTACATCACCCACTTTTCCACGACCTGCACGAGTCGAAAGAATTCGCAAGATTTACTTTCACTACTTCTGTATTTTTCCTTGTATCTTTTTTCCATTCTTCGGGTGCGATCTTTTTCCAACTCGTAGCTAAATTTGTTCAGATAAAAGTTATTGCACCCGCCCCAAAAGATTTATACCGAAAAATTTCGATGATTACCGAGCTCAATGAAACCTGTGAGGTAGGTTCCTCCCATTCGGTACTGTCTCCCGCGCCTGCTCCCCTGTCCGTGCCTGCGGACCACACTTTGCGCACCAAAAAGTTCGACTCAATCGACGACTTGATATCGGCATATCGTCAGTATTCGACCCTCGCTGGCTACGGCGTATAAAAAACCCGTGGATCCAACGGCGTAAAAGATCCTTACACCAGGAAAACTAAGCCCGACAGTTTCACCCACTACACGATGATGTGCCTCCTTGTCGACGTGGTTGCAACCCGCGGACAATTTATTCGGCAGTCGTCGACGAAGAAGTGTGACTACAAATTCAGGATTTTCGCGAAGTGCACCAGGAAGACAGGACAGAAGTGGATGATTTACTTTGATAGAACCAAATGTGTGCTATAGCATAAAAATCACTCCGCGCAGAATATGGAGCATTTCGCGACTTTCCGGGGGCTTAACGCTGAGGCTAAGTCCCAGATCGCTGGCTACGTTCACGACCCTGCGATGTGAGACCGGTTCATCGCCCAAACCATCCGGGAGCAGTTTCTGGAGTTGGTCTTCACGTCCGGCGACGTGAAGAGCGCCCGCGCCCGCGCAAAATCAGACCGCTATAGGTGGGTATACCCTAACGCACGCGATGTTCAGAGATCTTGACGAGCAAGAGGGCGTTGCATACACCGTCAACTGGCTGGACGGAGATCCAAACAGCCAGAAGATGGAAGGCCTGTATGTGACTCATAATTTTGGTAACCAGATGCTGAAGAATTACCCTTTGAAGGTGATGTTTGACAATACTTATCAGACCAATAAGTACCGGATGGATTTCTTTCAGGTCATTGTGATGACGCCTTTTGACCACTCCGCCTCGATCGCCTGTGTGCTTATTAATAAGGAGCTCGAGGCTGGATTCGACTGGCTGATGGAGCAGTACAGATAACATCGCACGCGGGTTACGGACGACAATCTGCTTGCCGTTACGACTGATACTGCCATGAGGGGGAACGCACTCTGGAAGTTATTCCCCGACACACAACTTCAGCTCTACAAGTTTCACTTGAACAAGAACGTGGCCTTAAACATCTCCCGCAAGTGGGACGAGAAGAAGGTGCCGCCCAGAGTTCCATAGCAAGAATCGAGCCAAGTCGAACGTTCCAACGGCGACAAGAATGTGGTGAAGTGCAAGTGAAAAGTGTTGACCAGTTTGTACCAGTGTACCAGTTTTCAAGGCGGATCGATCTGTTTGGCTGAAAGGAGGAGTATTTTGGGGCAATCGTGTGTTTGGAGTTTTTTGTACGCGGATTTGAGGTAAGTCACACGGTTTACATATTGTTTACATATTCGATTTTAATTGGATATTAAATATAGTGTTCGTATTACATCGGGTCACATGAGTCGCCAGTGGCTCCGATCTGAGTCATTGGGAGCAAAGGGTTAAAAGGGTCCCCTCACGCTTATAAGCCCAGCTAGGACAGAGCTCCACCGGAAGCCCCACGACAGGGATCACTCGTTACGTTCACTCACCACTCAAGTTCAGTCCCGCTTAAGGGAGACGCTTTTTTTTGGCTGGGTTACTTATCGCGATCTGCTGCGTTCAAGTCCCAGGAATTGGCTGGATTACTCATCGCGATCTGCGGTCAAGTTCCAGAAACTTTTATTGGCTGGATTACTCATTGCTCCGCAACCAAGTTCCAGGATTACTATTGGCTGTATTACTCATCGCCTCGGGCGGTCAAGTGACAGATTTAACCGCATTCGGAGTGAAGATCTCCTCTTCGTTTGCAGATCGGCTATTTTGCATTGTGGTGGGGCAGCTTTTCAGAATTTTTGAGGTTCGATCAAGCGTTCCGGCAGCACCCGGACTACCGACTATCGAAGGGGGTCCACCGGCTGTCCTGTGACAGGCCTATGTCTTGCTAACCTTGTGTACCCGAAGGTTTGGGCGTGGGTCGTTCTCCAGGTGACTGGGACGTAGATCCGTGCAATTCCGATGCATATCGAGGTGAATTCATAGTAGATCGACGGGTGTTGATCAGGTGCAAAAAGTCGATGATCAAGATCGATGATAGATGATCGCAGATCGATCTACTTGATCTTGCGCTGGATCGACGAGATCTCGGATGATCACCGGTCGATGATCGAAGATCGATGATCGAAGATTGATGATCAAGATGGATGATCAAGATGGATGATCAAGATGGATGATCAAGATCGATGATCGATGATCGAAGATCGATGATCGAAGATCGATGATCAGGATCGATGATCAAGATCGATGATTAAGATCGATGACAAGATCGATGATCAAGATCGATGATCAGATCGATGATCAAGATCGATGATCAAGATCGATGATCAAGATCGATGATCAAGATCGATGATCAAGATCGATGATCAAGATCGATGATCAAGATCGATGATCGAAGATCGATGACCAAGATCGATGATCAAGATCGATGATCGATGATCGCAGATCGCAGATCGATCTAGTTGATCTTGTACGAATTGGCGAGATCGCGGGTTGATGATAGAAAATCACAGGTCGCAGATCGACGGTGTCAATATAGTGCTTATTAGCCAAGGGGTACTTGATCACGTGGCGGAAGTATTCACCACTTGATCTTCGAGCCTCTTAAGCCTAGATCGCTAAGGAAATACCCAATATATTACGTATTCCTAGCCTAAACTTAAGAGGAAGGGGGGTCGATCTGCACTTTCTATGTGTAGATGGACGGATTTCGCAAAGATCCACCTAGAGTTCCCAAGGGGAGATTAGAGCAGCCGAACTTCTAGAGGACAGATGCCAACCAATGAGGGGAGAGGTGAGACTGCCCTTCTCGATCACGTTCTCAATAGCCTTCGCTAAGAGGGGCCGATGACATAGCGGGAGGAGTTGAAAGCGAGTTCTTCGGGACTCAACGTCTACCGGTGGGCCAAAAAGTGCACTACGTGCTCCCGACCGGGACGTGAAGAGGTGCGTTTTTAAAGGAATGGAGGCGCGAGGTGATCACGCCGTCCCTATGGGTGATCTAAGTGATCGGACTCAAAAGGAGAACTTTATTATTGCTTATATCTTAAATCAAACAATTACCTAATATCAACCAATCAAAGCTATCCATCCTGATGTGCTCTATTTACCAATCAACCAGATATCTCAGTCGTCCGTCTCTTACCGTTAGGTAACTGTATCAGGGGTCGCGTCTGAGCCGGATGACCTGTCCATGCCCACCACTGTTGGCCACAAAATCTACGGTACGCTTCCACACAGCATTATCTCTCGTTGGAATTTTGGATCAGTACCCCAGAAGTGGTACATCCATATCGATCTTCCCTAAAGTCTCCACTAAGAAACGGTCCACCGAGTGTGTAGCCACCCATACCAATGGGTACACAAGGTGCGATGCGTGAATCGGACTCGGCGTCCTGCAGTGCCGGTAGCTCACCTGATCCGCACCCAGGCGAAGATCCGCGGAGTACCCCCTCCATTAATTGGTCGGATGGGCACTATGGTGGTTCAGTTCCATACACTTCTGTGTTCGATTTTGAACTGGACTCCACCACAAGAAAAGCGGTTCGGAAAATCTCACCGCCGAAGAGAACCGTCGGATCGGGCGTCTCAATGGCGTCGTGCGGTCTATCGAAAAGGGAAATCAGTCGCCCCCGTCGTTTCCCGGCGCCGATCAAGTTGAATTCTCGAAGGCTGGATTTGGTAGCAGTGGGAAATAGTCTCTACGCGCGAGACTGCGTCTGAGTTATAGGCAGAGTGGGATAAGATGTTTGTGCTCTTTGCCGCCCAAACCGAGATCGTTAATTATTTCAATCGGCAAATAAAGCCTACGATTCGCGAGTGGGCACACTGTTTTACGAGGTTCAACCTCAACTTTTGGCACCGGACAACTTCCCCCGTAGAGAGCGTCAATATAATGCTTAAATCTTACGGGCTCTCGGCGAACTCCACACTGGACGAGATAATGAAACTGTTTTTCGACATGGTCAAAGCCATGGAGCGTGGTTATGAGGAGGCGATTCTCAAAGAGGGTTCAAATGTCTTGCGAGATCTGGTGAAGAAGCCAGAGTTTACCCTGGTCAAGAGAAATTTCGCTTGGAAAGCGATGCGTCTGGCTAACCTTCAGCCCCTCATGCTCGAGCTCCACCGTCGCGTAGAGGCAGTTGAGTTCGACAAGACCACGATAACCCAGGGAAATGGCATTTTCTCCGCCAAAAGTCTCCTGGAGAGGTAGGGAAAGGATAGAGTCGTGTTCCATCTCGAAGACTTTAGCCCATTTTGGTGACTTGAAAGAAGCAACTACGACACGGACAGATACCTCTCACTTTTTGATCCTGACAAGGTTTTGATCTTAAGGGTCTCCCTCGCAACAATGGACGCTTCAAGTCGGACTCCAAGGATCCGCTGGTGCACACTCAGAGGCTCCCGCCTTCCACAGCGCCGTCCGCACTCACTGGAATTCGTCTTAGCGCACGCCGTGTGGACTCGGCTTTGGAGACGCAGGATGTGGCCTATCTCACATCGTTGATCGCAGCGGGGCCGGCTTCTTCACTGCCGAATTCACTGTCAACCTCCTGTGGCACAAAAAGATCAGCGTCCTCGTCCTACCCTCCAACCTTCTCCCCCCACCCCCCGAAAAGCGCGCCAGAGGGGACGAGCGCGAAGACCCTCACAATGCATGAGAATGGCGCAGGTGAGGTCGCGGGTGAAAGTAACTAGAAGGATACAAAATGGAAACAAGGTAAACTCAATATGCTATCGCTGATATTTGTATTATCGAAATCTAGTTGCTCTACGAAATCAGGATTTTGCGCTTGAATCAACTCCGTGATTCAAGCCTTTATATTTATGTCCATTCCTTTCGCATAGGAATTCCTATCATTCATCTGCTGTTCTGCTTCAGCAAACTGGATGTGGCCCAATCTGTTTCCTCACATTCCCCTGACCCAATCACCAACCCAATAATCCTTGGTTTGCCCTATCTAAGGTGGGCTTCTCTGCCAACACACCTAAGAAACCCACCCAAGCCTTTATGCCCTTGACAAAAACCAACGTTTCTTTTCAGGCTCCTGTCAACGGGCTCCCTGGGATTGAGAAGAGGCGGGGAGGAACCTTGGCTACAAGAGATCCCTGGTCCCCTCATGGAATTCTAATGGCAAAAAGATCCAAGGAAAAAGCCAGAAGTAGTGAAAGTAAAGCTTGCGAATTTTTTCGACTCGTACAGGTCGTGGAAAAGTGGGTGATGTAGTTGGATGCACGAAACCTTCTTTGTAACCGCGTTGGTTATTGTTGTTATGGCTGTTGCACGAGGTATTGTGGCTGGTTACCGCTGCAGGATATCTTTTTTTACCGCTGCACGATACCATCTCTTCAACAAAACCATTCTGGTTATTTAGAGGAAAAAATTATATTATAAGTCTTCTGTCCTTATAAGTCGTCTGGGTATTAGCATCAGGACATATTAGTACCATTTTTCACATTATCTTCCGATTAAAGGTTGGAACTATATCGTTCACTGACATATTCTCCTCTCGAGCGATATTCCAACGACTTACTTTTGTCGCGTTTGGTCTTTTCTTGCTCCAGTGCAACCGTTTTTTGCGTTTTCAGAATTTTACTACTAAATTTCTTGGAGGCACTCTTCAAGACTTGTTTCTCTACTATGATCCAGTGCAACGCGTGCTAACCGATAAAGGCCGCGAGCTTGTGAATAATGATATTGACCATTGGTATGACGAGAAAGGAATTGAACACCTCAAGTTCGGTCCCAAAGGAGCACTTTGAACCCAGTTGAAAGGGCCATTCAGTCACTGGTAATCGGAAACAATTTCCGCTTGCTTAAAAATATATTTCCAGCCTCTTTTCTCTGCTTGTGCGCTTGTCCTCCAGCGATTTTATGTGCTCTTCTTTCGCGTTCCCTGATATCGAATAATGTTTTGATTCGGATCTTCATTCAGTGTCTCAACGTTAATCATATCGATGAGTAATAGCACTGATTTCATCATTGTTCCTATGATCAGTACTTTTTCGGCATGTGTCTGCAGCGTTTTCGTTTTCCGGAGCATATCTGGTGACCCGAAATTACAATATCGCCCAACAAACTTGATATTTTCCCACTACATTTGCAGTGGCGATGCTTTTCCGAGTTTCGATCAAGTAGTGTTTCCATTGAGTATGTAGATGGAATACTCAGCCGCTTCTTTCAAATACCCTCGATCCGAAAATCAGGCGATCAACATATTAATATGGTTCAATTCATGCTCTCCTCCTTGCCATTCGAGGCGGAAGCCCTGTTTCAGTGATTGGCGTCTCACACCCATCTATTTGCGCAAAAGATCGATATTTTCAATTATCCACATCCATCAGTGCGTATCATATGAATGAGACTGTTAAGTTCAATTTCGAATCAAACCAAAAATCTTCATAAAATTTTTGGTGCTTATGTTTTGATCTAGCAGCATGCCCTGTATATAACTCGAAAATAATCCGCATACAACACTAAAAATATGTTGCTCATGTTACTGCCCTTGGGGTAGCTGTTTAACACTCAACAATTCGTTCAATTGGTGCAATTTTCAGCTATCCTTGTCCAATTTTTCACTCTCTTTCATTTGCACTCGGCACTGTTCAGACCATTTAGACGGGAGAGATCCGTATTTTGATGCTGGTCTGAGGTCCTTAGCTAAGCGTTCCATAAACAAAACGTACGTTCAAAGACCCAGGCACGTATAAAGTGATATAATTTTCCTTTACTGGTGTCATCATTCCACGTCCCGTTGAAACGATCATCACCATGTTTGAGTGCTTTACAAATAGATCCGAACTCTTCAATGTGTAATAACACGTCGTTTTGGAAACAAATTAATTATTTTCATTCATTATCTACTTTTTTCCTTAAAAATTCAAGCGAAATCAGATTCTTGGCCAGTTTTAGGGTGCAATAAACACGACAGCGTGATTGAGGTATGTCGAATAAAAACCAGATGATAGCTTAATGATAGAGTAGTCTTTATCCAATTCCGAGTGTATTTAACCGGCCATCGGAAACTCTATAATATGTTCGATATGTGCTAAGGCATAGTCCTTTAGAACCATGCATTATTTTGAAGATTATCCCGAAAAGTCCGCCCAGCTCACGGACAAAATGCCGGTGTGGTGGAGCCCAGTTTGAAATCGAACACCGAAGTGTCCGGAACTTGACCACCATCTCGCCCAGCCGATCAACTTACGGGGGGTTACCCCGAGAACCTTCGCCTGTGCGCCTATCGGGCGACCGATCAGAACTGCAGGACCCCGATTCCGATTTATCTTCAATCATCTCACCTTGTGTACCCATTGGTGTGGGTGGTTACACACTCGGTGGAGCGTCGCTTAGTATGGGTCTTCATAGGAACCGATATGGATGGTACCACTTCTGGGGTACTTGTACCGAAAACCAACGATAGATAATCCAAATGAAATCGATCTGAAAATGGAGCGGAAATCTTCACTCCAAATGCGGGGAAAATATGGGGCTTGACTGCACACAGCAGTGAGGAACCCAGCCAATATCTGGGGTAGATCGCAGATGGCGATGTGGAGACCCAGCCAATACGAAACAGAACAACACGTTTCAAACGTGTGGGGTTTGAAGGGTGAGAGAACGTAGTGAGTGCTTCCCGTCGTGGGACTTCGTGTGGATCTGCGTCCTGGCCGGGAATAAATGAGCAAGAGGGGACCGTGTTAGCCCTCTGCTCCCAATAACTCCAGCGGAGCGGCGACTTATGCAACCCAAAGTAAAACGAACACTATGTGGTAAAGCGTGCTATAATTGGGCCTAATTAAGGGCCTCATTAGGGGTTTAATTAGGGGTACGATTGCGGACACAAATTGGGTACTTAATCGTATACGATTGTGTGTACCACGGTGTATACAGTTGCGTGTACAACAGTGGTGCACATAGTCAGGACATAGGAAGGGCATCGGAAGATGGGACGATTAATCACAGGTACCGACGAACACAGGTAAACAACGAAGAAATCAGGTCGACTGGTGGACGGAAGACGCTGGAATGGACGGTTCGGATTGGCTGAAATTAGGGAAAGGGTAGATCTAAGGCTATAAGTAATAATAAAATTCTCCTTTTGCGTACGATCGAGCAGATCGATTCAGGGACGGCACCTTTGCGCTTCCTTACTAATAAATACATCTACGTCCCGGGAGGGAGCATTTGGTGCGTTTTTGGCCCACCGGTAGGCGTAGAGTGTTGGAAACTCGCCGCAACACCGCCCGCCGTGTAAGCGGTTCTTCTTTTTAAAGGTTTTTGGTTTCGGGAACGTGATTGAGCAATGCTCTCACCTCTTCCCCGTTTGGTTTACGTTTGGCCCCTAGAGTTCGACTGCTGTAAGCGCCCCACGGGAACTGTAGGTGGATTTAGTGGAATTTCCCCCCCCCCTCGTAGGTCTAGGCTAGGAATACATATATTTGGGTGTTCCTTTAGGTGTTAAAGACTCCAGAGGCTCCGTGATTGGGCATTGAAGACTTCCGCTGCCTGATCAATTTCCCCCTTTCGCCGATCAACACCGGATTGACACTCTGCAACTCGCGACCCGCGTTCATCTGCTCGCAACTCGCGCCAACTCGTACCTGAACGACTTTTAGCACTTGATTAAGCCTGATCAAGTCTGATCACGGCTGATCAACGACTTGGAGCATCTAATCAATCCTGATCAAGTATGATCGCAGCTGATCAACTACTTTTAGCACCTGATCAAGCCTGATCATGTCTGATCACAGCTGATCAACGTCTTTCAGTACCTGATTAAGCCTGATCAAGTCTGAGCACAGTTGATCAACGAATTTTAGCGCCTGCCCAAGCCTGATCACACCTGATTGGAGCTTGATTGTACCTGATCACGCCTGATCAGCACCTAGGTCAAGTCGTTACAAGTTTCCCCAATCTTGCATCAAGGAATTGCCGTGTTTATATCCCTTCCACCTGGACAGCGACCCACGCCCAAGCCGTCGGGTACACAAGGTGAGCAGAAACACAAGCAGTCAAGGACAAACAGAGGACCCCCTTCGTTAGTCGACAGTCCTGGCGCCGTGGTACCGCCTGATCAAGCGTCAAAAGCTTTGATCAGCCGCTCCACCACAATGGAGCGCGTGCCCGGATCTTTGGGCGACGCGGGATATCACCGTTTTTCTACGCAAGATGGCGCTGATAAAGAAGTGAAAACGGAAGCGGAAGCAGAAGTGAAGATAAAGGTGGAAAAGGAGGAGGTGGTTGTGACGATGGAAGGCAGTTCGCCGTCGTCATGCCTGAAGAAGAAAGGAAATGCTGATCATCAGGACCTGAGGAGGAATCTTGATGAGATAAAGGAGGAGAAGCCTCAACCACCTCCCGAGGCTCCTTCGGGAGCCCATGCGGATCATAACGTAAGTTATGATCCGAAAAATATATGTGTGTATAATGATCCGGATTGCGATCCGGTGGTGAAGTATTACAAGACCGACCAGCCGAAGTTGTTGATGAAGGTGCCTGGGTCGGAGAGCGACGAAAGTCGATCAAGTACGCCACCAACGGAAGCCGATATGGTGAAGACGTTTACCGAAAGGTTTAAAAAGGAAAAAATGGAAGATTCCTTATTGACGAACTCAATCATGAGCCTACGTGGGGTCATGATCAGCGGGAAGCTGAACGGACCGGTCGATCAGCCAGTTACGGATGGGAAGGACAAGTTCACGATCGTTCTAAGGCTAGCACGCCTGATCAAGCAGGATGGTCTAACGACAGGCGCCTACGATGCTGAAGAGGTGTTTGATCAGGACCCAGAAGATCTTGCAGAAGCTACCCAGCAGTTTTTTTAATCTGTTGGTACCTATTTTGGGCCAAACTACTAAAGTGGAGCCCTCGCTCTCCCCACTGAAGATTGAAGCGGGCCCGTCTATCAACGTAGCAGAACTCACAAGATCATCGTGTTACGAATCTGCCCCTTCCAAAGGCGATGAACCTGAAGTGGAGTCGAGT
This sequence comes from Peronosclerospora sorghi, assembly GCA_026184515.1. Taxonomy (NCBI): domain Eukaryota; phylum Oomycota; class Peronosporomycetes; order Peronosporales; family Peronosporaceae; genus Peronosclerospora; species Peronosclerospora sorghi. The sequence goes on along the minus strand of CM047587.1, from coordinate 5,813,634 downwards.
AATACCGGAAGTATAGAGCCCAAGATCACCAGGATGACAGTTTGCCAGAAGGATGAATCCAAGTTTTTGGTTATCAAGATGGAACCTCAATCGATCAAGGTAGGAGAGGATCAAGTATCGCAAGGTCCACAGCTGCAGACATTCTTTGACAAGGCTATGGAGAAGTTTCTGGCTGAGGAAAGAAGCAAGTTGACACCTGGAGTCGTTGGCAGAAAAACCCGCCAGCTAAAGACAGGAAGAGCTGCGTCGATCAAGGATATCGAAATGGAATCCGTGCATTGGCTTCGTCAGCAGCAGTCGAAGCCAGGAAGATCGCCGACGGTCAAGGGCGTTGACATGGAATCCGTGTATTCATTCCATGATCAACGATCCCAGAGCGAGTATATTGACCCAGATGAGCCGATCACACTGCCACGACGAGCCTCCGTTGCGTCCGCGTACACTGGGATGTCTGATCAACACCCGATTCCCAGGATTCGGATGTCTGCGATCAGCGATCTGAAGAAATTTTCGGGAAAATAAGGCGATGAAGATCAATCGCGGAATTGGATTAGTCGCCTCAAGTCAGCATTTATGCGGTATCAAACTTCTGATCACGAAAAGTGTTTGATCTTGGGATATTTAATAAAAGGACCAGCACGCAATTGGCATCGCCAGCTGAGTAGAGCTACCCGATCAAGTTGGAAAAGACTCGTGGATGAGTTTGAAGTTCAATACTGTGGTGGCCAATCGTCGTCCCGCCAGTATTATTACACGAAACAGCGATCAGATAAAACTCCCATTGAGTATCTGCACCGGTTGAATGTGGCGGGATTGCGAGACAAATTGCCGATCAGGGACGGATCGCCTACGATCTTACGCGAGCATGTGCAACATTTTCTGGATACATTGGCCAATCGCGAGCTCACCGACCAACTGGAACTTCTGCGGTTGGATACCGCCGCGGATCTGGAAGAAACTCTGTGGGCGTATGCGCGCAATAAGTGGCACCAGCCAATGGCGACGGTAGGCACCAGCCGAATCCGTCAGAATTTCAGAGATGAGCGGTCACCTTCCCCGGCACGGAAGCCTAAGGCAGTACGCGCGATCAAGGTGACGTTTGGGAGTGAAGAATCAAGTGCTGACGACAGTGGAAGTGATGGTGATCAGCGCCGTTATATGATTGCTGCTATGCGCGATCAACTAGGGGCGCACGATCAACCGACTTGGCGAGTCCCGATCGGGCGAACGAAGTGATTCAAGTGCATTCGATCAAGGGGCGATGAGGAAGTGCAGTCATTGTGTATCGATCAGGCACGATAATTTACGTTGCTGGAAGCACCTGACCTGTCTGAAATGTGGCAAGAAGGGACATCCGAACGATCATTGTTTGTACGTCTGCCGAGCATGCGGCGAAGTTCACGATGCGGGAAAGTGCCCTATGGAAGAATTTTACAACCGAACCCGCCAGTGGTACAATCCCACCAAGCATGCTGAATGTTGCCCAAGAAAGCTGAAGATTTGTTAAACTAGGACGCTCGCCAGGTTGGAATTTGGTACGAGACGAGCGTTCTGGTTTGTGTATTTTTGCATATGTGGATAAGAAGAGAGCTGATCAGGCAGCAGAAAGAGATAATGAAAAATGTGATCAGCCTGATTTACCACGCTTGGCTAATTTCCGTATTGATGAGTTTTCTCTGTCCCCGGTGATCATGGAGGTTGTTCTACTTCCAGGTGAATCACGTGGATATTGGAAGTACCACTCGCCAAAGAAATGGCTTAAAAAAGCCAAGGCGAGTGGTAAAATTAATAACGAACGTGCCACGCTATTGTTTGATTCTGGTGCTGAAGTGTCGATCATCTACTCAACCTTTGCTCGTAAGGTGAGTTGCCAGATCGACACGAGTCAAACACAAGAATGTGTTGGTATCGGAGAAAGTGCATACCTAACAGAAGGGCGTACTAGAATCAAGGTGACATTAGCGGGCTCTTTGGTTTATTACTTCCATGCATGGGTGGGGAAGCTCGTTGTTCAAGATGTTATATTGGGAATGGATTTTATGATCCCAGATGGTGTTAGATTGGACGTTGTCCTTGGTGCACTAAGTTTGCCTGATGAAGTGATCATCCTATTGGAAGGGAGCCGACAGCTGTATGGATCGAGTGGTAATTATATGAAACTCAATCAGTACGAAAAAATCCCAGTAGGTCGATCTGCTGAGGTTCGGATTTATGACCAGCGATCTCGAAAGTTGTGGATTACTCGTGGAAAATATTGGGTCCCCACTATCACTAGGGGCGTGGGTAATTTGCGATATCTGCGTGTTACGAACGTCGTTGATCATCCGATCATTGTGCAAGACGATACGTTTTTAGGTATCTGGATGAACAAAGATGATGTGCCCCGTCGCCCTGGATTTGTTTCGATAAGGTCTAATCGTTACAAGAAGTGGCAAAATCTCGCGTATCAAGCGTCTACCGATTCTGTGAATGACGATCAAGAAAGTGTCGATCAAGGTCCCCTAGTCGAGAAGAGGGAGTATCCCACTCCTCGAAGCATTTTAGTGCTTCCTACGGACCCGATCGTCACATCTGTGGATTGGTAACCGGAGGGTCGCAAAAGGTTCAAGAGGTGCAAGCGCGGTGCAATAAGGAACCGGGGACGAAAGGTCCGACCTTGGATCACGGATTTGAACAACCTGTTACAAGAGATACGTCTAGTCAAGAGACGCGTGATCACCCTGTCTCATCCGATCCTAGCGAATTTGGTGTAATCCTATCGATGATCAAATTTGTTGCCATGAAGGTGGAAATTTGTATGTGGAAGAACTAGAGAAGCAGCTTGCTACGTTGCCCGAAGTATCTGCAGGCACCGAAGAGGTGACTAAAGATGATTTGCTAGTCGGAGGCCCCTTGGTCAACACGGCAGAAGAAATTGACCAACTCCGCGACATCATTTGGGCGAAGAAACATCTGTTGATCGGTAAAGGGAACGCCCTACCTCCTGCTTCACTTGGAGTTGTTTGTGATATCGATGTAGGCATTGCGCTCCCGATCGCCCAAAAGAGTCGAAAGGTGGATCCGCAATTTCGCGAGAAGTTTTTTCGGCTTTGATCAAGGGGCTATTGGATACTAAAGTCATTCAGCCGTCTACGTATCCCTGGGCATCACCTATAGGGATCATTGTGAAAAAGAACGGGGTTGATATTCGCCTATGTATCGACAATCGCGCGGTGAATCAACTCACGCGCCTGATGGTGTATTCAATGCCCCTGATCTCTGATCTACTCGAAGATTTGGATAAATCGCTGTGGTTTTGCTCTTTGGATATGGCGATCGGTTTTTGGGTCGTATCTATGACCGATCGTGCGCGTCAGATTTCGGCGTTTGTCACTCCGTTTGGATTGTTCGAAAGGAATAGGATGCCTTTTGGCCTAAAGAATGCTCCGCAAATCTACCAGCGGTTGATCGATAACGCATTATATGGGTATCTCAAGGTTACGAACGGTGCTGACGAATCGGATGATGTATTTACGGTGGGAGAGCCCGACCAAACACCGGGCCCATCTGTTCTGCTGCGGCGATCATATATCGATGATATTTTGATCCCGGCACCTACCTGGGCTACCCTGTGTGACAAGGTGCATCGTTTGTTGGAGAAGTGTGATCAGTGGAACTTATAGATCAGCGTGTCCAAATCGTACTGGGGGCGACGCGAAGTTACCTATTTAGGGCATCATGTCTCTAGCCGAGGTTTGGAAACAAATCCGAAAAATATGGATGATCTGATTGATTTGCCTTTCCCTGGCACCTTACGGGTCATGCAATCGTTTGGGGAGTTTGAACTACTACCGTCGGTTTATCGAAGATTTTGCGATCTATGCCGCTGTGCTCTACGAATTAAGAGAGATGGATTATCAAGAGTTAAAGAACCGATCGTTGAGCAAGGAGAATACGGATCACGAAGGTGATCGATTAATCAGGGCAAAAGTAGCATTCAGAATGCTGAAGGCGAAGATTGCGTCAGCTCCAACCCTGCGCCACTTTGATCAGAATAAAACGCCAGTGATCGTGGTTTACGCCAGCAAATTGGCGGTATCCGCCGCGCTGGTACAAGAACATGATCAAGTGTATTATCCCGTGGCATTCGCCAGCCGAACGTTGAAGAACGGTGAGATTAACTACAGCTCCGTCGAAAAGGAAGTTCTGGCGCTTGTACGGGTTAGAGACCCAAATTCAATTGGTCGGGTTGCCAGAAAGTCAGTGCTCGCTTACCTTGGAACAACTTGCTTTGCTGTTGTTTTTGGTTTAGGTGTTTCGTATATATTGCAACCGGGTGAAGGTGTAATCTTAGATTTGGGCCAAAACTCCGAAAAGAATTTTACAGAAATTAGCTTTGATTTAGTGGACTATTTAATTGAGATCGTGCCAAGCAATATATTTGTTGCATTTTGGATGTTTACTTCACGATGCTGGTCGGAAAGACGATCACTGTCTTGTCGCATTTATCCACGTTGAAACTGTTACTAACATCCAACGGTCTGGACGGACGGCTGGGCAGATGGGCTGCAATCTTATCACAATGGGACCTCGAGATCAAGAAATGTGTACAGGGAGGAGAGGAGGTACTGGGGGCGTTAGCTGCAATTATCACTCCTCGCACCAAAATCGATGAGGCACTGATTGCGATCGCACCGAAAAAGAAACTGCGGCAGATGATTGAAGTACCACCTCCTACGGTTAAAAAAGGCGAAGAACTCTACGTGATTAGTTTCGATGGATCTGCAAGTGTCAAGCAACGTGTAGGTGCGTTTGGCGCTATCATTTGGAAATCACCGGAGTGGTAGATTATGACCGCGGTAGCCGATCATGCACCTGATATCACGGTGAACGAAGCGGAATACCATAGATTGCTTTTAAGTTTGTACCTACTGTCGAGATATCCCAAAGGAAGGATGATCGTGTGTGGAGATTCGAATTTGGTACTCCGGCAAATGCGCGGTGAAATAGAGTGTAAAGCTACGCGATTGCAAGTGTTGAAACAGGGTGCGTTTAACCTCCTTCGCGAATGGACTGATCATGATCTAGTGCATGTTAAAAGAGAGTGGAATCAGAGTGCAGATCATACCATCACTATGGCCATGCAGGGCGGAAAAAGATTTGAGATTGATGACAAGAAACAGCTGGAGGAATTGGCCGACCTCAACATATTGTCGGAAGTGATCACGTGGAATGAAGATCCCAATTCCCCACAAGTGCTTGAGACGACACGATCACGTAACCTCCGTCAACCACGACCGTCGACGTGGCCCGATATATTCATAGCCAGGATAAGGGCAGAACGGGTGAAAAAGGCGCAGGACGAAGAAAAATGGATTCATGAGTTGCAAAGTTATCTGTATGATGACGTCTCACAATTGAGCGCAGACGAGGTAAAGGTTTGCGCGAAAATTGCCGACAACTACGATGTCGACGAACAAGGATTGCTGATTTATTGTGGCAATATGGCTCAAGGAAAATCCTGGGCCAGCCTACGATCAAGGGCATATCGCCGGGGAATATCGAGGCTACGTACCCATTCCAAGTGATATCCATGGATCATATCCCGTCACTGCCTCGATCGACTGATGGACATATAAAGATGATCAAGACGATCGATGTTCTTCGATTAATCTAGTCTTACCCTAGACCCTACATGCGGATGTCCTCCACCATTATTATGTGAGCTTGGAAGGAGGACACCAAGGCATAGGGCGTACATATCAGCGGATCAGACGATACTTTCATTGGCGTGGTCTATTCCGAAGTGTACAAAGGTTTGTTGGACAATGCGTAGATTGCGAGACGGGGATGGGCCAGCCTACGATCAAGGGCATATCGCCGGGGAATATCGAGGCTACGTACCCATTCCAAGTGATATCCATGGATCATATCCCGTCACTGCCTCGATCGACTGATGGACATACGGAACTGCTGATTTGGAATGATTTGTTCACGGGTATGGTGATCGCGAAAGCTGTATCGTCCCGAACAGCGCAGAAAGTCGCCGAAAGTTATGAAGAATGTTATTTAGACGATTTGGGGATAAGGAGGTGATCCTGCATGATCAGGAACCGGGTTTTATGTCGGAAGTATTTCGTGCGTTCAACAAGATCGTTGGACAACGACAGAGTGCCACTATGGCATACCGTCCACAGGCGAACGTGCAAGGCGGAATAAACGGTGCAGACAATTACACGGGCAATACATATGTATGTATCAGATTTCGGCCAGAAGGATTGGAGCTCGTACTCATAGCGACTGGTATTCGCGCTAAACTAAACCACTGATCGCATTCGTGGAGAAACACCATTTTATTTGGCGTATGGGTGGGAACCACGATTGTCGTTGGAATCGACATTACAACTGAGTGGAATTCGGCGTAAAGACCAAGATGCTCGTCGGTGGAGATATAAGTAGCAGAAAGACTACAGATATGACCGCGACCAAGTGAGCACTCGATTGCATCAAGCGATAGCCGATCGAGCTGAAAAACACAACGATCGAGTGACGCCGCACAAGATCGAAGCTGGATCGAGGGTCTGGTTATATCTTGATCGGGTGAAAGAAGGGTTCGCAAAGAAACTGGCGCATATGTGGCATGGACCCTTCAGAGTCGATGAGGTGATCGGTAATCATGCGTCGCGATTGGTTACAGCCGGCACCTACTATCGTATGTTCCCAGTGGTACACCTGTCCAAGTTTAAATTGGTCAAGGAATTTCCAGATCGTCCTACTACAGAGTTAGCGGCTGGGTAGAAGATCGTTTCGACTTCAATGAGGCTTTGCTACCCGAAGACAGCTGGGAAAGGACTCTGGATCCAGATGAATTTGAAGTTGATCGTATTGTGGATGTACGATCTGGTCGAAAGCCTAGGTATGAAAGAACGTTACGCGAATATCAAGTCTACTGGAAAGGTTATGCTGAGCCGTCGTGGGTAGACGGAGCAGATCTGAACTGTGACGCTCTAATCAAGGAATTCAAAATGAAGATGATCAACAAACATCGTTTCGACGTCATGCAAGTGGATGAAGAGTCCAACTAATGCGTGATCGGCGGACTAATCATGGCATTACGATCGAAGAACCTCCGATTGAAGTAAAATGATTGATGAAACTCACAATTGATGAAGAAATGATGAATGACTGGAAGTGGTGTGTTTACGATGGATATTGCGAGGTATGGTGGTGGAGTACGGCAGATGAGCCGACGGAATACCGATTTATATTATGCATTGAAAAGTAATGAAGCAACAGTGGGAATTGGCATGATCAAGAGTGTTTATTGATTAAAGAAGAATTGATCAACCGACTAATCAGACCCATCGAACCTTCGACGAATACGAGGAATTTTACGGCCAGTATGGTTTTCGGGGAAAGGCGATATTGAATCCGCCAAGGTTCAAAGTCATCAACCACCATCAACGCGTCCAATAGGGGCCAGGTGGCGGGTTCGATAGGAACCCGGGGTACCACGCCCCATCGTCGGCCGGGCCATAATTCAAGGGACGGTTGCGAGAACAATGGGAGATCGACGGGTGCAGGAAAATTTCGAGATTACACCTCCAGTCGATCATTCCCCTCAGGTCAAAGTCCACAACCCTCTTCCGTGTAGCCCCGGCACGACTTCTGCGTTGGCGTAGATCGTTGTAGTATTCCCGGAAGAAGTCATTAGTCTCGCGAAGGCCTTTCGAGATGGGGAGGTAATGCGTTGACTCCCAAATCGCCAGCGCGTTATCATCGAGAAACGACCGGTACTTTGTCTCAAAGTCGGCGAACCAGCCGACTGAGCGGAAATAAATGGACGGCAGCATAGTCGTGAAAACTACCTAAGGGCATTGAAGTATAACAGATCCACTTCCGGCTGGGTACTCAAATGACTGAACCACGAATCAGCCTGAGGGGCGTGCACGGCGGCCGGGAACAACCATCCTGCAGGGCGGGTCAAGTAGTCAAATACCACTTGAGCCGTGACGCTGCGCAGATCAAACCCATTGAGTTGATTTGGAGTCCACGGCAGGATGTCGGCATCATTGGCACCATCAGGCACTGCGTTCAACGTCTTGAAATCACCCGTACGAGAAAAAAGAGACCCGGCCGAGACTTGATCAGGTAAATCCTCTCTCCCGAACTCGCTAATTGTTGGAGTAGAGGGAATGGAAGCGATCGGGTCAGGGTATCCAACTTCATCGTCCTGATCAGGACGTGGGGGATCATCGTATTTCGTTTTAGCCTCCTAAATCGGGGAAAAGAGGCGTGAACGCTTCGACCGAGAGGAAGATCGGGAACGCTGTATGCGTCTTTTAGACGAAGGAGAAGCGCTGCTGATTGAGCCGTCTGTAGAAGTAGTGGGAAGGCCAGCCGGCGATGTGGACTGATCAGAACCTGCCGGAGGGGTACGGGCAGCCGGTGTGATCTGCATCCGCAACGACAAACCATCCAACTGGGACTGAAGGTCCGAGTGAAACGAGCGCAATTGCATGACTTCGGCTTGAGCCTGTTGCAGTTGATTGCGTAGCGTGTCGCGTTCTGCAGAAACTTTATCGAAGCGTCATTGAACGGTGGAAAGCTCTTTCTCTAGCTGAGAATATGCGGCATGTAGATCACCCAGCTCAGCTTGGAGGTCAGACACTCCCTTGACCTGCTCATATATTTCCTGCGTCTGGGCCATGATGGCGGTATATTCATCCATCTGCATGCGATTGGAGTTATTATTCTTCCGGAGGCGATTGTATTGGTGTTTGCGCCTATCAATCTCGGTGCTGAGCTTGAACGCCTGTTCGACCAAGCGCTGATTCCTAGAAGCAGCCTGATCGTATTCATCTTGTAACTTGGCCATGCGCTGCTGAAGCTGATCCAGATATTGCGCTAGATCAGCGATAGTATCCTCATGCATCGATCGCAGATAGCAATCACGGGCACGACGGCTCTCCAGATCCCGGATCTGGGTGCGTTGATCGACCATGGTTTTTTCTTGATCGGCCACAGCGCTTTCGACGGTCTTCAACTTAGTCTGGAGATCGTTGACTACAGTGTCAACGAAGCCACGCAATGGATTAAGCTGTTTAAAGGCGGCCCGCTTGATCTCGGCATCTCGTTCCACCACGGCATGTTTGGAACGAACGAGCTGCTGTCGAATCATCGCGATAGTGTCTTCGCTCATCGCGAGAGAGTCGGATAACATAGCGATCTGTTCATCGCGCGCGTGGAGGGCCTCTTGTAAGCTGTAAGCCTGATTGATGGCGGCAATCGCCTGATCAGCTGCGGCCCTACCCAGGGCAGGAGCGTTGGCGGTGTTCTCTGGGGTGCCGTTCGTTATCGCTTGCATGATGGAAATGCAGAAATGCCTGATCGAGACAACTTGATCGTAGATGCCACGGTTGGTGGAGGATGAACGTTGGATCGCGAGGGCCATACCACTAACGGTAACGGCCTGACCAATGGGGACCTGATCGGCGGGAAGAAGGGGCATAGGGATGGGTGATGATTACTTGGTCAACAGTGTCATGATTGATGGGTATGGACAACTCGACCAACGGTGGCATGGTTTACGAAATCCAACGGCATGATCGACCCTCGCCCCAACCTCTGTACGGCTGGGACGAGGCTCAGGGGCGGCTGTGGTAAAGCGTGCTATAATTGCTATAATTGGGCCTAATTAAGGGCCTAATTAGGGGTCCGATTGCGGACACAAATTGGGTACGTAATAGTATACGATTGTGTGTACCACGGTGTATACAGTTGCGTGTACAACCGTGGTGCACATAGTCAGGACATAGACAGGGCATGGGAAGATGGGACGATTATTCAAAGGTACCGACGAAAACCGGTGAACAACGAAGAAATCAGGTCCACTGGTGGACGGAAGACGCTGGAATGGACGGTTCGGATTGGCTGAAATTAGGGAAAGGGTAGATCTAAGGCTATAAGTAATAATAAAGTTCTCCTTTTGCGTAAGATCGAGCAGATCGCTTCAGGGACGGCACCTTTGCTCCTACCTTACTAATAAATACCTCTACGTCTCGGGCGGGAGAACTTTGTGCGTTTTTGGACCACCGGTAGGCGTAGAGTGTTGAGAACTCGCCGCAACACCGCCCGCCGTGTCAGCGGTTCTTCTTTTTAAAGGTTTTTGGTTCCGGGAACGTGATTGAGCAGTGATCTAACCTCTTCCCCGTTTGGTTCACGTTTGGCCCCTATAGTCTGGCTGCTGTAAGTGTAACAGGGTTACATTCTGGTTACATTTAGTATGTGGTGTAGGTGAGTACACTACGGTTGGGGTCAGTATTGACCGGTCCGAAAGGTTTTGGACCATTGGTTATTTTAACCAATCAGGTCAGGAGCCCTTGGTGGAGGCGTGGCAGCCAGCCACGTGTTAGTACACAGGTGGTGTACACTACATTTTATCTAGGTACGAATTTAGTAAGTTCTACTTAGTATTACATATAGTTACATTAGTTTAAATTAATTTAGGCTAATTATGTATTAAATATACATTCAGTTTACATTTCACTCAAAAGACTACCGGACGCTCGACCTCGACCGGTCGCGCGCGTAGTGAGTGAGTAGCCTAATGGGAGTTCTTCCCTTAGCTACCCCCTTATTAAGGGAGCCTTGTGTTAAGACGTTAGCTTATGTTAACTAGTAAACCAAAGTGAGAATCTTGGCCCCGAGTAAGAGCGTTTTCTCTTACTAAGCCCTTTTATAAGGTCTTATCGTCTAAGTAGCGGCGAACGCCGCTTAAAGGAAAGTCTATCTCTGTGCGCTGCCGCACCGTGCGTGTACGCACCGGCTACATATGGTAGCACTTGTAGTCAATCCAACACATGTGTTGGTAGTCTACGGCATCCTCTGCAAGGGATGAATCAGGACGATTGGGAAAGGTTAACCCTCGTTCAGCAGGAATCCTTTAACAGGCTGTTATCTTTACTGGGTGACGAAGGCATGCAGCCCCTGGTGGAGCAGGGCTTTTAGGCCGTGAAGGAAAGGGTCAATGTCCTCATCTCCCATGAGGCGAGTTTAGGTGGAGGTCGTTCCACGGGGGTGCTTCCCCCATTATCCTTTAAGATAAAGGAGTTCACTGGGGAAAAAGGTGATAACCTTTATGTGTGGTTACGAGAGGTCGAAACGGCCTTCGCCACAGCGAATGTGATCACTGATCACTTGCAAGTGGGACTTGCGCTGACCCATCTTACGGGTAAAGCCCGTGCATGGGCGTTTACGTGTTCGGACTCGGTCACGAACGTGTTCCCTACCTGGAAGGTCCTTAAGCAGAAGCTTATGGACATGTACGCAACGCCTGATCTGGTTTTCCAGAATCAGCTGGCGTTTCTGAGGTGCCGTCAGGACACTAGAGACTTGGAAACATATATCCAAGAACTTAAGACCCTGTTGGCAGGGATGTACGCGAAAGCGTATTCGGACGATGTGTCCATCCCCGTCTTCATGGGAGGCCTGAGAGAAGGGCCAGCACGTTCGGAACTGTTCCGATGCCGACCCCAATCCCTGGGGGAGGCGTTCAAGATGGCGTTCAACGCCGAAAGGAACTTTCGTTCCTCTAAGGTGGGTCCCGAACCCTTGGACCTGAGTCAGGTCAAAGCGGAGGAGAAACCTCCCGCTAGGAGTCACTCTGACTCCTTTCCGCAGGGCTTCTAATCGGAGCTCCTTGCAATGCTGCAGCGGCATGGGCCGCTACTATGCTTCCTATGTGGAAGCGTGGATCATCTGCGGAACAGATGTCCACAAAATCCCCAGCGAGATAGTCGCTGGAAGGGGCCGAGGGCGGCAAAAAAAAACTCGCCCAAGCCTTCGGGAAACAGCGGGTCCCAATAGGTGCGGGGTGCCTTACTGGGGGACCCCTCAGTGCTGTTAAGCCCCAGGGTAGGGGACGACAGAACAAAGCCCCGATTGGGCGGTGCTTTCTAGCACCGAGTTGGTGTACAAGCCAGGTTTGCTGGTCGTCCTTGCGGACGTGAAAGGCTTTGATAAGCCTTGGAGAGTCTTGATAGACTCTGGAGAGTCTGACAATTATGTCAGACGAGCTTCTGTGGAGAAGAGTCGGCTGTATGCCGAGGCCCTAGAGGGACGTTCTCGTGACGTTGTCACGGCCCGTCTAGCGACGGGCGTATAGGTTTCTGTACCCAAGGTCTCGATTGACCTTAAGCTGAAGTTTGCAGACCTCGACAGCTTAGAACGTTGCCTAGTCCTAGATTTGGACTCGAGGTATGACCTCATTCTGGGCATGAAGTGGCTGGAACGCCACGAGCCATGGATAGACTGGAAGTCTAATTCCATTGGCTCAACGCACCCGGGATCGGGTGAAGCATTGGCGAGTCATGAACCCACCTTTGCTCGATCGCAAAAGCGATTCTGGCGTGAGATGCCAGAGATTGGGATGTCTGAAATGATCACTCCCAATGGCGTTAAGGAAGAGTTCCTTAGCGAGGGGGATTCGGCGGTTAATCCCCACGCCGTGAACGGCGAGACTGGTGAGTTACCTGTGGTAATTCCAGTGGAAGGGGTAGAGACCCCTGTGGTTAAGCGCGAGGCGCTTCCACGAAAAGATACCCGTAGTTCGTCTC
>CM047587.1:5758306-5792198 GCA_026184515.1 Peronosclerospora sorghi | reverse complement strand
TCAGTACCAGATCGCACTTGCGATGAAGACACCTGATCGCATCTGCGATCAAGACAGAATATTGTTGATCGACGGTTATTAACGTCAGCCAAAGCCTGATCAAGCCTGATTACCACTGATCTACATCGTTTCAGCGCCTGATCGCGTCGGACTGCCGCCTGATCGCACTTGCGATCAAGACGGAATATTGCTGATCGTCGGTTATTAGCATCGGCCCAAACTTGATCAAGCCTGATCGCGGCCAATTGACGTGATTTAAGCATCTGATCGCACGTGATCACGCCTGATCGCATCGGTTGTATCGTCACAAGTTAGTTAATTCAATCTTGCACCAAGAATTCGCTGTGCACTGTCCCCTCCACCTGAGGAGCGACCCACGCCTAGCCGTCGGGTACACAAGGTGAGCAAGAACACAAGCAGTCGAAGACATCCGGAGGACCCCCTTCGTTATTCGTCATTCTGGGCGCCGTGGTATCGCCTGATCAAGTCTCAAAAACTTCGATCAGCCGCTCCACCACAGCAGTGTCCTCTGCTTGGTTGAGGGTGTTCTAACCACTCCGTACCCTTGAAACTGCGCTTGGTCGTGCCAACCATTTGCTTGTTGTTGTTGACCAACGTTAACACCTGCTGCCTGCGCCGCATCAACTCCCGCGGCTCCAGCAGGCGTGAACACATCTCTCCCGGCGCGACTCATCCCCAGAAAGCTCATCCTTCCTGGTCGCCCGGTGGAATATTCCTTTTTCTCGTCGTCGCTATCTTCGAGGGAGGCTACGCTCATTTTCCTATCACCCTTCGACTTAGGCGGCGACGCCGCTCGCTGATTAGGCGCGCTGCTCGCAACCTCCAGCTTCTCCAGACGTGTCACCAGCGCGCCAAACATCTGCAACACATCTGCAGTCTTGACTTCTTCATCTGATTGATTACGGCCCCCATTTGGGCTCATAACCTGTTCGGGTTCGCTCATTATTGCTGCGTACTCGTACACGCGCGTTCCGTCACAACAAGCGGGTACTAGCGCAAGTAATTCCAACAGCAAGCGATCGCAACAGATGTAGTAACGTGATGCCAGTAGTTAAACGTAAACAAATTAATATCCACGTTCCACCTTAACAACACGAAACACGTAACGGTACACCGCAACCAACTCCACTATCCACAACGTGAATCCAGTCAAACAAATTCAGTAAAAACATCCGGCGGAATGTGCCGTACTTGTCGTCACTTGAGTAGTTCTCCGTAGAGCCAGTCAAAATCCAAAGTGAATTTATTAGTGTTAAGTTATATACTTAAACTAATGATATGCATATATGCAATTGGCTAGGTTTTATCCGAAAAATCACTTATCAACTAAAGCCATCGGCGACGCCGGGCGCTGCATGAATTGCGCGCCCTTTCAACAGTTGGTACCGTGGGTTTGTCACTCGATGTAGCTTAATCGGTCGGATCGTCATTTATGTCAAAAGAATTAAGGGAATATATCGGGCCACACCCCCCAAGTTGCTACGGCCACACTCCCCTCGACATATAACCCTGCTTGTTACCCACAGCTATTGTAAAACACAGAAATGTATTAAGTCAACCCGTGCACAACGCACGAGCCTAACTACATGGAATCCGTGGGTGGGAGGCCAAGGACTCACGTCATAGCCAATCTGGCTCGTCCACAATTGAGTTCACCATCGAAGGTGCTGAACGTGTCAGATCGACTTCTACATAATCGACTGGCGCGTTCACCTCAACCAGTTCGAGCCTACCAATGCAGCGAAAGCCGAGGAATCGAGTCACTCGTGCCTTTGGTATCTGAACACTCTGTTCATAAAAATTGGGATATGGCATCATGTAGTCGACCATGAACGAAGGAATGCGCGATCTGTACCGCTGAGAATGCTTGTACCAGCATCGAAATGCAGCAGGCTGAGAGCTTTTAAGGCAACCACCATAGTTGATGATGGCCTCCAAATCGCCCGATAGGCCAGGCACAGGAGCAAATCCGACAGAGTCGAGATCCTTCAAATGAATTGTAGATCTATCATCGCCAAGTACACATGTCACCTGCAAGCCTGCCGGGCCCACTGCAAAGCGCATGCCTCGATCACTCCCTCGTGCATCGTACCTCGAATTCTGAACTACTGCTACACTACGTGATCTATTAACATAAAACAGATAGAGTTCGCCTTGCATCTCTCCAGTAGCAAAAGAAATTGTACCCCGAACGGGGCGAGTCGATGCACTTCCCCACCACACCGGCTTGAAAGTTCTGCACAGTTTTCCCCATGAAACTGTAAGCTTTGCTGTGGTATCGCTGCACTTGAAGTGCAACTTCAAAGTTAAAACCAATGGCTTCGAGTAGTTCTTGTTGTCTACCATGCGGGTTCATACGAGTCCACCAGGCGCCTTGAAAATCAAACCTTGTCGATGTGCCTTCCTTTCTTCAGTTGCAATCCATTTCTCAAACTCATCGTCCACCATGTCAGCACATTTTAACTCTTCAATAGTTAGCTTCGATCGAGAGTGCAGTTTGCAGTGTCCCCATGTTCTACTCCGTCTCAAATCTTCTGTTTCGACGTTAGCACTGGTGCCGATCTACAACGGCCTCTGGTGCATCCTCTTGTGGCGCACGAAATGAGCTGTCACTTTCTGGGGCATTAACGCTGTCATGTCGACAGACCCAATGGAAACTTGCTGGAAAAGGACTGCAAAGAAGGACATGAACGCAGATCGCCTTCGAGACGGTGGCAGACTTAGGATTCATCCTGGATTAAGTGCGTCTGCAAGATGCTATACTTTTCAGTATATGCCTACTACACCTTGGTAGGTCGCGACGACCCTCCTCCACTTTGACCTTCTTGTGTACACGAGAAATGTCTGCACCTGGTATCGCAAAAAAGGATTAGACATAAAAGGGAGGGGTGTGTGGTGGCCCGATCAATTCCCATAATTAATTTGAAATATAGTCTGTTCAGTCGGTAAATAATATTAGCTCTATACTTTGTGGTGTTGAGAACCTACCATTTCCTTGATTTTTCCTACGACTTTTCCTTTAAATAATAAGCTGCCGTTGACCGGCGCGGCCTGCGCTACTTCATGGGGTAATCAAGTTTACACTACATGACGTAAGAGAGGCTTTCTTAAAATTAGCAACCAAGTCGTGCCACTAGGCGCCGCGACGTTCTCGTTCCGTCCTTTGCCGCATTCCAACAGGTTCGTACTGGATCCTTCATGGTTGAAAAGCGGACTCGAAAGCTCTCCTTCCTCTCGTTACTCTTGTTCTCTACACAAGAAGCGTCTCTTGTCTCCCCTTCACAAGCGCAACTGCCTTCCTCGAATACTAATAATATGGCTGTCTGTCTCTCCTCGCAGACGCCCGTCTCCTCTGCTCTCACTAACATGTTTAAGGCTCGACGCGTTGCCTTTAAATTCATTGCGCCCGAACGAAACGAAGGCGTGGGAGCAACCGTCCGACGTTCCTTAGGTTCCCAACACCTCCGCCATCTCGATCCGTTCCTTATGCTCGACGAATTTAACGTTGGTTTACCGGGAGGGTTCCCTGACCATCCCCACCGCGGATTTGAGACTGTCACGTACATGCTCCCCACCTCGAGCGGCCATATGTGCCATGAAGACTTTTTAGGAAACAAGGGAGAGCTTCAGCCAGGAGATTTACAATGGATGACCCCAGGCAAAGGAATTTTGCACGCTGAGATGCCAGCAAGTGACGTAAAAGCGCATGGCTTGCAGTTGTGGATTAATTTGCCAAAAGCGAAAAAAATCATGGAACCGCGGTACCAAGAGATTCGTCGACAGGCCGTGCCTCACGTGTGGGATGCGACCAAGAGGGTGGAAGCCATTGTCTTTGCTGGCGAAGTGTTTGGACAAAAAGGACCTATTGAGACGGAAGCGCCAATCACGTACATTCACTTTTTGATGAAACCAGGGGCAGACCTCGAGTTCAAGATCCCGTCGAGTCATAATGCGTTTATATACGCGCTGCGTGGCACGGGAAAGTGTGCGGGTGAGGCGTTGGAGGCGCACCATGCAATTGTGTTGGATTTGAAAGGGGATGGGGTGCAGATGACCACGGACGAGACAGATGGCGTCGAGTTCATTGTCATCACTGGTCAGCCCTTGCACGAGCCTGTGGTCCAGTATGGCCCCTTTGTCATGACATCGGAAGACGAGATTCAACAGACTATTCGTGACTACCGGAGTGGAAAGAATGGCTTTGAGAATGCCCCAACGTGGACGTCGGAGATTGGGCATCGGCGTTAGCTACAACACCCCCCACTCACTCATCAAGTCCAATTCTTGTTTAGCTATCTACATTATTAAACCATTAACAAAAACTAATCTAAACTTTTATGTTCTTACTAGTGGATGGTACGACCAACTGATTCATTGAAATTTAATCAATACTACAGTATATCTACATTTACTTTGAAACAAAGAGATTTGTTATTGCTGTCAACAACTCGTGTGCAATCTCGGACCTTGAATGCTCCCATCATTGAAAGATTTTTTAACCTAATTCTACGTAATGCTTCGTCATAAAAGACGTTGCACATTAGTCGTCGTTCTGCAGACTCAACTTCGAAAAGTACGGAGATGTTCTCCGGTGCTGTCGACCGTGAAAAAGCGACGTACAACTGGCCATGAGAGATACTGTCGTCGTAACAACCTCCCACCATGCTGGCGCCGACCTCGTTGTGTTGTACCTCCATAGGTCGCTCGATGGCAGGCAAAGCAGACGAAGTTCCAGATCCACCACCGGATCCCCCTCTATCAGCTGCCGAAACTGATTGTACACCTGCACGTACGGGTTGTGCTGTTCAACCATGGCTTGAAGTTTTCCCATGATGCGCCGATCGAGATGTGGAAATACATTCATGTGAGTTAACCCGTTGTTTGAACGAAACGAATTGGGAGGATAATCCTGCCACTATAACACTCCAACGGTCAATGAAAGCTGTGCGCATGTTTTTCTCGCAATGATATCAAACGTAAGGATACAGGTGATGCAGGCGACATGTTGTCTTCACCATGGTCTTCGTAAACTCGACCGTCTCTTCAAGCATCTGCTGCATTTCTTCCATGATGTCAGATTAAGCTGGTCTTCAAGCGCGAAGATATCCGTCGAGTTGTATTTGCGGGTTATGCATATAGATCTCTGCAAATTTGGGCGCATTATCATTGCCTAGTAGGAGGCTACCGTTGGGATGGTCAAGCTCCCCATGAAAGTGAGTAATTGTTAATGATGATTGTGTGGTGAAAAGCAAGTGAAAATTGTTGACCAGCTTGTACCTGTAGCCGGTGCGTATATGCACGGTTCGGCTAGCGCACAGAGGAAGACTTTTCCCTAAAGCGGTAGCTACCGCTACTTAGCCGATACGCCCTTGTAAAGGACTTAGTAGGAGAGTTCTCCTACTCGGGGACAAGATTCCTGGGTTAGTTTACGACTTAGCCTTAACGTCTGTGTTCCCTTTACGGGGTGTAAGTAAAGGGAGGATTCCCTCTTACCTACAACACTAACTGCGCGCGCGACCGGTCGAGGTCGCGCGTCCGCTAAATAGGGTGAAATGTAAACTGAATATATTTAATATGTAATTAGCCTAAATTAATTTAAACTAATATAAACTATATGTAATACTAAGTAGAATATTCTTAATTCGTACCTAGCTAAAATGTAGTGTACACACCTGTGTACTGACACGTGGATGGCTGACACACCACCACACCAAGGGCCCATGCCCTGATTGGTTAAAATAACCAAATGTTCGAACCGGCCAATACTGACCTCAACCGTGGTGTACTCATGTACACCAACCCTCAGTGTTACCCGAATGTAACCCCGTTACATCCTCCCCCATCAAGACTATTGCTTACGCAATAAACAAAATTTTGTTGGAGAACTCCAACACCATTACCTCTGACTGTCCACTGTACACCCTCAGCGGTGCTATGGACGCAAACTATTCCGACAGCTCGGAAGTCGACGCCCTTGGGGAGCTCTCCCCAACGGCTGGCCATGTTGATAGCGCCGAACGGCGCTATCAGTCATCCAACCCATTCCCCACACGTGGGGAAAACGCACTAACTCGTGCGCCACCGTTACACGCTAGGGGTGATACCTCCAGGTTGCGACAGGCAACCACCACCAATGAACCGTCCTTAGTTCAAGAGGCCCGACGTGCCGGACGTGCACGTAAGGGACCTCGAAACCCTCAAAAGAGGGCTAAGAACGCGGTCAAGAGGGGTTTAGCCTCTTATACCCCTGGACCAGCGGCTATACTGCCGCGTGAAATTGCGCATCGGAACCAACTCCGGGCCCGGCTACTAACGCCCAAACATTATTCCGTTAAGTCCTACCGGACGCGCCTCGGGAAACAGGCACGCGGTGTCCTCGTGGATATTCTCCGCGAGATTCCCCTTGTTCTCCTGAGGGACGAAAGCGTCGAAGACGCAGAACAGGCGTTCCGCGCCTGGGCGGAAAGGGCGAAACACCTCCCCAGTTTCGATGTGCTGTACAACAGCTTTTCCGAACACGACGTTCGGGTAGAGAGAGCGCTACGCTTGGACTATGTGGAGAAGCGTGCCCAAAATTTGGCACACTTCTGGTCAAGTTTTGTCAAGACATTTGGTCTAATTTCGGATTGGTTTAAACAAGGGGGGCTTATCAGCCTATCAGACTCAAGAAGTGTCAAGAACGCAAGTTTTGGTGAGTCACCCGACTTTGGGTATTTTATATATTTTTGTGGGGGTACATTTAGGGACTATAGGGTAGTAGTATTTTTGTTGTGGTTTTACCTTTTAGGACAGAGGTTATACCTTTAAGTAAGGAAATCTTTTAGCTTTCGGATAAGTGGCTGAAACCTCTTCTGGTCTTGGTTCACACCACAGCTAGGGGTCGCCGTTCTTCCCTTTTCGTACACTAGTCGCCTCCGCCCGCCGCGGAGTGTTTGGGGGCAGAGGGTCGAATTATCCCCTCTCGCCCATTATACCCGGTCTGGACGCGCCGCACGCGCACTTTGGCCCACCGGAAGTCCCTCGACGGGAGTACGATTTGGCGATCTCAACACCTCAACTCAAGTACGTTTGGAACGTGCTATTCACTGGATAGGTCTTGGCGTGGAGATATCGTTTGTGGAGTTTCACGAGCATATTGGGTCTTCACGCGGACATATTGGCTTGTTTTAATATTGGTTGGTAACTAGACCGGTTTTGATCTTTTTTTGTATTGGTCAGGGGCTACACCGGAACGGTTGGTATACCCTCTATTATTTCGTATTGGTCAAGTCTTGATCGTTTGGACGATCGACATATTGGAAGTTATCTCTTGGAAGTGTTTTTGGTCTGTTTGTGTCTGGGGTGAAGAGTTCTGCCCCAGAGATACCTACCCAGATCGGTCTTCTATATTGAAGACCGCTTCGATCCAATCTGCGATCCCGATCCACCGAGTGTGTAACTAGACCATTCCATCGGGTACACAAGGTGAGATGGACACTAAACAATCGGACCAAGTGGGTTCTGATGACGACCGGTCGTCTGCTTGCAGCGGACGATCGGACCAGATCTCGATTGGTGGTCCGCGGAGTACCCCCTCCGAAAGTTGGAAGGCTGGGCGCGATGGTGGTAGTCAGGTTATCGATGCTAATGTTTTCGATTTCGAACTTGACTCCACCATAATGATGCGCGTGCCCGGATCACTTGGTGATCGTGGATATCACCGTGCTGATATTCCATCAAAAATTGGATTCGAAGATTTGAATGATTTGAATATGGAGTCGTTCTGGAGAGGACGTAAGGAAAGGCTATCGCCTTACGTTCTCGTTGTTGATAAAGATGGCGATGTCCGATCTGGCCTGGAGGAGGACCAGATCGGGATTAATAAGTTTTTTCCTCCCCAAAAGGCTCCCACCGGAGCCGATCGGGACTATAGCAGGTCTTGCTATAGTTCCGGAAAGGATCAGGACCCTGGTCCTGATCCTATGTGTATGAATGAAAAAATTGATGGAAAACTAAAAGATGAAAATTACTTGGAGGCTGACTGTAACGATCCGGTCTACCTCCCTAAAGTCCCCAAAGTCCCCAAGGTGCCCATAAAAGGGCTTGGAATGCCACCCGACGAAGACGACTTCGAAGAAAAGTCGAAGGTCGGGGATGAGGCTATCACCGAACAAGACCTGGACAAGATGTATTATGTTTTTGAATTGAAGCGATTTGTTCGCCAAAACCAGGTCTTTCGGGTGTTGGACCTCCATATCCCCGACCGTCTTCTTGGTCCCACTACCGAGCCGATCCAGAGTGATCGACCATTACTGCTCGTCAAGAATTTGGTGGCGATGTTGGCGGAGGTTGGCATTAAAATGCAGAACCCCGCCGGTGTCAATAAATTGTTTGAATTTGATGCTTGGAGACTGGAGGCATCGATGTCGGATCCACGACCGTTTGGTGCCACTGGTGGGGGCGGTTCGTCGCCCAACTCCCACCACGGCAATGAAGGTCGCCGAAGCCTCCACAGAGCTTGTTGACATTGGTTCCGATGATGAGTCGATCTACCAGTCTCCACAGGCTTCTAGCAGCTCATCAGAGTTGGAGACCGGTGTCGAGCGGATGACCATGGGGTGGACCATGCCCGGTCTGAACAAAAAAGGGACATGCGACAGCATGGGGCTGTTTTCCAGTCGGGGCTCCAGCAATCCCCACAGGCCTCAGTTCCGCAAAAGAGGGTATCAACACGTTGCCCATGATGCCAGCCAACGTACAAGCCATGTTTGAGACGATGATGCAACGTTTCATGAAAGAACGGGTTAGAGCACCTATTCGCCCACATGTCCAAGACCGGTCTACCTGTCAAGGTGCCAATGTTTGCAAAGATGTGGATATGGAATCGGTAACATCTATGGATAAGCCTATTAGATGTGATAAACCAACCGGCAAGGGAAGGCGCAAGCCGCAACCGGCAAGACCGCGTAGACCAAGCAAGACAAGTGACAATGATATGGAGTCGGTCGGCGGTCTTGACGACCATGGTGGGTCAGATGGTACAGGCGAAGGAAAGGTGCGCAAGGCTAACCTAGCCTCCACTACTGTCTACGACTTTGGATCTGCTGCGATTCCGCGCATCCGTATGGCCGCGACGACCGATCTCAAGGAATTCACCGGCAAGGATGCTGATGAAGACCAGGCCCGGTCTTGGTTCAGTCGGGTCAAGTCTGCGTTCCTGCGAGACCAGACCCCAAAAAGCGAACATTGTTTAATCTTCCGGGATTTGTTAAAAGGACCGGATGCGAACTGGATTCAACAGTTGGGTCGGGGCGTCCGGTATGACTGGGACAAGCTATGTGCAGAGTTTGAAGGGCAATATTGTAACTCCGGATTTTCGAGTGCCCGCAAGTATCACCATATGCAGAAGCGGGCCGACGAAACACCGATCAAGTATTTGCATCGGTTGAACGTGGCTGTACTTCGCGCCGGAATAACAATCAAAGAGAATAACCCGCCAAACGGTGCCGCCTTAGAACATGTGGGTCACTATATTAGTACCCTTGACGATCAAGAACTGGCGGACCAGATTACTCTACTGCGTCTTAAGGATGCGGGCGAAGTCGAACAGACCCTGCGGACGTTACAACAGTCGCGTAGTATGAGAGCGAAGACCGCTGGTGGATCAGGTCGCTATCGTTCCAAGACCCAGACCGATCCGGTCAAGAGACCTTGGACCAGACAGACCCGAGCGGTCAAGGCAATTGTAGCTGATGACAGCACGGGGTCAGAAGGGAAAAGTGGAAGTCCATCCATCCAGGAGTCATCGGGTGAAGACCAGTATCGTTACGTCTATGTTGCGGTACCTTCCCCGAAGACCAAGTCGAAGTCCGACCAGGTGGACCGGAAGGGAAGGAACGGAAGCAAGTCCGATCCAGACCGACCTCGTCAGAAGTGCTCCCACTGTGGGTCGAGCAACCATGATGGTCCAAACTGCTGAAGAAGATGGTGTGCAAGAAGTGCCAGAGACGCGGCAACCCGACGGACCACTGCCTCTTCGTATGCAAGTCATGTGGAGAGATTCACGAGGCCGGCCACTGCAAGATTGAAGAATTTTTTAACATGATGCGCAAGTGGTACGTGCAGGACAAGCACGCGGGGATGCTGCCGCCGGACGCAGAAAATATGTTAAACTAGAACGCTCGCCAGGTTGGAATCTGGATCGAGCCGAGCGTTCTACGGTTCACATCTATGCATATGTCGGCAAGGAGGATAAGACCGACAATACACGTTCTATTCCAAATTGCGTCGACCGAGACCATCCGGTCTACAGTCTGAAGACCGATGAGTACTCCCGCACTAAGGTGGTTATGCAGTTGGACTTGCTGCCTGAAGAATCCCGCGGATACTGGAAGTATCACGCGCCTGATAAATGGTTCAAGCAGGCGAAAGACTGTGGCAAGATTAATGACCAGAAAGCTACGATGTTGTTCGACTCTGGAGCTGAAGTATCGATAATCGACTCCGTCTATGCTCGTAAGGTCGGATGTCGTATAGACGATACCCAGAGACAAGAATGCGTCGGGATCGGCGAAAACTCTTATATGACCGAAGGAAGAACGCGTGTGAAAATTACTTTGTCGGGATCGCTGGTCTACTTTTTCAGCGCTTGGGTTGGCAAGTTGGCTGGACAGGACGCTTTACTAGGCATGGATTCATGGTCCCAGCTGGTATTCGCCTAGACCTGTCACATGGAGTGCTTACGCTCCTGGATGAGGTCCAGGTCCAGTTGGCTGGTCGAAGGCCTCTGTATGGTTCGTATACCGATCTGGTCCGATGGGACCAAGACCTCACTATCCCAGTTGGTCGGTCTGCCGATACCCCGGTTGAGAAAGGTTTTCGTTCGAGGAAGTTGTGGCTGACCAGGGGCGATCGGTGGGTCTCGACCTTCGTAAAGAGTGCTGGTCGACGTGATTTTGTCCGTGTTACCAATATCGGTGACAATCCGCTGACACTGGACAATAACACTATTGTCGGCATGTGGTTAGAAGAAGGGAAGGTACCAAAGAAGATGGGGTTCGTCTCGATTGGGTCGAGGCGGTATGTCGAGTGGCAAACCTGGCGTACCAATCGACCACCGATCTTATCAGCGATGATGGGTCGGTGGAAGAAGATACTTCACCTTTAGTGGAAAGACCAAGTTATGTCACCCCAAAAAAGATGTTGGTCCGAAGAAAGGCGCCGCAGTCACCAGGAACGGTGGACCATCAAGTAGACGAGCCGAGGCTAGTCAACGTGGTGTCAGCACGAGACCAGGCGACAGCGGAGCAAGAAACGGAAGAAGGGGAACATGAAGTTGCTAGGTCGGACCATGACGGTATTCCTAATCAGACCGATATCAGTGAAGGACAGCCCGTCGATCAAGACCAGGGGCGTTCAGCCGGTCCAGATGGTCTAGGTGATATCACCCCAGAAGATGAACAAGTCTGTATACATGAAGGCGGGGAACAGTATATTCAGGAGCTGGAAAGCCAAATGGCAGTCCTCCCTGAAGTGTCTGCCGACTCTCCCGAAGTTACAGTCGATTATTTACAAGTGGGTGATCAAGACCTTAACAGTCCAGACCAGATCGAGCAGTTGAAGAATATCATATGGAAGAAAAGACATCTGCTGATCGTAAAGGGCAATGCCTTACCACCTGCAGCCCGTGGTACGATTTGCGATATTGACGTTGGAGATGCCAAGCCGTCTCTCAGCGATGCCGACGCGTGGCGCCTCAGTACCGGGAAAAGCTTTCTGATCTTATCAAAGGACTGTTGGCTACCAAGATTATTAGACCGTCGACCTTGCCATGGGACTCGCCGATCGTAATTGTTATCAAGAAGAACGGAGTCGGCATTAGACTGTGCATCGACTATCGGCTGGTAAATCGGTTGACTAAACTCATGGTGTACCCGATGCCGCTGATTAATGATCTGTTGGAAGACCTCGACAAGACCTTGTGGTATTGCTCACTGGATATGGCAAGTGGATTTTGGGTGGTCTCGATGACTGATCGAGCCCGTGAGATTTCCGCATTTGTGACGCCGTTTGGTCTTTTCGAGTGGAATCGTATGCCGTTCGGTCTGAAGAACGCGCCCCAGATTTATCAAAGGCTGATAGACAACGCATTATACGGACACTTCAAGATCAAGACCGATCGGGACCCTGTTGAAAATTATGATGTGTTTAGAGAGGGTGAACCCGATCGGGAAAGAGGACCGTCCGTTCTAGGGAGGCGGTAGTACATCGACGACATTCTGATACCTGCCTCGTCATGGAACGATATGTGCGAGAAGGTTGAACGATTGTTGGAGACATGCGACCGCTGGAACCTGTCTATCAGTGCCGTGAAAAGTTTTTGGGGTATGTCCAAGGTCGCCTATTTAGGCCATATGGTCTCGAACAATGGTCTAGAGGCTAATCCCAAGGACCTGGATTCGCTGAGTAACCTCCCGTTCCCCAGATCGCTGAAGGCAATGCAGTCCTTCCTGGGAAGCTTGAATTATTATAGACGATTCATTGAAGACTTTGCTATCTACGAGGCTGTTCTGTACGAGCTCCGGGAAGATGACTATCATATGTTGCGTGAAGGAGATCGGGCAACTTTACAGGAGGGCGCCGACTCTGGTCTTGCTGCAGTTTGTCCGCAAGTGGAGGCCGAAGATCATATGAAGCGTGCACAGTTTGACTTTGGTATGTTGAAGGTTAAGATGGCGACGGCACCGATTCTCAAGCATTTCGCTCCCGAAAAAGTGCCGACCATTATTGTATATGCCAGTAAGTGGGCTATCTCGGCCACTTTAGTGCAAGATCACGATGGTGTGTATCATCCAGTCACGTTTACGAGCCGGACGCTAAAACCAAATGAAGTGAACTATGGAGTTGTCGAGAAAGAAGTTCTGGCGTTGCTACGAATTCTGGATGTGTTACAACCTGCTGGTCGGCCGACCTATAAATGTCCTGTCAAGACGGTCTACTTTGGTCTGGCTATTATCAGCCAATGGGATGGACGGACGTCTAGGCAGATGGTCGGCGGTCTTGTCGCAGTGGACCCCCGAGGTCGTTAAGTGCACCGGGGGCGAGGAAGAGATATTGGGCACATTAGCTGCCAGTATCACCCCTCGGTCTGAAGTGGACGAGGCATTGATAGCGATTGCCCCAAGGAAGCAACCTAGGCAGTCAGTTTCGAGACCGCCACCGACCGTCGACCATGACGAAGAGCTCTTGGGTATAAGTTTTGACGGATCGGCAAGCGTGAAGAAGAAGGTCGGCGCCTATAGTGCCATATTGTGGAAGTTGCCACAATGGTCTATAGTTGCAGCCGCTGCAGATTTCACGCCGGATATTACTGTTAAAGAGGCGGAGTACCGAGGTCTACTTCTATGTCTGGACATGCTGTCGTCGCAAGAGAAGGGGTGAGTCATCATATGTGATGACTCCAACCTAGTGATCAGGAAGATCACCGG
Source organism: Peronosclerospora sorghi (assembly GCA_026184515.1). NCBI lineage: Eukaryota > Oomycota > Peronosporomycetes > Peronosporales > Peronosporaceae > Peronosclerospora > Peronosclerospora sorghi. The sequence goes on along the minus strand of CM047587.1, from coordinate 5,778,711 downwards.
AGAGATCGACTGCAAGGCTCAACGACTAAGGACGCTAAATGATCGAGTAATGAAGGCATTGAAGGACCACCCCAACCACGAGCTATTGCACGTGAAAAGGGACTGGAACAGAAGCGGCGACTACCTCGCGACCAAGGTCATGCAAGACCAGACCGGGGCTACGATCACCGAGAAGGCCGGTCTGGATGAGTTGGTGAATATAAACAGGCTCCCAGAGGTAATCGGACCCAAGAACGCCCCAGTCCAGGTGCATGTGATGGTCGCGACTAGATCGAAAGCTCAGAAGTCTCGCCGACCGTTCCCGAAGGAAAGTTTGAACGAATATGCAGTGCAACAGTTAAGGATGGAACGGATCCTCAAGGCGCAGGACGAAGAAGAATGTATTATGAACCTGAAGACCTACCTGCGTGGTGAACTGTCCAAGTTGACGAAAGATCAAGCGAAAGAGTTCATCAAGATCGCGGATAGCTACGAAGTGGATGATAATGGATTATTGTTTTACTGCCGCGATGCCGACCAAGACAGTGCAGACCGGGACCGACTGGCGAAATTGGTGATACCTGAGTTGCTGCAGCCGGATGTCCTCCATCACTACCATGTGAGTCTAGAACGGGAAATCAGGGCATAGGCAGAACGTATCAAAAGATCAGGTCCCACTTTCACTGGAGAGGTCTTTTCCGAAGTGTACAGAAATATGTGGGTTGTTGTACGGATTGCGAGACAGGAAAAGGTAGACCGGTAATCAAGGGGCGATCGCCCGGAAATATCGAAGCTACCTACTTTTTCCAGGTCATAGCGATGGACCATATACCGTCGCTGCCTAAATCGACATATGGCAATACTGAGTTGTTCATCTGGGTAGACCTGTTCACCGGTATAGTTATTGCGAAGGCAAGTGCGTCCCGGTCTGCCGAGCAGATCGCCAAAAGTTACGAAGAATGCGTGTTCCGAAGGCTCGGCGCCAGCGAGGTCATCAGACACGACCGAGAACCCGGTTTCATGGCCGAGGTATTCCGGTCGTTTAACAATATGCTGGGACAGAAACAGAGCGTGACGATGGCATATCGTCCGCAAGCGAATGGATCGGCAGAACGTATGGTACAAACTATTACAAGAGCAATCAAGATGTACGTTGCCGATCCAGACCAGCGCGATTGGGACGAATACGCAGAAAGGCTGGTGTTTGCACTCAACTCGTCGACCGATCGGGTCCGAGGAGAAACGCCTTTTTATCTGGCATATGGATGGGACCCTCGTTCGACATTGGAAGCTGCGATACCTATCGGTTGCATCCGGACCCGCGATCGCGATGCTCGACGCTGGCGCGTGCAGGTCCAGAAACACTACCAGCATGCAAAAGAAGTCGTCAACGAAAAGCTGCGTTAGGCCACACAAGACAGGGCAGACCGTAACAACGACCAGGTCCAACCCCACTGTATAGAACAAGGAGCGAGGGTATGGTTGTACCTAGACCGAGTGAAGGAGGGCTATGCGAAGAAGCTGGCTCACATGTGGCACGGTCCTTTCCGTGTTGCTGAGCTGATTGGTGAACACGCTGCCCGTCTAGTAACAACCGGCACGGACTACAAGGTCTTCCCGATCGTACATTTGTCCAAGTTAAAACTGGTCCGAGAATTTCCTGATCGTCCCAAAATGCCCTGTCTAGTAGACAAGGCATAACGGTTTGATTTCGATGAAGCATTACTGCCGGAGGTCAGTTGGGAACGACCGCTGGAGAAGGACGAATTTGAAGTGGAAAAGGTCTTAGATGTCCGATCGGTCAAGAAGACGAGGTTCGGCCGGACCCACCGAGAATATCTGGTCCGATGGAAGGACCATGATGAAACAACTTGGAACGATGAGTCCGACCTGAACTGTGGAGCACTACTACGAGAATTCGAACGGGACCGAGTCAGTCGGAACCGTTTCGCAGTGATGCAGACCCATGAAGACCAAAGCCAAGACATGCAGTAGCATCGGTCTTCCCGACCGACGTGAAGAGGTGGAAGGTCTTGTGTGTTGTGTATTGTGTATTGTGAATATGTGACGAATTTGAATAGTGGAGTGATGATCGTGGATTGTTTTTTGCGATGTAAGTGGAACGGTTGGTGATAACGTGTATAGTGCAACTCTGGAGAAAGTGGTGGAATTAGCTCAAGTGATTTGATGACCGAACATGTGAAAAAGAACGATGATATATATTAAGTGTTATCTGGTCGACTACTTACGAACTCACTCGCCATCACCCCACAGACGGCCGACGGTCAACGACGGATGCTTTTCAACTTGGTCCTGGTACTGGTTACGCCAAGGTTCTTGTTGGTCTAGTTGGACCAAAGCATCCTTGAGGTCCAAGACCGGTGTAATTCACCCAAGACCGGTCCAGGAGCTGCTTGGTCAGGGTGGACCGGCGTAAAAAACCGATCTGCCCTGGCGACCACGGCAAAGTATCCTCACGCGTTCGTGGCGGAAGGGAAGAACTGCCGATTGCCACGTTGGCCAACAAAGCATCTTTGTGGAGCTTGGATGTCCCAGGCAAGACCGTAGGTGCTGACTTTGTCGACGCATGAGGTGGTGGAATGCCACCATGCGGACCGGTCTTCTTTGTCTGCTCCGAAGTCGATGCAATTTGAACAAAACTTTCATGTGTACTTGTTCGCGACTTGGTTGGGATGGGGACAGCAAACTCCGAATCACCGGAGTCTTCGCCGGATTCATCCCAGGACGAGACCTCTGAATACTTGGCACGGTCAGCACCGGCGGTCGAGGGCGCTTGATTTTTGGATATTTTACTGTCGTCATCCTCGTCCAAGCTTGGGCTCACGAGGGGCGCCTGTATCTTGGCTCGCTTACGAGGCACCGCACGCTTCCCTTCGAGTTCAGGGTCGCGCGCTGTGCCCCGCGCCCTCGAGGGACTCGGCGCGTCCGCGCGCTTCTTAGACTTTTGACGAATTTTTGGCTGGGGAATTTCGGCCAATGAACGGACTTGGTCTTGGTCCCGGTGTAGGTCCACCAAGGCGGCCGACGCAGACCGGTATACGCTGGAGGCAGCAACCGGATGCCGACGAGGACGCAACAGGTCAACCAAGCGCTGATGACATTCTTTTAATACCGCCCGACGACCATACGCTGCCTGCGTCCAATCGTTCGACTTGCGTTCACAAGACTGGACCTCCTCGGTATGGTCTTGAATCGAAATTCGGAGCTCAGTGAGACGCCTCTCGAGGTCGTCGCTTTGAATGCTCAACGTGGTCTGGTCAAGCAGGTCTTCTGCTTGCTGCTGTTGGACCAGCACAAGCTGCTCCCGAAGGTGAAGCTGATGAGCCTCCAAGCGGGTCAACCTGTTGCGCGCGTTTATTAGTCCGGTCAAAATCTGACGCAGCTGGAGGTCATGCGTATTCGAATGCCGATCGGCGGAAGCAGGGCATTGATCGCCTTGCTGATGCCAGGAGGTATACGGGCTGGAGGTATACGGGCTGAAGACAAACGAAGGTTAGAACAGGTCCAAGGTGAAGACCGGACATGCATGCTCACGTTGTGTCGCCTGTTGAGCAATCTGCTCCTGGAGACGTGCGATCTCTTCAACTGCGTCTTGCAACTGCGCGTGGGTCCCGGTCTGATGCCCTGCCGATGTCTGAGGTGCAGTAGAATGATGGGAGCTGCCAGACCGGACCGTCCGGACGGGCGAAGTGACATGCGATGACGTGGTATGCAAGGTGCCTACAAGAACGGTCGTTAAGGAAATACAAGAAGGTCAAGTCCAGCAGTGCAAGTACCTGGAACGGATGAAGAAGATGGTTGCTCCATGTCGGAAAAGTCTGAATGAGCAAGGTTCAACTGAATTTGATGGACGAGGTCAGACCGTTGTCGTTGTGCGACACGGTCTGACTCAGGGGCGGCTGTGGAGAAGCGTGCCCAAAATTTGGCACACTTCTGGTCAAGTTTTGTCAAGGCATTTGGTCTAATTTCGGATTGGTTTAAAAAGGGGGGCTTTTCAGCCTATCAGACTCAAGAAGTGTCAAGAACGCAAGTTTTGGTGAGTCACCCGACGTTGGGTATTTTACATATTTTTGTGGGGGTTCATTTAGGGACTATAGGGTAGTAGTATTTTAGTTGTGGTCTTACCTTTTAGGACAGAGGTTATACCTTTAAGTAAGGAAATCTTTTAGCTTTCGGATAAGTGGCTGAAACCTCTTCTGGTCTTGGTTTACACCACAGCTAGGGTTCGCCGTTCTTCCCTTTTCGTACACTAGTCTCCTCCGCCCGCCGCGGAGTGTTTAGGGGCAGAGGGTCGAATTATCCCCTCTCGCCCATTATACCCGGTCTGGACGCGCCGCACGCGCACTTTGGCCCAACGGAAGTCCCTCGACGGGAGTACGATTTGGCGATCTCAACACCTCAACTCAAGTACGTTTGGAACGTGCTATTCACTGGATAGGTCTTGGCGTGTAGATATCGTTTGTGGAGTTTCACGAGCATATTGGGTCTTCACGCGGACATATTGGCTTATTGTAACATTGGTTGGAGTTTATATCGGTTTGGTCTTCTCTCATATTGGTCAGGGGATAAACCGGTTGATTGTTCTACCCTCTATTATTTCGTATCGGTCAGGTCTAGATCGTTTGGACGATCGACCTATTGGAAGTTATCTCTTGGAAGTGTTTTTGGTCTGTTTGTGTCTGGGTGAAGAGTTCCGCCCCAGAGATACCTACTCAGATCGGTCTTCTATATTCAAGACCGCTTCGATCCAATCTGCGATCCCGATCCACCGAGTGTGTAACTAGCCCATTCTATCGGGTACACAAGGTGAGATGGACACTAAACAATCGGACCAAGTGGGTTCTGATGACGACCTGTCGTCTGCTTGCAGCGGACGATCGGACCAGATCTCGAGTGGTGGTCCGCGGAGTACCCCCTCCGAAAGTTGAAAGGCTGGACTCGATGGTGGTAGTCAGGTTATCGATGCTAATGTTTTCGATTTCGAACTTTACTCCACCACACCACTGGCGACTTACGCAACCCGATGTTATACGAACACTATATTTAATATCCAATTAAAATCCAATATGTAAACTATATTTTAAAACGTGTGTCTTACCTCAAATCTGCGTACAAAACACTCCAAGCACACGATTGGCCCAAAATCATCCGTCCTTTCAGCCAACCAGATCGATCTGCCTTGAAAACTGGTACACTGGTACAAACTGGTCAACAATTTTCACTTGCACTTCACCACATACCTGAGAGTCGTTCCGTTCAACTCGCCCCTGTGTCGCTTGACGTAACTTCCCATTACGACTTCTTTCGCGTGTTGGTAACGTTTCTGGAGTTTCATGCGCCAGCTATGCGCGGCCCGATCACGGATCCAAGTACAGCCAATCGGTACTGCTGATTCGAGTGTCGATCGCGGATACCATCCATACGCTAGATAGAAAGTCGTTTCCTCTCTGAATCGATCAATCGAAGAATTATCGCGAACACTAGTCTCTCGGCATACTCGTCCCAATCGCGCTGGTCCGGATCGACCACATACATCTTAATAGCCCTTGTTATCGTTTGCACCATACGTTCAGCCGATCCATTTCGGGCTAGCAGCTTCTTGTTCAACACTGAGCGTCTCAAGAGATCGATTTGCGCCGGCATCCAAGGGGAAGTACCATCCAGGATCTGATCAGGAGGAGGCTGTCCCTGACCTTTAATACTCCTAACGACGCACGATGGCACAAACCAGAAGCGCCAGGCTGGAGAGTGGGTCTAGATGTGGCACCGGCCAGTCCTGATGCTTCCTCAACGCTGTCGCTCTGCAGTTTGATCACTCGATCGGCGTCTGGCGCTGTATCTTCAGTGGCCGGATCGGGACGGCGACGTTGGATGGATCGAGATTGGGAAAGAGAAAGCAGCAGTTCATCAGAAACCACCGATCCGCCCTCGGAACCTTCCTCAGGCGAGGTCTGCAGATGCCTGAAGCGAACAGTGTGTGGGGTCAAAGACGCGTGATTTTTCGCAGCGTTCCTCTTAATAACTGGATCCTACGCCGTGCTTGGATCTTGGGGACGTTATGCCATCGTCCAGTTTTGCTTCTGGCCTAACATGTTGTTAAACGCTCGGAAGACTTCGGCCATGAAACCGGGTTCACGATCGTGTCTGACAACTTCACTGGTAACGAATCTTCTGAACACACAGTCTTCATAGCTTTGGGCGATCTGCTCTGCGGACCGGGAGGCACTGGCCTTTTAAATTACTAACCCCGTGACCAAGTCAATACAGATCAATAACTCGATCTTGCCGTGCGACGATCGTGGATGTGATGGTATATGGTCCATTGCTATTACCTGGAAAAGGTATGTAGCTTCAATATTCCCGGGATATAGGCCCTTAATAATCGTTCTGCCGTTTCCAGTTTCGCAATCCGTACAACCAGCCGCATATTTCTGCACGCTTCGGAAGAGCCTTCTACAGTGAAAATGCGTCCTGATCTTAAGGTACGTTCTGCCTACTCCTTGATGTCCTACCTCTAGACTTACATGATAGTGATGGAGGACATCCGACTGTAGCGTCTCAGAAGTTACCAATTTCGCCAGTCGATCCCGCTCGGCGTTATCTCGATCGGTATCGCGACAGTAGTACAACAATCCGTTATCATCGACATCGTAATCCTTGGTGAGCTTTGCACATTCTTTGACTGATCTTTCGTCAGTTTGGACAACTATCCACATGCGTAGGCCTTTAAGTTATAAATTAATCTTCTTCATCTTGGGCCTTGAGAATTTGTTCCTCCATCAGCTGTTTCACGATATCTTCACTTAGATTTTCTTTCAGGAACTATTGGCAAGGTTCTCGGGTCTGCGATCTGGTTACGGCCATTACGTGTACCCGATCCGAACTTTCTTTAGGCTTGATTAGTTCCGGGAGCCAGTTTATTCCATTAATTCGTGCAAAATGGCCTCCTCGGTGATCGTTGTCCCAATCTGATCACGCATGACTTGGGTCACAAGATGATCAGCACTTCGATTCCAATACCGTTTCACATGAAATAGTTCATGATTGGGATGCTCCTTCAGTGCCTTCATTACTCTATCGTTAAGCAACTTTAAACGAGGCGCCTTACAGTCGATCTCTCCAGTGATCTGCCTAATCACCAGATTGAAGAACCACATATGATGATCCACCACTTCTTCTGTGATATCAGCAGATCGAGACATAAGAGAAGCCCACGGTATTCTGCTTCGTTGACCGTGATGTCTGGCGTGAAGTCAGCAGCGGCAGCCAATATAGTCCATTCGGGTAACTTCCATAATATAGTGCTATAGGATCCGACTCGCTTCTTCACACTCGCCGACCCATCGAAACTAAATACTATGAGTTCTTCATTCCGATAGACGATCGGCGGAGGTAGCGAGATTGATTGGCGGGTCTGCTTACGCGGAGCGATCGCTATCAAGGCCTCGTCGACTTCGGATCGAGGAGTGATACTGGAAGCTAATGTGTCTAAGATCTCCTCCTCTCCCTTAGTACATCATACGAGCTCCAGAGACCATTGGGACAGGACCACGGACCATCTTCCGAGTCAACCATCCATACCATTTTCTGATAATAACCATGCCAGTGTCTATCGTTTCGAAAGTTACATTCACTGATCGGCCGACCATCATGTTATAACAAACAGTTAGGATCCGTAATAAAGCCAAAACTTCATTTTCCACAATTCCATAATTAACTTCGTTTGGCTTCAACGTTCGGCTCGTAAATGTGATTGGATGGTACACCCCATCGTACTCTTGTACCAGTGAGGCAGAAATGACCCACTTACTAGCATACACGATGACGATCGGCGTTTTTCCGAATCGAAATGCTTGAGGATCGGTTTTGTATCCATCTTAGCCTTCAACATACCGAATGAGACCTCTGCACGTTTCATATGGTCTTCCGTCCGCTTCTGGGATAGTTCTGAGGGTCGATCTGTGTAGTTGCCCTGCATTAACGCTGCCTGATCAACTTCCCTCAGCATATGATAGTCGATCTCCCGAATTTCATATAATACGGCTGCATAGATCGCAAAATCTTCGATGAAGCGACTGTAATAGTTTAGACTTCCTAAGAAAGACTGCATAGCCTTCAACAATCGGGAAAACGGGAGCTATCTGAGAGCTCCCAAATATTTAAGATTAGCTTCCAGCCCATCGATAGACACCTTATGTCCCAATTTGGCAATTTTAGACACCAAAAACTTTCACTGCACTGATCGATAAATTTTAGGGATCTCATGTTTCCAACAAACGTTCCATCTTCTCGCAAAGATCACTCAAGGATGAGGCTGGAATCAAAATGTCGTCAAAATATGATTGCATCCCTAGAACATTTTCTTCTCCCGATCGGGTTCGCCCTCTGTAAACACATCGTTGTTTCTCAGTGGGATCCCGATTGGCAATTATCTTGAAGTGTCCGTAAAAAATGGTCAATCCGCCTCTATAAATCTGAGGCGCGTTCTTCAGACGAATGGCATCCAGTTCCACTCGAAAAGACCGAACGGCGTAAAAAAGGTGGATATTTCACGAGCCCGATCGGTCATCGAGACTACCCAAAATCCACTAGTCATACCCAGCGAACAATACCATAATGTCTTATCCAAGTCCTCAAGCAGATCATTAATCAGCGTTTTTGGGTACACCGTAAGTTTGGTCAATAGGTTAACTAGTCGATAGTCAATACATAGCCGGATGTCAACGCCGTTTTTCTTTAGTACGATGACGATCGGTATGACCCACGGTGATGTCGATGGATCGATAATCTTCGTGGATAGCAATCCTTTGATCAGATCGGATAACTTCTCCCGATACTGCAGCTCCACACGTCGACATCGTTGGTAGATCGGCTTGGCACTACCCACGTCGATATCACAAATCTCTCCATGAGCGGCAGGGGGTAGGGCATTACCTTTCCCGATCAGCAAATGTATCATCTTCCAGATTATTCTCTTGAGCTGATCGAACTGTTCAGGGGTGTTGACCCCGATCGCCTACTTGCAGGTTGTCCAGGGTCACTCGGGATGATCGGTTGACACTTCGGGTAGAACCGCCCTCTGGCTCTCTAATTCTTCAACGTATTTCTCTCCGCCCTCGTGTATACACACCTGATCATCTTCTGGGATAACCTCACTCAATCCGCCCCTGTCGAACGGGCAATGCTGTTCCCTATCGGCGGACAGTTCTTCTGCTATATCAGTTTGAGTAGAAGCGCCATCAAATTCGTCTCCAACAATATCACGATCGTCCCCATCAATAACTGGTTCCGCTGTCATCTGATTTTGTGACACTACGTTGATGATATTCGGTCAATATGCTTGCGAGTCCACTGTATCAGGTGACTATGGGGGCTTTCTCTTACTCAACATATTCTTTGGTGTTACGTAATCTGGACTTTCCATTAAAGGAGAAGGATCTTCTTCCACTGATCCATCATCGCTGATCAGTTCGGTGGTAGTATGATATGTTAAGTTTTGCCACTGAACATATCTTCTCTATCCGGTCGAAACAAACCACATCTTTCTTGGAACTTCGGCTAGCCACATACCAACGATCGTATTGTTGTCCAAAGTCAGTGGTTTGTCACCAATACTTGTAATCCGTACGTAATCTGATCGTCTTCCACTTTTTCCAAAAGTCGATACCCACCGATAACCCCTAGTTATCCATAACTTCCTCTATCGGTAACCTTTTTCCACTGGGGTATCTGCCGATCGGTCCACGGGAATTGTAATATTCTGGTTTCATCTTACCAGATCGGTTTGTGATTCGTATAAGGGACGACGACCAGCCAGTTGGATCTGGACTTCATCCAGAATCGTGAGCACTCCAAGGGACAGATCGAGACGTATACCTGCCGGTAACATAAAATCCATACCCAGGAGCGCATCCTGTACGGTCAGCTTACTGACCCAGGCGCTAAAGAAATATACCGATGAACCCGATAAGGTAGTTTTAACACGCGTCCTCCCTTCGGTCATACAGAAATTATCTTCAATTCCGACGCATTCTTGCCTCTGTGTATCGTCTATGTGACATTGACGTTACGAGCAAAGGTGGAGTCAATAATCGAGACTTCTGCCCCAGAGTCAAATAACAACGTCGCTTTTTCATTGTTGATCTTCCCACAAGCTTTATCGTGTTTGAACCATTTGTCAGGAGCGTGGTACTCCAATGTCCACGTTATTCGCCAAGCAGCATGTCCAACAGCGTAGCGACCTTTGATCGTGAGTATTCATCAGTCGTAAGACTGTAATCGGATGACTCCTTTCGGCTGTCCGTTTGCTGTTGTCTTGTCGTCCTTTTCGACATATGCATAGATTCTAAACGTAGATCGCTCGACTCGATCCAGATTCCAACCTGGCGATCGATATAGTTTAACATCTTTTCCACATCTGGCGGCAAGATCCCAGCATGCTTGTCCGGCACGTACCACTTGCGCATCTGGTTGAAAACTCCTCCATCTTGCACTGTCCATCCTCGTGGATTTCTCCACACGCCTTGCATAAAAATAAACAGTGTTCGGTATGGTGAACGCGTCTTTCAAACTTCTTGCAGGTCATACTCTTCCTGCAGCCTCGATCACCATGTAAATCGATCCGAGTTGTGTACACTTTTTATGCGGGCGATCTGGGTCAGACTTGTTGCCGTCTATTCCCTTCCATTCGGCGTGGCTTGCCACCGGTTGGTTTCTCGGCGCAGACTCCATTACGAAAACATGTCGGTATTTCCCCACGTATGACTCCAGGCTGGATCGACCACTACTATCCTCTTCTGACCCAGTGCTATCATCGGCCACGATCGTCGGGCCACCCTGGCCGTGGGCCTCTTCACTGGATCAGCTTGAGTCTTCGATCTTAATTGGCTTGATCCAACAGCAACCCACGTTCTCATACTGCGGGAGTGGAGCAACATACGCAGTGGTTTCTCCATACCTCCTGCATCCTTAAGACGTAGCAAGGTAAGCTGATCGGCCAGCTCTTGATCATCAAGAGTGCTGATGAAGTGGCCAACATGTTATCTGGCAGCGCCGGTCGGCGGAGTGGTCTCCTTGATCGGTGTTCCTCACGAATCGCGGCCATATTCAGACGATGTAGATATTCAATCGGCGTTTCATCGCCCCTTCTCTTTATGTGATGGTATTTTATGGCGGGAGAAAAGCCGGAGTTGCAATATTGTCCTTCAAATTCCATAGGTAATAGGTCCCAATCAGACCAGACATCTCGACTTAGTTGTTGAATCCAGTTTGCAGCCGGTCCCTTCATCAAATCTCGGAATATCAGGCACCGTTCTTTTTTCGGTGTATGATCCCGGGGGAAGGAGGACTTTGTTCGGCTGAACCACAATCGGGCTTGGGTCTTCATCATTACGCTACAATACTCACTGCGCGCGCGACCGGGAGTGGTCGCGCGCCTAGCAGTCTTAAGTATTTTTGTGAACTGATTTATATTTAATATATGTAATTAGCCTAAATTAATTAAACTAATGTAAACTATATGTAATACTAAGTAGAGCTTATTCAAGTCGTACCTAGCTGAAATGTAGTGTACACCACCTGTGTACTAACACGTGGCAGGCTTCCACGCCTTCACAAAGGGCTCCTGCCCTGATTGGTTAAAACAACCAATAAGTCCGAACCTTTCGGACTGATCAATATCTGACCTTAACCGTGGTGTACTTACGTACACTAATATAACCAAATGTAACCCGGTTACATTTATCATCCCCTGGTTATCTATCTGCGGTCATGATCATCGATTATCTGTGCCTGATCAAGCCTGATCGCGCCTGATCGACTTGGTCGATTCGTTACGGATTCATCCCAATCTTGCATCGGAACTTCGTGGATCTACGTCCCGGTCATCTGAAGAGCAACCCACGCCCAAGACGTCGGGTACACAAGGTGAGCAAGACACAAGACCAGTCACACAAGACAACCGGAGGGAGGACCCCCTTCGTTAGTCGGCAGTCCGGGCGCCGTGCTAACGCCTTATCAAGCTTCAAAAAATCTGATCAGCCGCTCCACCACAATGGCAAAAGCGCGAAACAGGGGCACCGGAGACCGTCCAGGTAGTTTTTGGGATAGATTCCAAGTACGCATTGGCATCCGGATTTATAGCGCGTATATCTGCCATGATGGCATTGTGCCCTTCACTCGTCAATGACTTGGCAGCAGCCCAAATCTTCCCACCCAGCTTGTTCTTGAAGCGCGCATTCACATTCTTCTCGATATAAAAACACAATATCCATGGTTGGCTTGTGGAATCGCATTGGCTAATGCTGGAGAGATCCCCTTTTCGCGATCGCTTAGAACAGTGGTCTTGGCATCGTTAATGCTGGGCATGGATGCATTGATGAGACTGCAAAACCATGTCCAGCCCGCTTCACTTTCTACCGATTCATGGCCGAATGCGAGAGGTACGAGATTCAGATCTTCTTCGATCGTACTGCATCCAGAAAATACGCCCTTGTATCTGTACTTGGAATGGCAAGCGTCGAGGATGTAAATTCGTTGTGCAGTGAGAGCTGCACTTTGCCATGCCTTCAAGCTGATGAAAGTGTGGTGGAGCGGCTGATCAAAGTTTTTGAGGCTTGATCAGGCGGTACCACGGCGCCCGGGCTGCCGACTGACGAAGGGGGTCCTCCGGTTGTCCTTGACTGCTTTTGTTCCTTCTCACCTTGTGTACCCGACGGCTTAGGCGTGGGTCGCTCTCCAGGTGGCGGGGATGGCACACTACAATTCCTTGTGGCAAGACTGAGTTGACTTGTGATGAGTCGACTGATGCGATCAGGCAATGATAAGGCGCAATCAAGCTTGAACCACGTGCAATCAGGTGTGATCAACAGTGATCAGGCTTGGTCAGGCACTAAGAGTCGCCGATCAGCGGTGATCAGACTCGATTAGGCGCGATCAGGCGCTAAAAGTCGCTGATCAGCTAGTTGGCGCGAGTTGAGAGCAGCTGAGCGCGGGTCGCGAGTCGCAGTGTGTCGATCAGGTGTTGATCGGCGAAGGGGTACTCGATAAGGTAGCGGAAATCTTCACTGCCTGATCACAGAGCCTCCTCAAGCTTAATTCGTCAACAGAATACCCCAAAATACCTTGTATTCTGGACTTAAGCCTTAGAGGGACGGTCGATCAGCGCATTCGACGGGCTGATCGACGATTACCACTAAAAATACGCCTAGTGTTCCCGTGGGGCGCTTAAAGCAGCCGAACACTAGGGGCCAAAACGTGGACCAATAGGGGATGAGGTGAGAGGGCACTGCTCGATCACGTTCCCGAGACCAAAAAAACTTTAAAAGAAGAACCGCTGACACAGCGGGCGGAGTTGCAGGTGAGTTCTTACACTCTACGCCTACCGGTGGGCCAAAAATGCACTAAGTGCTCCCGCCCGGGACGTAGAGGTATTGGTAGGAGAAGGGAGGCCCTAAGTTGCCGTCCCTGTAAACGATCGGCGCGATCGTACGCAAAAGGAGAACTTTATTATTGCTTATATCCTAATATCTACCAAAAACCTAATATCAACCAATCAGAACTACCCATTCCTACGCATTTTGTCGACCATTCACCCGCTTACCTTCGGGTTACCGTCAGGTAACCTTGCCAGTTGTCGCATCGTCTGAGACGTCCTATCTACGCCTCGTCCCTTTCCGCCACCGTCGTGTCAACAGTTGTACCTTCTGGGTACCAACTGTGGTACCGACAGTGGTGCCCACTATCGTACCACCTTTTGTACCGACTATGGTACCGACAAAATTTGTGGTACCCTCTACCACAGCTACACCTATAGGGGTGCCTATAATTATGCCCCTAATTACGTACCAATTTTGCGGTACGCTTTACCACAAAAGCCCGGTGGAAGTTGTTGCCCTGGTGCTCAATATTGGTGACACTTCCTGGATCAGGGCACGAAGCTGTTCCAACAAGGACTCGATCTGTTCATAGCTGTGTTCGATCTCCTTCGCATTCCAGCGTCTGGTGTGGTGGAGCGGCTAATCAAAGTTTTGAGGCTTGATCAGGCGGTACCACGGCGCCCGGACTTCCGACTAACGAAGGGGGTCCTACGGTTGTCCTTGACTGCTTGTATTTCTTCTCACCTAGTATACCCGACGGCTTGGACGTGGGTCGCTCTCCAGGTGGCGGGGATGTAAATACGGCAATTCCTTGATGCAAGATTGGGGGAACTTGTAACGAGTAGACCTATGAGCTGATCAGGCGTGATCAGATACAATCAAGCTCGAATCAGGTGTGATTAGGCTTGATCAGCGGTGATCAGCCTTGGACAGGCACTAAAAGTCGTTGATCAGCTGTGATCAGACTTTATCAGGCTTGATCAGGCACTAAAAGTAGTTGATCAGCTGAGATCAGACTTGATCAGGCTTGATCAGGCACCAAAAGTAGTTGATCAGCTGAGATCAGACTTGATTAGGCTTGATCAAGTGCTAAAAAACGCTCAGATAGAAGTTGGTGCGATCTGCGAGTTGTTGATCGCGGGTCACGAGTTGCACAGTGTCGATCAGGTGTTGATCGGTGAAGGGGGTACTTGATCAGGCAGCGGAAGTCTTCACTGCCCAATCACGGAGCCTCTGGAGTCTTAAACAGATAAAGGAACACCCAAGTATCTGTATTCCTAGCCTAGACCTACGAGGGGGGGGGTAAATTTCACTTAATCCACCTAGAGTTCCCGTGGGGCGCTTACAGCAGCCGAACTCTAGGGGCCAAACGTGAACCAAACGTGGAGAGGTGAGAGCACGGCTCAATCACACTCCCAACACCAAAAAAAACATTTACAGAAGAACCGCTGACACAGCGGGCGGAGTTGCGGGGCGAGTTCTCAACACTCTACGCCTGTTGGTCGGCCAAAACGCACAAAGTGCTCCCGCCCGGGACGTAGAGGTGTATATCAACTAAAGGGAGGCGCTAGGTGCCGTCCCTGAGGTGTCCTTGGTGTTTGGACGCAAAAGGAGAACTTTATTATCACTTAAAGCCTTAGATCTACCATTTCCCTAATTTCAGCCAATCAGAACCGTCCATTCCAGCGTCCTCCGTCCACCAGTCCATCTGATTCCTCCGTCGCTCGTCGGTGTTCGTCGGTGTTCGCTGAATACCCGTACATAATCGTCCCATCTTCCCATTCCCTGTCTATGTCCTGTCTATGTGCACCACTGTTGTACACGCAACTGTATACACCGTGGCACACAATCGTATACAATTACGTACCCAATTTGTGCCCGCAATCAGACCCCTAATTAGGCCCCTAATTAGGCCCAATTATAGCACGCTTTACGACACTGGCATCACATCTGCTTCTCCACGCTGCCATATAAGGAACTTCTGCACCGAACTCTGTCCTTGCTCAATTGACCATGTCACGGGGGCCCAAAGATGAAATATGGTCTAGAAGCGGCTGAGCGAATGTTGCAAGCGAATGGCGGCTATGCAGCTGGAACACCTTGATGAGTGTAGAACAATTATCACAGTGAGATGTAAGTCGTGTTATATGCTGAAGTTCGTCCTTTCGTCTGAAGGCTGAGATGGTAAATGCACAAGTTGCAGTTCCATTGCCATCCTGAGTTGTTGGCCATAACACTGTAATCAAAGAGGGTTTGTTGGACTTGAAAATATATGGTGCTTGGTGCTCAAGAGAACACTGGTCGATTGCAGCCCAAGTTTCCGCTGCTGTAGCATACGTCTTCCCTTTAACCATTTTTCCTTATGAGGTTAGATCTAGGAGAAGTGACTGTGTAAAGGAACGTGTGCATCGATATTGGACGGCGTGAACGAGCGACGTGGCAACGTGAGAGCTAGGAGCGTGGCGTGCAAATTTGCAGTGACATCACTCCCTTATTTGTAAATATTTTTGAATCACTCCCCTATCTGTAATTATTTTCAAAATCACTCCCTTATTTGTAAAAATTCTAAAAACACTCCCCTATCTGTAAATATTTTCAAAATCACTCGCTTATTTGTAAATTCCGTAATAATAAATAGAGGTCCACTAAACAGTACCGTGTCCAAATACGCCTATTTAGAACTCGATTTTACTCGATTTTGATTGGCTGTTTTCAGCCTGCATTTTTTGCATTTTTTGGGTCCCGCTCACTTTTGGCGCCTCTCCGCTGTCTCACATATACCATCCCATCCCACCAAGCAAGAATATGTGCTACGAAAAGATCAAGATAGCTGTTGACTTTTAAAAGTAGATATTTTTTAACCCAGATTACGAATCTTAGAGCAAATCGCATGCAAAATTAGGTGAAAAAAGGGAAAAACTTTTTATCGCGCTAACTATACTTGCCAGTTTTGAACCACCCCTTTAAGAAGTTCGCATCGAGTATTGTAGGAAACTATCGTCATCGTTACTGGGATAACGGTATAGTAAAGTATTTTACCCCTATCTCTGATATTGTACTGTACCTCAAATGGCACTAATATATACTGATACGCCACGCCTGAAAGTCAATCCTGATCTGGATTATACAATTGACGTCATACACCATAAAATAGACAGGAATCAAGCTTACAAGGTTTAGAATGGGTTCAAGGTACCCAAAAGGTCAAAAGAATCAAGGAATGTCACCTTAATAATAAATATAGCTATTGAAACTGATGCGAACTGAAAGCGACCGGAGGCGGAAGAGTGTGAGGTCTTGAGGAGACGAAGCGAAGGGCACTTGATCAGATGAATGAAAATTTGAAAGTGATTTATTTATGAATGATTTAACTAGCTAGTATATGACGTCATTCTATGACGTCATTGTAGTGACGTCAGTTACAACTAGGCAATATACAAACATGCAACATGCATCCAATCATTTGGTGCATCTAATCACCAACACTTTACACGCATCGTATCGTCGCGTGTTCGCGTTGTGACGATTGGTAGCAACCTTCAATAGACCCCCTCAATGCGAACACGCGTGAATCCCAAGCGCAGTTGTCAAGTTCGTGTGGCGAGGTCCTGGGAGCGCCTTCGTCATGATATCCGCCAGCATCACAGAAGTCTCGCAATACTCGACTTTTACTTCACCACGCTTGACTTCGTCGCGGATGTGATGATACTTGATGTCAATGTGCTTGGCACGTCCGTGATTAACTGGGTTCTTTGTCATCTTGATACATGACTGGTTGTCTTCATAGATCTTGAGCTCGGGTCCCGTCATGCCTGTGGCCGCTAAAATTTCACACAGTAAGCGATGAATCCACTTGCCTTCTTGAATTGCCAAGCTAAGCGCAATGTATTCCGCTTCACTTGTAGACAGTGATACACTTGACTGCTTCTTGCTACCCCAGCTCACAGGATCACTCATTAGCATGAATGTGTACCCGGAAGTCGACTTGCGGTCCTCGTGATCACCAGCCCAGTCTGCGTCCGAGTATCCGCGAAAGTCGATGGTGTCCCCGGGATTAAAGCAAATTCCGTGTGTCTTAGTGCCTTGTAGGTAGCGAAAGATACGTTTGACTGCAGTCCAGTGTTCTTCTTGAGGGTTCTCCATGAAGCGCGAGACGTAGCCAACCGCGTAGGCAATATCCGGGCGAGTAGCAGTCATTAGATGCATAAGAGCACCAACCGCTTCGCGAAACGGAGCGTTCACCTTGGTCATAGCATCGCTTGGAATCAGTCGGGTACTTATGTCGATGGGGATTCCTACGGCCTTGAATTCGTTCATGGCAAAGCGCTTGAGAATGTCGTCCACATATCGCCGCTGGCACATTGTCACACACCCGTCCGCCCCTTCGACAAGTTCAATTCCAAGAATAAACGCGCACTTTCCGCTGTCAGTCATTTCGAAGCATGTCTTCAGATCATTCTTCGTGCGTGTGATCAGTTCGGGTGAACTTCCGGTAATCAGTACATCATCCACGTAAATCAATACGAGCACGCAGTGACCATCAGTGACTTTCAGATAGAGACATGGGTCGAAGGCTGAAACTTGAAAACCTATCGAGCACACAAATTCGTCAAAGGTCTCGTTCCATACGCGCGACGCTTGCTTGAGACCGTAGATTGCTTTTACCAATTCCAGGCAATTGAAGTCACCGTCGAGATCAACACCTTCGGGGATTTCACAGAAGACCAGTTCTTTCATTGTTCCGTACAGGAAAGCGGTCACCACATCGAGTTGGTCGAGAAGCCATCCATAGTACTTGCTCAGTGCAATCACCATGCGAAGCGTCACATACTTGATCACTGGCGCGAATGTCTCCGTATAGTCAATGCCATACTTTTGCTTGAATCCCTTGGCAACAAGACGTGCCTTGTATTTCTCGATTGATCCGTCTGCTTTACGCTTGATCTTGAACACCCACTTGGTACCAATGGCACGATGTCCGCTGGGCAACTTGGCAGCACGGAATACACCACGAATTTGCATCGACTCGAGTTCCGCGCGAATCGCCTTGCGCCAGTGTACTTGATGCGGACCATTCACTGCTTCTTGAAATGACAACGGCTCCGATAGATCCACCGCTGCTTCGATTGAGTTGGCACTGGCGCGCCAGAAAACGGAGGAAGTCAACTCTCTGTTAAACTCTTTTTCTTCGGCCTCTGCTTGATTTGAAGAGAAGTGACTTGGCGCACTTGCTTCTTTCAATCCAGGTCGTTGACGCACAGCTCGTTGTTTTCTGGCTGTTTCATCTTCTTCTCTTGGACAGTTCTTGCGTTTACCTGTCTGTTTGTATTCCGTTTGACTTGGGCTGCCATTGTCTTCGTTAATGTCGAGAAGGTCGAAGTCCAGGTCGTCGGCCTCTTCATCCGAAATTGGCGGTGAGAATCCAAAGACCGATTCATCAAAGTTGACATCGCGACTGATCACCACCTGCCCCGCCTCGATGTCAAAAACTCTATACGCCTTTGATACTTCCTCGTAACCTGAAAACAGTCCTTTCCGAGCCTTGGGATCCCATTTTTGTCGTTTCTCCTTGGGAGTTAGAATGTACGTCCGACAGCCAAATACACGCATGTGCTTCACACTGGGCTTGGACTTATACAGAATCTCGAACGGGGTTTTGCGTTCGATCTTGGGTGACGGCAGTCGGTTCTTGATATAGATGGCCGTCATGGCGGCCTCAGCCCAGAAACACTTGTCCAGCTTGGCGTGATGAAGCATGCTGCGGCCGATCATGACGATAGTCCGGATAGCCCGTTCTGCCGTGCCGTTGGTTTGGTGCGCATACGGGACCGTTGTTTGTTGCTCGATGCCTTCGTCCTCGTAGAAATCCTTAAGTGAGTTTTTCATGAATTCACGAGCTCCGTCATGTCGCACAAACTTGACCTTTTTGCCGAATTGCTTCTGCACTTTCACGATGTATGTCTTGATGCAGTTTTCACTTTCCGACCTGGCGCGCAAGCAGAAACCCTTCATAGATCCGCTGCCTTCGTCCACGATTAGCAGAAGAAACCTAGCTTCCACCAAGTGAGTTTTTCTACATAGGGCCGCAAATGTCAAAGTGGAGCAACTCGAACGCGTCGTAATGACGCTTGTCATGGTTGCTTGGGAATGGTTTTTGGACCATTTTTCCTTGTTGACAACCGCGACATAGACTTGGTCCGCTTGACTTGGAAGGTGCTTTCGAGTCTTTAATCAAGTTGTTATCAATCATCTTACGAAGCACCTCAACTGGAGCGTGACCCATGCGCGCATGTTGGTCGATCGTTCTTCCACTCGTCACCATGTTTGCCGATCGTTGAGGTGTGCGAAGCCAGTAAAGTCCGTCCACAAGATCCGCCGTTGCCACGACTTGATTCGAGTCTTTGCGCGAAACTTGCATTTCATGGCCATCAAACACGACTTGAAACTTTCCAGTTTTGTTGATTTGTGGAACCGAGAGCAGATTCATGCTCATTTTCGGTACAAACAGCACGTTCTTGATCTCGATTTCGAGCTCATTTCCGTTGGGTAGGACCACTTTTTCCACAATAGTCCCGACACCCATGATGGCCGCCTTGTTTCCGTCGGCCACCGAAAGTTCGCCTTCGTTGCTCTCAATCAGATTAGCGAACTTGGCCTTGTCGTTGCAGATATGGTGCGTCGCTCCACTGTCGATCGCCCACATCCCAAGCGTATCCTTGCATGTCGAAATGCCACATTCCAGGGAAACTGCAAACGCCACTCGATCGTAGTCGTAGTCAAAGTCGTCATTATTGTTTCGCCATTGGATGTTGTTGGCCCCGCGTCCACGGCCGTTTCCGCCGCGTTTTGGGCCACGATTCTCGTCCTTCTGTTTGGTCCAGCAATTGTCCGCCGTGTGCCCCCAATTTCCCGCAGTACGCACATTGACGAGGCTCTCGGTCGGTGTTGAACGCCTTGGCTGCGTTCTCCGTCTTCATCTTTTCCGTCTTCTCTCCTTGTCTCTTGATATGCTCATTCGTTAGCACCTTC
>CM047587.1:5740661-5753186 GCA_026184515.1 Peronosclerospora sorghi | reverse complement strand
CATGATTCTCTAGGAAAGGAGTTGAAGACCCTAGGAGAAGAGTTGATGACCCACCAATTTGAGTTGTGGGCTAAGCAAGAACCCAAAAAGCCTCTCAAGGGAGCCAAAAAGGCTTTGAGCAATCAAGAAAAGGTCGTGCCTGAGGGCTCCACTGAGGAAAAGGTTTTCCTCGCTTATCAGAAGTGGCTAGAGGAAAAAAAAGCCTCTAAACGAGTAAGTATTACGTAAAGAAGAATACTGTTAGGAAACTAAAACCGATTGAGTAATAACTTGTACCCATCGCTTCCACCCAATTGAGGCCGTTTTTTGTTGCAAACCCTTTGATCCTAAATAGTTCCAGTCTGTTGCAAAATGCAAACATAAATTTTGTCCCCCATTGCCCCGAAAAATTCACGTCTCAAGCATAATATTTCGGTTAGCATTTCCATCGCTATTTCTGCTTCGTTGGAGACAGGCTTACCAGTTCTCTTTGGTGCCTTCCCACGCTCTCCTCCGCCCCGTCGCGCGCAAAAACGCACTAGCGCAGTCTTTGTTTCTCATCTTTATTCTCTTTCGATCTCTATCCGTGTCCATTCACAGCGACCATGGCCCAGAAATGCCTGCCCAATGCCACTTGCAAGTGTAGTATGTGTGCGGGCTTTGACGTGGCCTCGCTAATGAGCATCACCAAGTCCATTACGTCCAATATTCAGTAGTACGACTCAGATACGGAAAGACAAGAGACGGAAGCGTCGTCTAGAGCACCACAAACGAGCGGTGTCACGACGTCACCGCTGCTTCCAGCGACGAACACGCAGCCAGAGCCTATGAAACAGCATGAAGGAGCGGAAACGATGAATCCAGACGCACATTTAATGTAGATATTAAAGCGGTGTGAGGATGTCCATGTGGACACATTTGCGTCGACGCTATCTGACATGGAAGTGGACAGTGCTCCACGTGTCGCTCTCGACGCGCACTCACCGACAAGAAGCGAAAAGTCCGAAAAGAAGCGTATGAAGACTTGCAGCGGGTGTTTAACGAACCCAGTGGCACCACTAGCCCAGCCGTCTTGGAACTGTTCCCGAAAATGTGTGACGATGCCAATGCAAGTGCGCTAGAAGCAGCATTTGCTGCCGTCTTGGCCTACACGTTACATGTCGAACCGTTTGACAAAGAAATAGTCCCGGGTGTAATGGCGCGCGTGACGGACAAGGGCTTCTCGACACGGCCAGGGATTGTCAAACTGCGAAGACCTGACAGACGCGTTTATCGCTACAGGTGCCGCGGACGAGACGATCGTTGCCCTGTTGGAAGGCACGTCGAACCGCAAGCCAAAGGTCCCTCCCGCCTGTCTCGCGTGTATTCACGAGGCGCTCAAGGCGTACGGGCCCCGCGTGGTCTCGCTCCAAAGTATCAAGAAAGCTCTCCCCAAGCTAATGGAAGGCCCGTGAAGGCACGGCCCATTGCTATGAGTATTATGGTGGAAATTCATCGATGGACGGGTCCCGCGCTCCTTCAGGTTGTCGACACGATCGATCTGCTTGCCAAGATGCCCAAGACAGAGTTTAAGGCGAAATTGGCCTTGCCCAAGTGGAGTGAAAAGGTCGACGCGCTCAAGATTGTGCTGGGCGTGATTGGGCCCATGCCCTAGCTTGCGACGGGGGACTATCATGACCTCGTGGCAACGTTAAAAACGTTGATGAACGACTCGAATGTGAACATTGTGGCCAAAGCGATTCAAATGGTGGGTGCGCTTGCCGACGGGTTACGAAAACACTTTGTGTCGTGGGCGCGACTGCTTTTGCCCGAGCTCCTGCGCAAACTCTCGGACAAGAAAGCAGTGGTTTTGTCGGCAACCAATCACACGCTCGACATGTTTCTGCACGATGTGCTGACGCTGGACATGATGATGGACGACCTCAAACTCGCGTGCGATGCGTCCAAGAACAAGGCGCCGCCTGCGCGTGTCCAAACGATGGCCTTCTTGACGCATGCCGTGGAAAAGCGCTCTGTTGATCTAAGTGACAAGACCGTCGTGACGTTTCTGGCTTCAATGTTTCATACAGGCCCGGAAGATACCGACCCCAAAGTGCGGGAAGCCGGTCAGAGTGCGTGGTGGCGCTCTTGAAAGTATCTAGCGCGACCTTGAAATGGCTCCAGCCTATGCTGGACGAGATGGCGAGCAAAAATCCTCGAGCGTTCAAGGCGATTCAACGTGGGGTCGGTGACACGGGAGCTCTGACGTCGAGCAGCGCTCCACCGTCCCGTCCGAGCAGCGTCAATAGTGCGACGAGCCGCTCGAGCATTGGACAGACGAAAACAGTGAAACCAGACGTTGTAGACGTTGAAATGGCGGATGCTGCTGCTGCCTGTTCGACCCGTCGGCCGTCGTTGGAGAAAAGGGCTGGACCACCTGCTCGGGCTGGACTGAAACCTCCTGCTGCAGGACGCGCTGGTGCAAAAGCTGTGGCAATGAAGCCTTGGCAGCTGTAAGTGGTGGCGCGAGCTCGGAGTTTACCCCGTAGCGATCTCGTTGACGACTGAAGAAGCCGAGACGATTCTCGTCGAGCTCGAGCTCGAGCACTTGGATGCAATCGAGCAAGACTTTGCCAGTTCTAAGTGGATGGAGCGCAAAGGAGCCATTGAGAAACTCGAAGAGTTTGCGAAATCGCATGCGAGTGCGCTGAGTGCACGCGTGATTGAGGCCTTGACGTTGTACTTGCAAGCACGTGAAAGATTTCAAGGACAGCAATATCAACGTGCTCAAAAGTGCGTTTGAAGCCGTCGGAACGTTTGCCGCCACGGCGACAGGTCCATTTCCTCGCAGCGTCTGTGCCGCGTGCATATGACAAGATTGGCGACAAAAAGGCGATAAGGCGGTGCATGATTTGATCTTGAGCTTGTGTGAAGCCACGAGTCCGTTGAATACCATGGGTTGTCTGATGGCGTCGTTGCCGAATGTCCGCTTGCCGCTGGCGCATTTGGAGGCGCTGGTAGTGCTACTGGATAGTGTCCAGGACTTTGGTGTAGCAATGTGCCATCCACGCGCGTTGATGGAGTATGTGAAGGGACCCCAAGGCTTAGGCTCGTCGAATCCCAAGGTTCGGAGTGCCGCGATTGCGATGTACGTGGTGGCGCATGAAAAAGAGCTGCGCGAGAGTGCCATAAATACCCTCGTGGCTGTGTATCTATGGACAGATGGCGAGCATGTCGATAAGTTTTTTGGCTTTGCGGGCATAACGACGCAACGAGGCATAGATCTCGTCAATGCACGATTAAAACACTTCTTGCAAGTAGTGTCGCGACGACAGAGGAGAACGGTTCGTCCGTTTCTCAGCGTTCGCGACAAGGCTTTGGCTTTGGACGTGCTTCGACGACGGTAAGTGCCACACCGACAAAGACGGCAAAGGAACAACAGGTGGAGAGTGTCCAAGGGGACGATGATGTCGACATGAGTTCTCCACCGGACGAGGTTGATTAGGAAACGTCGTGTCCGAGTCAAGCGATTGAAGACTTGTTGCTTCATACGATTGCGGAGCTTGTGGACGCGTCGTCGAAAGAAGTGGTGGCTGCGGGCTCGCAAGCGTACAAGGAAGGTGGGAATGCGTTAAAAGATTGTATGCAATTCTCATGCGTCCGTCCGAAGTGGCGTTTCTCCACTCGTATGTGAATGAGATTGTGCTGGTGCTGTGTAAGTGTCTCCACGGTGCGTTTGACGCGGGCAATGTCGGGAAACGTCCGGAAATGTACATTTTGGCCATGAGTCTCACGACGCTCACTGTGGTATTTAATAGTGACGCTGTCACGAGTATGCAGCAGTACACGGTCGAGCGCGTGTTGCTGGAATTGTGCTCGAAGCTGTGGATCCGCGGCTCGAAAAGGTGGCACAACAAGCAAATGTACCAGTGAGTGAGCTGCACTTGACCCCGGACGAGAATCGCTACTTGATGGTGTACAAGGCGCTGTACAAGGCACTGCGCAAGTTGACAGAAAAGACAAAACCAGGCGACGTGTATCCGCCCGTGTTTAATCTCTTGCAACGCTTGGTGCACAATGACGTGGGCGAGTACAATCGCAACGATGCCTTGAAGCATTTGCTCAAGGAAGATTCGCTGGATCAGCTCGCGGGTCGCTTTCTGTTGAAACTCACGACGGCTAAAGCGACGTTGCTCACGCCGTTTGAAGGCATCCTGATGCAGCTGCATGGCTTCTTTTCGACGTTACCGCGCGCCAAAGTCAGGAATGTGGATCTCGTGAATGAAAAATGCACCATTTTGGCCGCGAGTCTGCGGAAGACGCGGCCAACAAGTATGTTGGAAGCGGCGCTGGGGGATATTCCCTCGACATCTATAGTGCGGAAACTGGTGGAAGAGGAGGGAAACGAAGGCCAAGAGGTGGCGGAATCGACGGGGGCGCAGGCTGATGCGCCTCGTACGATGGCTCCACGTCCTGTGAACCCGTTGGAGCGTGAAAATGTTGCTTCTAGTCCGATGCATCCGCGTGATTCGCTTGCTCGCCGTTTGTTTCCGTTGAAGGATTCCGCATCCACCGTGTCCGCACTGCCGGGAAAGACGGCGCCTCGTGGACGCAGCTTTACGTCGTTTCATGACTTTACAGCTCATTGCGGCGCGGCGCTTCCTGGGTCGCGTCCATCGACGACGAGTACCCAGCTCGAGAGTTTACGTGAGCGACTGCGACAGTCGCGGCACTTCAAGTAGTGGCAAATGGTCGTGCGGTATATTCAGGCCACATTAGATTCGGTGTTTCGAAAATTTGCACCGAAAATTAAGAAAATAAAAATTTGCATGCACCGAAAATAAGCCCTTAATTATTTTCTTTTTGGGTCAATGGTCAACACGTACGGTTCGTAGCCAACGGAATTTGATCTTCTTCTGCAACCTGTTGGAATTAACCGGGGATTCGTGCAAACACTTCACGAGATGGCGACCTACCTGCTGACAAAGTTTCAGCTCGTAGGGATCAACGTAAGTAGCCCAACTGGTATCCGCCCTCTAGCGGCGCGTAAGGTTCGGTAGAAGGCGTGCTTAATTAAATGCAAAATAGAAAGTATATATTATGTAAGGTTACTTAGCTGACTATTCGGTTCCTAAGTGCGAACTTAATTCTGTAACCTTCAATAACATGAAAAATGTATACTACCCATGTCAACCAATGGGATTCCACCATTTCGGAAGAGTGCAAAGCCGAAAGTGGCTACACACTCTTCCAACACTCCTCCTGGAAGACCGGAGGCTGCACCATCGTCACTGTAGCCCTAGCGCTGCACGCAACACTTGAATCCGCTGCGCGCTTAGGTCCTTGGTGAGTAGATCAGCGAGCATCTCTTCACTTGGCACGTGGCTTGCCGAAACGATGCCTTTCCGTGCGTAGTCCTTCAAAAATTTCAGCTTGATATCGACGTGCTTGGATCCGGCCGCACTCGTCTCATCTTCGAGTTGCTTCAATGCAGCTTGGTTGTCCATCTTAAACATAATTGGTGTCTTGGCGTGCATCCCAATTTCCGCAATTAATTCTTTCAATCCGAGCACCTCCTTGCCTGCCATAGCTGCAGCAACAAACTCGGCTTCGGCTGTCGATAATGCTACTGCCGTTTGTTTCTTGCACGCTTAATTAACGAGAATTCCATTTACGAAAACCACCATTGCCGAAACACTCTTTCGATCAACTTTGTCCGCCGCAAAATCGGCATCACTATAAACAGTGATTCGCAATGGCATCGGCAGTCCATTATCATGCTTCAGAGCAAGCTTGAGGTCACTCGTTCCCTTAAGGTACTTGAGGATCCTCTTGGCAATCTTGTAATCGCCCAACGTGGGTGTATGGGTCTTACGTGTGGCTCGGTGCACGGCGAACGAAATGTCAGGACGCGTGCACCGGGCGACCCATAGCAGACTGCCCACAAGCGATTGAAACTGCTTGATGCTCGGCAAATTTTCCTTCGGCTGTGGTAGGAGAGGTTCTTGACACTCCTTCACTTCATCCAGTGCCAGCACAGGAGTTCGTGCTGGGTTCATCTTCTCTAGCCTGTTCGTCTTCAATATGTCCTTGGTAGTGCCCTCTTGGTCTAGCAAGTAACCGCTCTTCGGATCACCTTGAATCCGAACGCCCAGAAGCTTGGTGACACTGCCCAAGTCCTTTAGTTCCAATACTTGCATGTTTGCGAAAAATTCCCGGACGATACTCTCACTGGTTCCGGTAACCAGGAGATCGTCAACATATGCTCCAACTATGACGGTTTCGGCTGCTTGTTGCTTGACAAAGATGCACGTATCCGTCACACACTGCGTGAATCCAAATTTCAATAATGTTTCACAAAGGCATTGGTGCCACAGGCGCCCAGCCTGCTTCAGTCCAAACAGGTTGCGCTTTAATTTTAGCGCGAGCTCCTTTGGTGAATTTACACCGAAATCATGCAATGTATCCATCGAAATGTCCATGCCTTGTGGCACCTGCAGGTAAATCTCCACATTTTACTCAGACTTGGCCTTGGGGTAGGCACTTGGCACATCACCATGGCGTGCCGCTACCCCCCACACTTGTGCCAAAGCAAGAATCAACTTGACATTATTCAACTCCATAACGGTTGAAAACGTGAAAAAATAGTCCGAACCGTAAACTTGTTTGTCGCCACGGGCAACCAATCTCGCCTTGTACCTCTCGACCGAACCGTGTGCACTGACCTTTGTCTTGTACACCCACTTGGTTGGGAGAGGTACCTTACCCGGAGGGCGGCGTACAATTTCCCAGGTTTCGAGGTCTTCAAGAGCTTTGAGCTCCTCCGTTTCCGCTTGCTTCCACATTGTGGATTGCGGGCCGCTATGCGCCTCGCGATATGTCTTGGGGTCTGGCTGCATCACTGACCCACTTTGCGCTCCCGCACTTGACGCACCAACAGCATAAACACACAACACACCTTCCGCAGTTTTCTCATTTTCGACAACTTGCTGCGTGGTGTCACCGTGTGAAGCAACCCCCCTTGCCCTCGAAGCAGCATATTCTTGACCTTTAGCCGTCTTTTTAGGCTTCCGTCGGGTCTTTCTGGTGCCCTGGTTAGCGTTCCCAGCGCGTTCCGGACTAGTCACCGGCATCGGCGTTTCACCACTGGCAGAGTTGGAAACCGTCGAATTTTCACTTCGTTTTCTTGCATGCGACTCCGCCAATGCTTCGAGCTCTTGGTTGCATTCACCTTCGAGGACTTTAGTGATCTTGTCACTCGTCTCAAGACTGAGTGTTTCAATCGCAGTGACGTGCCGTGTCACTACGACCACCCTGTCCTTCAGCAACAGCACTTTGAAACCTTTCGTCTCATCATTTTTGCCGAGAATCAGAGCCCGTTCGGCGTGCTTTGCCAATGATTTCTTCTTAGGGCCCCGCCAAACCATGCACGGGGACCAGAAAACAACAATATCCGTGACCACTGGCCGCTTGCCAGTCAACACTTCCAATGGCGAAATTCGCCCAGCATTGGATCGGGTCGGAGTACGATTGAGTATGTATGCAGCATACTCAGCCGCCTCCGACCAATACGTAAGAGGTACTCCGGACCCAAATATCATGCACCGGACCATGTTAAAAATGGTCCGGTTCATTCTTTACGCCTTGCCATTCGAAGCAGGCGTTCCGGGCTCGGTCACTTGGCGACGGCTACATACTGGTCTGTTCACAAAACGGATCCACGTTCCGGTACTCGCCGCCACCATCCGTACGCAGCACGTGCACTCTGCATGAAAATTCATCTTCAAACCATGCAATGAAATGGCCAAACATTCGAGCCGCCTTGTCCTTGGTGCGTGCTGCGAACACTCGAACATAATTCGAAAAATGATCCACAAAAACGACCAGGTATCGGTTGCCACGCCTGTCTCGGGGGGTGATCGGACCTTTGAGGTCACTGCAGATCACTACTCCGATGCGGTCAATCGGGGCGTTCTTGCCCGAATCCGCCTTCGGCTGTGTCTTTCGGGTCGCTTTACCCTCGGAGCACGTCAAACAATTTGGCCGATTCGTATCCGTTAAAACAATGCCGGACCTAGGGTCCCTGGACAACCTTTCGATGGTGTCGTATGCCAGGTGACCCAGGCGAACATGGAAATGATGTAGGCTGCCACTGTGAGCGTCCGAACCGACGTCTTCCATCGCACTGTTGACAACCATGTCACCGAAATCCGTCAAAAAATTGCTTTACCTTTCCGTTTTCAAACGGGCGATAAAAACCGAACCATGCGTGTATACGTCAAAAAGGTTTTCATCTTTAACCATAACGCGAAGCTTGTGTCCATCATCGAAAATGGCACAGCCCTTTTCGCGTAGTCGACCAAGTGAAATCAAATTCAGAGCCAATTGCGGTGCGTAGTATACTTCGGTCAAGACAACGACCGTTTCACTTGTGTCGCACGTCCGCAACGTAAGCCGTCCGACCTTGGTAGCTGGTAGGATGCTGCTGTCCGGCAGTGCAAATATATCATTTGGTCCACAATCTTTTGCGTCTTCCAACAAATTTGCGTTCGACACCAAGTGTCTACTAGCGCCACTGTCAATAATCCAAACATTTTCACGTTCAGGATTACCACATGCATTAATGTACGCATCTAGAGTGGAATCCAGAGTTGAAAGTACAAAACGCTTCGATGACTTGTCATCTCTGCTACGATTTGAACCTTGATTACCACCATCACCCTTTTTATTTTGCTTCTCGGGGCAATACTTTTGTATGTGCCCCTCATTTCCACACGTGTAACAGGCACGCTTGCCCTTGCCAGATGTTGCGGCATGCGCCTGCAACTTAAACGCTGGCTTGCCCTTGACGACATCATCTTCTAACTCCTGTGCCCAGGCAATCAACTCTTGCGCGTGGAACAGGTAGTCTTGTCGGCAGGGACCATATCGCGCCATTAACATCACTTTCAACTTGGGCGCAGCAAACTTGACAATGTTTTCAATGATCAACTTTTCGCTCGATCCGCTTTCGCGAGTCAGAGCTACTAGGTATAAGTAGTGTTCGGTCCACGAACGCTTAGCGTCCTTTTCCATGGCAAACCAGGCCGCAGCTTGGTGGTGGGATATGTTAACCTTGAATCCCAACCACATTTGCTCCATCACGTAAGTAAGCTGCGGCCGCACCCGCCACCACGAATTAATGTTCGAGCGGAAATATTCCGCGGCGGTGCCTTCGAGATGTTCCCCAAATTTGTTTACTTTAAGGCGTTCACTCCATTGGAACCCTGAGGTCATCTCACCGATCTCGATTGCCTCCATGAAAAGGTAGGCCCATTGGCGGTAGCCTGCACCCAAACCGGGATACAGCTCCCTCCCCGAAAACTTTTCAATACTCAATTTGGGTATTTTATACCCGACTTGATGCACCGGCATAAACCCTTGCCCAGGTGGTGCATCAGTCCCGCCAACACCTTGCATGCCAACCGGCACTCCGCGAAGTGTCGCATTCACTTGTGGGCGTGGCCTTGCTCTGTCTTCAACCCCTTCGTCCTCGGCCAAATCATTCAGAGTCATCTGATGGCCGAAAGGACGGTAATTCTGCAGGATGTCACGGAACTCTGTGTCCTGTACCCGCATTGGTGATCCCTTCCTCGAACCGGAGGACACACTGGGAAGTGATTGCCTGGCCTGCCCATCTTCAATGGCAGTCAGACGATTCGCAACTTCCTTCAGACTCTGTACCAATGCCTTAAAATCACTGGCAGAGGGCACATTGTCTCCATCTGAATCACGCATATTAAATCACTTGAAAATCCTTCAGTCACTTTCGTCAATCCACTAGCCCTTTCGAGAGGGGACTTTCCACTAGTTCTGCGTAACGAAACGAGAAAAGGTATCCACGAAAACACACTCCAAAAACCAAGAACAATCCGCGATACAATCAGTTGAGCGTTGGGCTCATAACATGTTGGAATTAACCGGGGATTCGTGCAAACACTTCACGAGATGGCGACCTACCTGCTGACAAAGTTTCAGCTCGTAGGGATCAACGTAAGTAGCCCAACTGGTATCCGCCCTCTAGCGGCGCGTAAGGTTCGGTAGTAGGCGTGCTTAATTAAATGCAAAATAGAAAGTATATATTATGTAAGGTTACTTAGCTGACTATTCGGTTCCTAAGTGCGAACTTAATTCTGTAACCGTCAATAACATGAAAAATGTATACTACCCATGTCAACCAATGGGATTCCACCATTTCGGAAGAGTGCAAAGCCGAAAGTGGCTACACACTCTTCCAACACAACCACCATGCCACCAAAGGCTAAACGCTCTGAAGTTTCCACACACTACCTGCAACATCACGCGCTGTGTTACGGCGTCCCTCCCTACACTCGCGACACGGTCACGTCAGCAGTGACCTCTGTGCAGTGTCTTTTCTGCGTGTACTTTCCCAAAGAAAAGCCTCCTGGTGCTAAGCGGGTTGTTACGTCAAGCGTCAAATACTTCACTGCACCGTTTCGAAGCGACAACTACGTCAGCCACCTTCGCGGCCAGCACCCGACAGCCTGGGGCGAATACGAACGTCTTTCCAAAGTGGGTAGATCTTTGGTTTCTGCGGCAAGTCTCCTTGCGGCCACCTCTACTAATTATTTGAGGTGCAATGTCCAGGGAAGAAGGAGTATTTTGAGGGTCGCGTACTTCACAAGAACACCATTGATTCTCATTACGGACGGCAAAAAGACGCGCTCGTATTTTGCCTTGATAAAGGAATTGTGGAGACCATCATTGGCGAGCTGCTGTTTCACCCTGACGAGGTAGATGGGCTCACCCACACGCGAACTCTTTACTCGTACAGAAGACGACGCCGCATATGAGGCGAAGGTTAACAACGTGATGCGGTTCAATCTCATCTCCGGAGTGGTCGTAACGGGTGCTTCGTTCCGACAGGCAACGCGGCTATGTCAGATCGCAAAGGAGGCGACGAGCGTCGCGCAACTTGGGAATTTCACAGAGCGGGCCGTCTTTAATACGATTCGTGTTGTGTGTGCGGCCAGCTTCCAGTTGCTTGCCGATTCCCTGAAAAGCGTCTGGGACTTCTCAATCGCCATTGATGTGTCGTCTCATTTTGGGTCTTCCTATTTGTACAACCGTGTACGGTTTGTCCTCAATTGTAACAGGGGTACATTCTGGTTACATTTAGTATGTGTGGTGTACGTGAGTACACTACGGTTGGGGTCAGTATTGACCGGTCCGAAAGGCTTGGACCATTGGTTATTTTAAACAATCAGGGCAGGAGCCCTTGGTGGAGGCGTGCAGCCAGCCACGTGTTAGTACACAGGTTGTGTACACTACATTTTATCTAGGTACGAATTTAGTAAGTTCTACTTAGTATTACATATAGTTTAGATTAGTTTAAATTAATTTAGGCTAATTACATTTTAAATATACATTTAGTTTACATTTCACTCAAAGACTACAGGACGCTCTACCTCGACCGGTCGCGCGCGTAGTGAGTGTAGTAGCGTAAGGGAAGTTCTTCCCTTATCTACCCCCTTATTAAGGGAGCCTTGTGTTAAGGCGTTAGCTTGTGCTAACTAGTAAACCAAAGTGGAATCTTGGCCCCGAGTAATAGAGTTCTCTCACTTACTAAGCCCTTTTATAAGGGCGTATCGGCTAAGTAGCGGCACATCGCCGCTTTAGGAAAGTCTTCCTCTGTGCGCTAGCCGCACCGTGCGTGTACGCACCTGTGGTGAAGTGTACCACAAATTTGGTCACTTTTGGTCAAGGCAGTTGGTCGAGTTTCCGATTGGTCTAAACAAGGGGGGCTTTTTAGCCTATCAAATTCAAGGAGTATCAAGAACGCTGGTCTTGGGTGAGTCACCTGACTTTGGGTATTTTACATAATTCTGTGTGGGTACATTAGGGACCATAGGGAGGTAGTATTATTGGTTAGTTGTGGTTTTTCCGGATAGAGGTATTTTGGTTGCGGTTTTTCCAAGTAAGAGTCTTTTGGTTGCGGATTTTCTAAGTAGAAGTCATTTGGTCTTGGTCTATACCACAGCAAGGGGTCGCCGTTCTTCTTTTTACGTACATTAGTCGCCTCCTCCCACCGCGGAGTGTTTGGGGGCAGAGGGTTGAATTATCCCCTCTCGCCTATTATACCCGGTCTGGACGCGCCGCACGCGCACTTTGGCCACCGGAAGTCCCCCGACGGGAGTACGATTTGGCGATCTCGATACTTAAGTCAAGTACGTTTGGAACGTGCTATTCACTGGATTGGTCTTTACGTGGAGATATCGTTTGTGGAGTTCACGGGCATATTGGGTCTGCACGTGGACATATTGGCTCATTTTAACATTGGTTGGAGTTTAGACCGGTTTTGGTCTTCTCTCATATTGGTCAGGGGCTAGACCGGTTGATTGGTCTACCCTCTATTATTTCGTATTGGTCAGGTCTAGATCGTTTGGACGATCGACCTATTGGAATCTATCTTTCGGAAGTGTTTCTGGTCTGTACGTACCTGGGGTGAAGAGTTCCGCCCTAGGTACACTTAGCCAGCACGGTCTTGAATATGAGACCGTGCTGGCT
>CM047587.1:5718423-5740561 GCA_026184515.1 Peronosclerospora sorghi | reverse complement strand
TGGTCTACCCTCTATTATTTCGTATTGGTCAGGTCTAGATCGTTTGGACGATCGACCTATTGGAATCTATCTTTCAGAAGTGTTTCTGGTCTGTACGTACCTGGGGTGAAGAGTTCCGCCCTAGGTACACTTAGCCAGCACGGTCTCATATTCAAGACCGAATCAAATCGATCTGCGATCCCGATCCACCGAGTGTGTAACTAGCCCACTCCAATGGATACACAAGGTGAGATGGTCTTAAGTGAATCGGACCAAGTGTCTCTGGATGATGACCGGTCGTCTGCCAGCAGCGGACGATCGGACCAGATTTCGAATGGAGGTCCGCGGGGTACCCCCCCCCGTAAGTTGGAAGGCTGGGCACGATGGTGGTGGTCAGGTTGTCGATACAAATGTATTCGATTTCGAACTTGACTCCACCACACTTGCACTGACCCATCTTACGGGTAAAGCCCGTGCATGGGCGTTTACGTGTTCGGACTCGGTCAAGAACGTGTTCCCAACCTGGGAAGTCCTTAAGCAAAAGCTTATGGACATATATGCCACGCCTGATCTGGTTTTCAAGAATCAGCTGGCGTTTTGGAGGTGTCTTCAGGGCACTAGGGACTTGGAAATATATATCCAAGAACTTAAGGCCCTGTTCGCAGGGATGTACGCGAAAGCGTATTCGGACGATGTGTCTATCCCCGTCTTCATGGGAGGCCTGAAAGAACGGCCATCACGTTCGGAACGGTTCCAATGCCGACCCCAATCCCTGGGGGAGGCGTTTAAGATGGCGTTTAACGCCGAGAGGAACTTTTGTTCCTCTAAGGTGGGTCCCGAACCCATGGACCTGATTCAGGTCGAAGCGGAAGAGAAGCCTCCCGCTAGGAGTTACTCTGACTCTTTTTCACAGAGCTTCGAGGCAGAGCTCTTAGCTATGTTGCAGCGGCGTGGGCCGCTGAGATGCTTCCTTTGTGTGAGCATGGATCATCTGAGGAACAGATGTCCGAAAAATCCCCAGCGAGATAGTCGCTAGAAGGGGCCGAGGGCGGCAAAAAGGCCCTCTCCCAAGCCGTCGGGAAACGACAGCTCCCAGTAGGTGCGGGGCGTCCTACTGGGGGATCCCTCAGTGCTGTTAAGCCCCAGGGTAGGGGACAGCACAAATCCCCGAGGGAAGCGGTGCATTCTAGCACCTAGTTGGTGTACCAGCCAGGTTTGCTGGTAGTCCTTGCGGACGTGAAAGGCTTTGATAAGACTTGGAGAGTCTTGATAGACTCTGGAGCGTCTGACAATTATGTCAGACGGGCTTCTGTGGAGAAGATTCGGCTGTATGCCGAGGCCCTAGAGGCACGTTCTTGTGATGTTGTCACGGTCCGTCTAGTGACGGGCGTACAGGTTTCTGTACCCAAGGTCTCAATTGACCTTAAGCTGAAGTTTGCAGACATCGATAGCTCAGAACGTTGCCTAGTCCTGGATTTGGACTCGAGGTGTAACCTCATTCTGGGCATGAAGTGGCTGGAACGCCACGAGCCATGGATAGACGGGAAGTCTAAGTCCATTGGCCCAACGCACCCTGATCGTGTGAAGCATTGGCGATTCATGAACCCACCTTTGCTCGATCGCAAAAGCGATTCTGGCGAGAGGTGACAGAGATTGGGATTTCTGAAATGATCAGTACCAATGAGGTCAAGGAAGTGTTCCTTGGCGAGGGGGATTCGGCAAAAAATCTCCAAGCCGTTATAGGCGAAACTGGTGAGTCGCCAGTGGTAGAGGTGGATTCCTATGAGGTTAAGCGCGAGGCGCTTCCTAGGGAAGATACACGAGGTTTGTCTCTTCCGCAGGTCGGGGTTCCCGACCACGCCGTGTTCGGCGAGAAAGTTGCGACTCCAGTTGTAGCCGGTGCGTATACGCACGGTGCGACTAGTGCACAGAGGAAGACTCTTCCTTAAAGCGGTAGCTACCGCTACTTAGCCGATACGCCCTTGTAAAGGACTTAGTAGGAGAGTTCTCCTACTCGGGGCCAATATTCCCGGGTTGGTTTACTCGTAGCCTTAACGGCTGTAGTCCCTTTACGGGATGTAAGTAAAGGGAGGGCTCCCTCTTACCTACGACACTCACTGCGCGCGCGACCGGTCGAGGTAGCACGTCCGCAAAATAGAGTGAAATGTAAACTGAATATATTTAATATGTAATTATTTAAACTAATATAAACAATATGTAATACTAAGTAGAATATTCCTAAATTGTACCTAGCTAAAATGTAGTTTACACACCTGTGTACTGACACGTGGGTGGCTAACACACCACCACACCAAGGGCCCCTTCCCTGATCGGTTAAATAACCAAAGGTTCAGAACCTTTCAAACCGGCCAATACTGACCTCAACCGTGGTGTACTCATGTACACCAACACTAAATGTAACCCGAATGTAGCCCCGTTACACCAGTGTAGGGGTAGAGACCCCTGTGGTTAAGCGCGAGGCGCTTCCAAGCGAAGAGACCCGTAGTTTGTCTCTTCCGCACGTCGGAATCGATTCCGACCACGCAGAATTGGGTGAGACCGGCAAGTCACCGGTGGTAGAGGTAAATACTTCTGTGGATAGGCGCGATGCGCTTCCAATAGATGGGGAAATTGACTCCCCCATATGGGTCTCGGGATGCGTCCCGAGGCTTGTAGTCAGAAGTCCTATCGGATGCTGAATAGCGTGACAGGTGTTGTCACAGAAGGCGTAAGCCTGGAACGGTTTCCTGGGGTAGGCAAAATGTTGTCGTTGGAGGAGATGTCTTTCAACAAGTTTGAGACTGCTGTAAAAGCAGGCGAACTCGACGAGATCGTCGTGTTGCGTCCAGAAGAGGAGTTAAACTCCTCATCCACGATGGATGAGTCAATTTTGGTGAAAACCAAACAGGCATTGAATGCCCGAAGAGGTCACAAGATCCTTGCGGATCCTGAGGACCCTTACCATTCCTTACTGAAGGAATTTGGAGAAGTCATTAGTGACAACCTGCCTATGGGGTTACCACCGGATCGGGGAGTCCTACATGAAATTGACTTGGTTCCTGGAACCAAATACTGCGTCACTAGGCAGTGGCCTCTCCCCAAGGAGCAATGCGACGTCATCGACGCATTCTTCAAGGAGAAAGAAGAGGCAGGGATGGTACGGGAGAGCAAGTCTCCCCACTCATCTCCCACCTTTTGTGTTCGTAAACCGAACGGAAAGTGACTAATTGTACATGCGTAGAATAAGCTGAATGCAGCTACTGTACCCATGCAAACTCCGATTCCTCGAAAGGATGTCCTCCAGAACAATATGGCAGGCTGTACTGTTTACAGCGCTTTAGATCTGGTGGACGGGTATTATCAGGTGCTCATGCGAGCATCCGATATTCCGCTTACAGCGGTCAGCACGCCTAGTGGCATGCTGTGGGAGTGGCTTGTTATGCCACAGGTTATTTCGAATGCGCCAGCGACTTTCAATCGCTTGGTGACTCAACTCTTCCGCCCTCATAGAAAGTACGCTCAGACGTACTTCGACGATATATTTGTTCATAGTCGCGCGGAAGGCGACTCGTCTGATGTTCAGACGCATCTGATACACCTTCGAGCAGTGCTCGAATGTATGCGAGAGAATAAGTTATATGCAAAAGCATCCAAGTGTATCTTTGGTGCTGAGGAAATTCCTTTCCTCGGATGCTTCATCGGTAAGGATGGAGTGCGGGCGGATCCCGCGAAGGTGAAATCCATTGTGGAGTGGCCTTCGCCTGTAAATCTTAGAGATTTACGGAAGTGGCTAGGATTAGCCAACTATCTCCACAAGTACAGCGAGAACTACGCTGAAATGGCGAAGCCATTGACCGACCTTCTTAAGAAGGATTTATATTGGTGTTGGGAAACTGAACACCAAAACGCTTTTGAAGCGGTTAAGGGGAGATTGTTAAAAGCTCCCGTTCTTGCTCTCCCAGACTCTGGGAAACCGTTTAGTTTCGTCTGCGACGCCTCCGATTTCGCAATCGGATGTGCTTTGTTACAAGCAGACGATGCAGGAAGGGAACGCGTAATTGCGTTTGAGTCGAGGCAGCTTAAAGCTGCAGAACGGAATTATCCCGTTCATGACAAGGAGCTACTTGCAATGAAGTATGCTCTTGTCAAATTTAGGGTTCACCTACTCGGCTCAAAGCCGTTCGTGGTTTATACTTACCACGCGTCCTTACGGACAGCGACAAAGTCGCCTCATCTCTCGCAACGGATGGCCCGCCGGCTCTCCTTCTTTGCGGAGTACAACTTTGAGGTTAAGTATAAACCTGGCAAGCAGAACGTGCTTGCGGACGCGTTGGCGCGTCGTCCCGATTACGAGCTCGCTCACGCGACATTCGTCACCACATCTGTGGTGGATATCATACGCCAGGCGTATGAGAAAGACCCACAATGTACGGCGCTTATTCGCTCGTTAGGTGAAAAGGGTCTTGGCTCGTCTGAACCAACCCTATCAAGTCGAGCTAAAGCTCGTTTACACCGTTACAGGTACTGTGACGGTCTGCTATTTTATAGCACGAGCGCGGAGGACACTCCGCGGGTGGTAGTTCCTCATGATGAGGAACTAAAATATAGAGTCCTCTTTGAGGCACATGACGCCCCTACCGGGGGTCATTTAGGTCGGGATAAGACCTACAGCGCTTTAAGCGCTTTGTATTGGTGGCCCAATATGTATAAGTGGGTCGTGAGTATATACGCACCTGTGAGACGTGTCAGAGGTTCAAACCCTCTGCAAGTTCAGCTGCGCCTTTGGCGAGGTTGTCCGTTCCAACGGAGTGTTGGAAATCCATTAGCATGGATTTTATCTTCGGTTTTCCGAAGGATAAGGCCGGGAACACCGGCATATTGGTCTTTGTAGACCGTTTAAGCAATATGGCTCACCTGGCGGCGGTGCCAGAGTCCATAGATGGACAAGGAACATCAAAAGTGTTCCTAGACCGTGTCTTTCGACAACATGGTCTACCCGATTCCGTGGTGTCGGATCGGGATCCCCGTTTTACGGGAAAGTTCTGGGGAGCGTTGTTTAAGGTGCTAGGCACCAAGCTCCTCATGTCCACTGCGGATCACCCGCAGACGGACGGTCAGACGGAACGCGTTAATTGCGTTGTGGAGGATATTCTCCGGAATTTATGTCCGGATTCTCCAAAGAGTTGGAGTGAGATGGCTCATATGGCCGAATTTGCTACTAACAATTCGGTCCATGCATCTACGGGGCTTACCCCGTTTTACGTGAACGGATTAGTGAATCCGGGGGTTCCGGTGACGCCACGTGTGCGTGGCCCAGGGCTTGAGGGGGGAGGATTCCCCGATGTCAGCCCTGTATCTGTTCGAAAGCACATCGATAAGTTTTTATCCGACGCGCCTTAGTGTCTTACGACACGACTGCGATGCCATGGCGGAAAGCCAAGACAAGCAGAAGGAGCAAGCTGACCGAAAGGGACGGCGTAACAAAAAGGTATACAGAGTAGGAGAAAGTGTTTTATTAAACGCTAACAATGTTCATACACGTGCAGTTTCCAACGTGTTGCGGAATAAACTGCGCTCCAGGTTTGTGGG
The DNA here is from genome assembly GCA_026184515.1 of Peronosclerospora sorghi. NCBI lineage: Eukaryota > Oomycota > Peronosporomycetes > Peronosporales > Peronosporaceae > Peronosclerospora > Peronosclerospora sorghi. The sequence goes on along the minus strand of CM047587.1, from coordinate 5,734,993 downwards.
GCCTTTTAAGGTACTATCCCGAAAGGGTTTGGCGTATACCTTGGATATTCCGAAGGCGATGCGTACGCATCCAAACTTCTATGTGGGTATGCTTAAGCTATACCAGAACCCGGAGGCGGGTCCCCTCTTGGACGAGGGTGGGAAGTCGGATAGCGGAAAGGCACGACAGGTAGGAACATCTCCGACAGGGTCGAAATACGACCCTGAAGCTCCGCAACGAGAGACTCGAGGGAGGCAAGCCGCCACTCGATGCGTTCATTCGCACTCCCCTCGTCGCGGAATCCCTCCTGGGTATCTTGGATGCGACGGCTGTGTCGATCACAGCGCTCGTGGAACTCACGTCGCAATATCGCGACCTCCTCTTCCAGTCCTCGATACGGAGGGTACTCCACATTACCATGTGAAACGTCTGATGGCACGACGCCACCACCGGGGTGAGACCCAGTACCTGGTGAAGTGGAAAGGTTATCCACATTCGCAGAGTTCGTGGGAGTCCGAGACTCCCCTGCGGCAGGATTGCCGTGACGTCGTTGACGCTTTAGAGCGGGAGAATCCCGCTGCGTGTCGAAGACTAAAGGGGTGGGAGAATCCCCTCCACTCCCAGTAGTTGGTAGTTCGCCGGAGGCAGATGCAGAGTTTGCATTGCTCTCCGGCAGCACACTGAGAGAAGGGTGCGTAGTAAGAGGTAGATAATTGCCCTTGCGCTTTGGCCTGGGCATATGCCAAGCGTAACGCCCTCTCTACCCGAACGTCGGGTTCGGAAAAGCTGTTGTACGAAGCTGGGGAGGCGCTTCCCCACGGAAAAGCTGTTGTACGAAGCTCATCAAAGTTGGGGAGGCGCTTCCTCGCCCAAGCGCTGAATGCCCGTTCTTCGTCCTCGACACTTTCGTCCCGTAGGAGAACGTAGGGAACCTCGCGGAGGATCTCTACGAGGGCACCGCGTGCCTGTCTCCCGAGGCGCGTTCGGTAGGACTTGACAGTGAACTGCTTAGGCGTTAGCAGTTTGGCCCGGAGTTGTTTCCGGCAAGCAATTTCACGCGGCAGTACAGCCGCTGGACCAGGGTTTAAGAGGATAAACCTCTCTTGACCTCGTTCTTAGAATTCTTTTGAGGGTCACGAGGTCCCTTCCGTGCCGGTACGGCATGTCGGGCTTCATGAACCGTGTCCGGTCCATTGGTGATGATCGCCTTTGGCGACCCGGATGCATCATCCGTAGTTGGTAGAGGTGGCGCACGAGTTAGCGCGTTTTCTCCACATGTGGGGAATGGATTGGATGAGCGACACCGCCGTTCGGCGCTGTCGGAGTGGTCAGCCTTTGGGGAGATATCCCCAAGGGCATCCACCTCCGAGTTATCGGAATAGTTTCCTTCATTAGCACCACTAATGTTGCTCATGGTTATCCAGTGGTTCTGGAAGTTGGAGTTCTCCAACTAAAATTGATTTATTGCGTAAGAAATAGTCTTGATGGGGGAGGATGTAACAGGTTACATTCTGGTTACATTGAGTAGGTGGCGTACGTGAGTACACTACGGTTGGGGTCAGTATTGACCAGTCCGAAAGGTTTGGACCATTGGTTATTTTAAACAATCAGGGCAGGATCCCTTGGTGGAGGCGTGGCAGCCAGTCACGTGTTAGTACACAGGTGGTGTACACTAGATTTTATCTAGGTACGAATTTAGTAAGTTCTACTTAGTATTACATATAGTTTAGATTAGTTTAAATTAATTTTGGCTAATTACATATTAATTATACATTCAGTTTACATTTCACTCAAAGACTACAGGACGCTCGACCTCGACCGGTCGCGCGCGTAGTGAGTGTAGTAGCGTAAGGGGAGATCTTCCCTTATCTACCCCCTTATTAAGAGAGCCTTGTGTTAAGGCGTTAGCTTGTGCTAACTAGTAAACCAAAGTGGAATCTTGGCCCCGAGTAAGAGAGTTCTCTTTTACTAATCCCTTTTAAGGGCGTATCGGCTAAGTAGCGGCACATCGCCGCTTTAGGAAAGTCTTCCTCTGTGCGATAGCCGCACCGTGCGTGTACGCATCGGCTACATCAATGGCCGTCTTTATAATATCTACGTTATCGCGGTTCCGCTCTACGAACTACACATGCTAGCGAGATGATCCGCCTAATTCATAAAGTCATTGACGTGTTGTTTCCCACGTGTGAAGACAAACTCCTCGGCGCTACAAGCGATGGTGCCGCGGTTATGACTGGACGGCTGCGCGGCGTGGCAACGTAACTTGAACAAATTGCCAAGCCAGGCTCTTACCGAGTGTGGTGCGCATTGCATCAAGTTGACCTTACGATGCAAGCGGCTTTTTCTGCGCTACTGAGTGGCCGTTTTTTTCCTCCAGCTACGTCACTGCTAACATACCTTCGCCGCCAGTACAATCTCATCACAACCATGCACAGCATATTCCCGACTCTTTCCAAAACTCGATGGCTTTCAATGGGGGGCTTCTCGACCTGGGTAGTCACTCACCGAACAGAGATTCGGGAATATTTGGAAAGCAAGGTCCCGGTGTCTTTGGCCTACGCTCCCGAATCAACATAGTTGTGCATGTTGTCGGTTGTTCAGACCGTGACCCTCGAGGTCAACGCGGCTGTGTCTGCGCTGCAAGGAAAAACGACATTACTGGATGAACAAGCCGCTCGACTGAAGGAAATGGCTCGTCGTGTTGGATTCTCATCACCGAGCGCGAGCCCCAGCCCGAATCCGTTCTCAACATCATGGACCCTATGGAGCCCATCATTGTAGCGCCTCGTTCAGCAACCCGCGCCGCTGTTGCTGAGTTTCTCCATGATCAAGGAGTATTTGTAACGGACTTGCTTGCGGCGCTCTCGGAGGCCGAGCACCAAATGTAGGTGACCAAAGTTGCCAAGTTCGTACTCGCAGTTGTCAACGGTATCAACAATGTAGTCGCGGAGCGCGATTCGCGCAACGGTCCTTCCGACGTACTGCCACCAGCGCTGCCGCACACTCTCAGCCATCTTCGCCGCCGCAACTTCGCTGAAGTTGTCTCTATGCAGAAGGAACGCATGTAATCTTCGTGGTCGCCACATACATCGATCTTGTCGAGATTCAGTTTGCAGACTTTCTTTTCGCCGTCCGGAGGGAGACTAACTTACAAAAGCAACTTCAAGGGGATGAAACGGACGTGGACTTGGCATTTAACAAAGCGTGGGAAAAGTTACAATGCCGCTTCCCACGTCTTTGCGAGTTTGTGGGAGGGTTTGCCTCAATGTTCCCCAACACCGCCACGGTGGAGTCGGACTTCTCAGTGCTGGGGTGGGAGAAAGATGAACATCTCCAATCTCTCACCGATTTTTACATCGAAGGCATCCTCCACAACAAGCAGTTCGAGGCGATCCGAGGACTGGCGCAGCATCTTTAGGAAATCCGAATAAACCTCGGTTACTTGGCACACTGGTAGTGTGTGAATATACATTTGTAATTGCACCGAAAATAACGAATATAGCAATTGATTGGCACCGATAATAAGCGGTTTCGTTATATTCGGTGTAAACCGAATCTAAAGTGGCGTGGGTATATTTCAATTTTGATCTCGTATTATTTTAGGGTCAGCCTGCGGTCACACCCCTCCTTTGCTCCGGTCACCCCCACTCCCTTTTATGTGAGCGGTGTGTGTGACCGCAGAGTATAGATTATGGGAATTGCTATTGCCACCCCAGTTTTTGCTATTGCCACCCCAACTAAGTTCCAGAGTCATAATAACACGACTGCAAGTCGTCGGACAAGAAAACGGCTATCCAGTTAGACGTTTGTTCTGTAGTCGAGACTGATGGACACAAGACACTCTGTGTAGGGGAAAAGGAAGGTTATATAGATGTGGTTGAGCGGCTAGACAAATTTTGAGGCTTGGACAGTCGTTCCCACAGCGCTCGGACTACCTACTAACGAATGGGGTCCTCCGGTTGTCCTTTGACAGGCCTATGTCTTGCTCACGTTGTGTAACCAAAGGTTTGGGCGTGGGTCGCTCTCCAGGTGACTGGGGACGTAGATGAATGCAATTCCGATGCAGATCGAGTGAATTCGTAGCAGATCGACGGGTGTGGATCCGGTTGAAAATCGCAGATTCGAGATCCGTGGGAAAACTGGGGGTCGAAGATCGAAGATCGCAGATCGACCCAGTTGATCTAGTACGAATTGGCGAGATTGTGGATCTGAAGATCGCAGATCGATGATCGATGAACAATGATTGTAGATCGACGCTGTCGATCTAGTGGAAATCATTGAAGGGGTACTTGATCACGTGGCGGAAGTCTTCACCACTCGATCTTCGAGCCTCTTAAGCCTAGAAACTTAAGAGGAAGGGGAGTCGATCTGCACTTTCTATGTGCAGATCGACGGATTTTACAAGAATCCACCTAGGGTTCCCAAGGGGCGCTTAAAGCAGCCGAACTTCTAGAGGATAGATACAAACCAATGGGGGTGGAGGTGAGAACACTTGGCTCAATCACCCTCCCAGTAGACTTTGCAAAAGGGGCCGCTGACACAGCGGGCGGAGTTGAGGACATGTTCTCAGGAACTTTACGTCTTCCGGCGGACCAAAAAGTGCACTACCTGCTCCGGCCCGGGACTTGTAAAGGTTCGTATGCAATGAAAGGGAGGCGAGAAGTTATCACGCCGTCTCAATCGATGATCTAGTTGATCGGACGCAAAAAGAGAACTTTATTATTCCTCATATTCTAAAATCAACCAAATACCTGATATCGACCAATCAACTCTACCCATCCTGATATGCATCATTATCCTGTCGCTTACCATCGTGTACCTGTACCCTGCGTTGCTTTTGCCCCGGATGGCCCGTCCATGCTCATGACAGTTGCGCAAAAATCTTCTATGTGCTTCTCCACAATCGCCCCTGAGCCTCGTCCCAGCAGTACAGCGGTTGGGGCGTGGTTCGATCTGGTCGTTGCCAACCATCGATCATCGCTTTCACCCATCAGGTCATCATCGATCATGTCCGTCGTGATCATCCATTTCCATTATCACATTTTCAACAAAGTGATCATGAAGTCGATCATGGATGCCAAAAAAAAAATCCCTTGATCGATCTAAGGCTGACGATATGATCTCGATGATCAACCGATACTGCACGGAACAAGATGAGATCGACATGCTGAACGACTCACTGTCGATGCTTGAAGACTCTGTCAAGATGCTTCAGAGGTCAAAAGCACGCGTTTCCAGAAAACTCGCTGATCGTGAGCAGCAGATCAAGTGGCTCTGCAAAAAAGACGCGCCTTTACGCCATCACATTCTTGAGACTATCAACAATCTCCAGGCCAGTGAGTCTAAACTGAAGAAACAACTGAAGACCGCCGAGGAAACCATATTAGATCAACACGATCGGATCCGCGATCTGGATTCTGGTCATGATTAAGATCGATATCGGCTATCAGTCCAAGCGAAGACCATCGATTATCAAACTCAGAAGATCTCGCGCCTTGAGGAGGAGCTCTGTGAGGCCAATATCAAGATCTCACGGGCGCCGGCAATCCAAGATCGAGCAGCGATCGATCAACTCCGCAAACGCTTGGGCATGATACAAAAATAGCGTGATCACGCCATCTCGAAAAACACGCACTTAACCAAGAACGTGATCAAGCTGGAATCTAAGGCAATTAAGCGCAAAAAAACAACGAGATCGTGTCCGGGCGGACAGTGAAGCTAATCTTTTCAAGATGAATGAATTCGTCGCTGCCAAAGCCACGGTTGAAGACCTATCTGCACGCCTCGATGAGGTATCGATCAGCAATGCCTAGATGGAGAATCTATGTGCCCAGAATAAAAGTTGCAGGAGGAACTTTTGATGGCACGGCTCTGCCTCAGTCACCAAGATTCTCAGTTACGTGATCTTCAGTCGGTATCAGCAGATCGTGACACACTACGCGACGAGTTGCAACGCGCTCAGAACGAAGTTACGTGATTGCGATCACAACATTCTTACGTCGAATCCGTTTTGGCTGGTGCGGCGTTACATATGCAGATCGACCCAAGTACAGGTGCCCCTTGTGCAGATCCCGATCAGGCCGCAAGCTCGCCTGATGATCTTCAGGTCGATTCACCTAAAAATTCCTTCATCCGGATAACTTCTTCGCTCGAGAAACGTGCTCGGCGATCACGATCTACGCCTCTGTCCAAGCGGCAACGTCGAGTTCCTCCTAATCCCCAGGAGAATGGATCTTCGGTTGATGATCGTCCATTTAAAGCTTCCCTCATTCGGTCAGTCCAAGGTATGGGGCACGCTCTTTACAGTCCCGATCAGCCGGATGATTATCAAGGCGGTTGTAACACTTCTCTATCGGTCAGCACGCAGAATTTGTCCAGACCTGCAATCAGAGAGCTCGAGAGTGAATATTAGCTCGATCAAGACTCTGCTGGGTTTCGCTTCCCTCGCACGGGTGCATCCAGATCGTTGATCTTGGTGCCTGATGATGTGGACATCTTGCCGTGGACCCCAGATCAACTGAACGGCTTCGATATGGATAACATCTCAGTACGTGTGATTTGCGATTACTTGACACGCCCCGTGGGATGGTTGTTTCCAGTTGCTATGGACGCCCCTGCGACTGATGAGTGGGGTAGCCACCTGATCACCTGGTCTGAAGTGGAGTTACTGTATGCACGACGCCCATGGGAGTTCTGCAAACAGATGCTGCCACCCATCTTTTTCCGCTCGGTCGGCTGGTTTGATGACTTCGAAGCGAGGTACCAGGCATTCCTGGATCATCATGCACAAGCGATCTGGGTGTCTACTCATCATCTCCCGATTGATCGAGACCTCGGGGAGCGTGATACCTTTTTCCTTGATTACTACGCGAGTCGACGTCAGCGTTGGAGTCGTGCCGGAGCATTGTGGAAGAAGCTGGGGGAATTCTTGTTGCGGGGCATGATCGACGGAGTATGCAATCTTGACATTTTCCTGGACCCGTCGATCTCGCACTGCGCCCGGAACCGCCCCTTGAAGTATACTCCAGCTGGTGGTGGATCATGGTACCCAGGGTACCTATCAGATCCACCACCTCGGACCTTGAAGGATGCGCTACGTGAAGTCGACGCCAATGAACCTTGGCGGATCCAGTATCGCCTTTCCCTTGATGATCATCACGGCCATAACATCCCTCGCCTTCGCCGTAAGTTTTATGGATCAGTCTAGCTGGTTGATCACTTCTTCCTCAATCAATAAACATTCTTTATCATACCATTCCCAATTGTTGCTTCGTCACTTTTCATTCATATACATAAATTGATCTTCCATCGGCTCATATGCCGTTGTTCCATTACCATATCTCGCAATATCCATCGTAAATTCACCACTTCAAGTCAATCGTCACTTCTACATCAATCAGGATTTCATCAATCGATTTTTCTCTAATCGAGGGTTCGTCAGTCACAATTTCAATAGTCGATTTGTCGATCATGAGTTAGTTGGACTCTTCGTCCACTTGCATCACGTCGAACCGATGTCGGTTGATTATCTTCCTTTCGATATCCTTGATCAGAGCATCACAATTTAGATCTGCCTCGTCTACCCATGATGACTTATGGTAACCCTTCCAGTAAACTTGATACTCGCGTAACGTTCTTCCATACCTAGTCTTTCGACCAGATCGGACATCGGTGATGCGATCAACTTCAAATTCGTTCGGCTTTAGGGTCATTTCCCAGATGTCTTTGGGTAGTAAAGCTTCATCGAAATTAAAACGATCTTCTACCCCAGCTGATAGCACAGCACTAGGTCGATCTGGGATTTTTTTTTACCAATTTCAACTTGGATAGTTGCACCACTCGAAATATGCGATAATCGGTGCCGGGCGTAATCAATCTTGCAGCATGATCAACTATCATCCGCTTCTCTTCGTCTTGCGCCTTTTTAACACGTTCCGCCCTTATCCCTTCTATGGATACTTCGGTCATGTTGACGGCCGTGTTTGACGAAGATTACGTGATCTTGTCGTCACCAGAACTTGCGGGACATAGAGATCTTCCTTCCAAGTGATCACCTCTGACAATCTGTTGAGATCAACTAATTCTTCCATTTGGTGATCATCGACAATCTCACATCGTGTTCCATCCCGCATGGCCGTACTGGTGATGTGGTCGGCAATCTTGTTCCACTCCCTTTTAACGTGAAACAGATCGTGATCAGACCATTAGCGAAGGAGTTTCAAGGCACGCTGCTGCAATACTTGTAGTCGCGGTGCTTTGCACTCTATTTCGCCATGCATTTGCCTGGTCACCAAATTCGAGTCTCCACACACGATCACCCTTCCTTTGGGATATAGCGACAGTAGATCCTAACTTAGAAGCATTCTATGATACTCGGCTTCATTCACCGTGGTTTCAGAAACCGCGACCATGATATTCCACTCCGGCAATTTCCACACAATAGCACCAAACGCACCAGCACATCGCTTAACACTATCAGATCCATCGAAACTGATCACGTATAGATCTTCGCCTTTCTCAACCGTGGGAGGTTGTACTTCGATCATCTGCCGCGGTTGCTTTTTCGGTGCGATCGCGATCATGGCTTCATAAATTTTGGTGCGAGGGGTGATACTTGCGGCTAACGCCCCTAGTACCTCCTCTTCTCCATGCACGCATTTCTTGATCTCCAAGTCCCAGAGTGACAAGATTGCAGCCCATTTCCCCAATTGTCCGTCTAGCCTGTTGGATGTTAACAACCACTTCAACGTAGACGGACGTGACAGGACAGTGATCGCCTTTCCGACCAGCATGGTAAAATAGACGTCAAGATTTCGTAGAAGAGCCAAAACTTTCTTTTCTACGGGGATGCAATTCAGCTCACCTCTCTTCAGTGTCCGTCTCGAGAATGCAACGGGGCAATATACTTGATCATGTTCTTGTACCAACGCGGCAGACACTGCCCACCTGCTAGCGTAAACCACGATCACCGGCGTTTTGGCCTGATCGAAATGGCGTAGGGTTGGGGCTGACTTGATCTTCTCCTTCAGCATACTGAATGTCACTTTCGCCCTGATCAATCGATCATCTTCGCGATCCGGACTCTCATTAATCGATGATCGACCCTTTAATTCTTGATAATCCGTTTCTCGTAACTCATAGAGTACAGAAGCACAGATCGCGAAGTCTTCAATAAATCTACGATAGTAATTCAGACTCCCCAAAAACGATTGCATAGCACGCCAAGTACCAGAAAAGGGAACTTGATCAGAAAATCCCATTCTTCAGATTTGTTTCCAGACCACGGCTAGAGACGTGATGGACTAAATAAGGAACTTCACTTCGCCCCCAGTGCGATTTAGCCACGCTGATCGACAAGTTCCACTGATCGCACCTTTCCAATAGATTTCGCACTTAATCACACAAGATCGTCCATTTAGGTGCAGGGATCAAAATATCATCGATATATGATCGTAGTTGCAACACAGACGGGCATTGTGCTTGTTCAGGCTCTCCCGCAGTAAATAAATCAGTTGAATTGGTTAGATCGGCACCGTCTTTAACCTTGAGATACCCATAAAGTGCATTATCGATCAACCGCTGGTAGATCTGCGGATCATTCATTATGCCGAAGGGCATTCGATTCCATTCAAACAATCCAAACCGGGTAACAAAAGCCGAAATCTGACGTGCTCGATCGGTCATAGACACGACCCAAAAAACCACTTGCCATATCCAAAGAGCAAAACCACAATGCCTTATCCAAATCTTCGAGCAGATCAGAGATCAGAGGCATTGGGTACACCATCAGACGCGAGAGTTGATTCACCGCGCGATGATCGATACATAAGCGAATATCAACCCCATTCTTCTTCACGATGATCACTATAGGTGATGCCCAGGGTGAAGTAGATGGTTGGATGATCTTCGTTGCCAATAGCCCCTTGATCAAGGCTGATAACTTCTCGCGAAATTGTGGAGCAACCTTCCGACACTTTTGAGCGATCGGGCGCGCATTTCCTACGTCAATGTCACAAACAACTCCATGTGCAGCAGGAGGCAGAGGGTTTCCTTTCCCGATCAACAGATGTTTCTTTGCCTAAATTATATCGCGAAGCTGATCAATTTCTTCTGCTGTGTTGATCAATGGATCACCAACTTGAAAATCATCCTTGATCACTTCTTTGGTACTTTCTGACACCTCAGACAGCGTATCAAGCTGTTTCTCCAACTCTTCCACGAACAAATCTCCACCTTCATGGTAGCACACTTGATCGTCGGTAGGAATTACACCAAATTCACTGTGATCGACTGAGACGGGGTGGTCGCACATATCTTGATCAGGCTCATCTCTTGCAACAGATCGTTCAACTTCATGATCAAGGGTCGGAATCTTCACACTCGGTTCTAGATCGCACTTCTCTTGCACTTCTTGCACCTTCGGCGATCTTCCCGTTACTAATGCCACAGATGCCGTGATCTAGTCCGTAGGTCGTACCAAAATTCCTTGAGGAATAGGATACTCCTTTTTCTCAACCAAGGGATCTTGATCGACACTTTCTTGATCTTCATGCACATAATCGGTAGAAGCTTGGTACGCGAGATTCTGTCACTCCTTATAACGATTAAACCCCACAGAAATAAATCCAGTGCGACGGGTCACGTCGTCTTTGTTCATCCAGATACCCAAAATCGTATCGTCTTGTAGGATGATCGGATGATCAGCAACGTTCGTAATGCGCAAATACCGTAGATTACCCACGCCCCTAGTCCCAGTGGGAACCTGATTTTTTTCGCGAGTAATCCACAACTTCCGAGATCGTTGATCACTAATCTGAACCTCAGAAGATCGACCCACTGGGATCTGCTCATACCGATCAAGTTTCATAAAGTTTCCACTTGATCCATACAACTGCCGACGCCCTTCCCATGGGATGATCACTTCATCAGGCAAACTTAGTGCGCCGTGGGCGACGTACAATCTAACACCAGCTGGTCTCATAAAATCCATACCCAATATAGCATCTTGACCAACGAGTTTTCCCACCCACACATAGAAGTAATAAACCAAAGAGCCCGCTAACGTTACCTTGAGCTTAGTACGCCCTTCTGTGAGGTACGCAATTTCTTCGATACCAACACATTCTTGTATTTGTTTCGTGTCGATTTGACAACCCACCTTAAAAGCAAAGGTTGAGTCGATGATCGACACTTTGGCACCAGAATCAAATAGCAACGTCGCACGTTAGCTATTGATTTTGCCTCTCGCCTTGGCTTGTTTAAACCATTTTTTTGGCGAGTGGTACTTCCAATATCCACGTGATTCACCCGGAAGCAAATCAACTTCCATGATAAACGGATCGAGAAAACTCATCAATACGGAAATTAGCCAAACATGGTAAATCAGGTTGATCACATTTTTCATTATCTTTCTCTTCTGCTTGATCAACCCGCTTCTTATCCACATATGCAAAAATACACACACCAGAACGCTCGTCTCGTACCAGATTCCAACCTGGCGAGCGTCCTAGTTTAACATGTCTTCGACTTCTTCGGGAAACATTCCCGCATGCTTGGTAGGGTTTTACCACTGTCGAATGCGATTGTAGAATTCCCCCATGGGTCACTTGCCAACGTCATGAATTTCGCCGCACGCACGACAGACGTACAAACAGTGATCCGTAGGGTTTCCCTTCTTGCCACACTTCAGACAGGTCAGGCGTTTCCAACAACGCAAATTGTCGTGCTTGGTCGATCCACAATGACTGCACTTCTTCGTTATCCCATCATCGACTGCACTGGGTTCAGTTCGTTTGCCAGATCGAGGCTCACTAGGTTGATCGTGCGTCACTGATTGATCGCGCATAGCTGCAATCATGTAACGACGCTGATAACCATCACTTCCACTGTCATCTGAACTTGATTTTTTCACTACCAGCCATCATCTTGATCGCGTGCACTGCTTTAGGCTTCCGCTGGGGCAGAGAATCGAGCATCGCCAAATTTCTGACAGAATAGGCTAGTGCCTACCGCCGCCTTTGGCTGGCACGACGTATTGCGCGCAAAGCCCGCAGCATCTTTTCCAAATCCGTAACATTCCCCAAGCGCAAAAGTGCCAGTTGATCAGCGAATTCACGATCAGTCAACGTGTCAAAAAAATGCTTCACATGTTCACGCAAGTTCGTAGGCGGACCTTCCTTGATCGACAACTTGGCCCGAATTCCTGCCACATTCAACCGGTGAAGATACTCAATAGGAGTTTCATCGGATCGCTGCTTCGTGTAGTAATATTGGCGAGATGCCGATTGACCACTTCCACAGTACTGAGTTTCAAACTCTTCGACAAGACATTTCCATTTTCCACGCGTCGGTCAGCTCAACCGGATATGCCAATTGCGCGCCGGTCCTTTAAGCAGATCACCCATGATGAAACACTTCTCATGATCAGAGGCTTGATCACGCATAAATGCTGACTTAAGACGACTAATCCAATTCCGCGCTTGATCTTCATCCACTTCTTTCCCTGAAAATTCTTTCAGATCACTGATCACGGACATCCGGATCCTGGGAATCGGCTGTTGATCAGGCATTCCAGTGTACGCTGACGCAACCGTGGCTTGTCGAGGCAGAGTGATCGGCTCATCCCGATCAATGTAATCACGCTGGGATTGTTGATAATGGAAAGAATACACAGATTCCATGTCAACGTCCTTGACCGTCGCCGATCTTACTAACTTTGACTGATGATCACGAAGTGAATGAACGGATACCATGTCGACATCCTTGATCGTTGCAGCTCTTCCTGGCTTCGGCTGGTGACGTTTCGTGCGAATGACTCCAGGTGTCGACTTGCTTCTTTCCTCAGCCGAAAACCGCCCCACAGCCTTATAGAAAAACGCTTGCAGCCGTGGATCCTGCGGTGATTGATGATCTTCTACCTTGACTGATCGAGGCTCCTTCATCACGGCTGATAACTTGGCTTCATCCTTTTGTCAGATTGTCATCCGGATAATCTTGGGTTCCACGCTATCAGCACTGCTCGACTCCACTTCAGACATGTCGCCCTCGGAATGAGGATATTCATAACAGGATGACCCTGTGTGTTCTGCCACGTTGATCGACGGACCCGCCTCCATTTTCAGCAGAGAGCGGGGGGGGGTTCCACCTTAGTAGATCGACCTACTATAGGTACCAACAGATCGAACCGCCGCTGGGTAGCAGTCGCAACATCTTCATGGTCCTGATCGAACACTTCTTCAGCGTCGTAGGCGCCTGTCGTCAGATCAACTTGCTTGATCATACGTGTCCGCCATAACACCAGCTGAAGCTATTTCTTCCCATCCGTGACTGGTTGATCAACCGGTCCATTCATCTTTACGCGGATCGTTACCTTGAGTAGGTTCATGATCGAATCCGTCAATAAGAAGTCTTTCAGTTCTTTCATGTAAAACGTCCTTGCCAGATCCGACTCTGATGGTATCTTACTTGATCGACATCCGTCGCTCTCCAAACTAGGCGCTTTTAACGACGCCTTCCGTTGGTACGGGTCGTAGTATTTCACCACCGGCTTCGAATCCAGATCATCATATGCATATGTAATTGGCGGACCACAACTTGCGTTGTGATCCTCATGGGCTCCCGAAGGAGCCTAGGGAGGTGATTGAAGATTTTCCTCCTTTATCTCATCAGGGTACCGTCCCTGGCCCTGATGATCAGCATTTCCTTTCTTCTTCAGACATGACGACGGCGAACTACCTTCCATCGTCAAAACCACCTCCTCATTTTCCTCTTTAATCTTCAATTCTGCTTTTTCTTTCGTTTTCACGTCTGCATTAGCGCCATCTTGCGTAGAATCGCGGTGATATCCCGCGTCGCCCAAAGATCCGGACACGCGCACCATTGTGGTGGAGCGGCTGATCGGAATTTGTGAAGTTCTATCAGGCGTACCACGGCGCCCGGACTGCCGACTAACGAAGTGTGTCCTCCGGTTGTCCTGTGACTGCTTGTGTTCTTGATCACCTTGTGTACCCGACGGCTTGGGCGTGGGTCGCTCTCCAGGTGAAGGGGATGTAGAACACTGCAATTATTGATGCAAGATTGAGATAAATCCGTAGCGGATCTATCGATGTGCTGATCAGGTGTGATCAAGTGTAATAAGGCTTGATCAGGATTGATCCGGTGTGAAACGTCGATGATCAGGGGATGATCAAAGTCGGTGATCGATCTATTCGATTCTGCGCGAATTGGCGCGGTTGCGAGTTGATGATCGCAGGGCGAAGGTTGCAGATCGATGATCAGGGAATGATCAGCGAAGGGGGTACTTGATCAAGCGCCGAAAGTCTTCACCGCTTGATCACGGAGCTCCTTAAGCCTAGTATGCTAACAGAATACCCAATATACTATGTATTCTTAGCTAGACTTAAGAGGAGGGGGGGTAAGTCCACAAAATCAACCTAGAGTTCCCCCGTGGGGCGCTAGAGCAGCCGAACTACTAGGGGCCAAAAAACGTGGACCAATGGGGAAGAGGTGAGAGCGCACTGCTCGATCACGTTCCCAAAACCAAAAAACCTTTACAGAAGAACCGCTGACACATCGAGCGGAGTCGCGGGGCGAGTTATCTACACTCTACGCCTGCCGGTGGGCCAAAAATGCACTAAGCTCCCGCCCGGGACGTAGAGGTGCGTGTAAATGTAGGGAGGCGCTAAGGTGCCGTCCCTGTAGGTTGATCTGCGTGATCAGACGCAAAAGGAGAATTCTATTAGTGCTTATATCCCTACTAAATCTACTAATTCCTAAATTTCAGCCAATCAGAACTAACCATACCAATAAGCCCCATCGACCAGTCTACCTGATTTCTCAGTCGTCCGCCGTTAGGTACCCGTATCTAATGTCTTCTAATCCGATAGCCCGTCCATGTACGTACAGTTACACACACAATTGTACATACAGTTGTACATACAGTGGTACCTGCAGTTACACACAAATTTACGGTACACTTCACCACATGGAAATGTTGTCGAGATCACTGACAAAAGGTTTGTGAGCGCCCAAAATTATGTTGGATTTTTTTCCAGGTGCTAATCTAATGAAACATGTGTTTACATTTCAGGCGGACCTACTTGATCCGACCAGCGCATATTCTGGGCTATTCGTTGGACCCAGGCTACGTCAATGAACGGCTCCAATCAGGATTCCAGACAACCTCTTCCAGATTCTCCGTCGGTACAGTCGTCAGCCGGACAGTATTTTGGCCGAATTTGCCAAATTCAAGGCCAGGAGCCGGATGTTTGCAGTCCACAGTCAAGTATGGACAATTCAAGACCCCAAGCAATTCTGGAGCATTCTCGCAACGGAGACTCCTGCATTGTCAGAGCTGGCCATCAGTATCTTCAGCTTGCCCGTTCACAGGTTCGCAATATACCGTCAATCTTTGCCGTACTGAAACTGCAGTTAACATCTCTTTGAAATGCAGTGTTGCAAGCGATCGCAGCTTCTCAACCGAGAATTTGGTCCATTCCAAGCTTCGCAACCGGCTCCATCCAAGCAAGGTCAACAAGCTCTGCTTTGTTTATGCTAATGCTCGTGTGCTGCGGGGCACAAAGTATATCAAGCTCTATGAAGATGCTGTGCAGGGAATCCCGTGAAGGTCAAGATCAAAGCGAAGCGGAGCAGCACGGGGCGTCTTCAGACGAGGAGGAGAGCGGACCCTCTGGTTTGGAAGATGGTGAATGGGAGGATGACGAAGAGGAAGATGGCGACAAATGAAGGGTTGAACATGTGGTTTGTGAAGAAGTTTATGTGTTATGGCATGTTCTGTTAGTTGTAGTGAGATGTAGTCTAGTATTGTTTAGGAGCGGGACAATTATAACAGAGGTTGTCGGTCAAAAAATACGGCCCCATTCGTAATTTACACCTTCGTATTTTACGAAAATTACCATATAAACGTAATTTACGGTAATTTATATAAATTACGATAAAAATCCATCCCTAGTGCCTTAGGGCGGCCCTTTATAAAGGGTGCCTAAGTCAAATTCAAAAGTGATTTTACTAGTATTAAGATGAAGACTTAATCTAATAATATGCATATATGTAAGTTATTGTACCTAACATAAGTTATGTACACCACACCATGGTTTCATCGAAAAGTCCTCAAAAAACCAATTCACGCGACGCGAGGTGCTGCAGGAATTGCGCGCCCTTCCAACATTCTTGTTGTCGGCCACGCCAGCAATTAAACTAAGTCCAAGCATATTCGACATCTTGGCAATCTCGGGGCACAAACTCGACGCGACCGTCGCCAACACATTCGCCGCTTTGACCTTGAAATTCGCGTTCGCATCACTTAGACGAGCTTTCAAGGGCCGGACCACGTCTTGCACTGGCCGCGTAAAGGCAATGGCGCAGCCCGCACGTTCACAAATAGATCGACAGAGCGCTTAGCCACTTCACGCGTCAAGAAGGCCATCGTTTGGACACGCGCAGGCGGCGCCTTGTTCTTGGATGCATCGCACGCGAGTTTGATATCGTCCATCATGTCCAGCGTCAGCACATGGTGCAGAAACACGTCGAGCGTGTGATTGGTTGCCGACAAAACCACTGCTTTCTTGTCCG
>CM047587.1:5641024-5708423 GCA_026184515.1 Peronosclerospora sorghi | reverse complement strand
AAATGGTTCAAGCAGGCGAAAGCCTGTGGCAAGATTAATAACCAGAAGGCGACGATGTTGTTCGACTCTGGAGCTGAAGTATCGATAATCGACTCCGCCTTTGCTCGTAAGGTCGGATGTCGTATAGACGATACCCAGAGACAAGAATGCGTCGGAATCGGCGAAAACTCTTATATGACCGAAGGAAGAACGCGTGTGAAAATTACTTTGTCGGGATCGCTGGTCTACTTTTTCAGCGCTTGGGTTGGCAAGTTGGCTGGCCAAGACGCTTTACTAGGAATGGATTTCATGGTCCCAGCTGGTATTCGCCTAGACCTGTCACATGGAGTGCATACGCTCCCGGATGAGGTCCAGGTCCAGTTGGCTGGTCGAAGACCTCTGTATGGTTCGTATACCGATCTGGTCCGGTGGGACCAAGACCTCACTATCCCAGTCGGTCGGTCTGCCGATACCCCGGTCGAGAAAGGTTTCCGTTCGAGGAAGTTATGGTTGACCAGGGGCGATCGGTGGGTCTCGACCTTCGTAAAGAGTGCTGGTCGACGTGATTTTGTCCGTGTTACCAATATCGGTGACAAGCCGCTGACACTGGACAATAACACTATTGTCGGCATGTGGTTAGCAGAAGGGAAGGTACCAAGGAAGATGGGGTTCGTCTCGATTGGAGCGAGGCGGTATGTCGAGTGGCAAAACCTGGCGTACCAATCGACCACCGATCTTATCAGCGATGATGGGTCGGTGGAAGAGGATATCTCACCTTTAGTGGAAAGACCAAGTTATGTCACCCCAAAAAAGATGTTGGTCCGAAGAAAGGCGCCGCAGTCACCAGGAACGGTGGACCATCAAGTAGACGAGACGAGGCTAGTCGACGTGGTGTCAGCACAAGACCAAGCGACAGCTTATCAAGAAACGGAAGAAGGGAACATGAAGTTGCTATGTCGGACCATGACGGTATTCCTAATCAGACCGATATCAGTGAAGGACAGCCCGTCGATCAAGACCAGGGGCGTTCAGCCGGTCCAGATGGTCTAGGTGATATCACCCCAGAAGATGAACAAGTATGTATACATGAAGGCGGGGAACAGTACATTCAGGAGCTGGAAGCCAAATGGCAGTCCTCCCTGAAGTGTCTGCCGACTCGCCCGAAGTTACAACGGATGATTTACAAGTGGGTGATCAAGACCTTAACAGTCCAGACCAGATCGAGCAGTTGAAGAATATCATATGGAAGAAAAGACATCTGCTGATCGGAAAGGGCAACGCCTTACCACCTGCAGCCCGTGGTGCGATTTGCGATATTGACGTTGGAGATGCCAAGCCGATTGCTCAGCGATGTCGACGCGTGACGCCACAGTACCGTGAAAAGATTTCTGATCTTATCAAAGGACTGTTGGCTACCAATATTATTAAACCGTCGACCTCGCCATGGGCCTCGCCGATCGTAATTGTTATCAAGAAGAACGGCGTTGACATTAGACTGTGCATCGACTATCGGCTGGTAAATCGGTTGACTAAACTCATGGTGTACCCGATGCCGCTGATTAATGATCTGTTGGAAGATCTCTACAAGACCTTGTGGTATTGTTTGCTAGATATGGCAAGTGGATTTTGGGTGGTCTCGATGACTGATCGAGCCCGTGAGATTTCCGCATTTGTGATACCGTTTGGTCTTTTCGAGTGGAACCGTATGCCGTTCGGTCTGAAGAACGCACCCCAGATCTATCAAAGGGTGATAGACAACGCACTGTACGGAAACTTCAAAATCAAGACCGATCAGGACCCTGCCGAAAGT
Organism: Peronosclerospora sorghi; assembly: GCA_026184515.1. Taxonomy (NCBI): domain Eukaryota; phylum Oomycota; class Peronosporomycetes; order Peronosporales; family Peronosporaceae; genus Peronosclerospora; species Peronosclerospora sorghi. Next base: position 5,706,634 of record CM047587.1, on the reverse strand, counting down.
TATGATGTGTTTACAGAGGGTGAACCCGATCGGGAAAGAAGACCGTCCGTTCTAGGGAGGCGGTCGTACATCGACGACATTCTGATACCTGCCTCGTCATGGAACGATCTGTGCGAGAAGGTTGAACGATTGTTGGAGACATGAGACCGCTGGAACCTATCTATCAGCGCCATAAAAAGTTTTTGGGGTATGTCCAAGGTCGCCTATTTAGGTCATATGGTCTCGAACAATGGTCTAGAGGCTAATCCTAAGGACCTGGATTCGTTAAGCAACCTCCAGTTTCCCAAGTCTCTGAAAGAAATGCAGTCCTTCCTAGGAAGTTTAAACTACTACAGCCGATTCATCGAAGATTTTGCTATCTACGCGGCTGTGTTGTATGAGCTCCGGGAAGTGGACTACCATATGTTGCGCGAAGAAGACCGGGAAACTTTACATGGGGGCGCCGACTCTGGTCTTGCTGCAGATTGTCCGCAAGTGGAGGCCGAAGACCATATGAAGCGTGCAAAGTTTTCTTTTGGTATATGAAGGCTAAGATGGTGACGGCCCGATTTTGAAGCATTTCGATCCCGAAAAGGTCCCGACCATTATTGTATATGCTAGTCAGTGGGCCATTTCGGCCACTCTATTACAAGATCATGATGGTGTGTACCATCCGGTCACGTTCACGAGCAGAACGCTGAAGCCAAATGAAGTGACCTATGGAATTGTCGAGAAAGAAGTTCTGGCGTTGCTACGAATTCTGGATGTGTGTTACAACCTGCTGGTCGGCCGACCTATAAAGGTCCTGTCAAGGCGGTATACTTTGTCCTGGCTATTATCAGCCAATGGGATGGACGGACGTCTAGGCAGATGGTCGGCGGTCTTGTCGCAGTGGACCCTCGAGGTCGTTAAGTGCACCGGGGGCGAGGAAGAGATATTGGGCACATTATCTGCCAGTATCACCCCTCGGTCTGAAGTGGACGAGGCATTGATAGCGATTTCCCCGAGGAAGCAACCTCGGCAGTCAGTTTCGAGACCGCCACCGACCGTCGACCATGATGCAGAGCTCTTGGTCTTAAGTTTTTGACAGATCAGCAAGCGTGAAGAAGAAGGTCGGCGCCTATAGTGCCATATTGTGGAAGTTGCCACAATGGTCTATAGTTGCATCCTCTGCCGATTTCACGACTGATATTACTGTTAACGAGGTGGAGTACCGAGGTCTACTTCTATGTATGGACCTGCTGTCGTCGCAAGAGAAGGGGCGAGTCATCATATGTGGTGACTCTAACCTAGTGATCAGGCAGACCACCGGAGAGATCAACTGCAAGGCTCCACGGCTGAAGTCGTTAAATGATCGGGTAATGAAGGCATTGAAAGACCATCCCAACCACGAGCTTTTGCACGTGAAACGGGACTGGAACAGAAGCTACCTCGCGACCAAGGCCATGCAAGACCAGACTGGGTCTACGATCACCGAGGAGGCCGTTATTGATGAATTGATGAATATAAACAGGCTCCCCGAGGTGATCGGACCCAAGAACGATCCGGACCAGGTGCATGCGATGGTCGAGACTTGACCGAAAGCTCGGAAGTCCCACCAACCGTTCCCGAAGAAACGGTTGAGTGAATCTGTTGTGCAACGACTAAGGGCAGAACGGATCCTAAAGGAGCAGGACGAAGAAGAATGGATTGTGAATTTGAAGACCTACCTGCGCGGCGAATTGTCTAAGTTGACGAATGGTCAAGCGAAAGAATGTGCCAAGATCGCAGACAGTTACGAAGTGGATGAGGATGGTTTACTATATTACTGCCGCGATGCCGACCAAGACAGTGCAGACCGGGACCGATTGGTGAAATTAGTGATCCCCGAGTTGCTGCAGCCGGATGTCCTTCATCACTATCACGTGAGTCTAGAAGGGGGACATCAGGGCATAGGCAGGACCTATCACAAGATCAGGTCCCACTTCCACTGGAGAGGTCTTTTCCGCAGTGTGCAGAAATATGTGGGCTGTTGCACGGATTGCGATACCGGAAAGGGTAGACCGGTAATCAAGGGGCGATCGACCGGAAATATCGAAGCTACCTACCCTTTCCAGGTCATAGCGATGGACCACATACCGTCACTGCCTAGATCGACGCGCGGCAACACTGAGCTGCTGATCTGGGTATACCTGTTCACTGGTCTAGTTATTGCGAAGGCAAGTGCATCTCGGTCTGCGGAGAAGATCGCCCAGAGCTACGAAGAATGTGTGTTCCGAAGATTCGGCGCCAGCGAGGTCATCAGGCACGATCGGGAACCCGGTTTTATGGCCGAGGTGTTCCGGTCGCTCAATAACATGCTGGGCCAGAAACAGAGTGCGACGATGGCATATCGTCCGCAAGCAAATGGATCGGCGGAACGCATGGTGCAGACCATAACGAGGGAGATCAAGATGTACGTTGCTGACCCAGACCAGCGAGATTGGGACGAGTATGCAGAAAGGCTGGTGTTTGCACTCAACTCGTCGACCGATCGGGTCCGAGGAGAAACGCCTTTTTATCTTGCGTATGGATGGGAGCCCCGCTCCACTCTTGAAGCCGCGATACCTATTGGCTGCCCTCGGACCCGCGATCGTGATGCTCGACGTTGGCGCATGCAGATACAGAAACATTACCAGCATGCAAGAGAAATTGTCAACTAAAAGTTACGTCAAGCTACACAAGACCGGGCAGACCGGAACATCGATCAGGTCCAACCCCACGGTATAGAACCAGGGGCGAGGGTATGGTTGTACCTAGACCGAGTGAAGGAGGGATATGCGAAGAAGCTGGCTCACATGTGGCACGGTCCTTTCCGTGTTGCCGAGCTGATTGGTGAACACGCTGCCCGTCTAGTAACAACCGGCACGGACTACAAGGTCTTCCCGATCGTACATGTGTCCAAGTTAAAACTGGTCCGAGAATTTCCTGATCGTCCCAAAATGCCCTGTCTAGTAGACGAGGCAGAACGTTTTGATTTCGATGAAGCATTACTGCCGGAGGACAGTTGGGAACGACCGCTGGAGAAGGACGAATTTGAAGTAGAAAAGGTCTTAGATGTCCGATCGGTCAAGAAGACCAGGTTCGGCCGGACCCACCGAGAATATCTGGTCCGATGGAAGGACCATGATGAAACAACTTGGATCGATGAGTCCGACCTGAACTGTGGAGCACTACTACGAGAATTCGAACGGGACCGAGTCAGTCGGAACCGTTTCGCAGTGATGTAGACCCATGAAGACCAAGACCAAGACATGCAGTAGCATCGGTCTTCCCGACTGACGTGAAGAGGTGGAAGGTCTTGTGCCTCGTGTATTGCTTATTGAGAATATGTGACGAATTGGAATAGTGGAGTGACGAACGTGGATTGTTTTCTCGCGATGTAAGTGGAACGGTTGGTGATAACGTGTCTAGTGCAACTCTGGAGAAAGTGGTGGAATTAGCTCAAGTGATTTGATGACCGAACATGTGAAAAAGAACGATGATATATATTAAGTGTTATCTGGTCGACTACTTACGACCTCACTCGCCATCACCCCACAGACGGCCGACGGTCAACGATGGATGCTTTTCAACTTGGTCCTGGTACTGGTTACGCCAAGGTTCTTGTTGGTCTAGTTGGACCAAAGCATCCTTGAGGTCCAAGACCGGTGTAGTGCACCCAAGACCGGGGTACCATGTGCCACTGTCGGCCAGCGGCCGGGTCTTCCCGACGCGACGCCACGGCATATGAAGTACAACTGGATATAAGAACACATCGACGTCGCACTCGTGGGCCAGTATCCCGTCCAAAACATATTGGCACAGGGACTGCCAGGCCTCACCCGCTCTGATCCGACGCCGCTTGCGCTTGTTCTGGATGGTCGCCAAGCCAGGGTCTTGCCGAACTCGTTCCGGGGGAAGCACCAGATAGTGGGATGCCTCCCAGATGGCTTGAGCGTGAGTCTTGTTAAAATATTTCACCCGACTCATGAAAGCATTGGCCCACGGAGTCGAGTGGAAGATGAACCCCAGCTTGGGATGCTCGAAAATCTTCCACGGCTCGTCAGCGTACAAGCAGGAGATCTGTGCCGACGTGATCAAGTCCGGCCGCCATTCAGACGCGGCAGGAACTTTATTCGCCGGCGGGAAAAGGCAATGGTCTGGACGAGAGAAAGACCGGGCCAGGATCTGCTTGGTCAGGGTGGACCGGCGTAAACAACCGATCTGCCCTGGCGACCACGGCAAAGTATCCTCACGCGTTCGTGGCGGAAGGGAAGAACTGTCGTTTTCCACGTTGGCCAACAAAGCATCTTTGTGGAGCTTGGACGTCCCAGGCAAGACCGTAGGTGCTGACTTTGTCGACGCATGAGGTGGTGGAAGGCCACCATGCGGACCGGTCTTCTTGGTCTGCTCCGAAGTCGATGCAACTTGAACAAAACATTCATGTGGACTTGTTCGCGACTTGGTTGGGATGGGGACAGCAAACTCCGAATCACCGGAGTCTTCGCCGGAGTCATCCCAGGACGAGACCTCTGAATACTTGGCACGGTCAGCACCGGCGGTCGAGGGCGCTTGATTTTTGGAGATGTTACTGTCGTCATCTTCGTCCAAGCTTGGACCCACGAGAAGAGCCTGCGTCTTGGCTCGCTTATGGGGCACAGCACGCTTCCCTTCGAGTTATGGGTCGCACGCTATGCCCCGCGCCCTCGAGCTACCCGGCGCGTCCGCGCGCTTCTTTGATTTGTGTGCAATTTCGGGCTGGATAATTTCGGCCAATGAACGGCCTTGGTCTTGGTCCCGGTGTAGGTCCACCAAGGCGGCCGGAGTAGACCGGTCTACGCTGGAGGCAGCAACCGGATGCCGACGAGGACGCAACAGGTCAACCAAGCGCTGATGACATTCTTTTAATACCGCCCGACGACCGTTCGCTGCCTGTGTCCAATCGTTCGACTTGCGTTCACAAGACCGGACCTCCTCGGTCTGGTCTTGAATCGAAATTCGGGCTCGGTGAGACGCCTCTCGAGATTGTCGCTTTGAATGCTCAACGTGGTCTGGTCAAGCAGGTCTTCTGCTTGCTGCTGTTGGACCACCCCAGCACAAGCTGCTCCCGAAGATGAAGCCGATGAGCCTCCAAGCAGGTCAACCTATTGCGCGCGTTTATTAGTCCGGTCAAAATCTGACGCAAGTGGAGGTCATGCGTGTTCGACTGCCGATCGGCGGCAAGCAGGGCATTGATCGCCTTGCTGATGCCAGGAGGTATACGGGCTGGAGGTATACGGGCTGAAGAAAAACGAAGGTTAGAACAGGTCCAAGGTGAAGACCGGACATGCATGCTTACGTTGTGTCGCCTGTTGAGCAATCTGCTCCTGGAGACGTGCGATCTCTTCAACTGCGTCTTGCAACGGCGCGTCGGTCCCGGTATGATGCCCTGCCGATGTCTGAGGTGCAGTAGAACGATGGGAGCTGCCAGACCGGACCGACCGGACGGGCGAAGTGACATGCGATGACGTGGTATGCGAGGTGCCTACAAGAACGGTCGTTAAGGAAACACAAGAAGGTCAAGTCCAGCTGTGCAAGTACCTGGAACGGATGAAGAAGATGGTTTCTCCATGTCAGAAAAGTCTGAATGACCAATGTTTAACTGAATTTGATGGACGAGGTCAGACCGTTGTCGTTGTGCGACACGGTCTGACTCAGGGGCGGCTGTGGAGAAGCGTGCCCAAAATTTGGCACACTTCTGGTCAAGTTTCGTCAAGGCATTTGGTCTAATTTCGGATTGGTTTAAACAATGGGGGCTTTTCAGCCTATCAGACTCAAGAAGTGTCAAGAACGCAAGTTTGGTGAGTCACCCGACTTTGGGTATTTTACATATTTTTGTGTTGGTACATTTAGGGACTATAGGGTCGTAGTATTTTAGTTGTGGTTTTTCCAAGTAAGAGGCTTTTGGTTGTGGTTTTACCTTTTAGGACAGAGGTTATACCTTTAAGTAAGGAAATCTTTTAGCTTTCGGATAAGCGGCTGAAACCTCTTCTGGTCTTGGTTCACACCACAGCTAGGGGTCACCGTTCTCCCCTTTTCGTACACTAGTCGCCTCCGCCCGCCGCGGGGTGTTTTGGGGCAGAGGGTCGAATTATCCCCTCTCGCCCATTATACCCGGTCTGGAAGCGCCGCACGCGCACTTTGGCCCAACGGAAGTCCCTCGACGGGAGTACGATTTGGCGATCTCAACACCTCAACTCAAGTACGTTTGGAACGTGCTATTCACTGGATTGGTCTTGGCGTGGAGAGATCGTTTGTGGAGTCTCACGAGAATATTGGGTCTATACGCGGACATATTGGCTTGTTTTAATATTGATTGGAAACTAGACCGGTTTTGGTCTTCTTTCGTATTGGTCAGGGGCTAGACCGGAACGGTCGGTCTACCCTCTATTATTTCGTATTGTTCAGGTCTTAATCGTTTGGGAGATCGACCTATTGGAATTTATCTCTTGGAAGTGTTTTTGGTCTGTTTGTGTCTGGGGTGAAGAGTTCCGCCCCAGAGATACCTACCCAGATCGGTCTTCTATATTCAAGACCTCTTCGATCCAATCCGCGATCCTGATCCACCGAGTGTGTAACTAGCCCATTCCATCGGGTACGAAAGGTGAGATGGACACTAAACAATCAGACCAAGTGGGTTCTGATGACTACCGGTCGTCTGCTTGCAGCGGACGATCGGACCAGATCTCGAGTGGTGGTCCGCGGAGTACCCCCTCCGAAAGTTGGAAGGCTGGGCGCGATGGTGGTAGTCAGGTTATCGATGCTAATCTTTTCGATTTCGAACTTGAATCCACCACACATTCGCTCAGCCGCTTCTATATGATATTCCATCTTTGCGCCCCCGTGACATGGTCAATCGAGCAAGGACAGAGTTCGGTGCATAAGTTCCTTATATGGCAGCGTGGAGAAGCAGATGTGATGCCAGACGCCGGAATGCGAAGGAGATCGAACACAGCTATTAACAGATCGAGTCCTTGTTGGAACAGCTTCGTGCCCTGAATCCAGGAAGTGTCACCAGTATTGAGCACCAGGGCAACAACTTCCACCGGGCTTTCATCAGCTTGAAGTCATGGCAAAGTGCAGCTCTCACTGCACAACCAATTTACATCCTCGACGCTTGCCATTCCAAGTCCAGCTACAAGGGCGTATTTTCTGGATGCAGTACGATCGACGAAGATCTGAATCTCGTACCTCTCGCATTCGGCCTTGCACCGGTAGAAAGTGAAGCTGGCTGGACATGGTTTTGCAGTCTCATCAATGCATCCATGCCCAGCATTAATGATGCCAAGACCACTGTTCTAAGCGATCACGTAAAGGGGATCTCTCCATCATTAGCAAATGCGATTCCACAAGCCAACCATGGATATTGTGTTTGGCATATCGAGAAGAATGTGAATGCGCGCTTCAAGACCAAGCTGGGTGGGAAGATTTGGGCTGCTGCCAAGGCATTGACGAGTGAAGGGCACTGTCGCAAAGCGTGTCATAATTGGGCCCAATAACGGGCCTTATTATAGGGCCTTATTATAGGTCCTAATTATGGGCCTAAATTAGGAGGCCGGTTACGGACAAAAATCGGGTACGTAATAGTATACGATTGTGTGTACCACGTAGTATACAGTTGCGTGTACAACCGTGGTGCACAGAGTCGGGACATAGAGAGGGCATAGGAAGATGGGACGATTACGTACAGGTACTCAGATAACACCGACGAACAGCGACGGACGACGGATAAATCAGGTCGACTGGTCGACGGAGAACGCTGGAACGGGTAGTTTTGATTGGTGGATATTAGGAAATTGGTTGTTCTTAGGATTTAAGCAGTAATAAAGTTCTCCTTTTGCGTTCGATCTAGCAGATCGTTTCCGGGACGGCACCTTTGCGCCTCCCTTATTAGTATATACCTCTACGTCCCGGGCGGGAGCACTTTGTGCATTTTTGGCCCACCGGCAGACGTAGAGTATTGAGAACTCGCCCCGCAACTCCGCCCGCTGTGTCAGCGGTTCTTCTGTAAATGTTTTTTGGTGTTGGGAGTGTGATTGAGCCGTGCTCTCACCTCTCCACGTTTGGTTCACGTTTGGCCCCTAGAGTTCGGCTGCTGTAAGCGCCCCACGGGAACTCTAGGTGGATTAAGTGAAATTTACCCCCCCTCGTAGGTCTAGGCTAGGAATACAGATATTTGGGTGTTCCTTTAGCTTTTGAAGACTCCAGAGGCTCCGTCATTGGGCAGTGAAGACTTCCGCTGCCTGATCAAGTACCCCCTTCGACGATCAACACCTGATCGACACTCTGCAACTCGTGACCCGCGATCAACAACTCGCAGTTCGCACCAACTTGTACCTGAGCGACTTTTGGCACCTGATCAAGTCTGAACACCGCTGATCAACTACTTTTAGTGCCTGATCGAGCCTGATCAAGTCTGATCTCAGCGGATCAACTACTTTTAGTGCCTGATCAAGTCTGATCTCAGCTGATCAACTACTTTTGGTGCATGATCAAGCCTGATCAAGTCTGATCTAAGCTGATCAACTACTTTTAGTGCCTGATCAAGCCTGATAAAGTCTGATCACAGCTGATCAGCGACTTTCGGTGCCTGCCCAAGCCTGATCACTGCTGATAAAGCCTGTTTTCACCTGATTCGAACGCGACTATACCGGATCACGTCTGATCATCACCTCGATCAACTCATTACAAGTTCCCCAATCTTGCATCAAGGAATTGCCGTGTTTACATCCCCGCCACCTGGAGAGCGACCCACGCCTAAGCCGTCGGTACACAAGGTAAGCAGAAACACAAGCAGTCAAGGACAACCGGAGGAGCCCCTTCGTTATTCGGCAGTCCGGGCGCCGTGGTACCGCCTGATCAAGCGTCAAAAACTTTGATCGGCCGCTCCACCATAATGGTGCGCGTGCTCGGATCTTTGGGCGACGCGGGATATCACCGCGATTCTACGCAATATGGCGCTGATGCGGAAGTGAAAACGGAAGCGGAAGCAGAAGCAGAAGTGAAGATAAAGGGTAAAAGGATGAGGAGGTTGTGACGATGGAAGGCAGTTCGCCGTCGTCATGCCTGAAGAAGAAAGGAAATGCTGATCATCAGCACCTGGGGAGGAATCTTGATGTGATAAAGGAGGAGAAGCTTCAACCACCTACCGAGGCTCCTTCGGGAGCCCATGCGGATCATAACGCAAGTTATGATTCGCCAAAAATATGTGTGTATAATGATCCGGATTGGGATTCGGTGGCAAAATATTACAAGACCGACCAGCCGAAGGTGTTGATGAAGGCGCCTGGGTCGGAGAGCGAAGAAAGTCGATCCAGTACTACACCAACGGAAGCCGATCTGGTGAGGACGTTTTACCGAAAGGTTTATAAAGGAAAACTGGAAGATTTATTATTGACGAATTCCATCATGAGCCTACTTGGGGTCATGATCAGCGGGAAGCTGAACGGACCGGTCGATCAGCCAGTTACGGATGGGAGGGACAAGATCACGATCGTACTGAGGCTAACACGCCTGATCAAGCAGGCAGATCTGACGACAGGTGCCTACGATGCTGAAAAGGTGTTTGATCAGGATCCAGAAGATCTGTCGGAAGCTACCCAGCAGTTGTTTCATCTATTGCTACCTATCGTGGGTCAAACCACTAAGTTGGAACCCTCGCACTCTCCGTTGAAGATTGAAGCAGGTCCGTCAAACAACGCAGCAGAACACACGGTATCATCGTGCTACGAATCTGCCCCTCCGAAGGCGATGAATTTGAAGCGGAGTCGAGTAGTGCCAGGAGTATAGAGCCCATGATCACCAGAATGACAGTTTGCCAGAAGGATGAATCCAAGTTTTCGGCTATCAAGATGGTGCCTCAATCGATCAAAGCAGAAGATGATCATGTATCGCAAAGTCCACATCTGCAGACATTCTTTGATAAGGCTATGGAGAACTTTATGGCTGATGAAGACGCAAGCTGACATCTGGAGTCGTCGTCGGGAAAACCCGCCAGCTAGAGGCAGGAAGAGCTGCGTCGATCAAGGACGTTGACATGGAATCTGTGCATTCACTTCTTCAGCAGTACTCGAAGCCAGAAAGATCGGCAACGGTCAAGGACGTTGACATGGAATCAGTATATTCGTTCCATGATCAACGATCCCAGAGCGAGTATATTGACCCAGATGAGCCGATCACACTACCACGACGAGCCACCGTTGCGTCCGCACACACTGGCATGCCTGATCAACAGACAATCCCCAGGAATCGAATGTCTGCGATCAGAGATCTAAAAGAATTTTCGAGAAAGAAAGGGGATGAAGATGAAGCGCAGAATTGGATTAGTCGCCTCAAGTCAGCATTTATGCGGGATCAAGCTTCTGATCCTGAAAAGTGTCTGATCCTAGGTGATCTACTAAAAGGACCAGCGCGCAATTGGCATCGCCAGCTTAGTAGAAGCACTCGATAAAGTTGGAAAAATCTTGTGGATGAGTTTGAAGTTCAATATTGTGGAAGTGGACAGTCGGCATCCCGACAGTACTATTACACGAAGCAGCGGTCGGATAAAAGCCCAATCGAATATCTGCACCGGTTGAATGTGGCGGGATCGCGAGTCAAGTTGCCAATCAGGGATGGATCGCCTACGACTTTACGTGAACATGTGCAACAATTTTTGCATACATTGGCCAATCGAGAGCTCGCTGATAAACTGGCGCTTTTGCGGTTGGACACCGCGGCAGACCTGGAAGAGACATTGCGGGCGTATGCACGCAATAGATGGTACCAGCCAACAGCGGCCGTAGGTACCAGCTGATCCGCCCGAAATTCGGCGATGATCGGGCACCTGCTCCAGCGCAAAAGCCCAAGGCAGTACGCGCGATCAAGGTGTCGTCTGGGAGTGAAGAATCAAGTGCCGACGACAGTGGAAGCGATGGAGATCAGCGCCGTTACATGATTCCTGCTATACGCGACCACCAGGGGCGCTCGATCAGCCTGGTGAGTCCCGATCGGGTAATCGAAGTGATTCAAGTGCAGTCGATCAAGGGGCGGTGAAGAACTGAAGTCATTGTGGGTCGATCAGGCACGATAATCTTCGTTGCTGGAAGCGCCTGACCTGCCTCAAGTGTGGCAAGAAGGGACATCCGACCGATCATTGTTTATACGTCTGTAGAGCATGAGGCGTAGTTCACGATGCGGGCAAGTGCCCTATGGAAGAGTTTTACAACCGCATCCGCCAGTGGTACAATCCCACCAAGCATGATGTAATGCTGCCCAAGGAAGCTGAAGATTTGTTGAACTAGGACGCTCGCCATTTGGTCACTTTTGGTCAAGGCAGTTGGTCGAATTTCGGATTGGTCCAAACAAGGGGGGCTTTTTAGCCTATCAAATTCAAGGAGTATCGAGAACGCTGGTCTTGGGTGAGTCACCTGACTTTGGGTAATTTACATAATTCTGTGTGGGTACATTAGGGACCATAGGGAGGTAGTATTATTGGTTAGTTGTGGTTTTTCCAAGTAAGAGGCTTTTTGTTGTGGTTTTTCCGAATAGAAGTCTTTTGATTGCGGTTTTTCTAAGTAGAGGTCCTTTGGTCTTGGTCAATACCACAGCAAGGGGTCGCCGTTCTTCTTTTTACGTACATTATTCGCCTCCGCCCACCGCGGAGTGTTTGGGGGCAAAGGGTCGAATTATCCCCTCTCGCCTATTATACCCGGTCTGGACGCGCCGCACGCGCACTTTGGCCACCGGAAGACCTATTGGGATTTATCTTTTGGAAGTGTTTCTGGTCTGTACGTACCTGGGGTGAAGAGTTCCGCCCTAGGTACACCTAGCCAGCACGGTCTCCGATACCCAAGACAGAATCAGATCGATCTGCGATCCCGATCCACCGAGTGTGTAACTAGCCCATTCCATCGGGTACACAAGGTGAGATGGTCTTAAGTGAATAGGACCAAGTGTCTCTGTATGATGACCGGTCGTCTGCCAGCAGCGGACGATCGGACCAGATTTCGAATGGAGGTCCGCGGGGTACCCCCCACCCGTAAGTTGGAAGGCTGGGCACGATGGTGGTGGTCAGGTTGTCGATAAATGTATTCGATTTCGAACTTGACTCCACCACACATGCCCGACGGCAGGTATGATCCTAGCAAATCCAACAAGAAGTCACGTGCTCTCAGCTTTGCAGACTGTCCTGTAGCTGTGGGCGCTAGTTCGCGGGCTGTAGAAGAAAAACCAAGGCACGAAAACAAACTGTCAGCACTACTACAGAAATCCAAGACACAGGCGCACTTTATAAGAATAGCGGCGGGTCTGGTTGTGGCGGGAAGCTCCCGTAAATTCATGCGCCCTCGGCCACCCAAGTTGATCAATTGGGATTCTCAATTGTTCTCAAGTGGTTTTATTCCATTTTGGAAAAAAATATTTTTAACCAATCAGGAGTGACATGCGACGGCCACCTCGCGACGGCCAACTCGCGACGGCCAACTCGCTCGCGGATAATTTGATTGTGATTGGTATGAATGTGGAAAAATTAGTGGAATTTTTGACCAATCAGGAGTGACATGCGACGGCCACCTCGCGACGGCCACCTCGCGACGGCCAACTTACTCACGGCTAATTTGTTTGTGATTGGTATGAATGTGGAAAAATAAGTGGAATTTTTGACCAATCAGGAGTGACATGCGACGGCCACCTCGCGACGGCCAACTTGCTCAATCAGATTACAGAGGGTTTCTGGAGTAACTGTCAAAGATGATCAATCAGGTTACAGAGGGAATAAGTGGTAGCTCTCAAGGATGATCAATCAGGTTACAGAGGGCCTCAGCGGTAACTGCCACGTATTGAAGTCAGCGCTGAAGTAACCACAAAGTAGTGGGTGAAAAAAGTGATTGACGTTGATGTAGGAGGTAGTAATACTTAATAGAACGAAATTTCCCCTGAGCTACCCAGATCTCTGGCGGCCCTCAAAAACCTTTCTTTTTTTTACTCTATACAAAAACCAAGTGTAACACAAGGAAGTCGGTGAGCACACGCCCTAGTGAGTGGAGCAGCAGCCATTTGAAGTGCGCTAGTGTTGGGGGCATCCCGGAACAGCCTTTTGAAGTGTACCCCAAGTGTGTTTGACTGATTTGTTGGTTCGGACGGAAGTATTAGGTACCCGGGAAGTTAAACAAGGAGGACTGGCTTATTACCTCTTTGTGTTGTTAATTAAGTGGAATTAAAATAATTTTCAACCCCTTCACGACAAACCTAATATGCAAACTACATGCAAAATAGTGTGACTCACATAAAACCGCGTACTCCACACTCCTGACACATAACTGGCCCAAAATAATCTCTCCATTCAACCAATCTGATAGATCCAACTGATCAACTGTATACCGGTAAAAATGGTAAAAAAAATCATCTTCACTTCACCACAGTATAGTCCTTAAGTCTGGCCAAGCATAGTGAACCACGTTATCCAACACAAGTCGTTCACTGCCGCCAACAGACTCACAAATAGCAACCAAATAGAGAAAATGATCGTTCCACGAACGCTTTTTGGGACTCTTGTGTCTGGTGAATAACTTTATCGCCTGTGCAGAGGTGATGGATGAATGAAACGCATTCAACATCTTATTCATCACGTGCACCAGGGTCGGTGACTCGTTCCACCACGAGTCAACCTGTCGGTTGTAATAGCGTTCGGCTGTACCGCTGATGTAGTGGCCTAATATATCAACATTGATATCTTCACTCCAAAAGTAACCATAAGCCGATTCAGCTATTGAAATTAAATAAATCGTGTTCCCCAATCGTTGAACCATCTCCATGACTACGATACAGCTCAGTTCCATCGAAAACTCTGATAGACAGCTTGCACTCCTTGGACGAGGGCGTCTTAAAGAAAGTAGGACGATTTTCCATTGGTGTACCCATACCATAATTATGTTTATTAAAAACAGGTTGGTTTTGAGGCCTCTTTTCGGGCGTGCTTTCAAGCGACGCCAACCGCATGCGGGTACCCAAACGCATCGAGTTGTTAAAGCCGAAATTTTTTGCATCTTAAGGAGCCCTTGAATTTTCGTGCTTGTCAAGACGATCGCAAACCTTTTTGAAAATTTCCAAAATCTTCATTCCTTCGGCACCAATTGCTGCCGGTTTTTCTTCCTGAGAGCCGTCATCGCTGGAAACATCATGACCCTTTGGTCTCATAACCTGTTGAAAGGTGTTTGCGTCCGTGTTTGCGCAGAATAGTTGAAAAATCCTAGTCGTAGTTGTCCAATAGTAACTCTAATATAACCGAATCGTCTTAAGTCAATATTCCAACATTCAATTATCGCTACACTGAGAAAATCACACCGGTAGACAGATCGTAGAGATTAGATGAAAGTGACCGAACCAGGGACTTGATCAATGGAATGTGTATTGAGAAGTGATTAGCTAGCCTAATATGAATATGCATAAGGTGTTCAAGCTATAGTTAACTTCTAACAGCTGTTGTGTTACCTACACTACTTATCCGTGCAAAAATAGGTGTACTTAGAACCGAGTATGATAACAGGGTTTTTAGCTACAGTCGTCCCTCGAATAATTCATAGATTTGGTGGATGCCAAATCCGATGAATTACCTGAGGTTACGAGTTATCCGAGTACAGTGTTGTATTTTTTTTGGTGGAAAAACAACCAAACCCACCCAAACAGGTCACCCAACCCGAAACAAAAAACCAAACAACATAAAAATACAAAACAATAGAAAATCACCAGAAGTAGGAGAAAGCATGAGAAAACAAAAAATGTATCCTTTAGTTTTAGATTCACGTGTCTCACACTGCAGAGTTGTGTTCCACGTTACTTCACTAACTTTACTCTTGCCTTAAGGATATGTCTCAGCTACTCCTACCAACAGCCAGAGGCTTGACATTTGCAAGCACAAAGCCAATAACCCGACCATAAGCCAGAGTGACCTTGCAGCTTGGGCTAGTAAGGAGTTTGGCATCAAGATCACCCAATCTGGTGTTTCCCTCTTCTTCAGTAAGAGTCCCGAGTTGGAGACATTGGGTGAGGCAGGGCTTGCCGCTTAGAGCCCACATGTTGCCAAGAACCCGCAGCTTGAAGAATCATTGGCAACCTGGGTACTTCAGTGCCAGACAAGGCGGGCTGCTCTTAGTGGAGAGCTCATAAAAGTTAACGTGAAAACGTTTGCTGAGAACCTTTGCATTACGAAAGACACAATCAAATTCTACACTGGCTGGTTGCAGCGCTTCCAGGAGCGGAACAGGCTACACAGAATTAAGATCCATAGGCAGAGTAGTTCAGCAGACCAGGAGGAAATTGATGATGCCTTACCAGGATTGAGAGCAATCATAGCTAAGTATACACTGAAAGATATTTTCAACATGGATGAAACTGGTATGTGGATTGTTTGGCAAGTGCAGTTGAATTGAAAGTCTTGGAAGCGTGCTAATCTTTGATTTAAGGATTGTTATACAGCATGGTTCCTGAAAAGACAATTGCGCAGCAGAGTATTGAGGGACTCAAGAAATCTAAGGTAAACCATTATTCACAGTTTCTGACCTTCTATATTTAACTTGATACTAGTATAATATACCAGGATCACAATTGCCTTAACTGCGAATGTAGACGGCTTTGAGAAGCTGTATATAATATACCAGGATCACAATTGCCTTAACTGCGAATGCAGACGGCTCTGAGAAGCTGAAGCCGTTTTTAGTTTGTAAAGCCAACAAACCTCGCTGCTTTAAGCTCATGGCTGGGGAGAAATTGGGCTTCTATTATCGCCACAATAAGAAAGTGTGGAGAAGCGTATGGAAGATTTTGGGGCCAACTGTTGCGACATGGACGGGCCACCCGGATCAGAAGCGACGCAGTGTACAAGTACACGATGGCAAGCGACAGGCGGATGATATACCAGGTTTGATTGGTCGATGGATCATGCCAGGATGAGTAGAGTTGATTGGTTGATATTAGGTAATTGGTTGATTTTAGGATATAAGCGATAATAAAGTTCTCTTTTTGCGTCCGATCAACTGGATCATCGATTGGGACGGCTTGATCACCTCGCGCTTCCCTTTCACTACCTACGCACATCTACACGTCCAGGGCAGGAGCACGTAATGCACTTTTTGGCACACCGACAGACGTAGAGTTTCGAAGAACTCGCATTCAACTCCGCCCGCTGCGTCAGCAGCCCCTCTGCAAAAAGGTGATTGAGAGGGTGATCAAGCCAATTGTTCTCACCTCTTCCCTCATTGGTTGGCATCTTTCCCCAAGAAGTTCGGCTGATCAAAGCGCCCCTTGGGAACTCTAGGTGGATTTTTGTGAAATCCGTCGGTCTGTACATAGAAAGTGCAGATCGACCACTTTTCTCTTAAGTTTAAGCTAGGAATACAAATATATTGCGTATTTCCATAGCGATCTAGGCTTAAGAGGCGATCAAGTGGTGAAGACTTCCGCAACGTGATCATGTACCCCTTTGCTGATTACCACTAGATCGACGGCTTCGATCTGCGACCTGCGATCTGTGATCATCAACCCGCAATCTCGCTAATTCGTGCAAGATCAACCCAGTCGATCTGCAATCTACAATCATCGATCATCGATCTGCGATCTGCGATCTGCGATCATCCGCAATTTTGCCGATTCCGCAAAAGATCAACTAGATCGATCTGCGATATGCGATCTGCTATCTGCGATCATCGATCATCGATCTGAGATCATCTGCAATCTCGCCGATTCCGCAAAAGATCAACTAGATGGATCTGCTATCTGCTATCATCGATCATCAATCTGCGATTATCTGCAATCTCGCCGATTCCGCACAAGATCAACTAGATCGATCTGCGATCTGCAATCATCCGCAATCTCGCCGATTTCGCACAAGATCAACTAGATCGAAATGCGATCTGCGATCATCGATCATCGATCTGAAATCATCGATCTGCGATCTCGCCAAACTCGACTAGATCAACGAGATCGATCTGCGATCTGCGATCTCTCTAGTACACACTAGATCAACTGGGTCTATCTGCGATCATCGATCGTCGATTATCGATCTTCGATCCCCAGTTTTTTCCCGGGATCTCGAATCTAAGATTTTGCACCTGATCGACACCCGTCGATCTGCTACGAATTCATGTCGTAAAGCGTGTTATAATTTGGCCCAATAACGGTCCTTATTATAGGGACTAATTTAGGGGGGGGGGCGATTACGGTCAAAATCGGTACGTAATCGTATAGTATTGTGGGTACCATGGCGTATACAGTTGCGTGTACAACCGTGGTGCACATAGTCAGGACATAGACAGGGCATAGGAAGATGGGACGATTAAGTACAGGTACTCAACGAACTCCGACGAAAACCGACAAACGACGGAGAAATCAGGTCGACTGGTCGACGGAGGACGCTGGAACGGGTAGTTTTGATTGGTGGATATTAGGTAATTGGTAGTTCTTAGGATTTAAGCAATAATAAAGTTCTCCTTTTGCGTTCAACCCCTTTGGACCCTACAGGAACGGCACCTTTGCGCCTCCTTTATTAGTATACACCTCTACGTCCCGGGCGGGAGCGCTTTGTGCGTTTTTGGCCAACCGGCAAACGTAGAGTGTTGAGAACTCACCCCGCAACTCCGCCCGCTGTGTCAGCGGTTCTTCAGTAAAGGATTGTGGTTTTGAGAGTGTGATTGAGCAGTGCTCTCACCTCTCCACGTTTGGTTCGCGTTTGGCCTCTAGAGTTCGGCTGCTGTAAGCGCCCCACGAGAACTCTAGGTGAATTAAGCGAAATTTACCCCCCCCCTCGTAGGTCTAGGCTAGGAATACAGATATTTGGTTGTTCCTTTAGCTGTTTAAAGACTCAGAGGCTCCGTGATCGGGCAGTGAAGGCTTCCGCTGCCTAATGAAGTACCCCCGTCGCCTATCAGCACCTGATCGACACTCTGCAACTCTTGACCCGCGATCAGTAACTCGCAGATCGCACCATCTTGTATATGAGCGACTTTTGGAACCTGATTAAGTCTGATCACCGCTGATCAACTCCTTTTGGTGCCTGATCAATCCTGATGAAGTCTGATCTCAGCCGATCAACTACTTTTGGTGCCTGATCAAGCCTGATCAAGTCGGATCTCAGCTGTTCAACTACTTTTAGTGCCTGATCAAGCCTGATCAAGTCTGATCACAGCTGATCAACGACTTTCGGTGCCTGACCCAGCCTGATCACCGCCGATCAAGCCTGTTCGCACCTGATTCGCGCTCGATTATACCGGATCACGTCTAATCAGCACCTCAATCGACTCATTACAAGTTCCCCAATCTTGCATCAAAGAATTGCCGTGTTTACATCCCCGCCACCTGGAGAGCGACCCACGCCTAAGCCGTCGGGTACACAAGGTGAGCCGAAACACAAGCAGTCAAGGACAACCGGAGGAGCCCCTTCGTTAGTCGGCAGTCCGGGCGCCGTGGTACCGCCTGATCAAGCGTCAAAAACTTTGATCAGCCGCTCCACCACAATGGTGCGCGTGCCCGGATCTTTAGGCGACGCGGGATATCACCACGATTCTACGCAAGATGGCGCTGATGTGGAAGTGAAAACGGAAGCGGAAGCAGAAGTGAAGATAAAGGTGGAAAAGGAGGAGGAAGTTGTGACGATGGAAGGCGGTTCGCCGTCGTCATGCCTGAAGAAGAAAGGAAATGCTGATCATCAGGACCTGGGGAGGAATATTGATGAAATAAAGGAGGAGAAGCCTCAACGACCTCCAGAGGATCCTTCGGGATCCCATGCGGATCATAACGCAAGTTATGATTCGCCAAAAATATGTGTGTATAATGATCCGGATTGGGATCCGGTGGCGAAGTATTACAAGACCGACCAGCCGAAGGTTTGATGAAGTCGTCTGGCCGGAGAGCAACGAAAGTCGATCCAGTACGCCACCAACGGAAGCCGATCTGGTGAGGACGTTTTACCGAAAGGTTTATAAAGGAAAACTGGAAGATTTATTATTGACGAATTCGATCATGAGCCTACTTGGGGTCATGATCAGCGGGAAGCTGAACGGACCGGTCGATCAGACAGTTACGGATGGGAGGGACAAGCTCACGATCGTACTGAGGCTAAAACGCCTGATCAAGCAGGCAGATATGACGACAGGTGCCTACGATGCTGAAAAGGTGTTTGATCAGGATCCAGAAGATCTGTCGGAAGCTACCCAGCAGTTGTTTCATCTATTGCTACCTATCGTGGGTCAAACCACTAAGTTGGAACCCTCGCACTCTCCGTTGAAGATTGAAGCAGGTCCGTCAAACAACGCAGCAGAACACACGGTATCATCGTGCTACGAATCTGCCCCTTCCGAAGGCGATGAATTTGAAGCGGAGTCGAGTAGTGCCAGGAGTATAGAGCCCATGATCACCAGAATGACAGTTTGCCAGAAGGATGAATCCAAGTTTTCGGCTATCAAGATGGTGCCTCAATCGATCAAAGCAGAAGATGATCAAGTATCGCAAAGTCCACAGCTGCGGACATTATTTGATAAGGCTATGGAGAAGTTTCTGACTGAAGAAAGACGCAAGCAGACACCTGGAGTCGTCGGCGAAAAAAACCGTCAGCTAAATATTGGAAGATCTGCGTCGATCAAGGACGTTGACATGGAATCAGTATATTCGTTCCATGATCAACGATCCCAGAGCGAGTACATTGACCCAGATGAGCCGATCACACTACCACGACGAGCCACCGTTGCGTCCGCACATACTGGGATGCCTGATCAACAGACGATCCCCAGGATTCGAATGTCTGCGATCACTGATCTAAAGGAATTTTCGGGAAAGGAAGGGGATGAAGATCAAACGCGGAATTGGATTAGTCGCCTCAAGTCAGCATTTATGCGGGATCAAGCTTCTGATCCTGAAAAGTTTTTAATCCTAGGCGATCTAATAAAAGGACCAGCGCGCAATTGGCATCGCCAGCTGAGTAGAAGCACGTGATCAAGTTGGAAAAATCTTGTGGATGAGTTTGAAGTTCAATATTGTGGAAGTGGACAATCGGCATCCCACCAGTACTATTATACGAAGCAGCGGTCGGATCAAAGCCCAATCGAATATCTGCACCGGTTGAATGTGGCGGGATTGCGAGCCAAGTTGCCGATCAGGGATGGATCGCCTACAACCTTACGCGAGCATGTGCAGCATTTTCTGGATAGATTGGCCAATCACGAGCTCGCTAATCAACTGGCGCTTTTGCGGTTGGACACCGCGGCAGATCTGGAAGAGACGTTGCGGGCTTATGCACGTAATAGGTGGTACCAGCCAACAGCGGCGGTAGGCACCAGCCGATTCCGCCAGAAATTCGGCGATGATCGGGCACCTGCCCCAGCGCGAAAGCCCAAAGCAGTACGCGCGATCAAGGTGTCGTCTGGAAGTGAAGAATCAAGTGCCGACGACAGTGGAAGCGATGGAGATCAGCGCCGTTACATGATTGCTGCTATACGCGACCAACCAGGGGCGCTCGATCAGCCTGGTGAGTCCCGATCGGGTAATCGAAGTGATTCAAGTGCAGTCGATCAAGGGGCGGTGAAGAACTGAAGTCATTGTGGGTCGATCAGGCACGATAATCTTCGTTGCTGGAAGCGCCTGACCTGCCTCAAGTGTGGCAAGAAGGGACATCCGACCGATCATTGTTTATACGTCTGTTGAGCCTGCGGCGAAGTTTATGATGCGGGCAACTGCCCTATGGAAGAGTTTTATAACCGCATCCGCCAGTGGTACAATCCCACCAAGCATGCTGGAATGCTACCCAAGGAAGCTGAAGATTTGTTAAACTAGGACGCTCGCCAGGTTGGAATCTGGTACGAGACGAGCGTTCTGGTTTGTGTATTTTTGCATATGTGGATAAGAAGAGGGCTGATCAAGCAGCAGAAAGAGATAATGATAAATGTGATCAGCCTGATTTACCACGCTTGGCTAATTTCCATATCGATGAGTTTTCTCGGTCCCCGGTGATCATTGAGGTCGATCTACTTCCAGGTGAATCGCGCGTATATTGGAAATACCACTCGCCAAATAAATGGTTTAAGCAAGCCAAGGCGAGTGGTAAAATCAATAACGAACGTGCCACGCTATTATTTGATCCTGGTGCTGAAGTGTTGATCATCGAGTCATCGACTCAACCTTTGCTCCTAAGGTGAGTTGTCAGATCGACACGAGTCAAACGCAAGAATGTGTCGGCATTGGAGAAAGTGCATACCTCACGGAAGGGCGCACTAAAATAGAGATTACGTTAGCAGGATCGTTGGTTTATTACTTCCATGCATGGGTGGGGAAGCTCGTTGGTCAAGATGCTATACTGGGTATGGATTTTATGATACCAGCTGGTGTTCGATTAGACATCGCCCACGGTGCGCTAAGTTTTCTTGATGAGGTGATCATCCTATTGGAGGGGCGCCGACAGCTGTATGGATCGAGTGGTAATTATATGAAACTCAATCAGTACGAACAGATCCCAGTAGGTCGATCTGCCGAGGTTCGAATTTATGACCAGCGATCTCGAAAGTTGTGGATTACTCGTGGAAAAGATTGGGTCCCCACTATCACTAGGGGCGTGGGCAATTTGCGATACCTGCGTGCTACGAACGTTGTTGATCATCCGATCATCGTGCAAGATGAGACGATTTTAGGCATCTGGATGAACAAAGATGATGTGCCCCGTAGCCCTGGATTTGTTTCGATAGGGTCTAATCGTTACAAGGAGTGGCAAAATCTCGCGTATCAAGCATCTACCGATTCTGTGAATGACGATCAAGAAAGTGTCGATCAAGGTCCCCTAGTAGAGAAGAGGGAGTATCCCACTCCTCGAAGCATTTTAGTGCTTCCTACGGACCCGATCGTCACATCTGTGGATTGGTAACCGGAGGGTCGCAAAAGGTGCAAGAGGTGCAAGCGTGGTGCAATAAGGAGCCGGGGACGAAAGGTCCGACCTTGGATCACGGTTGAACAACCTGTTACAAGAGATACGTCTAGTCAAGAGACGCGTGATCACCCTGTCTCAGCCGATCCTAGCGAATTTGGTGTAATCCTATCGATGATCAAGTTTGTTGCCATGAAGGTGGAAATTTGTATGTGGAAGAACTAGAGAAGCAGCTTGCTACGTTTCCCGAAGTATCTGCAGGCACCGAAGAGGTGACTAAATATGATTTGCTCGTCGGAGACCCCTTGGTCAACACGGCAGAAGAAATTGAACAGCTTCGCGATATAATTTGGGCGAAGAAACATCTTTTGATCGGGAAAGGGAACGCTCTACCTCCTGCTTCACGTGGAGTTGTTTGTGATATCGATGTAGGCAATGCTCGCCCGATCGCCCAAAAGTGTCGTAAGGTAGCTCCACAATTTCGCGAGAAGTTATCGGCTTTGATCAAAGGGCTATTGGCTACCAAGATCATTCAACCGTCTACGCCACCCTGGGCATCACCTATAGTGATCATTGTGAAAAAGAATGGGGTTGATATTCGTCTATGTATCCACTATCGCGCGGTGAATCAACTCACGCTCCTGATGGTTTATCCAATGTCCCTGATCTCTGATCTACTGGAAGATTTGGATAAAGCGCTGTGGTTTTGCTCTTTGGATATGGCGAGCGGTTTTGGGGTCGTATCTATGACCGATCGAGCCCGTCAGATGTCGGCGTTTGTCACTCCGTTTGGATTGTTCGAATGGAATAGGATGCCTTTTGGCCTAAATAATGCTCCTCAAATCTACCAGCGGTTGATTGATAACGCATTATATGGGTATCTCAAGGTTAATGACGGTGATGACGAATCGGATGATGTATTTACGGTGGGAGAGACCGACCAAACCCCGGGCCCGTCTGTACTGCAGCGGCGATCATATATCGATGATATTTTGATTCCTGCGCCTACATGGACTACCCTGTGTGACAAGGTGCATCGTTTTGTTGAAGAAGTGCGATCAATGGAATTTATCGATCAGCGCGGCCAAATCGTACTGGGGGCGAAACGAAGTTCCCTATTTAGAGCATATGTCTCTAGCCGAGTTTTGGAAACAAATCCGAAAAATTTGGATGATCTGATTGGTTTGCCTTTCCCTGGCACCTTACGGGCCATGCAATCGTTTTTGGGGAGTTTGAACTACTACCGTCGGTTTATCGAAGATTTTGCAATCTATGCCGCTGTGCTCTACGAATTAAGGGAAATGGATTATCAAGAGTTAAAGAAACGATCGTTGAGCAAGGAGAATACGGATCACGAAGGTGATCGATTAATAAGGGCAAAAGTATCATTCAGCATGCTGAAGGCGAAGATTGCGTCAGCTCCAACCCTGCGCCACTTTGATCAGAACAAAACGACAGTGATCGTGGTTTACACCAGCAAGTGGGCGGTATCCGCCGAGCTGGCACAAGAACATGATCAAGTGTATTACCCCGTGGCATTCGCCAGCCGAACGTTGAAGAACGGTGAGCTGAACAACAGCCCCGTCGAAAAGGAAGTTCTGGAGCTTCTACGGGTTTTGGATGTTTACTTCACGATGCTTGTAGGAAAGACGATCACTGTCTTGTCGCGTTTATCCACGCTGAGATTGTTACTAACATCCAACGGGTTGGACGGACGGCTGGGCAGATGGGCTGCGATCTTATCACAATGGGACCTCGAGATCAAGAAATGTGTACAGGGAGAAGAGGAGGTACTGGAGGCGTTAGCTGCAATTATCACTCCTCGCACCGAAATCGATGAGGCACTGATTGCGATCGCACCGAAAAAGCAACCGCGGCAGATGATTGAAGTAACACCTCCTACGGTCGGAAAAGGCGAAGAACTCTACGTGATTAGTTTCGATGGATCTGCAAGTGTCAAGAGACGTGTAGGTGTGTTCGGCGCTATCGTATGGAAATTACCGGAGTGGAAGATTATGACCGCGGTAGCTGATCATGCACCTGATATCACGGTGAACGAAGCGGAATACCATGGATTGCTTTTAGGTTTGGACCTACTGTCGAGATACCCCAAAGGAAGGATGATCGTGTGTGGAGATTCGAATTTAGTAATCCGGCAAATGCGCGGCAAAATAGAGTGTAAAGCTCCGCGATTGCAAGTGTTGCAACAGCGTGCGTTTAACCTCCTTCGCGAATGGTTGGATCATGATCTGGTGCATGTCAAAAGAGATTGGAATAAGAGTGCAGCCACTATGGCCATGCAGGGTGGAACAAGATTTGAAATCGATGACGTGAAACAGCTGGAGGAATTGACCAATCTCAACAGATTGTCGGAAGTGATCACGTGGAATGAAGATCCCACTGCCCCACAAGTGCTAGTGATGACACGATCACGTAACCTCCGTAATCCGAGACCTTCAACGTGGCCCGATATATCTATAGCCGGGATAAGGGCGGAACGGGTGAAAAAGGCCCAGGACGAAGAGAAATGGATTCATGATTTGCGAAGTTATCTGTATGGTGACGTCTCACAATTGAGCGCAGACGAGGTTAAGGACTGCGCGAAAATTTCTGACAACTACGATGTCGATGAACAAGGATTTCTGATCTACTGTGGAAACATGGCTAAAAGAAAAGCCAACGATGACAAAGATGATCAAGACGATCGTCACCTTTCGATTAGGCTGGTCTTACCCGAGACCCTACATGCAGATGTCCCCCACCACTATCATGTGAGCTTGGAAGGAGGACACCAAGGCATAGGGCGTACATATCAGAGGATCAGAAGATACTTCCATTGGCGTGGTCAATTCCGAAGTGTACAAAGGTCTGTTGGACAATGCGTAGATTGCGAGACGGGGAAGGGCAAGCCTACGATCAAGGGCATGTCGCCAGGGAATATAGAGGCTACGTACCCATTACAATTGATAGCCATGGATCATATTCCGTCACTACCCCGATAAACGGATGGACATACTGAACTGCTGATTTGGACGGATCTGTTCACGGGTATGGTGATCGCGAAAGCTGGATCGTCTCGCACAGCGCAGAAAGTTGCCGACAATTATGAATAGTGTGTGTTTCGACGATTCGGGGCTAGCGAAGTGATCCGTCACGATCGTGAACCAGGTTTTATGTCGGAAGTATTTCGCGCGTTCAACAAAATCGTGGGACAACGTCAAAGTGCCACTATGGCATACAGTCCACAGGCGAATGGTAAGGCGGAGAGGACGGTGCAGAAGATCACGCGAGCAATCAAGATGTGTGTATCGGATGTCGGCCAGAAATATTGGAGCTTGTATGCAGAGCGTCTGGTATTCGCGCTGAACTCGACCCCCGATCGCATTCGTGGTGAAACACCATTTTGATTTGGCGTATGGGTGGGACCCATGATCATCGTTGGAATCGACATTGCAACTGGGCGGAATTCGGCGTAAAGACCGGGATGCTCGCCGGTGGAGATATAATCTGCAAAAGGACTATCGTTACGCCCGTGATCAAGTGAGCGCTCGATTGCATCAAGCGATGGCTGAGCGAGCTGAGAAGCACAATGATCAAGTGACACCACACAAGATCGAAGCTGGATAAAAGGTCTGGTTATACCTTGATCGGGTGAAAGAAGGTTTCGCGAAGAAACTGGCGCACATGTGGCATGGACCCTTCAGAGTGGATGAGGTAATCGGTAATCATGCGGCGAGACTGGTTACAGCTGGCACCGACTATCGTATGTTCCCAGTAGTGCATCTGTCCAAGTTGAAATTGGTCAAGGAATTTCCAGATCGCCCTACTACTGCACTAACAGCTGGGATAGAGGATCGTTTTGACTTCGATGAAGCTTTGTTACCTGAAGACATCTGGGAAAGGACGCTAGATCCAGAAGAATTTGATGTTGATCGTATCACCGATGTCCGATCTGGTCGAAAGACTAGATATGGAAGAACGTTACGCGAATATCAAGTTTACTAGAAAGGTTATGCTGAGCCGTCATGGGTAGAGAGGCAGACTTGAACTGTGATGCTCTGATCAAGGACTTCGAGAGGAAAATGATCAACAGACATCGGTTTGACGTGATGCCAGTGGACGAAGAGTCCAACTAATGCGTGATCGGCGGACTGGTCATGAATTACGATCGAAGAATTACCGATTGAAAAAAAATGATTGACGAAACTCACAATTGATGAAGAAGTGATAAATGACTTGAGATGATGTGTTTACGATGGATTTTACGAGACAAGGTATGGAGTAACGAAAGATAAGACGACAAAATACCGGTTTATATCATGCATTGGGAAGTAAAGAAGCACAGTGGAAAATAAATGGCATGATCAGGATTGCTTATTGATTAAGGACGGAACGATCAACCGATTAACTAGACCCAAAGAACTTGCGACGAATACGAGGGATTTTACGGCCAGGGTGGATTTCAGGGGAGGAACGATATTGAACCTGCCAAGGTTCAAAGGTATCAACCTCCTTCAACGCGTCCAATAGGTTCCGGGGTGGCGGGTCCGAAAGGAACCCTGGGTACCACGCCCCATCTTCGACCGGGGCATACTTCAAAGGACGGTTGCGAGCACAATGGGTGATCGACGGGTCCAGGAAAATGTCGAGATCACATCTTTCGTCGATCATACCCCGCAGGACGAAATCCACGACCCTCTTCCAGGTCGCTACGGCACGACTTCTGCGTTGGCGGTGACTGTTGAAGTAATTTCGGAAGAAGTCATCCGTCTCGCGAAGGCCTTTCGCGATAGGGAGATAATGTTTCGACTCCTAGATCGCCAGCGCGTGGTGCTCGAGAAACGACCGGTACTTTGTCTCGAAGTCGGCAAACCAGCCGACTGAGCGAAAAGAAAGGGGCGGCAACATGGTCATGAAAACGCCCCAAGGGCATTGAGCAGCACCTCCACTTCCGGTTGGGTGATCAAATGACTGGACCATGAATCAACCGGAGGGGCGTGCACGGCAGCCGGGAAAAACCATCTTGCGGGGCGGGTCAAGTAGTCAAAGACCACTTGGGCCGTGACGTTACGCAGATCAAACCCACCAAGCTGATCCGGAGTCCACGGCAGGATGTCGGCGTCACTGGCATCATCAGACCCGCGATCAACGTCTGGAAATCACCCGTACGCGGAAAAAGAGACCCGGCAGTGACTTGATCAGGTATATCCTCGCTCCCGAACTCGCTAATGGTAGGAGTGGAAGGAATAGAAGCGATTGGGCCAAGAAATCCGCCTTCATCGTCCTGATCAGGACTTGGGGGATCATCGTCTTCCGTCTTCGCCTCCGAAATAGTAGAAAGGAGGCATGGCCGCTTCAACCGAGAGGAGGATCGGGAACGCTGAGTACGCCTTTTAGTCGAAGGGGCGGCGCGGCTGATCGAGCCGTCAGGAGGGTCAGTAAGGCCAGCTGGAGGTGTAGCTTGATCAGAACCCGCCGAAGGGGTGCGGATAACTGGTTTGATCTGCATCCGCAACGACATACCAGCCAACTGAGACTGAAGGTCCGAGTGAAACGAGCGCAACTGTGTGACTTCGCCCTGAACCTCCTGCAGTTGATGGAGCAACGTGCGTCGCGTTCTACGGAAACTTTATCGAAGCGGCATCGCATGGCGGAATGTTCGTTCTCCAGCTGAAAATATGCGGCGTGCAGATCGTCCAGCTCAGTTTGGAGGGCCGACACTCCCGCAACCCGGTCGGATAGTTACTGCGTATGGGCCACGATGGCGGTATACTCGTCCATCTTCGTGCAATTGGACTTGCTCTTCTTTCGGAGACGATTGTAATGGCGTTTGCGCCGTTTAATCTCGTAGGCGAGCTTGAGAGCATCTTCGAACAAGCGCTGATTTCCAGAAGCAGCCCGATCGTATTCTTCTTGTAATTTGGCTAGGCGCTGCTAAAGTTGATCCATCTCCCGCTCTTGATCAGCGATGGTGTCTTCATGCACCGATCGCAGATACCTATCACGGGCATGACGGCCTTCCAGATCCCGGATCTGTGCGCGTTGATCGACCATAAGTTTTTCTTGATCGGCGATAGAGCTTTCGATGGTCTTCAACTTAGTCTGGAGATCATTGACTGTGGTGTCGACGAAATCACGCAATGTCTTGAGCTGTTTGAAGGCGTCCCGCTTGATCGCAACATCTCTCTCCACCACGGCGCGTTTGGCACGAGCGAGCTGCTGCCGAAGCATCGTGACAGTGACTTCACTCATCACGAGGGAGTCAGATAACGTGGCGATCTGATAATCACGCGCGTGTAGAGCCTCTTGCAAGATGTAAGCCCGATTGATAGCAGCGATCGCCTTATCAGCTGCGGCCCGATCCAGGGCAGGAGTGTCGGTGGTGTTTGCGGGGTGCCGTCAGTTAGCGCTTGCATGATGGAAATGCAGGAATGCCTGATCGAGACAGATTGATCGCAGATGACACGGTTGGTGAAGGGCGAACGTTGGGTCGCGAGGGGCGTACCACTAACGGTAACAGCCTGACAGAGCGGTACCTGATTGGCGGGAGGAGGGGCAGGCAGATTGATAAGTGGTTATCACCTGGCCGATGACGTCATGGTAGACAAGCCGACCAACGGTGGCATGATCCACGATATCTAACGGCATGATCGACCCTCTCCCCAACCGCTGTACGGCTGGGACGAGGATCAGGGGCGGCTGTCGTAAAGCGTGTTATAATTGGGCCCAATAACGGGCGTTATTATAGGGCCTTATTATAGGGCCTGATTATTGGGCCTAATTTAGGGGGGACGATTACGGACAAAAATCGGCTACGTAATCGTATACGATTGTGTGTACCACGGCGTATACAGTTGCGTGTACAACCGTGGTGCACATAGTCAGGACATAGACAGGGCATAGAAAGATGGGACGATTACGTACAGGTACTCAACGAACTCCGACGAACACCGACAAACGACGGAGAAATCAGGTCGACTGGTCGACGGAGGACGCTGGAACGGGTAGTTCTGATTGGTGGATATTAGGTAATTGGTAGTTCTTAGGATTTAAGCAATAATAAAGTTCTCCTTTTGCGTTCAACCCCTTTGGACCCTACAGGAACGGCACCTTTGCGCCTCCTTTATTAGTATACACCTCTACGTCCCGGGCGGGAGCGCTTTGTGCGTTTTTGGCCAACCGGCAAACGTAGAGTGTTGAGAACTCACCCCGCAACTCCGCCCGCTGTGTCAGCGGTTCTTCAGTAAAGGATTGTGGTTTTGAGAGTGTGATTGAGCAGTGCTCTCACCTCTCCACGTTTGGTTCGCGTTTGGCCCCTGGAGTTCGGCTGCTGTAAGCGCCCCACGAGAACTCTAGGTGAATTAAGCGAAATTTACCCCCCCTGGTAGGTCTAGGCTAGGAATACAGATATTTGGGTGTTCCTTTAGCTGTTTAAAGACTCAGAGGCTCCGTGATCGGGCAGCGAAGACTTCGGCTGCCTGATCAAGTACCCCCTTCGCCGATCAGCACCTGATCGACACTCTGCAACTCTTGACCCGCGATCAACAACTCGCAGATCACACCATCTTGTATCTGAGCGACTTTTGGCACCTGATCAAGTCTAATCACCGCTGATCAACTACTTTTGGTGCCTGATAAAGCCTGGTCAAGTCTGATCTCATCTGATCAACGCCTTACGGTTCCTGCCCAAGTCTGATCACTGCTGATCAAGCCTGTTCGCACCTGATTTGCGCTCGATTATACCGGATCACGTCTGGTTAGCACCGCGATCAACTCATTACAAGTTCCCCAATCTTGCATCAAGGAATTGCCGTGTTTACATCCCCGCCACCTGGAGAGCGACCCACGCCTAATCCGTCGGGTACACAAGGTGAGCAGAAACACAAGAAGTCAAGGACAACCGGAGGACCCCCTTCGCTAGACGGTAGTCCGGGCGCTGTGGTACCGCCTGATCAAGCCTCAAAAACTTTGATCAGCCGCTCCACCACATACCCCTTCGCTTATTACCACTAGATCGACGGCTTCGATCTGCGTCCTGCGACCATCAACCCGCAATATCGACAATTCGTGCAAGATCAACCAAGTCGATCTGCGATCTGCGATTATCGATCTGCGATCATCCGCAATCTCTCCGATTCCGCAAAAGATCATGTGGTGAAGTGCAAGTGAAAATTGTTGACCAGTTTGTACCAGTGTACCGGTTTTCAAGGCAGATCGATCTGGTTGGCTGAAAGGACGGAGTATTTTGGGGCAATCGTTTGATTGGAGTGTCAAGAACACAGATTTTGGTAAGTCACATGATATTGCGTGTACTTACATATTTCATGTTTGTACATATTGGGGACCTTATGGAGATAGGATTGGTTAGGTTATTTTTTGGCCTTTAACTCACAACAAGGAAGTCGTTAGCATCTTTGCTAAGTACATTAGTCGCCTCTGCACGCCGCGGAGCCTTTGGGAGCAGAGGGTGGAGTAATCCCTTCTAGATCATTATACCCTGCCAGGACGCGTTACAGACGCACTTGGCCCGCCGGAAGTCCCTCGACGGGAGTACGAATTGGTCGGCTTCGCAAGCCCAAGTCACACACGTTTGGAACGTGTAAGCAAGTTTTTGGATTGTTACGTGGAGACAACATTCGTGGAGTTTGTCACCTTCTCGTTGGATCTCCATATTGGAATATTGGTCTTTTATTCTCGCATTGGTTGGGCTCTACGATCGGTTAAGCGATCTGCCCTTTGGAGTATATTTACTCGGAGTATAATTGGTCTGCCCGCACCCAGGGTGAAGAGTTCCGCCCAGGGTACACAACCCAGCACGGTCTAGTATTTAAGACCCACATCTATTCCCAGCGACGACCACCAAGTGTGTAACCAGCCCATTCCATCGGGTACACAAGGTGAGATGGAGACGCAGAAATCGGACCAGGCGTCCTATGCTGATGATCGGTCGTCTGCTAGCAGCGGAAGGTCAGATAGGATCGTAGGCGAAGGTTCGCGGGGTACCCCCCCCGTCAGTTGGAAGGCTAGGCACGATGGTGGTCAGGTTCTCGACACTATGGTGTTCGATTTTGAACTTGACTCCACCACATTCACGTGAATTTGATCAAGGGGCGGCGAAGAAATGCAGTCATTGTGGGTCGATCAGGCACGATAATTTTCGTTGCTGGAAGCGCCTGACCTGTCTCAAGTGTGGCAAGAAGGGACATCCGACCGATCATTGTTTGTACGTCTGCCGAACATGCGGCGAAGTTCACGATGCGGGCAAGCACCCCATAACCATTCAACAACATCTCTCCCAATTACTGGTATTGCAGAAAACAAATTAGTATGCCCTATGGAAGATTTTTACAACCGCATCCGCTAGTTGTACAATCCCACCAAGTATGATGGAATGTTGCCCAAGGAAGCTTAAGATTTGTTACACTAGTATGATCGCCAGGTTGGAATCTGGTACGAGACGAGCGTTCTGGTTTGTGTATTTCTGCATATGTAGATAAGAAGATGCTGCTCAAGAAGGAGAAAGAGATAATGATAAATGTGATCAGCATGATTTACCACTCTTGGCTAATTTCCATATCGATAAGTTTTCTCGGTCCTCAGTGATCATGGAGGTCGATCTACTTCAAGGTGAATCATGTGGATATTGGAAGTACCACTCGCCAAAGAAATGGTCTAAACAAGCCAAGGCGAGTGGTAAAATTAATAACGAACGTTCCACGCTATTATTTGATTCTGGTGCTGAAGTGTCGATCATCGACTCAACCTTTGCTCGTATGGTGGGTTGTCAGATCGACACGAGCCAAACACAAGAAAGTGTTGGTATCGGAGAAAGTGCATACTTAACAGAAGGGCGTACTAGAATCAAGGTGACATTAGCGGGCTCTTTGGTTTATTACTTTCATGCATGGGTTGGGAAGCTCGTTGGTCAAGATGTTATATTGGGAATGGATTTTTTATCCCAGCTGGTGTTAGATTGGACGTTGTCCACGGTGCACTAAGTTTGCCTGATGAAGTGATCATTCCATTGGAAGGGCGCCGACAGCTGTATGGATCGAGTGGTAATTATATGAATCTTAATCAGTACGAAAAGATCCCAGTAGGTCGATCTGCTGAGGTTAGGATTTATGACCAGCGATCTCGAAAGTTGTGGATTACTCGTGGAAAAGACTGGGTCCCCACTATCACTAGGGGCGTGGGTAATTTGCGATATCTGCGTGTTACGAACGTCGTTGATCATCCGATCATTGTGCAAGACGATACGATTTTAGGTATCTGGATGAACAAAGATGATGTGCCCCGTCGCCCTGGATTTGTTTCGATAGGGTCTAATCGATACAAGGAGTGGCAAAATCTTGCGTATCAAGCATCTACCGATTCTGTGAATGACGATCAAGAAAGTGTCGATCAAGGTCCCCTAGTAGAGAAGAGGGAGTATCCCACTCCTCGAAGCATTTTAGTGCGTCCTACGGACCCGATCGTCACATCTGTGGCATTGGTAACCGGAGGGTCGCAAAAGGTGCAAGAGGTGCAAGCGTGGTGCAATAAGGAGCCGGGGACGAAAGGTCCGACCTTGGATCACGGAGTTGAACAACCTGTTACAAGAGATACGTCTAGTCAAGAGACGCGTGATCACCCTGTCTCAGCCGATCCTAGCGAATTTGCTGTAATCCTATCGATGATCAAGTTTGTTGCCATGAAGGTGGAAATTTGTATGTGGAAGAACTAGAGAAGCAGCTTGCTACGTTTCCCGAAGTATCTGCAGGCACCGAAGAGGTGACTAAATATGATTTGCTCGTCGGAGGCCCCTTGGTCAACACGGCAGAAGAAATTGATCAGCTTCGCGATATAATTTGGGCGAAGAAACATCTTTTGATCGGGAAAGGGAACACTCTACCTCCTGCTTCACGTGGAGTTGTTTGTGATATCGATGTAGGCACTGCGCTCCCGATCGTCCAAAAGAGTCGAAAGGTGGCTCCACAGTTCCGCGAAAAGTTATCGGCATTGATCAAGGGGCTATTAGCTACAAATATCATTCAGCCGTCTACGTCTCCCTGGGCATCACCTATAGGGATCATCGTGAAAACGAATGGGGTTGATATTAGTTTATGTATCGATTATCGCGCGGTGAATCAACTTACACGTTTGATGGTATACCCAAATGCCCCTGATCTCTGATCTGCTCGAAGATTTGGATAAAGCGTTGTGGTTTTGCTCTTTGGATATGTCGAGTGGTTCTTGGGTCGTGTCTATGATCGATCGAGCGCGTCAGATTTCGGCGTTTGTCACTCCGTTTGGATTGTTCGAATGGAATAGTATGCCCTTGGACTAAAGAATGCTCCTCAAATCTACCAGCGGTTGATTGATAATGCATTATATCGGTATCTCAAGGTCAAGGACGGTGCTGAGGAATTGGCTGATGTATTTACTGTGGGAGAGTCCGACCAAACACCGGTCCCGTCTGTGCTGCAGCGGCGGTCATATACCGATGATATTTTGATCCCTGCACCTACATGGGCTACCCTGTGTGACAAGGTGAGGCACCTGTTGGAAAAGTGCGATCAGTGGAACTTGTCGATCAGTGTGGCTAAATCGTACTGGGGGCGAAGTGAAGTTCCTTATTTAGGGCATCATGTCTCTAGTCGCGGCTTCGAAACAAATCCAAAAAAATTGGATGAGCTTATCGATTTGCCTTTCCCTGGCACCTTAAGTGCTATGCAATTGTTTTTGAGGAGCTTGAACTACCACCGTCGATTTATTGAAGATTTCGCGATCTATGCCACTGT
The DNA here is from genome assembly GCA_026184515.1 of Peronosclerospora sorghi. Taxonomy (NCBI): domain Eukaryota; phylum Oomycota; class Peronosporomycetes; order Peronosporales; family Peronosporaceae; genus Peronosclerospora; species Peronosclerospora sorghi. The sequence continues at coordinate 5,672,956 of CM047587.1, read as the reverse complement.
ACTCTACGAATAAAGGGAGATAGATTATCAAGAGTTAAAGAACTGATCATTGAGAAAGGAGAATTCGGATCATGAGGGTGATCGATTAATCAAGGAAGAAGTAGCATTCAGCATGCTGAAAGCGAAGATTGCGTCAGCCCCAACCCTGCGCCACTTTGATCAGAACAAAACGCCGGTGATCGTGGTTTACGCTAGCAAATGGGCGGTATCAGCCGCGCTAGTACAAGGACATGATCAAGTGTATTGTCCCGTCGCATTCTCCAGCCGAACATTGAAGAACGGTGAGCTGAATTACAGCCCCGTCGAAAAGGAAGTTCTGGCGCTTCTACGGGTTTTGGGTGTTTACTTCACGATGTTGGTCGGAAAGACGATTACTGTCTTGTCACGTTTATCCACGTTGAAATAATTACTAACATCCAACGGGCTGGGCGGACGATTAGTCAGATGGGCTGCGATCCTATCACAGTGGGACCGCGAGGTCAAGAAATGTGTGCATGGAGAAGAGGAGGTGCTAGGAGCGTTAGCCGCAAGCATCACCCCGCGCACCGAAATTGATGAAGCGTTGGTCGAGATCGCACCAAAAAAGCAACCGCGGCAGATGATCGAAGTACCACCTACCACGGTTAAAAAAGGTGAAGAACTTTACGTGATCATTTTTGATGGATCGGCAAGTGTCAAGCGACGTGTGGGTGCATTTGGTGCCATTGTGTGGAAGCTACCGGAATGGAAGATTATGATCGCGATCGCCGATCATGCACCGGATATCACGGTGAATGAAGCAGAATACCACGGGTTTCTTTTAAGTCTGGACTTGTTGGCACGATATCCCAAGGGAAGGGTGATCGTGTGTGGGGACTCTAATTTAGTGATCCGGCAAATGCGAGGAGAAATGGAATGCAAAGCTCCGCGATTGCAAGTGCTACAACAGCGTGCATTTAACCTCCTACGCGAGTGGAGTGATCATGATTTGGTACATGTAAAGAGAGAGTGGAATAGGAGTGCAGATCACATTACCACCATGGCTATGCAGGGTTGAACAAGATTTGAGATCGAATATGAGAAACAGCTGGCAGGATTAGTTGATCTCAACCGTCTACCCGAAGTAATCACATGGAACGAAGATCAATTCGCCCCGCAAGTGCTAGTGACGACCCGATCACGTAACCACCGGCAACCACGACCGTCGACATGGACCGATATACCAGTAGCCGGAATAAGAATGGAACGGGTGAAAAAGGCACAGGATGAAGAGAAATGGATCCACGATTTGCGGTGTTATCTGTACGGTGACGTTATCCAATTGAGCGCAGACGAGGTGAAGGAGTGTGCGAAAATTGCTGACAACTATGATGTTGACGAACAAGGATTACTGATTTACTGTGGAAATGCGGCTAAAAGGAAGACCGGGGATGATCAGGATGGTCAAGATGATCGCCGATCGTTAATTAAGCTGATACTACCCGAGACCTTGCACGCGGATGTCCTCCACCACTATCATGTTAGTTTGGAAGGAGGACACCAGGGTATAGGCCGCACCTATCAACGGATCAGACGGTACTTCCATTGGCGGGGTCTATTCCGCAGCGTGCAAAGATTTGTTGGACAATGTGTGGATTGCGAAACGGGGAAGGGCCAGCCTACGATCAAGGGCATGTCGCCGAGGAACATCGAGGCCACGTACCCGTTCCAAGTGATTGCCATGGATCACATACCGTCATTGTCTCGATCAACCGATGGGCATACGGAACTGTTGATTTGGGTTGATCTGTTCACGGGTATGGTGATCGCTAAAGCTGGATCATCTCGCACAGCGCAGAAAGTCGCGGAAAATTACGAAGAATGCGTGTTCCGACGATTTGTGCAAGTGAGGTGATCAGGCACAACCGAGAGCCTGGCTTTATGTCGGAAGTATTTTGTGCGTTTAACAAGATCGTGGGACAACGGCAGAGTGCCACTATGGCGTACCGTCCGCAGGCAAATGGCAAGGCAGAAAGAACGGTGCAGACGATTACGAGGGCCATCAAGATGTATGTGTCAGATGTCGTCCAGAAGGATTGGAGTGCATACGCAGAGCGACTGGTTTTTGCGTTGAATTCAAACCCTGATCGCATTCGTGGAGAAACGCCCTTTTAATTGGCGTATGGGTGGGATCCACGATCATCGCTGGAATCGACATTGCAATTAGGTGGAATTCGACGCTAGGACCGTGATGCTCGCCGATGGAGGTACAAGTTGCAGAAAGACTATCGCCTCGCTCGTGATCAGGTGAACGTTCGATTACACCAAGCGATGGCTGATCGAGCTGAAAAGCACAACGATCAGGTGACGCCACACAAGATCGAGGCTGGATCGAGGCTCTGGCTATACCTTGATCGCGTTAAAGAAGGGTATGCAAAGAAATTGGCGCACATGTGGCATGGACCCTTCAGGGTCTATGAGGTGATCGGTGATCATGCAGCAAGATTGGTTACAGCTGGCACGGACTATCGCATGTTCCCCGTGGTGCACCTATCCAAGTTAAAATTGGTTAAGGAGTTTCCAGATCGCCCTACCGCAGTGTTAACAGCTGGGATTGAAGAGCGGTTCGACTTTGACGAAGCCTTGCTACCCGAGGACAGCTGGGAAAGGACGCTAGATCCAGACGAATTTGAAGTTGATCGTATCACCGATGTCCGATCTGGTCGATGAACTAGGTATGGAAGAACGTTACGCGAATATAAAGTCTACTGGAAAGGTTATGCCGAGCCGTCGTGGGTAGACGAGGCAGACTTGAACTGTGATGCTCTGATCAAAGACTTTGAAAGGAAGAGGATTAACAGACATCGGTTTGACGTAGTGCAAGTGGACGAAGAGTCCAACTAATGCGTGATCGGCGGACTGATCACGGAATTACGATCGAAGAATCTCATATTGAAGAAATACGATTGATGAAACTCACAATTGATGAAGAAATGATGAATTACTTAAAGTGGTGTGATTACGATGGATACTGCGAGACATGGTAATGGAGAGACGACAGATGAGACGACGGAATATAGATTTATATTATGCATTTAAAAGTAAGGAAGCAACAGTGGAAAATGGCATGATCAAGAGTGTTTATTGATTAAAGAAGGAACGATCAACCGACTAATCAGACCCAAAGAATAGGGTCCGAGGTGGCGGGTCCGATAGGAACCCGGGGTACCACGCCCCATCGTCGGCCGGGGCATACTTCAAAGGACGGTTTCGAGCACAATGGGTGATCGACGGGTCCAGGTAAATGTCGAGATTGTGGTGAAGTGTACCACAAATTTGGTCACTTTTGGTCTAGGCAGTTGGTCGAGTTTCCGATTGGTCTAAACAAGGGGGTCTTTTTAGCCTATCAGATTCAAGGAGTATCAAGAACGCAGGTCTTGGGTGAGTCATCTGACATTGGGTATTTTACATATTTTCATGTGGGTACATATTGGGACCGTAGGGAGGTAGTATTGGTGAGAGTTGCGTATTTTCCAAGTAAGAGTCTTTTGGTTGTGGATTTTCCTAGTCAAAGTCTTTTGGTCTAGTAATAAGTGGCAAAAACCTCTTCTGGTCATGGTCTACACCGCAGCAAGGGGTCGCCGTTATTCTTTTCAAGCACACTAGTCGCATCTGCCCGCCGCGGAGTGTTTGGGGGCAGAGGGTTGAATTATCCCCTCTCGCCTATTGTACCCGGTCTGGACGCGCCGCACGCGCACTTTGGCCACCGGAAGACCTATTGGGATTTATCTTTTGGAAGTGTTTCTGGTCTGTACGTACCTGGGGTGAAGAGTTCCGCCCTAGGTACACCTAGCCAGCACGGTCTCCGATACCCAAGACAGAATCAGATCGATCTGCGATCCCGATCCACCGAGTGTGTAACTAGCCCATTCCATCGGGTACACAAGGTGAGATGAACTTAAGTGAATCGGACCAAGTGTCTTTGGATGATGACCGGTCGTCTGCCAGCAGCGGACGATCGGACCAGATTTCGAGTGGAGGTCCGCGGGGTACCCCCCCCCCGTAAGTTGGAAGGCTGGGCACGATGGTGGTGGTCAGGTTGTCGATACAAATGTATTCGATTTCGAACTTGACTCCACTACAATTGTGCGCGTGCCCGGATCACTTGGTGATCGTGGATATCACCGAGAGGTGTCATCAAGATTGAATTTGAAGATTTGAATTTGGAATCGTTCTGGAGAGGGCGTAAGGAAAGGCTATCACCTTAAGTCTTCGTTCTCGATAAAGATGGCGATGTTCGGTCTGGCCTGGTGGAGGACCAGATCGGGATTAATAAATTATTTCCTCCCCAAAAGGCACCATAGCAAGTCCTGCTATAGTCCTGGAAAGGATCAGGACCTTGGTCCTGATCCTATGTATGTGCATAAAATAGTTGATGGAAAATTAAAAGACGAAAAATACTTGGAGTCTGATCAGAACGATCAGAACAACCTCCCCAAGGTCCCCAAGATTCCCAAGAAAGGGTTGGGAATGCCGGCCGACAAAGACGACCTTGAAGAAAAGTCGCAGGTCGGAGATGGAGGCATCACTGAAGAAGACCTAAACAAGATGTATTACATTTTTGAGCTGAAACGATTTGTTCGCTTTAACGTGGTCTTTCGGGTGTTGAACCTCCAGATCCCCGACCATCTTCTCGGTCCCACTACCGAGCCGATCCAGAGTGATCGCCCATTATTGTTGGTGAAGAACTTGGTGGCGATGTTGGCGGAGGTTGGCATTAAAATGCAGAACCCCGCCGATGTCCAAAAACTATTTGAATTTGAGACTTGGAGGCTGAAATTGTCGATGTCGACCTTCCACGACCATTTGGTCCCACTGGTGGGGGCGGTTCGCCGCCCAACTCCCACCGCAGCAGTGAAGGTCGCTGAAGTATCCACAGCGCTTGTTGACATTGGTTATGATGAAGAATCGGTTTATCAATCTCCAACGGCCTCGAACAGCTCATCAGAGTTGGAGACCGGTGTCGAGCGGATGACCATGGGGGTGGGCCATGCCCAGCCTGAACAAAAAAAGGGACATGCTGCAGCAAAGGGCTGCTTTCCAGTCGGGGCTCCAGCAGCCCCCACAGGCCTCAGTTCCGCAAAAGGAGGGTATCAACACGTTGCCCATGACTCCAGCTAACGTCCAAGCCATGTTTGAGACGATGATGGAACGTTTCATGGAAGAACGGGTTAGACCACCTATGTGCCCACATGTCCAAGACCGGTCTACCCGTCAAGGTGTCAATGTTTGCAAAGATGTGGATATGGAATCGGAACATCTATGGATAAGCCTATTAGAAGTGATAAGCAAGTCGGCAAAGGGAAGCGCAAGCCGCAACCGGCCAGACCGCGTAGACCAAATAAGACAAGTGATTGTGACATGGAGTCGGTCGGTCTTGACGACCACTAGGGGTTCAGACGGTACAGGCGCTGGCAAGGCGCGTAAGGCTAACCTAGCCTCCACGACTGCTTACGACTTTTGATCTGCCGCGATTCCGCGCATCCGTATGGCCGCGACGACCGACCTCAAGGACTTCACCGGCAAGGATGCTGATGAAGACCAGGCCCGGTCTTGGTTCAGTCGGGTCAATTCTGCATTCCTGCGATACCAGACCCCAAAAAGCGAACGTTGTTTAATCTTCCGGGATTTGTTAAAAGGACCGGCTGCGAACTGGATTCAACAGTTGGGTCGGGGCTTCCGGTCTGACTGGGACCTGTTATGTGCGGAGTTTGAAGGTCAATATTGTAACTCCGGATTTTCAAGCGCCCGTAAGTACCACCATATGCAGAAGCGGGCCGACGAAACACCGATCGAGTATTTGCATCGGTTGAACGTGGCTGCACTTCGCGCCGGCATAACAATCAAAGAGAATAACCCGCCGAACGGTGCCGCCTTAGAACATGTGGGTCACTACATTAGTACCCTGGACGATCAAGAACTGGCGGACCAGCTTACTCTACTGCGTCTTAAGGATGTGGGCGAAGTCGAACAGACCCTGCGGACGTTACAACAGTCGCCTAGTATGAGAGCGAAAACCGCTGATGGATCAGGTCGCTATCGTTCCAAGACCCAGACCGATCCGGTCAAGAGACCTTGGACCAGACCTACCCGAGCGGTCAAGGCAATTGTAGCTGATGACAGCACGGGGTCAGAAGGGAAAAGTGGAAGTACATCCAGCCAGGAGTCATCGGATGAAGACCAGTATCGTTACGTCTATGTTGCGGGACCTGCCCCGAAGACCAAGTCGAAGTCCGACCAGGTGGACCGGAAGGGAAGGAACGGAAGCAAGTCCGATCCAGACCGACCTCGTCAGAAGTGCTCCCACTGTGGGTCGAGCAACCATGATGGTCCAAACGGCTGGAAGAAGATGGTGTGCAAGAAGTGCGAGAGACGCGGCCACCCGACGGACCACTGCCTCTTCGTATGCAAGTCATGTGGAGAGATCCACGAGGACGGCCACTGCAAGATTGAAGAATTTTTTTAACATGATGCGCAAGTGGTACGTGCCGGACAAGCACGCGGGGATGCTGCCGCCGGACGCAGAAAAGATGTTAAACTAGAACGCTCGCCAGGTTGGAATCTGGATCAAGCCGAGAGTTCTACGGTTCACATCTATGCATATGTCGGCAAGGAGTATAAGACCGACAATACACGTTCTATTCCAAATTGCGTCGACCGAGACCATCCGGTCTACAGTCTGAAGACCGATGAGTACTCCCGGACCAAGGTGGTTATGCAGTTGGACTTGCTGCCTGGAGAATTCCGCGGATACTGGAAGTATCACGCGCCTGATAAATGGTTCAAGCAGGCGAAAGCCTGTGGCAAGATTAATAACCAGAAAGCGACGATGTTGTTCGACTCTGGAGCTGAATTATAGATAATCGACTCCGCCTTTGCTCGTAAGGTCGGATGTCGTATAGACGATACCCAGAGACAAGAATGCGTCGGGATCGGTGAACACTCTTATATGACCGAAGGAAGAACGCGTGTGAAAATTACTTTGTCGGGATCGCTGGTCTACTTTTTCAGCGCTTGGGTTGGCAAGTTGGCTGGCCAAGACGCTTTACTAGGAATGGATTTCATGGTCCCAGCTGGTATTCGCCTAGACCTGTCACATGGAGTGCATACGCTCCCGGATGAGGTCCAGGTCCAGTTGGCTGGTCGAAGACCTCTGTATGGTTCGTATACCGATCTGGTCCGGTGGGACCAAGACCTCACTATCCCAGTCGGTCGGTCTGCCGATACCCCGGTCGAGAAAGGTTTCCGTTCGAGGAAGTTATGGTTGACCAGGGGCGATCGGTGGGTCTCGACCTTCGTAAAGAGTGCTGGTCGACGTGATTTTGTCCGTGTTACCAATATCGGTGACAAGCCGCTGACACTGGACAATAACACTATTGTCGGCATGTGGTTAGCAGAAGGGAAGGTACCAAGGAAGATGGGGTTCGTCTCGATTGGGTCGAGGCGGTATGTCGAGTGGCAAAACCTGGCGTACCAATCGACCACCGATCTTATCAGCGATGATGGGTCGGTGGAAGAGGATATCTCACCTTTAGTGGAAAGACCAAGTTATGTCACCCCAAAAAAGATGTTGGTCCGAAGAAAGGCGCCGCAGTCACCAGGAACGGTGGGCCATCAAGTAGACGAGTCAAGGTTAGTCAACGTGGTGTCAGCACAAGACTAGGCGACAGCGGAGCAAGAAACGGAAGAAGGGGAACATGAAATTGCTAGGTCGGACCATGCCGGTATTCCTAATCAGACCCATATCAGTGAAGCACAGCCCGTCGATCAAAACCAGGGGCGTTCAGCCGGTCCAGATGGTCTAGGTAATATCGCCCCAGAAGATGAACAAGTCTGTATACATGAAGGCGGGGAACAGTACATTCAGGATCTGGAAAGACAAATGGCAGTCCTCCCTGAATTGTCTGCCGACTCGCCCGAAGTTACAACGGATGATTTACAAGTGGGTGATCAAGACCTTAACAGTCCAGACCAGATCGAGCAGTTGAAGAATATCATATGGAAGAAAAGACATCTGCTGATCGTAAAGGGCAACTCCTTACGACCTGCAGCCCGTGGTGCGATTTGCGATATTGACGTTGGAGATGCCAAGCCGATTGCCCAGCGATGTCGACGCGTGGCGCCACAGTACCGGGAAAAGCTTTCTGATCTCGTTAAAGGACTGTTGGTCACCAAGATTATTAGACCGTCGACCTCGCCATGGGCCTCGCCGATCGTAATTGTTATCAAGAAGAACGGCGTTGACATTAGACTGTGCATCGACTATCGGCTGGTAAATCGGTTGACTAAACTCATGTTGTACCCGATGCCGCTGATTAATGATCTGTTGGAAGACCTCGACAAGACCTTGTGGTATTGTTTGCTAGATATGGCAAGTGGATTTTGGGTGGTCTCGATGACTGATCGAGCCCGTGAGATTTCCGCATTTGTGACGCCGTTTGGTCTTTTCGAGTGGAATCGTATTCCGTTCGGTCTGAAGAGCGCGCCCCAGATCTATCAAAGGCTGATAGACAACGCATTGTACGGACACTTCAAGATCAAGACCGATCGGGACCCTGTTGAAAGTTTTGATGTGTTTAGAGAGGGTTAACCCGATCGGGAAAGAGGACCGTCCGTTCTAGGGAGGCGGTCGTACATCGACGACATTCTGATACCTGCCTCGTCATGGAACGATCTGTACGAGAAGGTTGAACGATTGTTGGAGACATGCTACCGCTGGAACCTGTCTATCAGTGCCGTGAAAAGTTTTTGGGGTATGTCCAAGGTCGCCTATTTAGGCCATATGGTCTCGAACAATGGTCTAGAGGCTAATCCCAAGGACCTGGATTCGCTGAGTAACCTCCCGTTCCCCAGATTGCTGAAGGCAATGCAGTCCTTCCTGGGAAGCTTGAATTATTATAGACGATTCATTGAAGACTCTGCTATCTACGAGGCTGTGCTGTACGAGCTCCGGGAAGTTGACTATCATATGTTGCGCGAAGGAGATCGGGCAACTTTACAGGAGGGCGCCGACTCTGGTCTTGCTGCAGTTTGTCCGCAAGTGGAGGCCGAAGATCATATTAAGCGTGCACAGTTTGAATTTGGTATGTTGAAGGTTAAGATGGCGACGCACCGATTCTCAAGCATTTCGCTCCCGAAAAAGTGCCGACCATTATTGTATATGCCAGTAGGTGGGCTATCTCGGCCACTTTAGTGCAATATCACGATGGTGTGTATCATCCAGTCACGTTTACGAGCCGGACGCTAAAACCAAATGAAGTGAACTATGGAGTTGTCGAGAAAGAAGTTCTGGCGTTGCTACGAATTCTGGATGTGTTACAACCTGCTGGTCGGCCGACCTATAAAGGTCCTGTCAAGACGGTCTACTTTGGTCTGGCTATTATCAGCCAATGGGATGGACGGGCGTCTAGGCAGATGGTCGGCGGTCTTGTCGCAGTGGACCCTCGAGGTCGTTAAGTGCACCGGGGGCGAGGAAGAGATATTGGGCACATTAGCTGCCAGTATCACCCCTCGGTCTGAAGTGGACGAGGCATTGATAGCGATTGCCCCGAGGAAGCAACCTCGGCAGTCAGTTTCGAGACCGCCACCGACCGTCGACCATGACGAAGAGCTCTTGGTCTTAAGTTTTGACGGATCGGCAAGCGTGAAGAAGAAGGTCGGCGCCTATAGTGCCATATTGTGGAAGTTGCCACAATGGTCTATACTTACAGCCGCTGCAGATTTCACGCCGGATATTACTGTTAACGAGGCGGAGTACCGAGGTCTACTTCTATGTCTGGGCCTGCTGTCGTCGCAAGAGAAGGGGCGAGTCATCATATGTGATGACTCCAACCTAGTGATCAGGAAGATCACCGGAGAGATCGACTGCAAGGCTCCACGACTAAGGTCGTTAAATGATCGAGTGATGAAGGCATTGAAAGACCACCCCAACCACGAGCTATTGCACGTGAAAAGGGACTGGAACAGAAGCGGCGACTACCTCGCGACCAAGGCCATGCACGACCAGACCGGGGCTACGATCACCGAGAAGGCCGGTCTGGATGAGTTGGTGAATATAAACAGGCTCCCAGAGGTAATCGGACCCAAGAACGCCCCAGTCCAGGTGCATGTGATGGTCGCGACTAGATCGAAAGCTCAGAAGTCTCGCCGACCGTTCCCGAAGGAAAGTTTGAACGAATATGCAGTGCAACAGTTAAGGATGGAACGGATCCTCAAGGCGCAGGACGAAGAATAATGTATTATGAACCTGAAGACCTACCTGCGTGGTGAACTGTACAAGTTGACAAACGATCAAGCGAAAGAGTGCATCAAGATCGCGGATAGCTACGAATTGGATGATAATGGATTATTGTTCTACTGCCGCGATGCCGACCAAGACAGTGCAGACCGGGACCGACTGGCGAAATTAGTGATCCCCGAGTTGCTGCAGCCCGATGTCCTTCATCACTATCACGTGAGTCTAGAAGGGGGACATCAGGGCATAGGCAGGACCTATCACAAGATCAGGTCCCACTTCCACTGGAGAGGTCTTTTCCGCAGTGTGCAGAAATATGTGGGCTGTTGCACGGATTGCGAGACCGGAAAGGATAAAACGGTAATCAAGGGGCGATCGACCGGAAATATCGAAGCTACCTACCCTTTCCAGGTCATAGCGATGGACCACATACCGTCACTGCCTAGATCGACACGCGGCAACACTGAGCTGCTGATATGGGTATACCTGTTCACTGGTCTAGTTATTGCAAAGGCAAGTGCATCTCGGTCTGCGGAGCAGATTGCCCAGAGCTACGAAGAATGTGTGTTCCGAAGATTCGGCGCCAGCGAGGTCATCAGGCACGATCGGGAACCCGGTTTTATGGCCGAGGTGTTCCGCTCGTTCAATAACATGCTGGGCCGGAAACAGAGTGCGACGATGGCATATCGTCCGCAAGCAAATGGATCGGCGGAACGCATGGTGCATACCATATCGAGGGCGATCAAGATGTACGTTGCTGACCCAGACCAGTGAGATTGGGACGAGTATGCAGAAAGGCTGGTGTTTGCACTCAACTCGTCGACCGATCGGGTCCGAGGAGAAACGCCTTTTTATATGGCATATGGATGGGACCCTCGTTCGACATTGGAAGCTGCGATACCTATCCGTTGCACCCGGACCCGCGATCGCGATGCTCGACGCTGGCGCGTGCAGGTCCAGAAACACTACCAGCATGCAAAAGAAGTCGTCAACGAAAAGCTGCGTCAGGCCACACAAGACCGGGCAGACCGGACCAATAACCAGGTCCGACCCCACGGTATAGAACCAGGGGCGAGGGTATGGCTATACCTAGACCTAGTGAAAGAGGGCTATGCGAAGAAGCTGGCTCACATGTGGCACGGCCCTTTCCGTGTTGCCGAGCTGATTGGTGAGCACGCTTCCCGTCTAGTAACAACCGGTACAGATTACAAGGTCTTCCCGATCGTGCATGTGTCCAAGTTGAAGCTGGTCCGAGAATTTCCTGATCGAACCAAAACTCCCTGTCTGGTAGATGAAGAAAAAAGATTCTATTTCGATGAAGCGTTACTGCCGGAGGACAGTTGGGAACGACTATTAGAGGAAGACGAGTTTGAAGTGGAGAAGGTCTTAGATGTTCGGTCGACCAAGAAGACCAGGTTCGGTCGCACTAACCGAGAGTACCTGGTCCGATGGAAGGACCATGATGAATCAACTTGGGTCGACGAACTCGATTTGAATTGTGGGGCTCTTCTACGAGAGTTCGGACGAGAACGAGTCAGTCTTAATCACTTCGCAGTGATGCAGACTCATGAAGACCAAGACCAAGACACGCAGTAGCATCGGTCGGTCTAAACCGGTGTGAAGATGTGGAAGGTCCGGAGTTGATGTGAAATTGTGATGAACTGTGACGAATTGGAGTAGCGGAATGACGAATGTGATGACTATTTTTCGTGATGGGGGTGGAACTGTTTACGATAACGTGTTCGGTGCAACTATGGAGAGAGTGGTAAAAGTAGTACAAGTGATTTAACGATCGGACATATGAAAAAGAAATGATGACATGTATTACGAGTTATCTGGTCGACTACCTGCGACCTTACTTGCTATCGCCCCACAGACTGCCGATGACCATCGACGGATGATTTTCCACTTGATCCTGAAACTGGTTACGCCAGGGGTCCTTCCGGTCAAGCTGGACCAAAGCATCCTTGAGATCCGCGACCGGGGTACCATATGCCGTCGTCGGCCAGCAGTCTGGTCTTCTCAACGCGACGCCTCGGCATGTGGAGGAACACCGGGTACAAGAACACGTCGACGTCACACTCGCGGGCTCGCATCCCGTCCAAAATGTACTGGCACAGGGACTGCCAAGCCTCGCCCGCCCGAATTCGACGTCGCTTGCGCTTGCTCTGGAACGTCGCCAGGCCCGGATCTTGTCGCACCCGGTCGGGGGGAAGCATCAAGTAGTGGGACGATTCCCAAATTGCTTGGCCGTGGATCTTGTTGAAATTCTTCACCCGGCCTAACAAAGTGCCGATCCACGGAGTCAAGTGGAACAAAAGTCCTATCTTGGGGTGTTCGAAAATTTTCCATGGTTCATCGCCGTATAGGCGGGAGATTTGCGCCGACGTAATCAAGTCCGCCCTCCATGCAGACGCGGCAGGGGTTTTCTTGGCCGGTGGAAAAAGCCAGGGGTCCGGGCGAGAGAAATAACGGGCCAGAAACTACTTGGTCAGGGTAGACCGGCTCAAACAGCCGATTTGCCCCGACGACCACGGCAAAGTGATTTCAAACGTCCGCGGCGGAAGGGAGCTGGTGTCAACCGCCATGTTCTTCAGTAGAGCGTACTTGTGAAGCTCGGATGTCCCGGGGAGAACCGAAGGCGCCGGCTTCGCTGATGTCGATACTGGTGTGGCGTCACTTGGCAAACCGGTCTTCTGTTCTGACCCCAATGTCGACGCCACTTGGATGAAACTTTCACGTAAATTCGTTCGTGACTTGGACTGGATGGCGACCATAAACTCGGAATCGCAGGACCCTTCGCTGGAGTCCTCCTCGGACGAGACCCCTGTGTGCTTGGTGCGATTTGCAGTACGGCGCGAGGGCGCTCGACTTTCCGAGGGGCTGTAGATTTCGTCCGTGTCCGAGGTTGAGTCCATAAGAAGCGCCTGTGTCTTGGCTCGCTTATTAGGCACTGCACGCTTCCCCCCGAGTCTGGGTCCGCGCGCAGTGCCCCGCGCCCTCGAGCTACCCGGCACGTCCGCGCGCTTCTTCGATTTTTGTGCAATTTCGGGCTGCTGAATATCTGCCAATGAACGATGTCGGTCTTGGTCCTGCTGCGAGCGGTCTTGGTCTTGCTCCGAGGCGACTAAGGTTGCCGACGCAGACCAATCTATGCTGGAGGAAGCAGCCGAACACGGATGCAGCAAGTTCATCAAGCGCTGGCGGCACTGGTCTAGTGCCACCTGAGGACGACCCGACTCTATCGTCCAAGCGTCTGACTTGTCTTGATAAGACCGGAACTTCCCGGTCTGGTCTTGAATTGAAATCCGAAGCTCGGCAATGCGTCGCGCAAAGTTGTCGCCTTGCATGCGCAGTGAGGTCGCGTCAAACTGTCCGTCCAGCTGCTGCCAGCGAACAAGTGCAAGTTGATCCCGGAGATGGGACTGATGAGCCTCCATACGGGACAGCTCATGACGCGCGCTTACCAGCTCCTCTAAAATTGGTCGAAGCTGGTCAACATGATCGTCGGAATGCCTGTAGGCATTAAGCAAGGCACCTATTGCCTTGACGACGCTGGGAGAGATGAGAGCTGAAGATAAACGAGGGCAAAGACAAGTACAAGACGAAGACCAAAGATGCGCACCTCGTGTTGCCTGGTGGGCAACCTGGGTCCTGAGACGCATGTTTTCTTCAAGCATACCCTGCATCTGCGTGTCGGCTGCAGTCTGACGCCCTTCCGATGTTTGAAGTGCATGAGAGTTACGTGGGCTGTCAGACCGAGCCAACCGGACAGGCGAAGCAAGGTGGGGCGACTCGGCGCATAGAGTTTCTGCAAGAACAACAAGAACAAGCGTCAAAGGGAAGCATAAGAAGATCAAGTGCAGTAAAGGCAGTACCTGACACAGGTGTCGAAGATTATTGATCCATGGGGAAGAAGTGTGAGCGACCAAGGTCCAGTTGGTCGAGTGATGTGTGAGTCAGACCGTTATCGTTGTGCGACACGGTCGGACTCAGGGGCGGCTGTGGTGAAGTGTACCACAAATTCGGTCACTTTTGGTCAAGGCAGCTGGTCGAATTTCGGATTGGTCTAAGCAAGGGGGGCTTTTTAGCATATCAGATTCAAGGAGTGTCAAGAACGCAAGTTTTGGTGAGTCACCTGACATTGGGTATTTTACATATTTTCATGTGGGTACATATTGGGACCGTAGGGAGGTAGTATTGGTTAGAGTTGCGGATTTTCCAAGTAAGAGTCTTTTGGTTGTGGATTTTCCAAGTAAAAGTCTTTTGGTCTAGGAATAAGTGGCAAAAACCTCTTCTGGTCTTGGTCTACACCGCAGCAAAGGGTCGCCGTTATTCTTTTCACGTACACTAGTCGCCTCCGCCCGCCGCGGAGTGTTTGGGGGCATAGGGTTGAATTATCCCCTCTCGCCTATTATACCCGGTCTGGACGCGCCGCACGCGTACTTTGGCCACCGGAAGTCCCTCGACGGCAGTACGATTTGGCGATCTCAACATTTTGACTCAAGTACGTTTCTAACGTGCTATTCACTGGATTGGTCTTTACGTGGATATATCGTTTGTGGAGTTTCACGGGCATATTGGGTCTTTACGTGGACATATTGGCTCCTTGTAACATTGGTTGGAGTTTAGACCGATTTTGGTCTTCTCTCATATTGTTCAGGGGCTAGACCGGTTGATTGTTCTACCCTCTATTATTTCGTATTGGTCAGGTCTAGATCGTTTGGACGATCGACCTATTAGAATTTATCTTTTGGAAGTGTTTCTGGTCTGTACGTACCTGGGGTGAAGAGTTACGCCCCAGAGATACCTACCCAGATCGGTCTTCTATATTCAAGACCGCTTCGATCCAATCTGCGATCCCGATCCACCGAGTGTGTAACTAGCCCATTCCATCGGGTACACAAGGTGAGATGAACTTAAGTGAATTGGACCAAGTGTCTTTGGATGATGACCGGTCGTCTGCCAGCAGCGGATGATCGGACCAGATTTCAAGTGGAGGTCCGCGGGGTACCCCCCCCGTAAGTTGGAAGGCTGGGCACGATGGTGGTGGTCAGGTTGTCGATACAAATGTATTCGATTTCGAACTTGACTCCACCACAAGATCACACCTCCCGTCGATCATTCCCCGCAGGACAAAGTCCAAAACCCTCTTCCATGTCGCCCCGGCACAACTTCTGCGTTGGCGGCGACCTTGTAGTAGTCCCAGAAGAAGTCATCCGTCTCGCGAAGGCCTTTCGCGATAGGGAGGTAATATGTCGACTCCCAGATCGCCAGCGCGTGATGTTCGAGAAACGACCGGTACTTCGTCTCGAAGTCGGCGAACCAGCCGACTGAGCGGAAAGAAATGGGCGGCATCATAGTCGTGAAAACGCCCCAAGGGCATTGGGAATATAACATCTCCACTTCCGGCTGGGTAATCAAATGCCTAAACCACGAATCAGCCGGAGGGGCATGCACGGCGACCGGGAACAACCATCCTTCAGGGAGGGTCAAGTAGTCAAAGACCACTTGAGCCGTGACGCTGCGCAGATAGAATCCACCGAGTTGATCTGGGGTCCACGGCAGTATGTCGGCGTCACTGTCATCATCAGGCACAGCGATCAACGTCTTAAAATCACCCGTACGAGGAAAAAGATACCCGGCAGAGCCTTGATCAGGTAAATCCTCGCTCCCGAACTCATTAATTGTGAGAGTAGAGGGGATGGAAGCGATCGGGTAAGAAAATCCGCCTTCAGCGTCATGATAAGGACTTGGGGGATCATCGTCCTCCGTCTTCGCCTCCGAAACGGGCGAAAAGAGGCGTGGCCGCTTCGACCGATAGTAAGATCGGGAACGCTGAATACGCCTTTTAGGCGAAGGGGCGGCGCGGCTGATCTAGCCGTCTGGAGAAGCAGAGGGAAGGCCAGCCGGCGATGTGGCTTGATCAGAACCTGCCGGAAGGTTACGGGCAGTCGGTGTGATCTGCATCCGCAACGACATACCATCCAACTGGGACTAAAGGTCCGAGTGAAACGAGCGCAATTGCATGACTTCGTCTTGAGCCTGTTGCAGTTGATTGCGTAGCGTGTCGCGCTCTGCGGAAACTTGATTGAAGCGGTCTTGCACGGTGGAAAGCTCTTTCTCTAGCTGAGAATATGCGGCGTGTAGATTACCCAGCTCAGCTTGGAGGTCAGACACTCCCTCGACCCGATCAGATATTTCCTTCGTCTGGGCCATGATGGCGGTATATTCATCCATCTTCATGCGATTGGAATTATTCTTCTTCCGGAGGCGATTATATTGGTGTTTGCGCCTATCAATCTCGGCGGTGAGCTTGAACGGCTGTTCGACCAAGCGCTGATTCCTAGAAGCAGCCTGATCGTATTCCTCTTGTAACTTGGTCATGCGCTGCTGAAGCTGATCCAGCTCTTGCTCTTGATCAGCGATAGTATCCTTATGCACCAATCGCAGATAGCAATCACGGGCACGACGGCTCTCCAGATCCCGGATCTGGGTGCGTTGATCGACCATGGTTTTTTCTTGATCGGCCACAGCGCTTTCGACGGTCTTCAACTTAGTCTGGAGATCGTTGACTACAGTGTCAACGAAGCCACGCAATGGCTTAAGCTGTTTAAAGGAGGCCCGCTTGATCTCGGCATCTCGTTCCACTACGGCACGTTTGGCACGAGCGAGCTGCTGTCGAAGCATCGCGATAGTGTCTTCGCTCATCGCGAGCGAGTCGGATAACATAGTGGTCTGTTGCTCGCGCGTGTGGAGGGCCTCTTGTAAGCTGTAAGCCTGATTGATGGCGGCGATCGCCTGATCAGGTGCAGCCCGACCCAGGGAAGGAGTATTGGCGGTGTTCGCCGGGGTGCCGTCCATTATCGCTTGCATGATGGAAATGCAGAAATGCCTGATCGAGACAGCTTGATCGTAGATGCCACGGTTGGTGGAGGATGAACGTTGGATCGCGAGGGGAATACCACTAACGGTAACGTCCTGATAGATTGGGACCTGATCGGCGGGAGAAGGGGCAGATTGATGGGTGATTATCACCTGGCCGATGATGGCGTGATTAATGGGTGTGGACAACTCGACCAACGGTAGCATGATCTACGACATGCAACGGCATGATCGACCCTCTCCCTAACCGCTGTACGGCTGGGATGAGGGCCAGGGGCGGCTGTGGTAAAGCGTGCTAGAATTAGGCCTAATTAAGGGCCTAATTAGGGGCCTAATTAGGGGTCTGATTGCGGGCACAATTTGGGTACGTAATTGTATACGATTGTGTGTGCCACGGTGTATACAGTTGTGTGTACAACCGTAGTGCACATAGACAGGACATAGACGGGGAATGGGAAGATGGGACGATTACGTACAGGTACTCAGCGAACACCGACGAACACCGACGAACGACGGAGAAATCAGGTCGAGTGGTGGACGGAGGATGTAGCCGGTGCGTATACGCACGGTGCGGCTAGCGCACAGAGGAAGGCTTTCCTTAAAGCGGCGTTCGCCGCTACTTAGCCGATACGCCCTTATTAAGGGCTTAGTAGGAGAGAGATCTCCTACTCGGGGCCAAGATTCCCGGGTTAGTTTACTCTAGCCTGTACTAGTGCCTTAACGGCCAGGCTCCCTTACAAAGGGTGTAGCTAAGGGGAGGGCTCCCCTTACGCTACGGCACTCACTACACGCACGAACGGTCGAGGTCGTGCGTCTGTATGAAAGAGTGAAATGTAAACTGAATATATTTAATATGTAATTATTTAAACTAATATAAACTATATGTAATACTAAGTAGAATATTCCTAATTCGTACCTAGCTAAAATGTAGTGTACACACCTGTGTACTGACACGTGGATGGCTGACACACCACCACACCAAGGGCCCATGCCCTGATTGGTTAAAATAACCAAAGGTTCGAAACCTTTCAACCCGGCCAATACTGACCTCAACCGTGGTGTACTCATGTACACCAACACTCAGTGTTACCTGAATGTAACCCCGTTACATCCTCCCCCATAAAGACTATTGCTTACGCAATAAACAAAATTTTGTTGGAGAACTACAACGCCAGTACCATTGTACACCCTCAGCGGTGCTATGGACGCAAACTATTCCGACGGCTCGGAAGTGGACGCCCTTGGGGAGCTCTCCCCAACGGCTGGCCATGTTGATAGCGCCGAACAGCGCTATCAGTCATCCAACCCATTCCCCACACGTGGGGAGAACGCACTAACTCGTGCGCCACCGTTACCCGCTAGGGGTGATACCTCCAGGTTGCCACAGGCAACCACCACCAATGGACCGTCCTTGGTTTAAGAGGCCCGACGTGGCGGACGGGCACGTAAGGGCCTCGCGACCCTCAAAAGAGGACTAAGAACGCGGTCAAGAGAGGCTTAGCCTCTTATACCCCTGGACCAGCGGCTATACTCTCGCGTGAAATTGAGCATCGGAACCAACTCCGGGCCCGACTACTAACGCCCAACCATTATTCCGTTAAGGCCTACCGGACGCGCCTCGGGAAACAGGCGCGCGGTGCCCTCGTGGATGTTCTCCGCGAGATTACCCTTGTTCTCCTGAGGGACGAAAGCGTCGAAGACGCAGAACAGGCGTTCGCGCCTGAGCGGAAAGGGAGAAACACCTCCCCAGTTTTGATGCGCTGTACAACAGCTTTTCCGAACACGACGTTCGGGTAGAGAGAGCGCTACGCTTGGCCTATGCTCAGGCCAAAGCGCAAGGGCAATTGCCTGCCTCCTATTATACGCGCTCTGCTCTCGATGTGGTGCCGGAGAGCAATGCAAGCACAGCATCTGCCTCCGGCGAACTCCCAACTACTGGGAGTGGAGGGGCTTCTTCAGCCCGTTTGGTCGTTTACTCTCAGTGGGATCCTCCCGCTTGAGAGCGTCAACGACGTCACGGCAATCCTGCCGCAGGGGAGTCTCGTACTCCCACGAGTTCTGGGAATGTGGATACCCTTTCCACTTCACCAGGTACTGGGTCTCACCCCGGTGATGGCGTCGTGCCATCAGGCGTTCCACATGATAATGTGGCGTACCCTCCGTATCGAGCACTGGAGGTGGGGGTCGCGCTCTTGCGGCGTGACTTCCACGAGCGCTGTGATCGGCACATCCTTCGCATCCAAGATTCTCAGGAGGAACTCCGCAACGAGGGGAGTGCGAATGAACGCCTCGAGTAGCGGCTTGCCTCTCTCAAAACTCTCGTTGCGGAGCTTCAGGGTCGTATATCAACCCTGTCGGAGATGTTCCGACCTGTTGCGCCTTTCGGCTATCCGGTTTCTCACCCTCCCCCAGGAGGGGCCCCGCCTCCGGGTTCTGGTATGGCTTAAGCATACCCACATAAAAGGTTGGATGCGTACGCATCGCCTTCGGGATGTCTAAGGTGTACGACAAGCCCTTTCGGGCTAGCACCTTAAAGGGCCCCACAAACCTGGGGCACAGTTTATTGCGCAACACATTTGAAACTGCATGTGTAGGAAGATTTTTAGCGTTTAATAAAACACTTTCTCCTACTCTGTATTCCTTTTTGTTACGCCGTCCCTTTCGGTCAGCTTGCTCCTTCTGCTTGTCTTGGCTTTCCGCCATGGCATCGCAGACGTGTCGTAAGACACTAAGGCGCGTCGATAAAAACTTATCGATGTGCTTTCGAACAGATACAGGGCTGACATCGGGGAATCCTGCCCCCTCAAGCCCTGGGCCACGCACACGTGGCGTCAACGGAACCCCCGGATTCACTAATCCGTTCACGTAAAACGGGGTAAACCCCGTAGATGCATGGAACGAATTGTTAATAGCAAATTCAGCCATATGAGGCATCTCACTCCAACTCTTTGGAGAATCCGGACATAAATTCCGGAGAATATCCTCCACAACGCAATTAACGCGTTCCGTCTGACCGTCCGTCTGCGGATGATCCGCAGTGGAGATGAGGAGCTTGGTGCCTAGCACCTTAAACAACGCTCCCCAGAACTGTCCCGTAAAACGGGGATCCCGATCCGACACCACGGAATCGGGTAGACCATGTTGTCGAAAGACACGGTCTAGGAACACTTTTGCTGTTCCTTGTCCATCTATGGACTCTGGCACCGCCGCCAGGTGAGCCATCTTGCTTAAACGGTCTACAAAGACCAATATGACGGTGTTCCCGGCCTTATCCTTCGGAAAACCGAAGATATAATCCATGCTAATGGATTTCCAACACTCCGTTGAAACCGATAAGCTCGCCAAAGGCGCAGCTGAACTTGCAGAGGGTTCAACCCTCTAAAACGTCTCACAGGTGCGTATATACGCACCGACCCACTTATACATATTGGGCCACCAATACAAAGCGCTTAAAGCGCTGTAGGTATTATCCTGACCTAAATGACCCCCGGTAGGGGCGTCATGTGCCTCAAAGAGGACTCTATACTTCAGTTCCTCATCATGAGGAACAACCACCCGCGGAGTGTCCTCCGCGCTAGTGCTATAATATAGCAAACCGTCACAGTACCTGTAACGGTGTAAACGAGCTCTAGCTCGACTTTTCAGGGTTGGCTCAGACGAGCCAAGACCCTTTTCACCTAACGCGCGGATAAGCGCCGTAAATTGAGGGTCTTTCTCATACGCCTGGCGTATGAGATCTACCACAGACGTGGTGACTAATGTCGCGTAAGCGAGCTCGTAATCGGGACGACGCGATAACGCGTCCGCAAGCACGTTCTGCTTGCCAGGTTTATACTTAGCCTCAAAGTTGTACTCCGCAAAGAAGGAGATCCAACGGGCCATCCGTTGCGAGAGATGAGGCGACTTTGTCGCTGTCCGTAAGGACGCGTGGTCAGTATAAACCACGAACGGCTTTAAGCCGAGTAGGTGAACCCTAAATTTGACAAGAGCATACTTCATTGCAAGTAGATCCTTTTCATAAACGGGATAATTCCGTTTTGCAGATTTAAGCTTCTTCGACTCAGACGCAATTACGCGTTCCCTTCCTGCATCGTCTGCTTGTAACAAAGCACATCCGATTGCGAAATCGGAGGCGTCGCAGACGACACTTAATGGTTTCCCAGGGTCTGGGAGAGCAAGAACGGGAGCTTTTAACAAGCTCCCCTTAACCGCTTCAAAAGCGTTTTGGTGTTCAGTTTTCCAACACCAATCAACATCCTTCTTAAGAAGGTCGGTCAATGGCTTCGCCATTTCAGCGTAGTTCTCGCTGTACTTTTGGAGATAGTTGGCTAATCCTAGACACTTCCGTAAATCTCTAAGATTTACAGGCGAAGGCCACTCCACAATGGCTTTCACCTTCGCGGGATCCGCCCGCACTCCATCCTTACCGATGAAGCATCCGAGGAAAGGAATTTCCTCAGCACCAAAGATACACTTGGATGCGTTTGCATATAACTTATGCTCTCGCATACATTCGAGCACTGCTCGAAGGTGTATCAGATGCGTCTGAACATCAGACGAGTCGCCTTCCGCACGACTATGGACGAATATATCGTTGAAGTACGTCTGAGCGTACTTCCTATGAGAGCGGAAGAGTTGAGTCACCAAGCGATTGAAAGTCGCTGGTGCATTTGAAATCCCTGATGGCATAACAAGCCACTCCCACAGCATGCCACTAGGCGTGCTAACCGCCGTCAGCGGAATATCGGACGCTCGCATGAGCACCTGATAATACCCGTCCACCAGATCTAAGGCACTATATACAGTACAGCCAGCCATATTGTTCTGGAGGACATCCTTCCGAGGAATCGTAGTCTCCTTGGGTACAGTAGCTGAATTCAGCTTATTGTACGCATGCACAATGCGCCACTTTCCGTTCGGTTTACGAACACAAAAAGTGGGAGATGCGTGTGGAGACTTACTCTCCCGTACCATCCCTGCCTCTTCTTTCCCCTTGAAGAATGCGTCGATGACGTCGCATTGTTCCTTAGGGAGAGGCCACTGCCTAGTGACGCATTATTTGGTTCCGGGAACCAAATCAATTTCATGTCGGACTCCCCGATCCGGTGGTAATCCCATCGGCGTGTTGTCACTAATGATATCTCCGA
Source organism: Peronosclerospora sorghi (assembly GCA_026184515.1). NCBI lineage: Eukaryota > Oomycota > Peronosporomycetes > Peronosporales > Peronosporaceae > Peronosclerospora > Peronosclerospora sorghi. The sequence continues at coordinate 5,650,672 of CM047587.1, read as the reverse complement.
ATTCCTTTAATAAGGAATGGTAAGGGTCTTCAGGATCCGCACGGATCTTGAGGCCGCTTCGGGCATTCAATACCTGTTTGGTTTGCACCAAAACTGACTCGTCCATCGTGGATGAGGAGTTCAACTCCTCTTCCGGACGCAACACGACGACCTCGTCGATTTCAACTGCTTTCAAACCAGTTTCAAATTCGTTGAAGGACATCTCCTCCAACGACAACAATTCGCCTACCCCAGGCAACCGTTCCAGGCTTACGCCTTCTGTGACAACACCTGTCACACTATTCAGCATCCTGTAGGACTGCTTACTACTGGCCTCGGTACTCATCCCGAGACCCAGATGGGGGGAGTCAATTGCCCCATCTATTGGAAGCGCCACGCGCCTATCCACAGAGGTATCTACCTCTACCACCGGTCACTCGCCGGTCTCACCTATAACGGCGTAATCGGAATCATTTCCGACGTGCGAAAGAGACGAACTCCGGGTCTCTTCCCTTGGAAGCGCCTCGCGCTTAACCACAGGGGGGTCTCTACCCCTACCACTGGAGTTACCACAGGTAACTCACCAGTATCGCCTATAACGGCATGGTCGGAATCATTTCCGACGTGCAAAAGAGACGAACTTCGGGTCTCTTCGCTTGGAAGCGCCTCGCGGTTAACGACAGGGGTCTCTACCCCTACCACTGGAGTCGAAACTTGTCCGCCGGACACGGCGTGGTCGGAATCAATTCCGACCTGTAGAAGAGACGAAATTCGGGTCTATTCTCTAAGCGCCTCTCGCTTACTCTCAGAGGATTCCACCTCTATCACTGGCGACTCACCAGTCTCGCCTACATCGGCGCGGGGATTAACCGCCGAATCCCCCTCGTTAAGGAACTCTTCCTTAACACCGTTTGGAATGATCGTTTCAGACATCCCAATCTCTGGCATCTTACGCCAGAATCGCTTTTGCGATCGAGCAAAGTTGCGTTTATGACTCGCCAATGCTTCACCCGACCGCGGGTGCGTTGAGCCAATGGAATTAGACTTCCAGTCTATCCATGGCTCGTGGCGTTCCAGCCACTTCATGCCCAGAATGAGGTCATACCTCGAGTCCAAATCCAGGACTAGGCAACGTTCTAAGCTGTCGAAGTCTGCTAACTTCAGCTTAAGGTAAATCAAGACCTTGGGTACAGAAACCTGAACGTCACGATAACGTGCCTCTAGGGCCTCGGCATACAGCCGACTCTTCACAACAGAAGCCCGTCTGACATAATTGTCAGACGCACCAGAGTCTATCAAGACTCTCCAAGGCTTATCAAAGCCTTTCACGTCCGCAAGGACTACCAGCAAACCTGGTTGGTACACCAACTCGGTGCTAGAAAGCACCGCTTCCCTCGGGGCTTTGTGCTTTCTTCCCCTACCCTGGGGCTTAACAGCACTGAGGGGTCCCCCAGTAGGGCGCCCCGCACCTACTGGGAGCCGTCGTTTCCCGACGGCTTGGACAAGGGCTTTTTCCCCACCCTTAGTCCCTTGTAGCGAGTGTCTCGCTGGGGATTTTTCGGACATCTGTTCTTCAGATGATCCATGCTCCCACACAGGAAGCATCTCATCGGCCCACGCCGCTGCAACATAGCCAAGAGCTCTGCCTCGAAGCTCTGTGAAAAAGATTCAGAATGACTCTTAGCGGGAGGTTTCTCCTCCGCTTCGACCTGACTCAGGTCCATGGGTTCGGGACCCACCTTAGAGGAACGGAAGTTCCTCTCGGCGTTGAACGCCATCTTGAATGCCTCTTACAGGGATTCGGGTCGGCATCGGAACAATTCCGAACGTGCTGGCCCTTCTCTCAGGCCTCCCATGAAGACGGGGATGGACACATCGTCCGAATACGCTTTCGCGTACATCCCTTCCAACAGGGTCTTAAGCTCCTGGATATAAACCTCCAGGTCCTTAGTGCCTTGACGGCACCTCAGGAACGCCAGTTGATTCTGGAAAACCAGATCAGGCGTTGCGTACATGTACATAAGCTTCTGCTTAAGGACCTTCCATGTTGGAAACACGTCCTTGACTGATTCCGAGCATGTAAACGCTCATGTACGGGCTTTGCCCGTAAGATGGGTCAATGCAAGTCCCACTTGCAAGTGATCAGCGGTCATATTCGCTGTGGAGAAGGCCGTTTCGACCTCTCGCAACCAAACATAAAGGTTGTCACCCTTCTCTCCGGTGAACTCCTTTATCTTAAACGATAATGGAGGGCGCACCCCCGTGGAATAACCTCCACCACAACTCGCCTCATGAGCGATGAGGGAATTCACCCTTGCCTTTACGGCCTCAAGGCCCTGCTCCACTAGGAGCTTCATACCTTTCTCCCCCGTTAAGGGTAACAGCCTTTTAAAGGCTTCCTGTTGGACAAGGGTCAAACTATCCCAGTCGTCTTGATTCATCCTTTGCAGAGGATGTCTAGTCTACCAACACAGGTGTTGGATTGACTACGAGTGCTACCAGATGTAGCCGGTGCGTACTACGCACGGTGCGGCTAGCGCACAGAGGAAGGCTTTTCTTAAAGCGGCGTTCGCCGCTACTTAGCCGATACGCCCTTATTAAGGGCTTAGTATGAGAGAGCTCTCCTACTCGGGGCCAAGATTCCCGGGTTAGTTTACTCTAGCCTGTACTAGTGCCTTAACGGCAAGGCTCCCTTACAAATGGTGTAGCTAAGGGGAGGGCTCCCCTTACGCTACGGCACTCACTACACGCACGACCGGTCGAGGTCGTGTGTCTGTACTAAGGAGTGAAAGTAAAACTGAATATATTTAATATGTAATTATTTAAACTAATATAAACTATATGTAATACTAAGTAGAATATTCCTAATTCGTACCTAGCTAAAATGTAGTGTACACACCTGTGTACTGACACGTGGATGGCTGACACACCACCACACCAAGGGCCCATGCCCTGATTGGTTAAAATAACCAAAGGTTCGAAACCTTTCAACCCGGCCAATATTGGCCTCAACCGTGGTGTACTCATGTACACCAACACTCAGTGTTACCCGAATGTAACCCCGTTACAGAGGACGCTGGAATGGACGGTTCTGATTGTCTCAAATTAGGGAAATGGTAGATCTTAGGCTTTAAGCAATAATAAAGTTCTCCTTTTGCGTACGATCGAACAGATCGCTTCAGGGACGGCACCTCTGTGCCTCCCCTACTAATAAATACCTCTATGTCCCGGGCGGGAGCACTTAGTGCGTTTTTGGCCCACCGGTAGTCGTAGAGTGTGAGAACTCACCCCGCAACTCCGCCCGCTGTGTCAGCGGTTCTTCTGTAAGGGTTTTTTTGTCTTGGGAGCGTGATTGAGAAGTGCTATCGCCTCTCCACGTTTGGTTCACGTTTGGCCCCTAGAGTTCGGCTGCTGTAAGCGCCCCACGGGAACTCTAGGTGGATTAAGTGAAATTTACCCCCCTCGTAGGTCTACGCTAGGAATACAGATATTTGGGTGTTCCTTTAGCTGTTTAAGACTCCAGAGGCTCCGTGATCGGGCAGTGAAGACTTCCGCTTCCTGATCAAGTACCCCCATCGCCGATCAACACCTTATCGACACTCTGCAGCTCGCGACCCGCGATCAACATCTCGCAGATCGCGCCGACTCGTGCCTGAACGACTTTTAGCACTTGATCAAGCCTGATCAAGTCTGATCACGGATGATCAACGGCTTTGAGTACCTGATCAAGCCTGATCAAGTCTGATCACAGCTGATCAACTACTTTGAGCACCTGATCAAGCCCGATCAAGTCTGATAACGGCTGATCAACTACTTTTAGCACCTCATCAAGCCTGATCAAGTCTGATCACAGCTGATCGACGACTTTTAGCGCCTGCCCAAGCCTGATCACTGCTGATCAAGCCTGATCACACCTGATTAGAGCTTGATTGTACCTGATCACGCCTGATCAGCACATTGGTCAACTCGTTATAGGTTCCCCCAATATTGCATCAAGGAATTGTCGTGTTTACATCCCCGCCACCTGTAGAGCGACCCAAGCCCAAGCCGTCGGGTACACAAGGTGAGCAGAAACACAAGCATTCAAGGACAACTGAAGGACCCCCTTCGTTAGTCGGCAGTCCCGGCGCCGTGGTACAGCCTGATCATGCCTCAAAAACTTTGATCAGCCGCTCCACCACACTAACGACTAACGAAGGGGGTCCTCCGGTTGTCCTGTGACAGGCCTATGTCTTGCCCACCTTGTGTACCCGACGGTTTGGGCGTGGGTCGCTCTCCAGGTGACTGGGGACGTAGATCAGTGCAATTCCGATGTAGATTAAGCGAATTCGTAGCAGATCGACAGGTTTAGATCTGGTGAAAATCGCGGATTCTAGATCCCGGGGGAAAAACTGGGGGTCAAAGATCGCAGATCGCAGATCGAACCAGTTGATCTAGTTCGAATTTGCGAGATTGCGGATCTGTAGATCACAGATCGCAGATCAATGATCGATGATCGCAGATCTACGCTGTCGATCTAGTGGAAATGAGCGAAGGGGTACTTGATCACGTGGTGAAAGTCTTCACTACTTGATCGTCGAGCCTCTTAAGCCTAGATCGCTAAGGAAATACCCAATATATTTGTATTCCTAGCCTTAACTTAAGAGGAAGGTGGTCGATCTGCCCTTTTTATGTGCAGATCGACGGATTTCACAAAAATCCACCTAGAGTTCCCAAGGGGCGCTTAGATCAGATCAACCTCCCAATAGCCTTTACGAAAAGGGGCCGCTGACACAGCGGGAGAAGTTGAGGACGAGTTCTGCGGAACTTTACATCTGCCGGTGGGCCAAAAAGTGCACTACGTGCTCCCGCCCGGGACGTGTAAAGGTGCGTATGCAATGAAAGGGAGGAGCAAAGTTATCACGCCGTCCCAATCGATGATCTAGTTTATCGGACGCAAAAAGAGAACTCTATTATTCCTTAAATCCTAAAATTAACCGATTACCTAATATCGACCAATCAACTCTACCCATCCTGATATGCATCATTCGTATCTCGCTTACCATCATGTACCTGTACCCTGCGTCGCAGCCAGTCTATGAGTTATGAGTTATGAGTTATAGGCCATAAAACGGGCACGGTGGAACGCTAATCCTACGAGTTATCTGAGGTTATGAGTTATCAGGATATGAGTTATCCGACGACCGTACTAAAAAGTACGAAATGCAAATTGCTAACTGAACAACTAGTCCTACCTAATTTTAATAATTAAAATATAAGTAGACTATTTGAACACACGCTTTTCCAACACGTGCGCCGTCCTCATGGCCATCTTCATCTTCACATTATGGAAAACCATGTAGTCCTTCCGTTTTCCCTCTCTCTTCCATCGCAAAGGTTTCCTTTCTACTTCACGATATTTATATGGAATAAAATAATAACGAGATCAAATTGCAATATACCGCACGACCTGTTTGTTGCAACTACTTGAAGTGCCGCGACTGTTGCAGTCGCTCACGTAAACTCTCGAGCTGGGCGCTCGTCGTGGATGGACGCGAGCCAGGAAGCGCCGCGCCGCGATGAGCTGTAAAGTCATGAAACGACGAAAAGCTGCGTCCACGAGGCGCCGTCTTTCCCGGCAGTGCGGACACGGTGGATGCGGAATCCTTCAAGGGAAACAAACGGCGAGCGAGCGAGTCGCGCGGATGCGTCGGACTAGGAGCAACATTTCCACGCTCCAACGGGTTCACAGGACGTGGAGCCATCGTACGAGGCGCATCGGCCTGCGCGCCCGTCGATTCTCCCACCTCTTTCCCTTCCTTTCTCTCCTCTTCCACCAGTTTCCGCACTATGGATGTCGAGGGAATATCCTTTAGTGCTGTTTCCAACACACCTGGCCGCGTCTTGCGCAGACTCGAGGCCAAAATGCCCAAGGCGGACCGCATCGTTTCATTCGCGAGATCCACCATCATGACTTCGGCGCGCGGTAACGTCGAAAAGAAGCCATGCAGCTGCATCAGGACACCAAACACGTCAATGCCTTCAAACGGCGTGAGCAACGTCGCTTGCACCGTCGAGAGTTTCAATAGAATGCGACCCACGAGCTGATCCAGTGAATCTTCCTTCAGCAAATGCTTCAAGGTATCGTTGCGATTGTACTCGCCCACGTCATTGTGCACCAAGCGTTGCAACAGATTAATCACGGACGGATACACGTCTCCTGGTTTCGCTCTTTCTGTCAACTTGCGCAGTGCCTTGTACAGCGCCTTGTACACCATCAAGTAGCGATTCTCGTCCGGGGTCAAGTGCAGCTCACTCACTGGTACATTTGCTTGTTGTGCCACCTTTTCGAGCCGTGGATCCTTCGAGCACAATTCCAGCAACACGCGCTCGACCGTGTACCGCTGCATACTCGTGACAGCGTCACTATTGAACACCACCGTGAGCGTCGTGAGACTTATGGCCAAAATGTACATTTCCGGACGTTTCTCGACATTGCCCGCGTAAAACGCACCGTGGATACACTCACAAAGCGCCAGCACAATCTCATTCACATACGAGTGGAGAAACGCCACTTCGGACGGCTTGGATGGACGCGTGAGAATGGCATACAATCCTTTTAACGCATTTCCGCCTTCCTTGTACGCTTGCGAGCCCGCAGCCACCATTCCTTTCGATGACGCGTCCACGAGCTCCGCAATCGGACGAAGCAATAGGTCTTCAATCGCTTGACTCGGACGCGACGTCTCCTTTTCAACCTCGTCCGGTGGCAAACTCATGTCGATATCATCGTCCCCTTGGACACTCTCCACTTGTTGTTCCGTTGCCGTCTTTTCGGAGTGGCACTTGCCGACGTCGACGCACGTCCAAAGCCAAACCCTTGTCGCGAACGCTGAGAAACGGACGAACCACTTTCCTTTGCTGTCGCGACATTACTTGCAGGTAAGTGTTTCAATCGTGCATTGACGAGATCCATGCCTTGTTGCGTCGTTATGCCCACAAAGCGAAAACACTTGTCGACATGCTCGCCATCTGTCCGTAGATACACAGCCACGAGGGTATTTATGGCACTCTCGCGCAGCTCTTTTTCATGCGCGACCATGTACGTGGCCACTTCTTTAATGCATTTTCGGCCCACGACGTGATACCCTTGGCCACTCACCATCCATTCCACGAGATCAATGCACTCACATCGACTCTTCATATTCTTCGACGAGTTGAAACACTCGATCAAATACGGCACATACTTTTCAAGCGCAAACACGTCCACCACGAGCTTCATGACAGCGCGAAAACGCACACGAAAGCGGAGCTTCGACTGGCCACTCTCGTGGAGCAAATACGGCAACACGATCGCGGCTTCCACGTCATCCAACTGGTACCCTCGCGTCTTGAGCAGGCCAAACAGTTTGATAAGCATTTCCAGTAACTTGGCGAGCGCTTGCACGTTATTGTCCACGATCCGAAGCGTACACCACTTTAGCACGAGATCCAGCGACGCAATCACTTCGTCTGCTTGCTGGACCATGCACAACGTCAATGTATCCATGGCAGCCAACATTCCTTTCTCTAACGATGGAGCAAAGAGCTTGGCATGAAACTCAGGCGACACCCACGGCTTCCACTCTGCTTCCAGTTCACTCTTGCGCATACTCATTTCACTCGGCGATGTGGTCTCAAAGATCCAGCGATTCGACTGGCCTCGACTGAGCCGCGCTGCTTTCGTCGTGCTCAGCTTGAGCAACGGTGCAACCTCCTTCTCCGTCAGCGACGTCGACGTCAGCGTCGATTCCAACGATCCAGGACGTACGAGACGAGATTTGACAGGCGTCCCCGCCGCTGCACTAGCCGCTCGTTTACGAATGCCACTCGTTCCCGTTTCTCCATGACCAGCAGTCGATGGAACCACACGAGGTGACGTCGCGCTCGAACCACCACTTGGACGCCCTGCCTCCGTGGCTTCCACGGCTTCACACACTTTGGACAGCAGTGGCTTGAGTGCGCGCATGGCCGCCGGTTTCATGTCGCGACAGCCCGTTGTCATGACCGTCTCTTTTCCCACCGCTTTCATCACTTCGACGAGCAATTGCTGCGCTTTCTCGCGCGTGTCTGACGACTTGTCCATGAGAGAGTGGACCGTTGGACCGACCAAGCACTGGAGATCGAGTTTTTCGCACTGGCGCACATGTTCCGCGGCCCAGGTTAGCAATTCCGCGCGCCCTACTGCATTCCACAGCCCTTCCGACAGCGGCACCAGCAGACTCTCGACACACGGCGTCGATGTCTTGCCGCTATGACGCACCCACTGATGCAGCGCGTGAAGAGCCGCGGCTTGCATGACCTTCTTGTTGTCGGCCACGCCACCAATTACACTCGGTCCAAGCAGCTTTGACATCTTGGCAATCTCGGGACCCACACTCGTCGCGACCGTCGCCAACACATTCGCCGCCTTGACCTTGAGATTTGCGTTCGCATCACTTAGACGAGCTTTCAAGAGCCGCACCACGTCTTGCACTGGACGCGTAAAGGCAATGGCGCAGCCCGTACGTTCACAAATGGCTTGGATCGTGTCCAGGGCTTCACTGCGCTGTTTCCACGCCCCTTTGTCGCTCTCGCTCTTTAACTTGTCCAAGAGCTCCTTGGTCACGTGACTACTCACATCCACGCGACCAAAGAGAGCTGCCGGATCGTCGCGAGACGGCGTGGCGTCCTCCTGGTCTTTCACTCGTCGCTTGACACTTGTCTGCGCCTTGGCGGGATCATACCCTGCCTTGTCAAACGCAGCCTTGACCGTCTCTGCTAACACTGGTTTCCAGCTTTCGCTGCGAGTACATGCCGCTTAGCAAGGCAATCGCGGCACTCCGAACCTTGGGAATCGACGAGTCTAAGCCTTGGGGTCCCTTTGCATACTCCATCAACGCGCGTGGATGGCACATTCCGACACCAAAGCCCTGGACACTATCCAGTAGCACTACCAGCGCCTCCAAATGCGCCAGCGGCAAGCGGACATTCGGTATCGACGCCATCAGACAACCCATGGTATACGACGGACTCGTGGCTTCACACAAGCTCAAGATCAAATCATGCACCGCCTTGTTCGCCTTCTTGTCGCCAATCTTTTCATATGCACGCGGCACAGACGCTGCGAGGAAATGGACCTGTCGCCGTGGCGGCAAACGTCCCGACGGCTTCAAACGCACTCTTGAGCACGTTGATATTGCTGTCCTTGAAATCTTTCACGTGCTTGCAAGTACAACGTCAAGGCCTCAATCACGCGCGCACTCAGCGCACTCGCATGCGATTTCGCAAACTCTTCGAGTTTCTCAATGGCTCCTTTGCGCTCCATCCACTTGGAACTGGCAAAATCTTGCTCGATTGCATTCCAGTGCTCGAGCTCGAGCTCGACGAGAATCGTCTCGGCTTCTTCAGTGGTCAACGAGATCGCTACGGGGGTAAACTCCGAGCTCCCGCCACCACTGGCAGCTGTCCCAGGCTTCATTGCCACAGCTTTTGCACCAGCGCGTCCTGCAGCAGGAGGTTTCAGTCCAACCCGAACAGGTGGTTCCAGCCTTTTTCTTCAACGACGGCCGACGGGTCGAACAGGCAGCACCAGCATCCGCCATTTCAACGTCTACAAAGTCTAGTTCCACTGCTTTCGTCTGTCCAATGCTCGAGCGGCTCGTCGCACTA
>CM047587.1:5600387-5618067 GCA_026184515.1 Peronosclerospora sorghi | reverse complement strand
CTCTCGCATACATTCGAGCACTGCTCGAAGGTGTATCAGATGCGTCTTAACATCAGACGAGTCGCCTTCCGCACGACTATGGACGAATATATCGTCGAAGTACGTCTGAGCGTACTTCCTATGAGGGCGGAAGAGTTGAGTCACCAAGCGATTGAAAGTCGCTGGTGCATTTGAAAGCCCCTGTGGCATAACTAGACACTCCCTCAGCATGCCACTAGGCGTGCTGACCGCTGTAAGCGGAATATCGGATGCTCGCATGAGCACCTGATAATACCCGTCCACCAGATCTAAGGCACTGTATACAGTACAGCCCGCCATATTGCTCTGGAGGACATCCTTCCGAGGAATCGGAGTCTGCATGGGTACCGTGGCTGCATTCAGCTTGTTGTACGCATGCACAATGCGCCACTTCCGTTCGGTTTACGAATACAAAAAGTGGGAGATTAGTGAGGAGACTTTCTCTCCCGTACCATCGCTGCCTCTTCTTTTCCTTTGAAGAATGCGTCGATGACGTCGCATTGATCCTTGGGGAGAAGCCACTGCCTAGTGACGCAGTATTTGGTTCCAGGAACCAAATCAATTTCATGTCGGACTCCCCGATCCGGTGGTAACCCCATCGGCGGGTTGTCACTAATGGCATCTCCAAATTCCTTTGACAAGGAATGGTAAGGGTCCTTAGGATCCGCAAGGATATTGAGGCCGCTTCGGGCATTTAATGCCTGTTTAGTTTCACCAAAACTGACTCGTCCATCGTGGATGAGGAGTTCAAATCCTCTTCCGAACGCAACACGACGACCTCGTCGATTTCATCTGCTGTCAAAGAAGTCTCAAACTCGTTGAAGGACATCTATTCCAACGACAACAGTTCGCCTACCCCAGGCAACCGTTCCAGGATTACGCCTTCTGTGACAACACCTGTCACACTATTCAGCATCTTGTAGTACTGCTGACTACTGGCCTCTGGACTCATCCCGACACCCATATGGGGGAGTCAATTGCCCCATCTATTGGAAGCGCCAAGCGCCTATCCACAGAGGTCTCTACCTCTACCACCGGTGACTCGCCGGTCTCACCTATAACGGCGTGATCGGAATGATTTCCGACGTGCGAAAGAGACGAACTCCGGGTCTCTTCGCTTGGAAGCGCCTCACGCTTAACCACAGGGGTCTCTACCCCTATCACTGGAGTCGCAACTTTTTCGCCGGACACGGCGTGGTCGGAATCAATTCCGACCTGTAGAAGAGACGAACTTCGGGTCTCTTCTCTAAGCGCCTCGCGCTTACCCACAGAGGATTCCACCTCCATCACTGGCGACTAATCAGTCTCGCCTATATCGGCGCGGGCATTAACCGCCGAATCCCCCTCGTTAAGGAGCTCTTCCTTAACGCCATTGGGAATGATCATTTCAGACATCCCAATCTCTGGCATCTCACGCCAGAATCGCTTTTGCGATCGAGAAAAGGTGGGTTCATGACTCGCCAATGCTTCACCCGACCGCGGGTGCGTTGAGCCAATGGACTTAGACTTCCAGCCTATCCATGGCTCGTGGAGTTCCATCCACTTCATTCCCAGAATGAGGTCATACCTCGAGTCCAAATCCAGGACTAGGCAACGTTCTAAGCTGTCGAAGTCTGCAAACTTCAGCTTAAGGTCAATCGAGACCTTGGGTACAGAAACCTGTACGCCCGTCGCAAGACGGATCGTGACAACGTCACGATAACGTGCCTCTAGGGCCTCGGCATACAGCCGACTCTTCTCAACAGAAGCCCGTCTGACATGATTGTCAGACGCCCCAGAGTCTATCAAGACTCTCCAAGGCTTATCAAAGCCTTTCACGTCCGCAAGGACTACCAGCAAACCTGGCTGGTACACCAACTGGGTGCTAGAAAGCACCGCTTCCCTCGGGGCTTTGTGCTGTCGTCCCCTACCCTGGGGCTTAACAGCACTGAGGGGTCTCCCAGTAGGGCGCCCCGCACCTACTGGGAGCCGTCGTTTCCCGACGGCTTGGACAAGGGCTTTTTCCCCACCCTTTGCTCTTTTAAACAATATCTCGCTGGGGATTTTTCGGACATCTGTTCTTCAGATGATCCATGCTCCCACACTGGAAGCATCTCAGCGGTCCTTGCCGCTGCAACATTGCAAGGAGCTCTTCTCCGAAGCCCTTCGGAAAGGAGTCAGAGTGACTCTTAGCGGGAGGTTTCTCCTCCGCTTCGACCTGACTCAGGTCCATGGGCTCATGACCCCCCTTAGAGGGGCGAAAGTTTCTCTCGGCGTTGAACGCCATCTTGAACGCCTCCCCCAGGGATTGGGGTCGGCATCGGAAGAGCTCCGAACGTGCTGGCTCTTCTCTCAGGCCTCCCATGAAGACGGGGATGGACACATCGTCCGAATACGCTTTCGCGTACATCCCTGCCAACAGGGTCTTCAGTCCTTGGACATATGTCTCCAAGCCCCTAGTGCCCTGACGGCACCTCAAAAACGCCAGCTGATTCTGGAGAACCAGATCAGGCGTTGAATACCTGTCCATAAACTTTCGCTTAAGGACTCCCCAGTTCGGGAACAAGGTCGTGACCGAATCCTGACACGTAAACGCCCATGTACGGGCTTTGCCCGTAAGATGGGTCAGTGCAAGTCCCACTTGCAGGTGATCCTAGATCACTTTCGCGGTGTCGAATGCGGTTTCAATCTCTCGAAGCCACACATAAAGGTTTTCACCTTTCTCGCGGTGGATTCCTTTATCTTAAAGGACATCGGAGGGCGCACCGCCGTAGACGCGGGATAACTCCCGCGAAGACTCGCCCCATGGGCGATAAGGGCATTCACCCTTTCAAGCACGGCATCGAGGCCATGCTCCACTAGATGGCGCATGCCATCCTCACCCAATATGGGTAACAGCCTTTTAAAGGCTTCCTGTTGGACGGGGGTTAGCTTACCCCAATCGTCCTGATCCATCCCTTGCAGAGGATGTTGATCACCAACACAGGTGTTGGATTGACTACAAGTGCTACCAGATGTAGCCGGGTGCGTACACGCACGGTGCGGCTACCGCACAGAGGAAGAATTTCCTTTAAGCGGCGTTCGCCGCTACTTAGCCGATACGCCCTTATAAAAGGGCTTAGTAGGAGAGAGCTCTCCTACTCGGGGCCAAGATTCCCGGGGTGGCTTACAGATAGCTTTCGCTAACCCTTGTAACAAGACTTCCCTTATAAAGGGAGGTAGCGTAAGGGAGAACTACCTTGAGCTACAATACTCACCGCGCGCGCGACCGGGCGTGGTCGTGCGCCTAGCTCCGCTAATGCCTTAACGGCAAGGCTCCCATACTAAGGGTGTAGGTAAAGGGAGGGCTCCCTCTTACCTACGACACTCACTGCGCGCGCCACCGGGCGTGGTCGCTCGCCTGCACTTTAGAGTGAAATGTAAACTGAATATATTTAATATGTAATTAGCCTAAATTAATTTAAACTAATATAAACTATATGTAATACTAAGTAGAATATTCCTAATTCGTACCTAGCTAAAATGTGGTGTACACACCTGTGTACTGACACGTGGATGGCTGACACACCACCACACCAAGGGCCCATGCCCTGATTGGTTAAAATAACCAAAGGTTCGAAGCCTTTCAACCCGGCCAATACTGACCTCAACCGTGGTGTACTCATGTACACCAACACTCAATGTAACCCGAATGTAACCCCGTTACAACCCCTGTGGTTAAGCGCGAGGCGCTTCCAAGCGAATAGACACGAAGTTCGTCTCTTTCGCACGTCGGAAATGATTCCAACTACGCCGTTATAGGTGAGACCGGAGAGTCACCGGTGGTAGAGGTAGAGACCTCTGTGGATAGGCGCTTGGCGCTTCCAATAGATGAGGCAATTGACTCCCCCATCTGGGTGTCGGGATGAGTCCCGAGGCCAGAGTCAGCGGTACTACATGATGCTGAATAGTGTGACAGGTGTTGTCACAGAAGGCGTAAGCCTGGAACGGTTGCCTGGGGTAGGCGAACTGTTGTCGTTGGAGGAGATGTCCTTCAACGAGTTTGAGACTTCTTTGAAAGCAGATGAAATCGACGAGGTCGTCGTGTTGCGTCCGGAAGAGGAGTTGAACTCCTCATCTACGATGGACGAGTCAGTTTGGTGAAACATAACAGGCATTAAATGCCCGAAGCGGCCTCAATATCCTTGCGGATCCTAAGGACCCTTACCATTCCTTGTCAAAGGAATTTGGAGATGCCATTAGTGACAACCCGCCGATGGGGTTACCACCGGATCGGGGAGTCCGACATGAAATTGATTTGGTTCCTGGAACCAAATACTGCGTCACTAGGCAGTGGCTTCTCCCCAAGGATCAATGCGACGTCATCGACGCATTCTTCAAAGGAAAAGGAGAGGCAGCGATGGTACGGGAGAGAAAGTCTCCTCACTAATCTCCCACTTTTTGTATTCGTAAACCGAACGGAAGTGGCGCATTGTGCATGCGTACAACAAGCTGAATGCAGCTACTGTACCCATGCAGACTCCGATTCCTCGTAAGGATGTCCTCCAGAACAATATGGCGGGCTGTACTGTATACAGTGCCTTAGATCTGGTGGACGGGTATTATCAGGTGCTCATGCTAGCATCCGATATTCCGCTTACAGCGGTCAGCACGCCTAGTGGCATGCTGTGGGAGTGCCTAGTTATGCCACAGGGGCTTTCGAATGCACCAGCGACTTTCAATCGCTTGGTGACTCAACTCTTCCGCCCTCATAGGAAGTACGCTCAGACGTACTTCGACGATATATTCGTTCATAGTCGTGCGGAAGGCGACTCGTCTGATGTTAAGACGCATCTGATACACCTTCGAGCGGTGATCGAATGTATGCGAGAGAATAAGTTATATGCAAAAGCATCCAAGTGTATCTTTGGTGCTGAGGAAATTCCTTTCCTCGGATGCTTCATCGGTAAGGATGGAGTGCGGGCGGATCCCGCGAAGGTGAAAGCCATTGTAGAGTGGTCTTCGCCTGTAAATCTTAGAGATTTACGGATGTGGCTTGGATTAGCCAACTATCTCCACAAGTACAGCGAGAACTACGCTGAAATGGCGAAGCCATTGACCGACCTTCTTAAGAAGGATGTTGATTGGTGTTGGAAAACTGAACACCAAAACGCTTTTGAAGCGGTTAAGGGGATCTTGTTAAAAGCTCCTGTTCTTGCTCTCCCAGACTCTGGGAAACCATTTAGTGCCGTCTGCGACGCCTCCGATTTCGCAATCGGATGTGCTTTGTTACAAGCAGACGATGCAGGAAGGGAACGCGTAATTGCGTTTGTGTAATGGGGTGCCATTACATAATTGATATTCAAGTGAAATATCACAGTTGAATTTCAGACGCGTTAGCTGAAATTCAAATAATATATTGTAAGTTATTATAATCTACGAAGGAAAAGTTTATTCGGTATAAATACCGAATTATGCAGGTTAACTAATAGTACAGTTAGTTTAATACTTGATATTATTATATTAGTTAGGTAATTACTATACTGCTAGCCGCTAACCACCCATTTAATAAACACTCTTAATTTTGCGTTCTAACCAACAAGTAAATATTTATATTTACTTTTAGTATAGGATTAGTTGTCATCAACTAATCCTACCCCTCTTATATTGCGCGCTTCCTCGCACAACACAGTGTAAGCCCGTAACAGGATCAGTCCTGTTACACCTGGTGGCACTTTGCGGTCCGTCTTAACGATCACAGTTCCGTTCCGTTAGTCAACTAGAGGAGCGAAGATTAAGACCCACTCGGCATCATGTCGCGAGACATGGCGCCTGCCGAGCGAGAGAGAACGCTGGAAGTGGTGACGAAACACTTCCCCACTTCTCGTCGCGTAGTAAAGACGCGACGGTAGAAATGGTTCGGTCCATGAGGACGAACATCATTACCTTCCTCCTGGGTAAGTCCCCGGAGGAAGTGATAGAGGTGGTGAATCGCTTTAGGCGAAACCACCTAGAAAAGCCAGCACGGCCCGCGCAAGAGGCAGCGCGGACCGCACCTGCACCTGCAACGCATAGCGTTAAAGTGGTAAAGGCGCGAGTACCTCCCTTTACCGGCGAAGGAGGCGAGCCCCTTCGTAGATGGTTCGCAGACGTGGAAGATGCCATCTCTGCGCAAAATATTGTTGACGAACGTCAACAGGCGTACTTCGCCACAACATGTCTGGGCGGCAGAGCCACTGATGACTCTGCGTTCCTTACTTATAAGGAATTAAAAGATGAGCTAAAGCTCAACTTTGAAGCTCCAGAAATGGAGCTAAGTAGTCGGCAGCAGTTCATGGAACTCCGGCAAGGTAAGCTTGACCTTAAAGATTACGCTCAGAAGACGCAATATTTGCTGTCAAATATTGTGTATGAGACGGTGCCCCCTGCTATGCAGGTCACTGGCTTCATGAAGGGACTCAATGATGGTACCGTCAAACAGAGTCTCTACCGGAACCCTCCAGAGTCTCTAAGGGATGCCATTGATATGATCATCCGTGAAGAGTTCAGCATGCGATCAGCGTCATCGCATGCTGGGTACAGCCGAAGGGCTCAACAGCCCTTCGCTTTTGACATGCCGCAACAGCATGTCAACAAGCAGCAGTCGGGCAGACGAAGTTCACACTTCGTCTCAAGAAACAGCCACCCGCGCCAGAGCATGGGCGGTGGATATCCAGAGCCGATGGACCTATCGGTTTCGGTTGCTTCGAACACGAAGTAACCGAAATTTAAGAAGAATATTCGCTGCAATCGATGCGCGAAAATGGGGGCATTTTGCCCATGAGTGTATGGCACCGCGTCCAGTGTCACGCAGTAAGCGGACGGAACCGTCCGCTGCACGGAGTCACCAACAGGGACATCACCCTGTTGGTGCAAAAAAACGTAAATCACCAGTAGGGGCTGGGCGCCGTACTGGGAATCTTATCCCACATGCCGACATAGGGCATGTGAGGGTAATAGCCCCAGACGGGACTATGTCCTGTCAAAAGGTGCAGGGTGATGATAAGCCTCTTATCACCCTGGGGGTTAAACCGCACGGGAGAGATGTCCCCATGCGAGCTTTGTTTGACACAGGAGCGTCAAACAATTTCGTTAGAACTCAGAGTCTAACGCTGTTGAGCTTCGTGGAGGTAGAAACCCCACGAAGTATGTTGTCAGTCCGGTTAGCAACAGGTGCAACCGTGACTATTCCAAAGCGTGTGATTAAAACACGCTTCTAGTTGAATGAACTGTCATTCGAGGATGAATTCATCGTCCCCGATTTAGATGACAAGTTCGATGTGATACTTGGAATCCCATGGATGTCCAAGTTTAAACCTTCGATCGACTGGGTTAACCTATCGATCGACTGCGGCGGACCCACAGAATCTGATCACCCTGTGTGTAATCCGGCTGTATCAGAAGATACAACCGCAGCGTCGAACAGTCTGATGGATAGAGATGGCACCACCAGGTCTATTCCGACACGATCAGCGGAAGGTATCTCCGCTGGTGAGAGTCCAGAGGGATTACCACACACAACAGAAGATTCGTTGCGTGTTGGAGAGAAACATTCCACGGGTGATAAAGACCACCGTGAGAATGAAGTGATATCCACGGTGGGAAACACCCACCGTGAGAATGAAAAAGTATCCACAGAGGGAAACACCCACTGTGCGACCGAAGGTTCCAACACGATGAAAGAATTTCGTGTTGATGATAGTGAACTCACGTTCGAGTGCAATCGTTAGCACATGTGGTGGAGTCAAGTTCGAAATCGAATACATTTGTATCGACAACCTGACCACCACCATCGTTCCCAGCCTTCCAACTTACGGGGGGGGGTACCCCGCGGACCTCCATTCGAAATCTGGTCCGACCGTCCGCTGCTGGCAGACGACCGGTCATCATCCAAAGACACTTGGTCCGATTCACTTAAGTTCATCTCACCTTGTGTACCCGATGGAATGGGCTAGTTACACACTCGGTGGATCGGGATCGCAGATCGATCTGATTCGGTCTTGAATATGAGACCGTTCTGGCTAGATGTACCTAGGTCGGAACTCTTCACCCCAGGTACGTACAGACCAGAAACACTTCCAAAAGATAAATTCCAATAGGTCGATCGTCCAAACGATCTAGACCTGACCAATACGAAATAATAGAGGGTAGACCAATCAACCGGTCTAGCCCCTGACCAATATGAGAGAAGACCAAAACCGGTCTAAGCTCCAACCAATGTTACAATGAGCCAAAATGTCCACGTGAAGACCCAATATGCCCGTGAAACTCCACAAACGATATCTCCACGTAAAGACCAATCCAGTGAATAGCACGTTCCAAACGTACTTGACTTAAACTTGAGGAAGTCGACGAATGTGTGCTCCCGTCGAGGGACTTACGGCTAGCCACATGCGCGTGTGGCGCGTCCAGACCGGGTATAATGAGCTAGAGGGGATTACTCGACCCTCTGCTCCCAAACACTCCGCGGCGGGCGGAAGCGACTGATGCACATAGCAAAGGTTTAAACGACCTCCTGTTGAGGTGTTAGCCCGAAGGCAAAACCAAAAGATTCCAAACGACTTCTTCTCTTTTAGGCAAATCCACAACTCAAACCAATACTACCTCCCTATGGTCCCTAATGTACCCACACAAAATTATGTAAAATACCCAATGTCAGGTGGCTCACCCAAGACTTGCGTTCTTTACACTCCTTGAATCTGATAGGCTAAAAAGCCCCCCTTGTTTAGACCAATCGGAAACTCGACCAACTACCTTGACCAAAAGTGACCAAATTTGTGGTACACTTCACCACACAACTCCGTGGTGGCCAGTGCCCACTTCGTTGCGTTAGCCGAGCACGCGGGTGATAAAGGCCACCGTGTCGCAGAACCGGCGGCCGATCAGACGAGCACATCTGATCGCCAAGAAAATTCTATGGTAGGTAGTGGCCACCATGATGATGAGTATTCTCACACGGTGAAGCGTAATCACCGTGTAGCAGTCAATCAGACGAGTGCGTCTGATTGCATGGACAGTTCCGTCTAGACGATCAACGTCTTGACGCAAATAGAGACCGGATTAGCTACCCAGTCTCTGTTGATGAAACACCCTCCGAAAGAAGGTTCGGAGGTGATGGCTCTTCCAGCGCTAAGATGGAAGAAGTTTATGAGAAACTTGCAGGATGGTCAGATCGAACATATCTGTATCATCGTTGCAACGGATGATGTAGTGGATATTCGTGAACGAATATCCACATTACAAGTGGAAAAAATTGGGAACGAGGTTCCCAATGATCAAACCAAAGTTCAGAGCTTTGAAGCGCAGAGCTGGGAGTCGCTTAAAGCGAACTCCCCATTTTATGAGGTACTCGAGAATACGCTGACGTATTCCCAGAAGAAGTACCTAGCGAGCTCCCTAAGGATAAGGGAACTCGTCATGAGATTGACCTCGTGCCAGGCACGAAGTATTGTGTCACGCGGCAATGGCCGTTGCCACGTGATCAAGTAAAAGAGATCGACGAGTTTTCGAAGCTCGTCGTAAAGCAGGCGAAGTGCGGGAGTCTATCTCACCGCACTCAACCCCCCCTTTTGTGTGAAAAGTCCACAGGTGAGTGGATTATCGTTCACGCTTACAACAAGCTGTACGCAGCGACGGTACCGGCGCAGACGCCGATACCGCGAAAAGATGTCATCATTGATGGCATGTGCGGGAGCACCATCTTTAGTGATCTTGATCTAAGAGATGGATTTTATCAAATCCTAATGCGTGAGAAGGATATCCCTCTCACGGCGGTAAGAAACCCAAGCGGCATGCTTTGAGAGTGGCTTGTTATGCCGCAGGGGCTTCGAAATTCCCCTGTTACGTTTAACAGATGCGTAACGCATCTATTACGCCCGGTGCGAGAATTCGCACCGAGTTATTTCGATGACGTGTTCATCCATAGTAAGGGTAAACACGATAAAAGCGATGGAGATGTCCATAGGGATCATCTACGTCGAGTGTTAGAGCTTATGCGTAAGCATGAGCTCTATGCAAATCTAAAGAAGTGCACCTTTGCTGCACCTGAGATACCCGTTCTTGGATGTTTTGTGGGCAAGAACGGGGTGCGCTCTGATCCAGAAAAGATCAGGGTGATCGTTGAATGGCCTACGCCAAACAACGTTAAGGAACTTCGAAAGTTCCTTGGGTTGGCAACATATTCGTGCAACTATGCTGGGCTAATACGACCTATTTCTAAATTGCTTAAGAAAGATGTTGAATGGCATTGGGATACCCAATGCTAAGATGCTTTTGATGCAGTCAAGCAAAGCTTGACTGAAGTGCCTGTCTTGGCTATAGCCGATATCGAGCGTCCGTTCCACGTCGTTTGCGACGCGAGCGATTTCGCTATCGGCTGTGCTTTGATGCAGCGTGATCACAATGATCGTGATCGCGTAATCTGCTATCAATCGCGTCAGTTGCTCCCAGCCGAGCTCAACTATCCAGTGCATGACAAGGAACTCCTTGCCATGAAGTATGCACTTGCCAAGTTTCGGATCTATCTCTTGGGAGATAGACCGTTTGTGGTTTACACGGACCATGCGTCGCTACGCACGGCCGTGAATTCACCACACATTTCTCAAAGAATGGCTCGATGGCTGTAATTCTTTGCTGAATACAACTTTACGGTTGAATACAAACCCGGAAAGTTGAACGTGATAGCGGATGCGCTATCACGAAGGCCCGATTACGAGACGAAACCGTCCGTAACCGAAGGTGCCAGTGCAAACGCGATCCGTTGCACTGCTTTGTCGTCGTCAATTATACGACAAGTACGCGAGGCGTACAAAACAGACGAGGAGACACGTCTGTTGATTGATTACTTAAGTAATCAATCAAGTGAGAAGCGCGACGAACTCCCAGAGTTCCTCCGCGCTTGCTTGCATCGATATCGACTGCACGATGGTCTGCTGCTTTACAGCACAGACCAAAAAGATGAAAGTCCCATCGTCGTTCCAAACGACGATGATCTCAAACATCAAATTATGTTTGAGTATCATGATGCACCGATTTCGGGGCATCAAGGTCGAGAGAAGACATACGCTTCTCTCGCACGTGACTTTTACTGACGAAACCAGTACAAGTGGGTACGGAAATACGTACGCGCTTGCGAGATTTGCCAGCGCGTTAAGCCTGCGCAGTCTGCACGGGCTCCGCTGCAATCTCGGCCGGTTCCGACAGAGTGTTGGAAGTCCATTTCAATGGACTTCGTATTCGGTCTTCCACCCGACAATAGTCGGAAGACCGGAATAGTGGTATTTGTAGATTGTTTCAGTAAGATGGTACATCTTACTGCAGTATCAGCGAACGTAACCGCCGCTCAAACAGCGCGGACATTCGTTGATACGGTATTCCGTTTGCACGGAATGCCGGAAGACATTGTCTCGGATCGAGATCCGAGATTTACAGGACGTTTCTGGAAAGAAACGTTCTCATTGTTGGGAACCCAGTTGCAGATGTCAACTGCGGACCATCCGGAAACGGATGGGCAGACGGGACGGGTTAACCGCGTTCTCGGAGACACGTTGCGATCATACGCACATGCCTTTGAACAGTGGAGTGACTATCTGCCACTCACTGAATTCGCGATTAACAATTCGGTGCATGCTTCAACTAAGCATACACCGTTCTACGTGAATGCCTTAAGGCATCCACGAACCCCAGCTTTACTTGGCGGTACGCCAAATCTAAGTGGGGGAGGGACCCGCTCAAATTTTGATCGAGTCAATGCGCAAGTTGCAACTGCAACTTGTGAACAAAACGATGTCCCTTCTACTGAAAGTACAGTAGAAGCAGAAGCAGCTTCAAATGAAACTGAAGCTGCATATGATGAATATGTGTCTGCAGCAATGGCTGCAGACAATGAAGACAACGCACCTACTGCTGATAAAGCAGTAGATGAATTCGTATTACAGCGCCAAGCTGTAATACGCTATATAAAAGATGCACTTACCTCTGCTTTTGATAAGCAGAAGCAAAATGCAGAAAAGCAAGGAAGGAAGAACAAAAACTCCTTTCGGAAAGGCGAATTGGTATTATTAAGTACTACCAATTTGCCTATACATGCAATAAGCAACTTCCCTACACGGAAGTTGCTTCCTAAGTACATTGGACCTTTCAAGGTCCAAGAGATTCGGGGGAATGCCTATAATTTAGAAATTCCCACAGCAATGCGGCTCCACCCAACATTCTATGTTGGGCGGCTCAATCCGTATCATTCGTCTTCGTCTTACGACGAGATAAAGAACCACGGAAGATACCGTGCTTCTCCAAGTCTCCCAAGAGAGACTTGTAATCGGCTTCCAGCCGTTGATGAGCAGAGCGGAGAGGCATTACCTCCGCCTTCGACTGCTCAAGACCAGCCTTGTGCCGATCTAGCTCTTCCTTACAGCGGGAAAGCTCGATGTACAGAAGATCATTCTTCTGCTGAAGGGCAGTGTGCGCCCCGAGGATGTCGCGGAAATTCTCGCGAAGAGACCGATATGCCTTCACAGAGTGAGACATATCGCTGCTCAAGGAGGAACAACCCTCCTCGAGTTTGCGGAGCGAAGAACCATGCTCCGCAACAACAACGGCGAGGGAATTCTCAACCTCCGCCGCCCCTGATCGATAATCAGAGGAATAAGCGATACATTCTCGAGCGCTTGATCTCGAAGCACTCGGTTCCTTCTAAGAAAGGGCAGCGTACCGAGTACTTAGTACGCTGGCTGGGTTACCCCCAAGATGTTGACTCTTGGGAGCCGATTGAGGTTCTGAGGGCCGACGCTCCAGATCTTTTAACTGAGTTTAAGAAGGAGTCTCAAACTCATAATGCGAAGTAGCATCAACACTAGGTGTTGATGCATTTAGGGCATCGATTAAGCCCTGAATTTCGGCGGGTACGGGAAAACCACCGTACCCCCGCAACTCCTCCTCTGACAGACGAGGAGCGCCCTGCGGACACCGCAGGCAAACGAGGTGAGAAGGGACACCACAGTTCAACCCTTCTTTGATGCAAGCAAAATGGATGTATCCCATTTTACCTGTTCGCGAGTGCTTTAAAAAGCGCTCGCGCATTACGTGAACTTTATTCACGTAATCATCTGGGCTTTTCTTGTAGTTGTCAACAAAAGCGTTCCAACTCTGAGTCAGGGCGTCTTTATCGTCCCTGTTTCCTCTTGACCCTTTCCGGCTCGAATAATATCGAACCTGAAAAAAAAGAGGTCAATAAAGTACAGACGTATATCGTCTTTACCTCGATCGAATCGACGTGACTGGATGTCTTCGCAGTCATCCAGCACGTTGATATCGAACAACGCATATTGGCAGTCCCGCTTACGGTGACCGCCACTGTTGGGGGCAATAGCCCAGCCAGAGGTTCGAAACCCCACTTTGTACGGAACATGTGGTTCCGTACGATGATACGCTTCAGAAGCGGCAGGCGCCGCTTCTGTTCGAGCTCTTTTAGCAGGCGTAGCACTGCCTGCTTTAACACGACGCGCCGGGGTTAAATCACCCCGACGTGGAGAAGTACTTGGTCCAGGTGGGGATCTGCGTTCCCGCAACCACATGTGATAATCATTGTCGCTGTCATAGCTGACAGCGACACCAGAGTCATCATCGCTGTTAAGCGATGAGCACCTAGCGAGTTTCGACTCGCTAGATGCTTTCGTGGGGACAGCTGTGCCCCAATCACTTTTTTCGGAGTCACAACTGTCTTCGAACATGGAAGAACCCTTCCTGGCAACACACCATTCGGGGGTTGTCATCGTGCGAGATGTTGCATTAGCAACATCTCCCTGTTTCTTGCCAGATTCCGCCTTAGCAGCATCTGTGGTCTAAGACGGTACGTCTTCCGACCTTTGCGTAGTTGACGCTGCTAATGCAGCGCCACTGTTGTCCCTCAACACCTCAGCACCTAGTGCTGAGGCGGAGGAAGAAGCTCCTTCGACGTTTTTAGCAGCGCTCTTTAGAGCGCCGCCGCGTGCTTTGACCATCGAGTCGATGGTCAATCAGTTGGTAAATGAGAACGACCAACAAGTGCCACCTATGATTGTCCAAAATAAAAATTATTATTGGCCAACCACCTTAAATGGGGGGGTAATGGGGTGCCATTACATAATTGATATTCAAGTTAGAATATCACAGTTGAATTTCAGACGCGTTGGCTGAAATTCAAATAATAGATTATAAGTTATTATAATCTACGAAGGAAAAGTCGATTCGGTATAAATACCGAATCATGCAGGTTAACTAATCGTACAGTTAGTTTAATACTTGATATTATTATATTAGTTAGGTAATTACTATACTGTTAGCCGCTAACCACCCATTTAATAAACACTCTTAATTTTGCGTTCTTACCAACAAGTAAATATTTATATTTACTTTTAGTATAGGATTAGTTGTCATCAACTAATCCTACCCCTCTTGTATTGCGCGCTTCCTCGCACAACACAGTGTAAGCCGGTAACAGGATCAGTCATGTTACATTTTGAGTCGAGGCAGCTTAAAGCTGCGGAACGGAATTATCCCGTTCATGACAAGGAGCTACTTGCAATGAAGTATGCTCTTGTCAAATTTAGGGTTCACCTACTCGGCTCTAAGCCGTTCGTGGTTTATATTGACCACGCGTCCTTACGGACAGCGACAAAGTCGCCTCATCTCTCTCAAATGAAGGCCCGTTGGCTCTCCTTCTTTGCGGAGTACAACTTTGAGGTTTAAGTATAAACCTGGAAAGCAGAACGTGCTTGCAGACGCGTTGTCGCGTCGTCCCGATTACGAGCTCGCTCACGCGACATTCGTCACCACATCTGTGGTGGATCTCATACGCCAGGCGTATGAGAAAGACCCACAATGTACGGCGCTTATCAGCGCGTTAGGTGAACAAGGTCTTGGCTCGTCTGAGCCAAACCTGTCAAGTCGATCTAAAGCTCGTTTACACCGTTACAGGTACTGTGACGGTCTGCTATTTTATAGCACGAGCGCGGAGGACACTCCGCGGGTGGTAGTTCCTCATGATGAGGAACTGAAGTATAGAGTCCTCTTTGAGGGGGTCATTTAGGTCTGGATAAGACCTACAGCGCTTTAAGCGCTTTGTATTGGTGGCCCAACATGTATAAGTGGGTCGGTGCGTATATACGCACCTGTGAGACGTGTCAGAGGGTTAAACCCTCTGCAAGTTCAGCTGCGCCTTTGGTGAGCTTATCTGTCTCAACGGAGTGTTGGAAATCCATTAGCATGGATTTTATCTTCGGTTTTCCGAAGGATAAGGCCGGGAACACCGGCATATTGGTCTATGTAGACCGATTGACAAGATGGCTCACCTGGCGGCGGTGCCAGAGTCCATAGATGGACAAGGAACAGCGAAAGTGTTCCTAGACCGTGTCTTTCGACAGCATGGTCTACCCGATTCCGTTGTATCTGGATCCCCGTTTTACGGGACAATTCTGGGGAGCGTTGTTTAAGGTGCTATGCACCAAGCTCCTCATGTCCACTGCGGATCATCCGCAGACGGACGGTCAAACGGAACGCGTTAATTGAGTTGTAGAGGCTATTCTCCGGAGTTTATGTCCGGATTCTCCAAAGAGTTGGAGTGAGATGCTTCCGATGGTTGAATTTGCTATCAACAATTCGGTACATGCATCTACGGGGTTTACCCCGTTTTACGTGAACGGATTAGTGAATCCGAGGGTTCCGTTGACGCCACGTGTGTGTGGACCAGGGTTGAGGGGGGAGGATTCCCCGATGTCAGCCCTGTATCGGTGCGAAAGCACATCGATAAGTTTTTATCGACGCGCCTTAGTGTCTACGACACGTCTGCGATGCCATGGCGGAAGGCCAAGACAAGCAGAAGGAGCAAACTGACCTCAAGGGGCGGCGCAACGAAAATATATATAAAGTAGGAGAAAGTGTTTTATTAAACGCTAAAAATATTCCTACACATGCAGTTTCAAATGTGTTGCGCAATCAACTGCGCCCCAGATTTGTGGGACCCTTTAAGGTACTAGCCCGAAAGGGCTTATCGTATACCTTGGACATCCCGAAGGTGATGCGTACGCATCCAACCTTCTATGTCGGTATGCTTCAGCCATACCAGGACCCGGAGGCGGGCCCCCTCCTGGAGGAGGTTGGAAAGGCGGATAGCCGTAAGAGCCGTAAGGCACGGCAGGGCGAAGGAAGCCCGAAAGGGCTAAATGCGACCACGAAGCTCCGCAACGGTCGTCTCGAGAGAGGCAAGCCGCCTCTCGAAGCGATCAGTGGCATCCCGCTCATCGCGGCGTCCCTCCTGGATATCATGGATGCGATGGCTGTGTCGATCACAGGCTTCGCGAACCTCACGTCGCAATTGCGCGACCTCCTCCTCCAATGCTGGATACGGAGGGTACTCCACACTTTCATGTGGAGCGGCTGATGGCGCGACGCCATTGTGGTGAAGTGTACCACAAATTTGGTCACTTTTGGTCAAGGCAGTTGGTCAAGTTTCCGATTGGTCTAAAAAAGGGGGGCTTCTTAGCCTATCAGATTCAAGGAGTATCAAGAACGCAGGTCTTGGGTGAGTCACCTGACATTGGGTATTTTACATAATTTTGTGTGGGTACATTAGGGACCATAGCGAGGTAGTATTATTGGTTAGTTGCGATTTTTCCAAGTAGAAGTCTTTTGGTTGCGGATTTTCCAAGTAAAAGTCTTTTGGTCTAGGAATAAGTGGCAAAAAACCTCTTCTGGTCTTGGTCTACACCGCAGCAAGGTGTCGCCGTTATTCTTTTAAAGTACACTAGTCGCCTCCGCTCGCCGCGAAGGGTTTGGGGGCAGAGGGTTGAATTATCCCCTCTTGCCTATTATACCCGGTCTGGACGCGCTGCACGCGCACTTTGGCCATCGGAAGTCCCTCGACGGGAGTACGATTTGGCGATCTCGACACTTTGACTCAAGTACGTTTGGAACGTGCTATTCACTGGATTGGTCTTTACGTGGAGATATCGTTTGTGGAGTTTCACGGATATATTGGGTCTTCACGTGGACATATTGGCTCATTTTAACATTGGTTGGAGTTTAGACCGGTTTTGGTCTTCTCTCATATTGGTAAGGGGCTGGACCGGTTGATTGGTCTACCCTCTATTATTTCGTATTGGTCAGGTGTAGATCGTTTGGACGATCGACCTATTGAAATCTATCTTTCGGAAGTGTTTCTGGTCTGTACGTACCTTGGGTGGAGAGTTCCGCCCTAGGTACACTTAGCCAGCACGGTCTCCGATATTCAAGACAGAATCAGATCAATCTGCGATCCCGATCCACCGAGTGTGTAACTAGCCCACTCCAATGGGTACACAAGGTGAGATGGTCTTAAGTGAATCGGACCAAGTGTCTCTGGATGATGACCGGTCGTCTGCCAGCAGCGGACGATCGGACCAGATTTCGAATGGAGGTCCGCGGGGTACCCCCCCCGTAAGTTGGAAGGCTGGGCACGATGGTGGTGGTCAGGTTGTCGATACAAATGTATTCGATTTCGAACTTGACTCCACCACAATGGTGCGCGTGCCCGAATCACTTGGTGATCGTGGATATCACCGAGAGGTGTCATCAAAGATTGAATTTGAAGATTTGAATTTGGAATAGTTCTGGAGAGGGCGTAAGGAAAGGCTATCACCTTACGTCTTCGTTC
>CM047587.1:5553040-5600287 GCA_026184515.1 Peronosclerospora sorghi | reverse complement strand
ACGGGACAGCTCATGACACGCGCTTACCAGCTCCTCTAAAATTGGTCAAAGCTGGTCAACATGATCGTCGGA
This sequence comes from Peronosclerospora sorghi, assembly GCA_026184515.1. Lineage (NCBI taxonomy): Eukaryota > Oomycota > Peronosporomycetes > Peronosporales > Peronosporaceae > Peronosclerospora > Peronosclerospora sorghi. The sequence continues at coordinate 5,600,215 of CM047587.1, read as the reverse complement.
CTGCCTATCGGCATCAAGCAAGGCACCTATTTCCTTGACGACGCTGGGAGGGATGAGAGCTGAAGACAAACGAGGGTCAAGGCAAGTACAAGACGAAGACCAAAGATGCGCACCTCGTGTTGCCAGGTGGGCCACCTGGGTTCTGAAACGCATGTTTTTGCAAGCATATCCTGCATCTGCGTGTCGGCTTCAGTCTGACGCCCTTCCGATGTTTGAAGTGCACGAGAGTTACGTGGGCTGTCAGACCGAGCCGACCGGACAGGCGAAGCAAGGTGGGGCGACTCGGCGCATAGAGGTTCTGCAAGAACAACAAGAACAAGCGTCAAAGGGAAGCATAAGAAGATCAAGTGCAGTAAAGGCAGTACCTGACGCAGGTGTCGAAGATGTTTGGTCCATGGGGAAGAAGTGTGAGTGACCAAGGTCCAGTTGGTCGAGTGATGGGTGAGTCAGACCGTTATTGTTGTGCGACACGGTCGGACTCAGGGGAGGATGTGGTGAAGTGTACCACAAATTTGGTCACTTTTGGTCAAGGCAGTTGGTCGAGTTTCCGATTGGTCTAAACAAGGGGGATTTTTAGCCTATCAGATTCAAGGAGTATCAAGAACGCAGGTCTTGGGTGAGTCACCTGACATTGGGTATTTTACATAATTTTGTGTGGTACATTAGGGACCATAGGGAGGTAGTATTATTGGTTAGTTGCGGATTTTCCAAGTAAGAGTCTTTTGGTTGCGGTTTTTCCAAGTAAAAGTCTTTTGGTCTAGGAATAAGTGGCAAAAACCTCTTCTGGTCTTGGTCTACACCGCAGCAAGGTGTCGCCGTTATTCTTTTCACGTACACTAGTCGCCTCCGCCCGCCGCGAAGGGTTTGGGGGCAGAGGGTTGAATTATCCCCTCTTGCCTATTATACCCGGTCTGGACGCGCTGCACGCGCACTTTGGCCACCGGAAGTCCCCCGACGGGAGTACGATTTGGCGATCTCGACACTTTGACTCAAGTACGTTTGGAACGTGCTATTCACTGGATTGGTCTTTACGTGGAGATATCGTTTGTGGAGTTTCACGGATATATTGGGTCTTCACGTGGACATATTGGCTCATTTTAACATTGGTTGGAGTTTAGACCGGTTTTGGTCTTCTCTCATATTGGTAAGGGGCTGGACCGGTTGATTGGTCTACCCTCTATTATTTCGTATTGGTCAGGTGTAGATCGTTTGGACGATCGACCTATTGAAATCTATCTTTCGGAAGTGTTTCTGGTCTGTACGTACCTTGGGTGGAGAGTTCCGCCCTAGGTACACTTAGCCAGCACGGTCTCCGATATTCAAGACAGAATCAGATCAATCTGCGATCCCGATCCACCGAGTGTGTAACTAGCCCACTCCAATGGGTACACAAGGTGAGATGGTCTTAAGTGAATCGGACCAAGTGTCTCTGGATGATGACCGGTCGTCTGACAGCAGCGGACGATCAGACCAGATTTCGAATGGAGGTCCGCGGGGTACCCCCCCCGTAAGTTGGAAGGCTGGGCATGATGGTGGTGGTCAGGTTGTCGATACAAATGTATTCGATTTCGAACTTGACTCCACCACAATGGTGCGCGTGCCCGAATCACTTGGTGATCGTGGATATCACCGAGAGGTGTCATCAAAGATTGAATTTGAAGATTTGAATTTGGAATAGTTCTGGAGAGGGCGTAAGGAAAGGCTATCACCTTACGTCTTCGTTCTCGATAAATATGGAGATTTCCGGTCTGGCCTGGTGGAGGACCAGATCGGGATTAATAAAATTTTTCCTCCCCAAATGGCTCCCACCGGAGCCGATCGGGACTATAGCAAGTCCTGCTATAGTCCCGGAAAGGATCAGGACCTTGGTCCTGATCCTATGTATGTGCATAAAAAAGTTGATGGAAAATTAAAAGACGAAAAACACTTGGAGGCTGATCAGAACCATCAGACCAACCTCCCCAAGGTCCCCAAGGTCCCCAAGATTCCCAAACAAAGGTTGGGAATGCCGGCCGACGAAGACGACCTCGAAGAAAAGTCGCAGGTCGGAGATGGAGGCATCACTGAAGAAGACCTAAACAAGATGTATTACATTTTTGAGCTGAAACGATTTGTTCGCTTTGAGTGGTCTTTCGGGTGTTGAACCTCCAGATCCCCGACCATCTTCTCGTTCCCACTACCGAGCCGATCCAGAGTGATCGCCCATTACTGTTGGTGAAGAACTTGGTGGCGATGTTGGCGGAGGTAGGCATTAAAATGCAGAACCCCGACGATGTCCAAAAAGTATTTGAATTTGAGACATGGAGGCTGAAATCATCGATGTCGACATTCGACGAACATTTGGTCCCACTGGTGGGGGCGGTTCGCCGCCCAACTCCCACCGCAGCAGTGAAGGTCGCTGAAGTCTCCACAGCGCTTGTTTACATTGGTTTTGATGACGAATCGGTTTATCAATCTCCACCGGCCTCGAACAGCTCATCAGAGTTGGAGACTGGTGTCGAGCGGATGACCAAGGGGGTGGACCATGCCCAGCCGGAACAAAAAAAGGACGTGCGGCAGCAAAGGGCTGGTTGCCAGTCGGGGCTCAAGCGACCACCACAGGCCTCAGTTCCGAAAAAGGAGGGTATCAACACGTTGCCCATGACTCCGGGTAACGTCCAAGCCATGTTTGAGACGATGATGAAGCGTTTCATGGAAGACCGGGTTAGACGACCTCTGCGCCCACATGTCCACGGCCGGTCTACCTAGCAAAGTGCCAACGTTTGCCGAGATGTAGATATGGAATCGGCAACATCCGTGGACAAGACCACTCGAAGTGATAAGAAAGTCGGCGAAGGGAAGCGCAAGACTCAACCGGCCAGACCGCGTAGACCAAGCAAGACAAGTGACTGTGACATGGAATCGGTCGGCGGTCTTGACGACCACTGTGGGTCAGACGGTACGGGCGCTGGCAAGCCACGCAAGGCTAACCTTGCCTCCACTATTGCTTACGACTTTGGATCTGCTGCGATTCCGCGCATCCGTATGGCCGCGACGACCGGCCTCAAGGACTTCACTGGCAAGGATGCTGATGAAGACCAGGCCCGGTCTTGGTTCGGTCGGGTCAAGTCTGCGTTCCTGCAAGACCAGACCCCGAAAAGTGAAAAGTGTCTGATTCTCCGGGATTTGTTGAAAGGACCGGCTGCCAAATGGATCCAACAGTTAGGTCGGGATGTGCGGTCTGACTGGGACCGGCTATGTGCAGAGTTTGAAGGGCAATATTGTAACTCCGGATTTTCGAGTGCCCGCAAGTATCACCATATGCAGAAGTGGAGCGACGAGACACCGATCGAGTATTTGCATCGGTTGCGTGGCTGCACTTCTTGCCGGCATAACAATCAAAGAGAATAACCCGCCGAAGGGTGCCGCCTTAGAACATGTGGGTCACTATATTAGTACCCTTGACGATCAAGAACTGGCGGACCAGCTTACTCTACTGCGTCTTAAGGATGCGGGCGAAGTCGAGCAGACCCTGCGGACGTTACAAAAGTCGCGTAGTATGAGAGCGAAGACCGCTGGTGGATCAGGTCGCTATCGTTCCAAGACCCAGACCCAGACCGATCCGGTCAAGAGACCCTGGACCAGACCGACCCGAGCGGTCAAGGCAATTGTAGCTGATGACAGCACGGGGTCAGAAGGGGAAAGTGGAAGTCCTTCCAGCCAGGAGTCATCGGATGAAGACCAGTATCGTTACGTCTATGTTGCGGGACCTGACCCGAAGACCAAGTCGAAGTCCGACCAGGTAGACCGGAAGGGAAGGAACGGAAGCAAGTCCGATCCAGACCGACCTCGTCAGAAGTGCTCCCACTGTGGGTCGAGCAAACATGATGGTCCAAACTGCTGGAAGAAGATGGTGTGCAAGAAGTGCGAGAGACGCGGCCACCCGACTGACCACTTCCTTTTCGTATGCAAGTCATGTGGAGAGATCCACGAGGCCGGCCACTGCAAGATTGAAGAATTTTTTAACATGATACGCAAGTGGTACGTGCCGGACAAGCACGCGGGGATGCTGCCGCCGGACGCGGAAAAGATGTTTAACTAGAACGCTCGCCAGGTTGGAATCTGGATCGAGCCGAGCGTTCTACGGTTCACATCTATGAATATGTCGGCAAGGAGGATAAGACCGACAATACACGTTCTATTCCAAATTGCGTCGACCGAGACCATCCGGTCTACAGTCTGAAGACCGAAGAGTACTCCCGGACCAAGGTGGTTATGCAGTTGGACTTGCTGCCTGGATAATCCCGCGGATACTGGAAGTATCACGCGCCTGATAAATGGTTCAAGCAGGCGAAAGCCTGTGGCAAGATTAATAACCAGAAAGCGACGATGTTGTTCGACTCTGGAGCTGAAGTATCGATAATCGACTCCGCCTTTGCTCGTAAGGTCGGATGTCGTATAGACGATACCCAGAGACAAGAATGCGTCGGGATAGGTGAAAACTCTTACGTGAACGAAGGAAGAACGTGTGTGAAAATTACTTTGTCGGGATCGCTGGTCTACTTTTTCAGCGCTTGGGTTGGCAAGTTGGCTGGTCAGGACGCTTTACTAGGTATGGATTTCATGGTCCCAGCTGGTATTCGCCTAGACCTGTCACATGGAGTGCTTACACTCCCGGATGAGGTCCAGGTCCAGTTGGCTGGTCGAAGACCTCTGTATAGTTCGTATACCGTTCTGGTCCGGTGGGACCAAGACCTCACTATCCCAGTCGGTCGGTCTGTCGATACCCCGGTCGAGAAAGGTTTTCGTTCGAGGAAGTTATGGTTGACCAGGGTCGATCGGTGGGTCCCGACCTTCGTAAAGAGTGCTGGTCGACGTGATTTTGTCCGTGTTACCAATATCGGTGACAAGCCGCTGACACTGGACAATAACACTATTGTAGGTATGTGGTTAGCAGAAGGGAAGGTACCAAGGAAGATGGGGTTCGTCTCGATTGGAGCGAGGCGGTATGTCGAGTGGCAAAACCTGACGTACCAATCGACCACCGATCTTATCAGCGATGATGGGTCGGAGGAAGAGGATACCTCACCTTTAGTGGAAAGACCAAGTTATGTCACCCCAAAAAACATGTTGGTCCGAAGAAAGGCGCCGCAGTCACCAGGAACGGTGGACCATCAAGTAGACGATCCAAGGTTAGTCAACGTGGTGTCAGCACAAGACCAGGCGACAGCGGAGCAAGAAACGGAAGAAGGGGAACATGAAATTGCTAGGTCGGACCATGACGGTATTCCTAATCAGACCTATATCAGTGAAGGACAGCCCGTCGATCAAGACCAGGGGCGTTCAGCCGGTCCAGATGGTCTAGGTGATATCGCCCCAGAAGATGAACAAGTCTGTATACATGAAGGCGGGGAACAGTACATTCAGGAGCTGGAAAGCCAAATGGCAGTCCTCCCTGAAGTGTCTGCCGACTCGCCCGAAGCTACAACGGATGATTTACAAGTGGGTGATCAAGACCTTAACAGTCCAGACCAGATCGAGCAGTTGAAGAATATCATATGGAAGAAAATACATCTGCTGATCGGAAAGGGCAACGCCTTACCACCTGCAGCCCGTGGTGCAATTTGCGATATTGACGTTGGAGATGCCAAGCCGATTGCCCAGCGATGTCGACGCGCGGCGCCACAGTACCGTGAAAAGCTTTCTGATCTTATCAAAGGACTGTTGGTCACTAAGATTATTAGACCGTCGACCTCGCCATGGGCCTCGCCGATCGTAATTGTTATCAAGAAGAACGGCGTTGACATTAGACTGTGCATCGACTATCGGCTGGTAAATCTGTTGACTAAACTCATGGTGTACCCGATGCCGCTGATTAATGATCTGTTGGAAGACCTCGACAAGACCTTGTTGTATTGTTCGCTAGATATGGCAAGTGGATTTTGGGTGGTCTCGATGACTGATCGAGCCCGTGAGATTTCCGCATTTGTGACACCGTTTGGTCTTTTCGAGTGGAATCGTATGCCGTTCGGTCTGAAGAACGCGCCCCAGATCTATCAAAGGCTGATAGACAACGCATTGTACGGACACTTCAAGATCAAGACCGATCGGGACCCCGTTGAAAAATATGATGTGTTTGGAGAGGGTGAACCCGATCGGGAAAGAGGACCGTACGTTCTAGGGAGGCGGTCGTACATCGACGACATTCTGATACCTGCCTCGTCATAGAACGATCTGTGCGAGAAGGTTGAACGATTGTTAGAGACATGCGACCGCTGGAACCTGTCTATCAGTGCCGTGAAAAGTTTTTGGGGTATGTCCAAGGTCGCCTATTTAGGCCATATGGTCTCGAACAATGGTCTAGAGGCTAATCCCAAGGACCTAGATTTGAGTAACCTCCCGTTCCCCGGATCGCTGGAGGCAATGCAGTCCTTCCTGGGAAGATTGAATTATAATAGCCGTTTCATCGAAGACTTTTCTATCTACGCGGCTGTGCTGTACGAGCTCCGGGAAGTTGACTATCATATGTTGCGCGAAGGAGATCGGGCAACTTTACAGGAGGGCGCCGACTCTGGTCTTGCTGCAGTTTGTCCGCAAGGGAGGCCGAAGATCATATGAAGCGTGCACAGTTTGCCTTTGGTATGTTGAAGGTTAAGATGGCGACGGCACCGATTTTGAAGCATTTCGATCCCGAAAAAGTGCCAACCATTATTGTGTATGCCAGTAAGTGGGCTATCTCGGCCACTTTAGTGCAAGATCACGATGGTGTGTATATCCAAGCACGTTTACGAGCCGGACGCTAAAACCAAATGAAGTGAACTATGGAATTGTCGAGAAGGAAGTTCTGGCGTTGCTACGAATTCTGGATGTGTGTTACAACCTGCTGGTCGGCCGACCTATAAACGTCCTGTCAAGACGGTCTACTTTGTCCTGGCTATTATCAGCCAATGGGATGGACGGACGTCTAGGCAGATGGTCGGCGGTCTTGTCGCAGTGGACCCTCGAGGTCGTTAAGGGCACCGGGGGCGAGGAAGAGATATTGGGCACATTAGCTGCCAGTATCACCCCTCGGTCTGAAGTGGACGAGGCATTGATAGCGATTGCCCCGAGGAAGCAACCTCGGCGGTCAGTTTCGAGACCGTCACCGACCGTCGACCATGATGAAGAGCTCTTGGTCTTAATTTTTGATGGATCGGCAAGCGTGAAGAAGAAGGTCGGCGCCTATAGTGCCATATTGTGGAAGTTGACACAATGGTCTATAGTTGCAGCCGCTGCCGATTTCACGACGGATATTACTGTTAACGAGGCGGAGTACCGAGGTCTACTTCTATGTCTGGACCTGCTGTCTTCGCAAGAGAAGGGACGAGTTATCATATGTGTTGACTCCAACCTAGTGATCAGGCAGATCACCGGAGAGATCGACTGCAAGGCTCCACGACTAAGGACGCTAATGATCGAGTAATGAAGGCACTGAAAGACCATCCCAACCACGAGTTGTTGCACTTGAAACGGGACTGGAACAGAAGTGCCGACTACCTCGCGACCAAGGCCATGCGAGACCAGACCGGGGCTGCGATCACCGAGGTGGCCGTTCTGGATGAATTGATGAATATAAACAGGCTATCCGAGGTGATCGGACCCAAGAACGCCCCAGTACAGGTGCGTGTGATGGTTGCGACTAGATCGAAAGCTCAGAAGTCTTGCCGACCGTTCCCGAAGGAAATTTTGAACGAATATGCAGTGCAACAGTTAAGGATGGAACGGAACCTCAAGGCGCAGGACGAAGAAGAATGGATTATGAACCTGAAGACCTACCTGCGTGGTGAACTGTCCAAGTTGACGAACGATCAAGCGAAAGAGTGCATCAAGATCGCGGATAGCTACGAAGTGGATGATAATGGATTATTGTATTACTGCCGCGATGCCGACCAAGACATTGCAGACCGGGACCGACCGGCGAAATTAGTGATCCCCGAGTTGCTGCAGCCGGATGTCCTTCATCACTATCACGTGAGTCTAGAAGGGGGACATCAGGGCATAGGCAGTACCTATCAAAAGATCAGGTCCCACTTCCACTGGAGAGGTCTTTTCCGCAGTGTTCAGAAATATGTAGGCTGTTGCACGGAAAGCGAGACCGGAAAGGGTAGACCGGTAATCAAGGGACGATCGCCCGGAAATATCGAAGCTACCTACATTTTCCAGGTCATAGCGATGGACCACATACCGTCACTGCCTAGATCGACGCGCGGCAACACTGAGCTGCTGATCTGGGTAGACCTGCTCACTGGTCTAGTTATCGCGAAGGCAAGTGCATCTCGGTCTGCGGAGCAGATCGCCCAGAGCTACGAAGAATGTGTGTTCCGAAGATTCGGCGCCAGCGAGGTCATCAGGAACGATTGGGAACCCGGTTTTATGGCCGAGGTGTTCCGGTCGTTCAATAACATGCTGGGCCAGAAACAGAGTGCGACGATGGCATATCGTCCGCAAGCAAATGGTTTGGCGGAACGCATGGTGCAGACCATAACGAGGGCGATCAAGATGTACGTTGATGACCTAGACCAGCGAAATCGGGACGAATATGCAGAAAGGCTGGTGTTTGCACTCAACTCGTCGACCGATCGGGTCCGAGGAGAAACGCCTTTTTATCCGACATATGGATGGTACCCTTGGTCGACACTGGAAGCTGCGATACCTATCGGTTGCACCCGGACCCGCGATCTCGATGATCGACGCTGGCGCATGCAGGTCCATAAACACTACCAGCATGCAAAAGAAGTCGTCAACGAAAAGCTGCGTCAGGCCACACAAGACCGGGCAGACCGGACCAATGACCAGGTCCGACCCCACGGTATAGAACCAGGGGCGAGGGTATGGCTCTATCTAGACCGAGTGAAAGAGGACTATGCGAAGAAGCTGGATCACATGTGGCACGGCCCTTTCCGTGTTGCCGAGCTGATCGGTGAGCACGCTGCCCGTCACAACTGGTACAGATTACAAGGTCTTCCCGATCGTGCATGTGTCCAAGTTGAAGCTGGTCCGAGAATTTCCTGATCGACCCAAAACTCCCTGTCTGGTAGACGAAGAAAAAAGATTTGATTTCGATGAAGCGTTACTGCCGGAGGACAGTTGGGAACTACCATTAGAGGAAAACGAGTTTGAAGTGGAGAAGGTATTGAATGTTCGGTCGACCAAGAAGACCAGGTTCGGTCGGACTAACCGAGAGTACCTGGTCCGATGGAAGGACCATGATGAATCAACTTGGGTCGACGAGCTCGATTTGAATTGTGGGGCTCTTCTACGAGAGTTCGAACGAGAACGAGTCAGTCGTAATCGCTTCGCAGTGATGCAGACTCATGAAGACCAAGACCAAGACACGCAGTAGCATCGGTAGATCTAGACCGGTGTGAAGATGTGGAAGGTCCGGAGTTGATGTGAAATTGTGATGAACTGTGACGAATTGGAGTAGCGGAATGACGAATGTGATGACTTTTTTCGTGATGGGGGTGGAACTGTTTACAATAATGTGTTCGGTGCAACTATGGAGAGATTGTTAAAATTATTTCAAGTGATTTGACGATCGGACATATGAAAAAGAAATGATGACATGTATTACGAGTTATCTGGTTGACTACCTGTGACTTCACTTGCTATCGCCCCACAGACGGCCGATGACCATCGACGGATGATTTTTCACTTGATCCTGAAACTGGTTACGCCGGGGGTCCTTCCGGTCAAGCTGGACCAAAGCATCCTTGAGGTCCGCGACCGGCTCAGCGCAATCAAGACCGAGGTACCATATGCCGTCGTCGGCCAGAAGTCTGGTCTTCTCAACGCGACGCCTCGGCATGTGGACGAACACCGGGTACAAGAATACGTCGACGTCACACTCGCGGGCTCCCATCCCGTCCAAAATGTACTGGCACAGGGACTGACAAGCCTCGCCCGCCCGAATTCGACGTCCCTTGCGCTTGCTCTGGAACGTCGCCAGGCCCGGATCTTGTCGCACCCGGTCGGGGGGAAGCATCAAGTAGTGGGACGATTCCCAAATTGCTTGGCCGTGGATCTTGTTGAAATTCTTCACCCGGCCTAACAAAGTGCCGATCCACGGAATCAAGTGGAACAAAAGTCCTATCTTGGGGTGTTCGAAAATTTTCCATGGTTCATCGCCGTATAGGCGGGAGATTTGCGCCGACGTAATCAAGTCCGCCCTCCATGCAGACGCGGCAGGGGTTTTCTTGGCTGGTGTAAAAAGCCAGGGGTCCGGGCGAGAGAAAGACCGGGCCAGAAGCTGCTTGGTCAGGGTAGACCAGCGCAAACAGCCGATTTGCCCCGACGACCACGGCAAAGTGATTCAAACGTCCGCGGCGGAAGGGAGCTGGTGTCAACCGCCATGTTCTTCAGTAGAGCGTACTTGTGAAGCTCGGATGTCCCGGGGAGAACCGAAGGCGCCGGCTTCGCTGATGTCGATACTGGTGTGGCGTCACTTGGCAAAACCGGTCTTCTGTTCTGACCCCAATGTCGATGCCACTTGGATGAAACTTTCACGTAAATTCGTTCGTGACTTGAACTGGATGGCGACCATAAACTCGGAATCGCAGGACCCTTCGCTGGAGTCCTCCTCGGACGAGACCCCTGTGTGCTTGGTGCGATTTGCAGTACGGCGCGAGGGCGCTCGACTTTCCTAGAGGCTGTAGACTCCGTCCGTGTCCGAGTCCGAGTCCATAAGAAGCGCCTGTGTCTTGGCTCGCTTATGAGTCACTGCACGCTTCTCCCCGAGTCTGGTTCCGCGCGCAGTGCCCCGCGACCTCGAGCTACCCGGCGCGTCCGCGCGCTTCTTCGATTTTTGTGCAATTTCGGGCTGCTGAATACCAGCCAATGAACGATGTCGGTCTTGGTCCTGCTGCAAGCGGTCTTGGTCTTGCTCCGAGGCGACTAAGGTTGCCGACGCAGACCAATCTATGCTGGAGGAAGCAGCCGAACACGGATGCAGCAAGTTCATCAAGCGCTGGCGGCACTGGTCTAGTGCCACCTGACGACGACCTGAGTCTAGCGTCCAAGCGTCTGACATGTCTTGATAAGACCGGACCTTCCCGGTCTGGTCTTGAATTGAAATCTGAAGCTCGGCAATGCGTCGCGCGAAGTCGTCGCCTTGCATGCGCAGTGAGGTCGCGTCAAAGAGTCCGTCCAGATGCTTCCGGAGAACAAGTGCAAGTTGATCCCGGAGATGGGACTGATGAGCCTCCAGACGGGACAGCTCATGACACGCGCTTACCAGCTCCTCTAAAATTGGTCGAAGCTGGTCAACATGATCGTCGGACTGCCTATCGGCATCAAGCAAGGCACCTATTGCCTTGACGGCGCTGGGAGGGATGGGAGCTGATGACAAACGAGGGAAAAAACAAGTACAAGACGAAGACCAAAGATGCGCACCTCGTGTTGCCTGGTGGGCCACCTGGGTCCTGAAACGCATGTTTTCTGCAAGCATATCCTGCATCTGCGTGTCGGCTGCAGTCTGACGCCCTTCCGATGTTTGAAGTGCACGAGAGTTACGTGGGCTGTCAGACCGAGCCGACCGGACACGCGAAGCAAGGTGGGGCGACTCGGCGCATAGAGTTTCTGCAAGAACAACAAGAACAAGCGTCAAAGGGAAGCATAATAAGATCAAGTGCAGTAAAGGAAGTACCTGAAGCAGGTGTCGAAGATGTTTGATCCATGGGGAAGAAGTGTGAGTGACCAAGGTCCAGTTGGTCGAGTGATGGGTGAGTCAGACCGTTATCGTTGTGCGACACGGTCGGACTCAGGGGCGGCTGTGGTGAAGTGTACCACAAATTTGGTCACTTTTGGTCAAGGCAGTTGGTCGAGTTTCCGATTGGTCTAGAAAAGGGGGGGGCTTCTTAGCCTATCAGATTCATGGAGTATCAAGAACGCAGGTTTTGGGTGAGTCACCTGACATTGGGTATTTTACATAATTTTGTGTGGGTACATTAGGGACCATAGGGAGGTAATATTATTGGTTAGTTGCGGATTTTCCAAGTAAGAGTCTTTTGGTCTAGGAATAAGTGGCAAAAATCTCTTTTGGTCTTGGTCTACACCCCAGCAAGGGGTCGCCGTTATTCTTTTCACGTACACTAGTCGCCTCCGCCCGCCGCGAAGGGTTTGGGGGCAGAGGGTTGAATTATCCCCTCTTGCCTATTATACCCGGTCTGGACGCGCTGCACGCGCACTTTGGCCACCAGAATTCCCTCGACGGGAGTACGATTTGGCGATCTCGACACTTTGACTCAAGTACGTTTGGAACGTGCTATTCACTGGATTGGTCTTTACGTGGAGGTATCGTTTGTGGAGTTTCACGGGCATATTGGGTCTTCACGTGGACATATTGGCTCATTTTAACATTGGTTGGAGTTTAGACCGGTTTTGGTCTTCTCTCATATTGGTAAGGGGCTGGACCGGTTGATTGGTCTACCCTCTATTATTTCGTATTGGTCAGGTCTAGATCGTATGGACGATCAAACTATTGGAATTTATCTTTTGGAAGTGTTTCTGGTCTGTACGTACCTGGGGTGAAGAGTTCCGCCCTAGGTACACCTAGCCAGAACGGTCTCAAATTCAAGACCGAACCAGATCGATCTGCGATCCCGATCCACCGAGTGTGTAACTATCCAATTCCATCGGGTACACAAGGTGAGATGAACTTAAGTGAATCGGACCAAGTGTCTTTGGATGATGACCGGTCTTCTGCCAGCAGCGGACGATCGGACCAGAATGGAGGTCCGCGGGGTACCCCCCCCCCGTAAGTTGGAAGTCTGGGCACGATGGTGGTGGTCAGGTTGTCGATACAAATGTATTCGATTTTGAACTTGACTCCACCACACGATCGCTGGAACCTGTCGATCGGTGCTGTGAAAAGTTATTGGGGCATGTCCAAGGTCGCCTATTTGGTTCATATGGTGTTGAGCAGTGGGCTGGAGGCCAATCCCAAAGATCTGGAATCACTGAACAACCTCCCGTTTCCCAGATCGCTGAAGGCAATGCAGTCCTTCTTGGGAAGCCTAAATTGCTACAGCCGCTTCATTGAAGAATTTGCAATTTACGTGGCCGTGCTATACAAGCTCCGGGAAGTCGACTTCCATATGTTGCGCGAAGAAGATCGGGAAACTTTACGGGAGGGCAACGACTCTGATCTGACCGCAGATTGTCCGCAAGTGGCGGCAGAGGATCACATGAGGCGTGCAAAGGTTGCTTTTGGTATGCTAAAGGCCAAGATGGCGACGGCACCGATTCTCAAGCACTTCGATCCAAAGAAAATGCCGATCGTCATTGTGTATGCTAGTAAGTGGGCCATTTCGGCCACTCTAGTACAAGAACATGATGGAGTGTACCACCCGGTCACTTTATCGAGCCGGACATTGAAGCCGAACGAGGTCAACTATGGGATCGTCGAAAAAGAAGTTCTGGCTTTACTACGGATATTGGATGTGTGCTACAACCTACTGGTCGGCCGATTTGTAAAGGTCCTTTCAAGAAAGTAGACATTGGTCTGGTTATTATCGGCCAATGGGATGGACGGTCGGCTCGGCAGATGGTCAGCTATCTTGTCGCAGTGGTCTCTCGAGGTCGTCAAGTGCACCAAGGGAGAGGAAGAGATATTGGGCACATTAGCTGCCAGTATCACCCCTCGGTCCGAAGTGGATGAGGCTTTAGTGGCGATTGCCCCAAGGAAGCAACCTCGACAGTCAATCTCGCGGCCGCCGCCGACCGTCGATCAGGATGGGGAACTCCTGGTCTTGAGTTTTGATGGGTCGGCCAGCGTGAAGAAGAAGTTCGGCTCCTATAGTGCCATAATGTGGAAGTTACCACAATGATCTATAGTCGCAACCGCCACCGATTTCACGCCTGACATAACTGTGGTGGAGTCAAGTTCGAAATCGAAAACATTAGCATCGATAACCTGACTACCACCATCGCGCCCAGCCTTCCAACTTTCGGAGGGGGTACTCCGCGGACCACCATTCGAAATCTGGTCCGATCGTCCGCTGCTGGCAGACGACAGGTCATCATCCAAAGACACTTGGTCCGATTCACTTAAGTTCATCTCACCTTGTGTACCCGATGGAATGGGCTAGTTACACACTCGGTGGATCGGGATCGCAGATCGATCTGATTCGGTCTTGAATATGAGACCGTGCTGGCTAGGTGTACCTGGGGCGGAACTCTTCACCCCAGGTACGTACAGACCAGAAACACTTCCAAAAGATAAATTACAATAGGTCGATCGTTCAATCGATTTAGACCTGACCAATACGAAATAATAGAGGGTAGACCAATCAACCGGTCTAGCCCCTGACCAATATGAGAGAAGACCAAAACCGTTCTAAACTCCAACCAATGTTACAATGAGCCAATATGTCCACGTAAAGATCCAATATGCCCGTGAAACTCCACAAACGATATCTCCACGTAAAGACCAATCCAGTGAATAGCACGTTCCAAACGTACTTGAGTCAAAGTGTCGAGATCGCCAAATCGTACTCCCGTCGAGGGACTTCCGGTGGGCCAAAGTGCACGTGCGGCGCGTCCAGACCGGGTATAATAGTCGAGAGGGGATAATTCGACCCTCTTCCCCCAATCACTCCGCGGCGGACGGAGGCGACTAGTGTACGAAAAGGAAAGAACGGCAACCCCTAGCTGTGGTGTGAACCAAGACCAGAAGAGGTTTCATCCACTTATCCGAAAGCTAAAAGATTTCCTTACTTAAAGGTATAACCTCTGTCCTAAAAGGTAAAACCACAACTAAAATACTACTACCCTATAGTCCCTAAATGTACCCCCACAAAAATATGTAAAATACCCAAAGTCGGGTGACTCACCAAAACTTGCGTTCTTGACACTTCTTGAGTCTGATAGGCTGAAAAGCCCCCCTTGTTTAAACCAATCCGAAATTAGACCAAATGCCTTGACAAAACTTGACCAGAAGTATGCCAAATTTTGGGCACGCTTCTCCACATAACGGTCAACGAGGCAGAATATCGGGGTCTACTTCTATGTCTTGATCTGCTGTAATCACAACAGAAATGGCGGGTCATCATATGTGGTGACTCCAATCTAGTGATAAGGCAGATCACCGGGGAGATCGACTGCAAGGCGACACGGTTAAAGTTGCTAAAGTATCGGGTGATGAAAGCGCTGAAAGACTACCCCAACCACGAGCTATTGCACGTGAAACGGGACTGGAACAGAAGCGCCGACCACCTCGCGACCCAAGCCATGCGAGACCAGACCGGGGGGACGATCACCGAGGAAGCCGTTTTACAGGGGCTTATGGACATAAACAGTCTCCCGGAGGTGATCAAGCCCAAGGACAGCCCTGATCAGGTGCATGTGATGGCCGCAACTAGATTGCGACTCGGAATTCTTGCCGATCATTCCCCAAAGAAATGCTGAGTGAGTACGTTGTACAACAGCTAAGGGCGGAACGGATCCTCAAGGCGCAGGACGAAGAAGAGTGGATCGTCAACCTGAAGGCTTATCTGCGCGGTGAATTGCCCAAGTTGAAAAATGGTCGGGTGAAAGAGTGTGCCAAGATCGCGGACAGTTACGATGTGGATGAAAATGGATTGCTATATTACTGCCGCGACACTGATCAAGACAGTGCCGATCTAGATCGACTGGCGAAACTGGTGATCCCTGAGTTGCTGCAGCCGGATGTCCTTCATCACTACCATGTGAGTCTAGAAGGGGGACATCAAGGCATAGGCAGAACATATCACAGGATCAGGGCCCACTTTCACTGGAGAGGACTTTTTCGAAGCGTGCAGCAATATGTGGGCTGTTGCACGGATTGCGAGACCGGAAAGGGCATACCGATAATCAAGGGCCGATCGCCCGGAAATATCGAGGCTACCTACCCTTTCCAGGTGATAGCGATAGACCACATACCGTCACTGCCCAGATCGACACGCGGCAACACTGAGCTGCTGATCTGGGTCGACCTATTCACCGGTCTGGTGATTGCAAAGGCTAGTGCATCCCGATCTGCGGAGCAGATCGCCCAGAGTTACGAGGAATGCGTGTTCAGAAGGCTCGGCGCCAGCGAAGTTATCAGACACTATCGGGAACCCGGTTTTATGGCCGAGGTGTTACGGTCGTTCAATAACATGTTAGGCCAGAAACAGAGTGCGACGATGACATATCGTCCGCAAGCGAACGGATCGGCTGAACGCATGGTTCAGACAATAACAAGGGCGATCAAGATGTATGTGGCCGACCGAGACCAACATGACTGGGATGAGTATGCAGAAAGACTGGTATTCGCACTCAACTCTTCAACCGATCGGGTCCGAGGAGAGACGCCTTTCTATCTGGAGTATGGATGGGACCCTCGATCGACACTTGAAGCGGTGATACCGATCGGCTGCACTCGGACCCGTGATTGCGATGCCCGCCGTTGGCATTTGCAGGTCCAGAAGCACTATCAACATGCGAAGGAAGTCGTCAACGAAAAGTTGCGTCAGGCCACACAAGATCGAGCAGATCGGAATAGCGATCAGGTCCGACCTCACGGTATTGAACCAGGGGCGAGGGTCTGGTTATACCTCGATCGGGTCAAGGAAGGTTATGCAAGGAAGTCGGCTCATATGTTGCACGGTCCTTTCCGTGTAGCAGAGCTGATCGGTGAGCATGCTGCCCGTCTGATCACGATCGGCACGGATTATAAAGTTTTTCCGATCGTGCATGTGTCCAAATTGAAGCTGGTCAGAGAGTTCCCCGATCGGCCCAAAACACCCTGTATGGTGGATGAAGCGGAGAGATTCGATTTTGATGAAGCTCTGCTGCCGGAGGACAGTTGGGAAAGGCCATTGGAGGAGGACGAATTCGAGATGGAGAAGGTGCTAGATGTCCCATCGGTCAAGAAGACACGTTTCGGTCGCACCCACCGAGAATATCTGGTCCGGTGGAAAGATCATGATGAAGCAACTTGGATCGATGAACTTGATCTAAATTGTGGAGCACTGCTACGAGAGTTCGAGCGAGAACGAGTCAGTCGGAATCGCTTCGCAGTGATGCAGACTCATGAAGATGCAGAAGACACGCAGTAGCACCGATCAGAACGATCGGTGTGAATATGTGTAAGGTCTGAATTATTGTGAACATATGATAAACTGTGATGAACTGGAGTAGTGGAGTGACGAACTTGATAATGATTTTCGGGATGTGAATGGAACTGTATATGATAACGTGTTGGTGCAAGTTTGGATAAAGTGATGAATTTTGGTCAATTGACCAGGTGATCAAGAAGTTTGAAAGAATGATGATATATATATAAATTATCTGGTCAGCTATTACCGTATCAAGATTCGAAATCACCCCACAGGCGACCGATAGTCAGCGGCGGGTGATCTACAATCTGGTCCTGGAACTGATTACGCCAAGGCTCCTTCCGATCCATCTGGATCAAGGCGTCCTTCAGGTTTGCAACTGGCTCGTCACAGCGGAAGCCGGGATACCAGATGCCATCCTCAGCTAACGCCCCGGGGCTCTCGATGCGACGCTTGGCCATGTGAAGAAACACTGGATATAGAAAACGTCGAGGTTGCACTCGCGGGCCAACATCCCTTCCAGTACAAACTGGCATAGGATCAGCCGGGCCTCGCCCGCTCGACTCCTGCGCTGTTTCCGGAGCTTCCGATACAGGATCAAGTCTACGTCACGCAACTTCTGACCCGCGGGAAGGACGAGGTAATGGGTGGATTCCCATATCGCTTGGCAGTGGTCTGCATTGAAAGTCAGAAGTCGATCCAAGAGTGAATCCACCCAAGGAGTTGACGCAAATATCGAGTCCAACTTGGCGCTGAGCAACACCTCCCATGGCCGATCTGCATATACCATAGAGATCTGCGCTCCTGTAACCAGATCTGCTCGCCACGCATATGGGTCAGGAGTCTTCGGAGCTGGAGGGAAGAGCCAAAAGTCCGGCCGGGACAGAAACCGGACGAGACCTTGTTTGGTCAGGGCTGACCGGTGCAAGCTACCGATCTGCCCCCGGTGACCACGGCATAATGGAGTCGAAAGTCCGCGATGGGAGAGGTCGATCACCAATCGATATTCCCTTCAATCGGGCGTGACGGCGCATTCCAGATGTGAAAGGATGGCAAGAAGGCACTGATCCAGGTGTTTCACGATCCCGTGCAGTTTTGTTACTCTGGGAACTGATCGCCTGATCAGTCCCCGATGCAGGCTTCATCGGAGCCGGACCTCGACGCCGATCGGACCGGGACTTAGATAACGCGCTGTGTGTGAACTCAGAATCTCCCGATCCGCTGTCCGAGTCCCCTCCGGAGGAGACCTCTGTGTGTTGGGTACGAACAGCACGGGGGCGCGAGGGCGCATGAGATTTGGTGATGTTAGAAGTGCCGGCTGTGGCCGATCTTGGGCTTGAGAGATGCGCCTTCTTCTTGGCTTTCTTTTGGGGCACCGCCCGCTTCTCCTCCAATTCGGAGTTGCGAGCTATGCCCCGCGCCCTTGTGCCTCTCGACGCGTCCTTGCGTTTACGCTTGGAAGTTTTCGAAATCTTGTGTGCCGAATTTTAGCCAATGGGTGACGTTGTTCCCGACCCTGGTGTAGGTCGACCGGAACGGCCGATGCAGACCGGTCCGCGCTGGAGCTAATAGCCGGACGCCGGTACAGCAAGTCGGTCAGCTGTTTATCGCACTGCTCTACGGCAGCCCAACGGCGGTCTGACTCCTGGGTCCAGACGTCCGATTGGCTCTGGAAAGACCAGACCTTATCGACCTGACCATTGACCACGACCTGTAGCTCGCTGATATGCCGCTCTAGGTAACCATGTTGGGTACGGAGTAGGGTCCGGTCGGACTGATCCTCCAAACTCTGCCGGTTGACCAGCGCGAGCTGTTCCCGGAGGTGTGACCAGTACGCTTCTAGGCGAGACAGATCATGCCGAGCGCCGATCAGCCCGTCCAATATGGGGCGGAGCTGATCGCAGTGGTCACGCGACTGTCGATCAGCCGCAAGCAAGGCGTCAACCGCTTGAGCGTGTCAGTGGGCAACCAATCTGCATACGAAGAGAGGTTAGGGCAGTTCCAAGGTGAAAATCGGATCGATCGACTTACCTCGCGCTGTTTGTTGGGCATGCTGGTCCCGGAGATGTGCGTTCTCGGCGAGAACATCTTTCAACTGCACAGCCAAGGGGGTCAAGGTGTCGACATCCTTCCGCAGCCGCAGGAACGATGCACTCTTGGTGGCCAGCTCCGACTGAAGGTCGCAGATGGTATTTCGAAGCTGATCAGACCCGATCTGATCCCCATCCGGTATGTCGGAACCTGGAGTGCTGCAAGAGCTGTTAGATCGGGTCGATCGGCTAAGGGAATCGATGTCTGGTGACTAGGCGCACAGGGCACCTGCAGGATCAAGCGTCAAGAGAAGTTACAAGGAGATCAGACGTACAAGGGGCGCATACCTGGTGAAGGCGGGGCCGAAGACCTGTCCATTGGTGGAATGTTGGTTGCCGTGAAGGTCAAGGAGGTCAACTGCTGGCGAAAGGGTTAACTGGTGGTGAGATCGGGTCGCTACCGTTGCGCGGCTGCGACCAGACTCAGGGGAGGCTGTGGCGAAGCGAAGGCAAAATTTTGGTCACCTTCTGTCAACGGTGTGCCGATCAGCTGGTCAGCGATCGGATTGGTGGAAACAAGGGGGCTTTAAGCCTATCATGTGCAAGGAGTGTCAAGCACACGGATTTTGGTAAGTCACACGGCATTGCGTGTATTTTACATATTTTAGTGTTTGGTACATAT
Organism: Peronosclerospora sorghi; assembly: GCA_026184515.1. Classification (NCBI taxonomy): domain Eukaryota; phylum Oomycota; class Peronosporomycetes; order Peronosporales; family Peronosporaceae; genus Peronosclerospora; species Peronosclerospora sorghi. The sequence continues at coordinate 5,580,425 of CM047587.1, read as the reverse complement.
TGGGACCGTAAGGTTAGTGGAAAAGAAGTAAATTGGTCTTGGATTGAAAAGTGGCTAAGAGGTCCTAAGAGACTCTCTAAAAGTTTGGTTTTCTAAGTCGTCTTCGCACGTCGCGGAGTGTTTGGGGGCAGAGGGTCGAGTAATCCCCTCCTGCCCATTATACCCGGCCGGGGCGCGTCGCAGACGCATTTGGCCCGCCGGAAGTACTTCGACAGGAGTATCCATTGGCTGACTTCTCACAAGCTTAAGTCACGTACGTTTGGAACGTACTAAAAAGTGGATTGGTCTTTACGTGGAGATATCGTTTGTGGAATTCACAAGCATATTGGATCTTTACGTGGACATATTGGTTTACTATAACATTGGTTGGAGTTTAGACCGGATTTGGTCTTCTCTCATATTGGTCAGGGGCTAGACCAGTTGAGTGGTCTACCCTCTATTATCTCGTATTGGGTGGGTCCAGATCGATTGGACGGTCGACCCGTTGGACTATACATATTTCAAGTGTAACCGGTCTACAAGTACCCAGAGTGAAAAGTTCTGCCCAGGCTACCCCCCCAGTACGGTCTGCATACTATCAGACCCAAGTCAGACAGCGACATGATCCAACAAGTGTTGAACTAGCCCATTCCATCGGGTACACAAGGTGAGATGGCAACGCAAGATCAATCGGACCAGGCGTCTTCTGTTGATGATCGGTCGTCTGCCAGCAGCGGACGATCAGATCGGATCGTAGGCGAAGGTTCGCGGGGTGCCCCCCCCCGTCACTTGGAAGGCTGGGCACGATGGAGGTCAGGTTCTCGGCACTACGGTGTTCGATTTTGAACTTGACTCCACCTCAATGGTGCGCGTGCCCGGATCACTTGGTGATCGCGGATGTCACCGAGATGATATCTCGTCAAGGATTGATTATAACGAATTAATTGTGGAATCGTTCTAGAGAGGACATAAGGAAAAGCTGTCACCTTATGTTCTCGTTGTTGATAAAGATGGCGATGTCCGATCTGGTCGAGTGGAGGACCAGATCGGGATTAATAAGTTTTTTCCTCCCCATAAGGCTCCCACCGGAGCCGATCGGGACTATAGCAAGTTTTGCTATAGTTCCGGAAAGGATCAGGACAAAAGTCCTGATCCTATGCATTTAAATGGGAAAAATGATGGAATAAAAAATGAGAACCAATCGGAGGCTGATCGGAACGATCCGATCCACATGCCTAAGGTCCCCAAGCAAAGGCTAGGAATGCCGCCCGAGGAGGTCGACTTGGAAGAAAAGTCGCAGGTCGGGGATGGGGTTATTGACGAACACGACCTGGCCAGGATGTATTACATCCACGAGTTGAACCGATTTATTCGTGAAGACCAGGTCATGCAAATTTTGAACCCCCAGATCCCTGATCGCCTCCTCAGTCCCACTACCGAGCCGATCCAGAGTGATCGACCACTGCTGCTGGTGAAAAACCTGCTGGCGATGTTGGCCGAGGTCGGCATGAAAGTGCGAAATCTCGCCAGCGTACAGAAACTGTTCGATATGGATACTTGGAGACTAGAGATGTCGATGTCGACCCTCCATGACCATTTGGTGCCGTTGGTGGGGGCGGATCGCCGCCCAACTCCCACCGTGGCATTGAAGGCCGCTGAAGTCACGACAGCATACGAGGATGTGTGCTCCGACGATAAGTCGTTGTATCAGTCTCCACCTGCCTCTAATAGCTCATCGGAGTTGGAGGTCGGTGTTGAGCGGATGACCATGGGGTGGATCATACCCCCATGGGAGCATAAAAAGGACGTGCGGCAGCAAGGGGCTGCATGCCGGTCGGGGCCCCAGGATCCCCCACAGGTTTTAGTACCTCCAAAGGAGGATGCCAACACGATTCCCATGACCCAATCTAACGTTCAAGCCATGTTTGAGGCAATGATGGAGCGTTTCATGGAAGACCGATGCCGATACCCTCCGCGCCCGCATGCCCAGGACCGATCTGCCCGACAAAATGTCAATACTTGCCGGGATGTCTATATAGAGTCAGTGGCATCAACGGATAAGGCTACCCGAGGTGGCAGACCAGTTGGCAGAGGAAGACGCAAGCCGCAGCCAGCCCGACCGCGCCGATCAAGCAAAAACAGCGATTTCGACAGAGTCGATCGTCGATCCGGATGACCACTATGGGTCATACGGTGCAGTTGCGGGAAGAACGCGCAGGCTAACCTAGCCTCTACGACCGCATTTTATTTTGGATCTACTGCGATCCCACGCATTCGCATGGCTGCGATCACTGATCTCAAGGATTTCACTGGCAAGGACGCCGACGAGGAGCAAGCCAGATCGTGTTTTGGTCGGGTCAAGTCTGCTTTCTTGCGGGATCATAACCACAAAAACGGAACGGTGGTTTGATCTTCAGAGATCTGCTGCAAGGACCGGCTGCGAACTGGATCCAACGGTTGAGTCGGGATGTTCGATCTGACTGGGATCTGCTATGTTCAGAATTTGAGGGGCAGTACTGCAACTCCGGATTCTCTACCGCCCGTAAATACCATCATATGCAGAAGCGGGGCGACGAGACGCCAATTGAGTACTTGCACCGTTTGAACGTGGCTGCAATTCGCGCCGGGATAGTGATCAAGGAAGGCAACCCGTCGACCGGTGCCGCTTTGGAACACGTGGGTCACTGTATTAGTACCCTTGATGACCAGGAGATGGCAGACCAGCTCACCCTGTTGCGCCTAAAGGATGTGGGAGAAGTGGAGCAGACGTTGCGAACGTTGCAACACTCCCGCAGCATGAGGGCAAAGGTCGCCGTTGGATCGGGTCGCTACAGATCTAAGACCCAGACCGATCCGGTGAAGAGGCCCGTGACCATATCGGCTCGTGCTGTTAAGGCGATCGCGACTGAAGACAGCACTGGATCGGAAGAAGAAAATAGCGGCCAGTCCAGTCGGGAGTCGGACGAGGACCAATATCGCCACATCTTCATCACGGAACCTGCCCCAAGAACCAGATAGACGCCGAACCAGGCAGATCGGAAGGGCAGGAGTGGGAAAAAGTCCGATCCGGACAGACCTCGCAAGAAGTGTGCTCACTGCGGGTCAAGCAAGCACGATGATCGGGGCTGCTGGAAGAAGCTGATATGCAAGAAGTGCGAAAGACGCGGCCACCCCACCGATCACTGCCTCTTCGTGTGCAAGTCATGTGGAGAGATCCACGAGGCCGTCCAGTGCAAGATCGAAGAGTTCTTCAATCTGATGCGCAAGTGGTATCTGCCGGGTAAGCACGCGGGGATGCTTCCACCTGACGTTGAGAAGATGTTAAACTATAACGCTCGCCAGGTTGGAATCTGGATCGAGCCGAGCGATCTACGTTTGACATCTATGCATATGTCGGCAAGGAGAATAAAACCGACAATACATGTTCTATTCTCAATTGCGTCGATCGGTATCATCCGATCTACAATCTCACGACGACCGATGAATATTCCCGATCGAAGGTGGTCATGGAGTTTGATCTGCTGCCTGGGGAGTCTCGCGGATACTGTAATTATCATGCGCCCGACAAATGGTTTAAGCATGCAAAATCCTGTGGTAAGATAAACAACCTGAAGCCAACGATGTTGTTCGACGCTGGGGACGAAGTCTCAATAATCGACTCCGCCTTTGCTCATAAGGCCGGATGTCGTATAGACGACACCCAGAGACAAGATTGCGTCGTAATCGGTGAAAGTTCTTACATGAGCGAACGAAAGACGCGCGTGAATATCACCCTATCGGATTCGTTGGTCTACTTCTTCAGTTCTTGGGTTGGTAAGCTGGCCGGTCAGGATGCCCTGTTAGGCATGAATTTCATGGTGCCGGCAGGTATTCGCCTTGATCTGTCTCATGGTGTGCTTACACTCCCGGATGAGGTCCAGATCCAGTTAGCTGGTCGGCGGCCCCTATACGGATCGCACACAGATCTGGTCAGGTAGGACCAAGATGTCACCATTCCAGTCGGCCAATCCACTGATACCCCGGTCGGCAAAGTTTTTCGATCAAGGAAGTTATGGGTGACCAGGGGCGATCGGTGGGTGTCGACCTTTGTGAAGAGCGCCGGCCCATATGATTTTTGTTCGAGTCACTAATATCGGTGACAAGCCGCTTACGCTCGACAACAATGCTATTGTTGGCATGTGGCTGGCGGAAGGGAAAGTGCCAAGGAAGATGGGGTTCGTCTCGATCGGATCGAGACGGTATGTTGAGTGGCAGAACTTGGCATACCAAGCGACCACCGATCTGGTAAGCAATGATGGATCGGTGGAAGAGGATACCTCACCTATGGTGGAACGACCCAGCTATGTAACCCCTAGGAAGATGCTAGTTCGAAGAAAGGCACCGCAGTCGCCGGACACGGTGGACCATCAAGCAGATGATCCAAGGTTCGTCAACATGGTGGCGTCACAAGAGCAGGCGACAGAGGAGCCGGAAACAGAAATAGAAAAAGGGGAACATGAGATTGCTGGGGCGGACCACGATGGCGCGCCCAAGCAGATCGACGTCGTCGAGGAGCGGCCCGCCGATCGGGAACAGCAGTGTGCAACCGAACAGGACGGTTTGGATGGTATTTCCCCGGAAGACGACCAAGTTTGTATCCATGAGGGCGGGGATCAGTACATTCAGGATCTGGAGAGCCAGATGGCAGTCCTCCCTGAAGTGTCCTCCGATCCGCCCGAACTCACCTCGGACGATCTACAAGTGGGTGATCGGGATGTCAACAGTCCAGATCAGATCGATCAGCTAAAGAAGATCATATGGAAAAAGAAACATCTGCTGATCGGGAAAGGCAACACCTTACCCCCTGCTGCTCGCGGAGCGATCTGTGAAATCGACGTGGGTTATGCCAAGCCGGTTGCCCAGCGATGCCGACGTGTGGAGCCACAGTGCCGCGAAAAATTGTCCGATCTTATTAAAGGACTGTTGGCTACCAAGATCATTAAGCCGTCGACCTCGCCGTGGGCCTCACCGATCGTGATTGTGATCAAGAAGAACGGCGTCGACATCAGGTTGTGTATCGATTATCGGTTGGTAAATCGGTTGACCAAGCTTATGGTGTACCCGATGCCGCTGATCAGCGATCTGCTAGAAGATCTTGACAAGACCCTATGGTATTTCTCACTGGATATGGCAAGTGGATTTTGGGTGGTTTCGATGACCGATCGGGATCGCTAGATCTCCGCATTTGTTACGCCGTTCGGTCTGTTCGAGTGGAACCGTATGCCGTTCGGGTTGAAGAACGCGCCCCAGATCTACCAGAGGCTGATCGACAACGCACTGTATGGACATTTCAAGATCATCACCGATCAGGACCTCACCAAAAACCATGGTGTATTTACAGAGGGTGAACCCGATCTGCAAAGGAGACCGTCCGTTCTGGGGAAGCGATCGTATATCGACGACATTCTGATCCCTGCTTCGTCATGGAGCGATCTGTGCGAGAAGGTCGAACGTTTGTTGGAGACATGCGATCGCAGGAACCTGTCGATCAGTGCTGTGAAGAGTTTTTGGGGCATGTCCAAGGTCGCCTATTTGGCTCATATGGTGTCGATCACTGGGCTGGAGGCCAATCCCAAGGATCTGGAGTCACTGAGCAACCTCCCGTTTCCCAGATCACTGAAGGCAATGCAGTCATTCTTGGGAAGATTAAATTACTACAGCCGTTCCATTGAAGACTTCGTGATTTACGTGGCCGTGCTGTACAAGCTCCGGGAAGTCGACTACCATATGTTGCGCGAAGGAGAACGGGAAGCTTTACGGGAGGGCTGCGACTCTGATCTGCCCGCAGATTTTCCGCAGGTGGAGGCAGAGGATCACATGAAGCGCGCAAATGTTGCTTTCGGTATGGTGAAGGCCAAGATGGCGACGGCACCGATTCTCAGACACCTCGATCCGGAAAAAATGCCGATCGTCATTGTGTATGCTAGTAAGTGGGCCATTTCTGCTACTCTAGTGCAAGAACATGATGATGTGTACCACCGGGTCACTTTTACGAGCCGGAAGTTGAAGCCGAACGAAGTTAACTATGGGATCGTCGAAAAGGAAGTTCTGGCTTTACTACGGATCTTGGATGTGCTACAACCTACTGGTCGGCCGATCTGTAAAGGTTCTTTCGAGAAAGTCGACATTGGCCTGGTTATTATCAGCCAATGGGATGGACGGTCGCCTCGGCAGATGGTCAGCTATCTTGTCGCAGTGGTCTCTCGAGGTCGTCAAGTGCACCAAGGGAGAGGAAGAGATATTGGGCACATTAGCTGCCAGTATCACCCCTCGGTCCGAAGTGGATGAGGCTTTAGTGGCGATTGCCCCAAGGAAGCAACCTCGACAGTCAATCTCGCGGCCGCCGCCGACCGTCGATCAGGATGAGGAACTCCTGGTCTTGAGTTTTGACGGGTCGGCCAGCGTGAAGAAGAAGGTCGGCGCCTATAGACCCATACTGTGGAAGTTACCACAATGGTCTATAGTAGCAGCCGCCGCCGATTTCACGACTGACATAACGGTCAACGAGGCGGAATATAGGGGACTCCTTCTATGTCTTGATCTTCTGTCATCACAAAAGAAAGGGCGGATCATCATATGTGGTGACTCCAACCTAGTGATAAGGCAGATCACCGGGGAGATCGACTGCAAGGCGCCACGGCTGAAGTTGCTCAATGATCGGGTGATGAAGGCACTGAAATACTATCCCAACCACGAGCTATTGCACGTGAACCGGGATTGGAACAGAAGCGCCGATAACCTCGCGACCCAAGCCATGCGGGACCAGATCGGGGCGACGATCACCGAGGAGGCCGTTCAACATGAATTTATGAACATAAACAGGCTCCCGGAGTTGATCAAGCCTAAAGAAAGCCCTCATCAGGTGCATGTGATGGCCGCTACTAGATCGCGAGCTCGGAAGTCTCGCCGATCGTTCCTAAAGGAAAGGCTGAGTGAGTACGTTGTACAACAGCTAAGGGCGGAACTGATCCTCAAGGCTCAGGACGAAGAAGACTGGATCGTTAACTTGAAAGGCTATCTGCACGGTGAACTTTCCAAGTTAACAAATGATCAGGCGAAAGAGTGTACCAAGATCGCGGACAGTTACGATGTGGACGACAATGGATTGCTGTATTACTGCCGTGACATTGATCAAGACAGTGCCGATCGAGATCGACTAGCGAAACTGGGGATCCCTGAGTTTCTACTGCCGGATGTCCTTCATCACTACCATGTGAGTCTAGAAGTGGGACATCAAGGCACAGGCAGGACATACCACAAGATCAGGGCCCACTTTCACTGGAGAGGACTTTTTCGGAGCGTGCAGAAATATGTGGGCTGTTGCACAGATTGCGAGACCGGAAAGGGCAGGCCGGTAATCAAGGGGCTATCGCCCGGGAATATCGAGGCCACTTACCATTTCCAGGTGATAGCAATGGATCACATACCGTCGCTGCCCAGATCGACGCGCGGCAATACTAAGCTGCTTATCTGGATCGACCTGTTCACTGGTCTTGTGATCGCAAAGGCTAGTGCATCCCGATCTGCGGAGCAGATCGCCCAGAGTTACGAGGAATGCGTGTTCAGAAGGCTCGGCGCCAGCGAGGTTATTAGACACGATCGGAAACCCGGTTTTATGGCTGAGGTGTTCCGATCGTTCAATAACATTCTAGGCCAGAAGCAGAGCGCGACGATGGCATATCGTCCGCAGGTGAACGGATCGGCTGAACGCATGGTTCAGACAATAACAAGGGCGATCAAGATGTATGTGGCCGACCGAGACCAACATGACTGGGATGAGTATGCAGAAAGACTGGTATTCGCACTCAACTCTTCAACCGATCGGGTCCGAGGAGAAACGCCTTTCTATCTGGCGTATGGATGGTACACTGTATCGACACTTGAAGCGGTGATACCAATCGGCTGCACTCGGATCCTCGATCGCGATGCCCGTCGTTGGCGCATGCAGGTCCAGAAGCATTATCAGCATGCGAAAGAAGTCGTCAATGAAAAGTTGCGTCAGGCCACGCAAGATCGAGCAGATCGGAATAACGATCAGGTCCGCCCTCATGATATTGAACCATGGGGGAGGGTATGGTTATACCTAGATCGGGTCAAGGAAGGCTATGCAAAGAAGTTGGCTCATATGTGGCACGGTCCTTTCCGTGTAGCAGAGCTGATCGGTGATCATGCATGCCCGTTTGATCACGATCGGCACGGATTATAAAGTTTTTCCGATCGTGCATGTGTCCAAACTAAAGCTGGTCAGAGAGTTCCCCGATCGGCCTAAAATGCCCTGTCTGGTGGACGAAGCGGAGAGATTCGATTTTGACGAAGCTCTGCTGCCGGAAGAAAGTTGGGAAAGGCCACTGGAAGGGGACGAATTCGAGGTGGAAAAGATGCTAGATGTCCGATAGGTGAAGAAGACGCGTTTCGGTCGCACCCACCGAGAATATCTGGTCCGCTGGAAGGATCATGAGGAAGTAACTTGGATCGACGAACTCGATCTAAATTGTGGAGCACTGCTACGAGAGTTCGATCGAGAACGAGTCAGTCGGAATCGCTTCGCAGTGATGCAGACTCATGAAGGTGATGATCAAGACACACAGTAGCACCGATAAGTATATCGATCGGTGTGAATATGTGTAAGGGCTGAATTACTGTGAATTAGTGTGATGAACTGTGATGAACTGGAGTAGTGGAGTGACGAACGTGGTGATAATTTTCGCGATGTGGATGGAAACTGTGTGTGATAACGTGTTGGTACAAGTTTGGAGAAAGTGATGAAATTTGATCAAGCGATCAGGTGATCCGTAATTTTGAAAGAAAGATGACATATATTATGGATTATCTGGTCAGCTAACTGCCGCGTCAAGATACTCAAACACCCCACAGACGACCGATAGTCAACGCCGGATGGTCTTCGATCTGGTTATGATGTTGATTGCGCCAGGGCTCCTTCCTATCGATCTGTATCAAGGCGTCCTTCAGGTCTGTGATCGACTCGTCACAATGGCGACCTGGATACCAGATGCCGTCCTCAGTCAACTCCTCGGGGCTCTCAACGCGACGCTTGGCCATATGAAGAAACACCGGATACAGAAAGATGTCGATGTCGTACTCGCGGGCCAGCATACCTTCCAGAATAAACTGGCATAGGGCCAGCCAGGCCTCGCCTGCCCGACTCCGGCGCTGTTTCCGGCGCTTCTGAAACAGGATCAGGTCTTGGACACGTAACTTCCGACCCTCGGGGAGGATGCGATAATGGGTAGACTACCAGATCGCCTGGAAGTGGGCTGTATTTAAAGCCCGAAGTCGACCCAGAAGAGAACCGATCCAAGGAGTCGACGCGAATATGGAGGACAACTTGGCGCTGAGCAGCACTTCCTATGGTCGATCTGCATACATACAGGCGATTTGCGGTCCTGTGACCAGATCCGCCGGCCATGCAGACGGGTCAGAGGTTTTCAAAGTTGGAGGGAAGAGCGCGAAATCTGTTCCCGACATCGACCGGGTCAGATCTTGTTTGTTCAAGGCTGATCGGTGAAAGCTACCGATCTGCCCCGGTGTCCATGGCAAAGTGGCATCTGAAGTCAGCGATGGAAGAGGTGGACCCCGATCGACACCCCTTTCAACCGGGAGTGATGGCGCAGCTAAGATGTGCCGGGCTGGAAAGAAGGCGCCGACTCTGCTAACTCACGCGTTCGCGCAACACAATCACCCTGGGAGCTGATCACCTTATCAGCCCCCGATGCAGGCTTCGCGGTAACAGGACCTCGGCGTTGATCGGATCGGGAATTGGACAAAGCAGTGAACAAGAACTCAGAATCTCCCGATTCGTCCCCCGAGTCCTCTCCGGAGGAGATCTCCATATGTTTGGTGTGAGCTACGCGGGGGCGTAAGATCGCATGCGATTTGACGGTGATGGACGTGTCACCTGCGTCCGATATTGGGCTTGGAAGATGCGCCAGCGTCTTGGCTTTCTTTTGAGGAACCGCTCGCTTCTCCTCGAGTTCGGAGTCACGCGCTACGCCCCTCTCCCTTGAGCACTTCGACGCATCCTTACGCTTCTTGTAAACTTTTAGAATTTTGGAATATTGACTTTTGGCCAATGAATGGCGTCTCTTCCGATCTTGGTGCAGATCGATCAGAGTGGCTGATGCAGATCGGTCAACGCTAGAGCCTGCAGCCGGACGCCGGTACAACAAGTCGGTAAACTGTTGGTAGCACCGATCTACAGATGCCCAACGACGGTTTGACTCCTGGGTCCAGGCGACCGATCGGCTCTGGAAGGACTCGACCTTCCCGATCTGGTCCCTGACCACGACCTGCAACTCGCCGATCTGCCTCTCCAGGTCACCATGTTGGGTGCGGAGCAAAGTCCTATCGGACTGATCCTCCAATCTCTGCCGGTTGACCAGCGCGAGCTGTTCCCGGAGGTTTGACCTGTAGGCCTCCAAACGAGACAGATGATTCCGTGCGCCGATCAGCCCGTCCAAGATCGGTCGGAGCTGATCGCAGTGGTCATGCGACTGCGGATCAGCCGCGAGTAAAGCTTCAAACGCTTTGGCGATGTCGGTGGGCAGCCGATCTGCACGCGAAGGAAGGTTAGAGCAGATCCAAGACGAAAAACAGACCGACCGGCTTACCTCACGTTGTTTATTGGGCGATCTGGGCCCGGAGATGCGCGTTTTCGGCGATCACCTCCTGCAACTTCGTGGACATGGGGACCACAGTATCCACCTCCTTCCTCAGTTGTAGGAGTGATGAATGTTTGACGTCCAACTGCGACTGAAGCTCCCGGACTGTTTTCCGGAGCTGATCGACCCCGATCTGATGCCCATCCGGTGTGTCGGAATCTGGAGTGTTGCGAGGGCTGTCAGATCGGGCCGATCTGGGAGGCGAATTGACATAGGGTGATTGGGAGCACGGGGCACCTGCAGCAACGAACGTCAAGAGAGGTAACAAGATGATCATGTGCACAAGGACAAGTACCTGGCGAAGGCGGATTCGAAGATCTGTCCATCGGTGAAGTCCGCTACTGCGAAGATCTGGGATGTGATGAGATCGGGTCTCTACCGTTGCGCGGCTACGACCAGACTCAAGGGCGGCTGTGGTGAAGCGGATTCAAGAATTCCAGTCTTTTTGTGTCAGCGGCACGCCGATCAGCTTCTCGGCGATCGAATTGGTGAAAATCAAGGAGGCTTTTAAGCCCATCTTTTGCGAGAAGTGTCTAGAACACAGATTTTGGTAAGTCACATGATATTGAGTGTACTTACATTTTTCATGTTTGTACATATTGGGGACCGTAGAGAGATATGATTGGTTAGTTATTTTTTTGCCTTTAACTCACAACAAGGAAGTCGTTAGCATTTTTGACAGTACATAAGTCGCCTCTGCACGCCGCGGAGTGTTTGGTATCAGAGAGTCGAGTAATCCCCTCTAGCTCATTATACCCGGCCGGGACGCGTTACAGACGCACTTGGCCCGCCGGAAGTCCCTCGACGGGAGTACGCATTGGTCGGCTTCTCAAGCCCAAGTCACACACGTTTGGAACGTGTAAATAAGTTTTTGGATTGTTACGTGGAGATATCGTTCGTGGAGTTTGTTAAATTCTCGTTGGATCTCCATATTGGAATATTGGTCTTTTATTCTCGCATTAGTTGGGCTCTACGATCGGTGAATCGATCTGCCCTTTGTAGTACATTTACTCTGAGTATAATTGGTCTGCCCGTACCCAGGGTGACGAGTTCCGCGCAGGGTACACTACCCAGCACGGTCTCGCATTTAAGACCCGAACAAATTTACAGCGACGATCCACCAGTGCGTAACAAGCCCATTCCATCGGGTACACAAGGTGAGATGGAGACGCGACAATCGGACCAGGCGTCCTATGCTGATGATCGGTCGTCTGCTAGCAGCGGAAGATCAGATCGGATCGTAGGCGAAGGTTCTCGGGGTATCCCCCCCGTCAGTTGGAAGGCTGGGCACGATGGTGGTCAGGTTCTCGACACTACGGTGTTAGATTTTGAACTTGACTCCACCACATGACCGTGCGAGGGAAGAGAAACCCAGCAGAGTCTTGACCGAGCAAATCATCACTATCGAGCTCGCTGATTGTGGGGCTGGACAAATTCTGTGTGCTGATCGATGGAGAAGAACCGCCTTGATCATCATCCGGCTGATCAGGACTAAACGGACGGTCATCATCCGATGATCCATTATCGTCGAGAAAAGGAAGAACTCGACGTTGCCGCTTGGACCGAGGAGCAGCCGAGCGCGTTTCCGGAGTGAAGAAGTTAGCTGAATAAAGGAGTTTTCTGACGAATCACCCTGAACATCAGCAGAAGACGAGCTTGCAGCCTGATCCGGATCTGCACAAGGGACGCCTGTATTCGTGTCGATATGCATGTGTAATGCCGCACCAGCCAAAATGGATTGGATGTGTGAATGTTGCAAACGGAATCGAGCAGCTTCGTCCTGGGCGCGTTGCAACTCGTCGCGCAGTACGTCACGATCTGCTGATATCGACTGTAGATCACGTAACTGGGAAGCTTGGTGAATAAGGCGGCGCCGCGCCGTCGAAAGTTCCGCCGGCAACTTGGAATTCTGGACGCGTAGATCCTCCAGCTCGGCATTTCTGATCTACACCTCACTGAGGCGCGCAAATAGCTCGTCAACCTAAGCTAGGGAAGCGACGAATTCCTCCATCTTCACTAGATTAGCTTCATTCTCTGCCCGGATGTGATCACGTTGGATTTTACGTTTGCTGGTCTTGGATCCAAGCTTGATCATCCGTCCGGACAAGCGTTTTTTTTCGATAAAACATGATCGTGCTCTTGTTGTGTCGTGATCCAGCGTTGACGGAGTTGATCGATCGTTGCTCGATCTTGGAGTTCCTCAAGGCGGGAAATCTCCGCAGCTTGATGATCTATGGTCTCCGTTGGATCAATAGAAGATAACGATCTCGATCATAACCACCCTCCAGATCGCGGATTAGACCGTGTTGCTCGTATATGGTTCCATTGGCTCTCTTCTGGTCTTGAGATCGTTGAAAGTAGTACGAACTTAATCGCGCAGAGGCTCAGCCTGTTCACGGAACCACTAAGTCCGCTGATCACGATCAGCGAGCTTCAAGGCAAGACGTGCCTCGGACTTCTGCAGCATCTGGACAGAATCTTCCAGGTTCAACATTGAGTCAGTCAACATGACGATTTCTTCTTGCTGCGTGCGCATCTTTTCTTGCTGTGCACAGGCCTGATTGATCACAGAGATCAGATCGTCGGCCGTGGAGCGATCAAGGGATGAGTTACCAACCGTGATCGATTGCATGATCAGCTTGTCGAAAATGTGGAAATGAATGATCACGACGACCAGATCGACGAGGGCCTGATCGATGGGTGGCAACGGCGTGATAGATCATGACCAGATTGGAGAAAGGGATGATCGACGGTTGCCAACGGCATTATCGACCCCCTCCCCAACCCCTGTACGGCTGGAACGAGGCTCAAGGGCGGCTGTGGGGAAGCGTATGGAAGATTTTGGGTACAACTGTGGTGAAAATGGATGGGCCATCCGGAGCAGAAGCGACGCAGTGTACAAGTACACGATGGCAAGCGACAGACGGATGATATATCAGGTTTATTGGTCGATGAAGCTTGTCGATTGGGTAGAGTTGATTGGTAGATATTAGTTAATTGGTTGATTTTAGGATATAATCAATAATAAAGTTCTCCTTTTGCGTCCGATCAGCAAGATCATCGATTGGGACGGCGTGATCACCTCGCGCCTCCCTTTCACTACCTAGGACATCTACAAGTCCCGGGCGGCAGCACTTAATTCACTTTTTGGCCCACCGGCAGACGTAGAGTTTCGAAGAACTCGCAGTCAACTCCGCCCGCTGCGTCAGCAGCCCCTCTGCGAAAAGGTGATAGGGAGGGTGATCGAGCCTAGTGTTCTCACCTATTCCCACAATTGTTGGCATCTTTCCCTCTAGAAGTTCGGCTGCTCTAAGCGCCCCTTGGGAACTCTAGGTGAATTTTTGTGAACTCCGTCGATCTGCTCTTTCTATGTGCAGATCGACCACTTTCCTATTAAGTTTAGGCTACGAATACAAATATATTGGGTATTTTCTTAGCTATCTAGGCTTAAAAGGCTCTGCGATCAAGTGGTGAAGACTTCAGCCACGTGATCAAGTACCCCTTCGCTGAGTACCACTAGATCGACAGCTTTGACCTGAGATCTGCGATCATCCCAAATCTCGCCGATTTCGCACAAGATAAAGTAGATAAATCTGCGATCTTCGATCCCCAGTTCTTTCCCGGGATCTCGAATCTACGATTTTGCACCTGATCGACACCCGTCTATCTGCTACGAATTCACTCGATATGCATCGGAATTGCATCTATCTACGTCCCTGTCACCTGGAGAGCGACCTACGCCCAAACCGTCGTGTACACAAGGTGAGAAAGACATAGGCCTGTCACAGGACAACCGGAGGACCCCCTTCGTTAGTCGGTAGTCCGAGCGCTGTGGGAAAGACTGTCCAAGCCTCAAAATTTGGTCAGCCGCTCCACCACAAAAGCGTGGATGACGGGTATCTTTTTTCAGGAGAGGCTGAAGCAGATCGAAGCTGATATAAAGGTCAGCAGAATTTTGATTTGTTCTTCAACAGCTCTCTTGGAAGCTAAAGGTATTATATTGAAAGGCCAAAAACAGGAAGATCCCCCTTTTGCTGGATAATGCATCCTCTCATGTCACCAACGGTCTTTAGCTGGAGCATGTCTTTGTCCCGTTTCTCCCGCCCAACTGCACGTCAAAGATCCAGGAATAATCTCGGTATTTAAACGGAACTACCGCTTTTTTCGTCCTCAAAATGCCGTGGATCGTGATGAACGGGGTGAGCGTAAAATATACAAGGTTGACCAATTGATTGCTATGCAGTGGATCAAAGCTGCGTGGGAGAAAATCTCAGCAGTGTGGTGGAGCGTCCTGCCAAATTGTGAGGCTTGGAAAGTCGTTCCCACAGCGCCCGGACTACCGACTAACGAAGGAGGTAACTCCGGTTGTCCTGTGACAGGCCTATGTCTTGCTCACCTTGTATACCCGACGGTTTGGGCGTGGTTCGCTCTCCAGGTGACTGGGGACGTAGATCAGTGCAATTCCGATGTAGATCGAGCGAATTCGTAGCAGATCGACAGGTTTAGATCTGGTGAAATCGCGGATTCGAGATCCCGGGGGGGAAACTGGGGGTCAAAGATCGCAGATCGCAAATCGAACCAGTTGATCTAGTGCGAATTGGCGAGATTGCGGATCTGTAGATCGCAGATTGCGGATCTGTAGATCGATGATCGCAGATCTACGCTGTCGATCTAGTGAAAATCAGCGAAGGGGTACTTGATCACGTGGTGGAAGTCTTCACTACTTGATCGTCGAGCCTCTTAAGCCTAGATCGCTAAGAAATACCCAATATATTTGTATTCCTAGCCTTAACTAAAGAGGAAGGTGGTCGACCTGCCCTTTTTATGTGCAGATCGACGGATTTTTGTGAAATCCACGTAGAGTTCCCAAGGGGCACTTAGAGCAGCCGAACTTCTAGAGGATAGATGCAAACCAATGGGGGAAGAGGTGAGAACACTTCCTAGATCATACCACCCTCCCAGTAGCCTTTACGAAAAGGGGCCGCTGACACAGCGGGCGGAGTTGAGGACGAGTTCTGTGGAACTTAACGTCTGCCGGTGGGCCAAAAAGTGCACTACGTGCTCCCACCCGGTACGTGTAAAGGTGCGTATGCAATGAAAGGGAGGCGCAAAGTTATCATGTCGCCCCAATCGATGATCTAGTTTATCGGACGCAAAAAGAGAACTCTATTATTCCTTAAATCCTAAAATCAACCGATTACCTAATATCAACCAATCAACTATACCCATCCTGGTATGCATCATTCGTCTGTCGCTTACCATCATGTACCTGTACCCTGCGTCGCAGCCAGTCTATGAGCTATGAGTTATGAGTTATAGGCAGACCTGATTATTCTCGGAGCCGGCCCCCTTTTTCACCGAATCTAGCGAAGATAAGATATGAGATGCACCGTAAATAAGTGGTATTTTACCCTGGCATTAACTATGGGATAACCGCATATAGTATTAAGTATGGGAAATGTGAGAGTGGAGAACAACAACAATAAACCCTCGTCCTTTCGTCATCGTGGCGGCCTTCTTCTTCAACAACAAAGATTTACTCATCTCCTTTCTTCTTTTTCTTCGTTCGCTCGGCGCGCCGCCTCACAGCCAAGGAAATCAGTTAAGACAATATCCAAGAGACGAACTGCGCGCAACATCGAACGTACTGTTCACCACAACAAGGAGCTGAGGAGGGAGGAGAAACAATAAATAATAGCGAGCGGCGCAGGGCAGCAGCAGTAGCAGCAACATCAACATCATAACAACTACTACTACAACTAATAACATGATCGCGCCTGCTGGTTCCGGTTCTGGCACCGGAACTGACACCGCTAGTCTCCGTTGTCCCCCCCTCCCCCTCCTCCTCCTCCAGCAAAGAAGCGACGTAAAGCTGTGGCAAGATTTCAACCTCATCACGAGCTGGAATACGGACTTTCCATCTTCAACCGACACCCAAAGACTAAAGAAGTCGAAGGCGTAGTTTGTCGCTTTTGTCAGACCTTTGGACGTGAAGAGAAGGACGGAGCCCTCCGCAAGCGAACCGCGAACTCCAAGTATTTTAAAGCGCCCTTCCGTACGGACAATTATTTGTCACATCTGACAGTTCAGCACCCACAACGGTGGCAATCGTACGCCAACCTCTCCGCAGAATAAGAAAACTTACTTCGATGGGATAGTGATTTTCAAAGCTTCATTACATTCGGCCAGTCTGAGACGGCTCTACACTTCCGGATTAGGCGAATTTTTTTTGATGTAGTCATCGGCGAAATGCTCTTCCACCCCGACTACGTTGGTGACGAGACTAAGGAACGTGCTCTTCGAACTTTCACAAAAGGAGACCAACAAGTAGTGGTTAAGGGGGAGGAATGGAATAATATCTACGAAGTCCGAGTACAGAACGTCAAACAGTTCGACCTGGCAATCGGCTTCATTGGGAATGGAGAGTCCTTCCGAAAGTCTGCTTCATTTATCCAGCTTACCAAGGAGAAGACTGGGCTGGCTTCCCTTGGTAGCGTTGATCGGGCGGCTAAGACTGCGAAGTAACCCCGAATAGCTGTTGCGTTTAACCTACAGAAGGTGGCGGACATTCTTGAGAGGGTTTGGAGCTTTTCACTGGCTCTTGATACTTCCAAAAACCACAGCACAACCTATCTAGATACGCGCTTGCGATTCTGTGTATGTGGTAAGATGTACAACTGGCACCTGATGGATATCCCGGTCTTTGACCGCCATACCGGTGAGGCGATGTCGGATTTGTCAAGTTAATGGATGTCATTTGCCCTAATTGGAAGAACACGATTATTGGAATCGACACAGACGGGGCACTTAGTATGACTGGTCGTGTGCGTGGTCTTTCAAGTCGAATCGGGGTCCTCTCTCTACCTGGGTTCATTCGCATATGGTGTGGAGCTCATCAACTTGATCTTGTCATGCAGGAGGTTTTCAAGGGCCTTCTTGACGGCCAATACTGTAAGGATTTGACCGCCTTAATCGGATAACTTCGTCGGCAGCAAAACCTGATTGCAGAAATGAGAGAAACGTGTCCCAAGGTGGCCTCCACGCGATGGCCATCAATGGGCAAGGTCACGAGGTGGTTATGTTCTAAGCGTGCCCGTGTTTTCGACTACTTGCAAGAGAAGCGTTATGCAGATGCACCGAGTCCTTCATGGTGGATTGTCATGATTGCAGTCAACAACATCGTGCAGCAGGTGGACTTGGCCTTCCACAAACTCCAGGGAATGACAACCTTAATCTCGCAACAGACCGAGCATCTTCATGGATTGGTTAAAACGCTGTGCATGCTAGGTGGAGTCCAAGACCCGCTTTCTGATGATGAGATGTCAGATGCCGCCGATAGGGAAGAGACCGAAAGCTGTGGAAGGTTTGCAGTACGTCTCACTGACGTTGAAGGGTTTACGAAGGACTTGGGAATATTAGTGGAAGACACCCAGTGTCAGCGTTTGTCGGTAGTGTAGCCGGTGCGTATGCGCACGGTGCGACTAGCGTACAGAGGAAGAATCTTCCTTAAAGCTGTATCTACCGCTACTTAGCCGATACTCCCTTGTAAAGGTCTTAGTAGGAGAGCTCTCCTACTCGGGGCCAAGATTCTCGGGTTGGTTTACTACTTAGCCTTAACGGCTGTATTCCCTTTACGGGATGTAAGTAAAGGGAGGGCTCCCTCTTCCCTACGACACTCACTGCGCGCGCGACCGGTCGAGGTCGCTCGTCCGCAAGATAGAGTGAAATGTAAACTGAATATATTTAATCTTTAATTAGCCTAAATTAATTTAAACTAATATAAACTATATGTAATACTAAGTAGAATATTCCAAATTCGTGCCTAGCTAAAATGTAGTGTACACAGCTGTGTACCGACACGTGGATGACTGACACACCACCACACCAAGGGCCCCTGCCCTGATTGGTTAAAATAACCAATGGTTCGAAACCTTTCAAACCGGTCAATACTGACCTCAACCGTAGTGTACTCACGTACACCACCTACTAAATGTGGCTCGAATGTAACCCCGTTACATCCTCCCCCATCAAGACTATTGCTTACGCAATTAACAAAATTTTGTTGGAGAACTCCAACGCCAGTTTCTCTGGCCCTCCATATGTACACCTTCAGTGGTGTTATGGCGTCTCCTCAAGAAGAGGTATACTACTCCGAGAACTCGGAGGTGGATGCCTTTGGGGATACCTCCCCAACGGTTAACCGCTCCGACAGCGCCGAACGGCGTTGTCAGCAGCCTAATCCGTTCCCCACTCGTGGGGAAAATGCACTAACCAGTGCGCCACCCTTGCCCGTATCGGATGATACATCCGAATCGCCTAAGGCGATCATCACTAATGAGCTGGACGCAGCTCAAGACACTCAACTTGCCGCACAGGCACTAAGGGCTGCGTTACGCGCCCCCAAACGCCTGCCAAGGGCGGCTTATAATTTTGATGGTCCTCGTGACCTTCCAAGGTGAGCCAGGCGTTTGGTAAGGACTGATTTAGCGTCCTATACCCCTGGCCCCGCGGCCAAACAGCCGTATCAACGCTAAAGCCGTGAGAAACTCCGGCAACAACTGCTTACACAAAAGCAGTTCACTAGCGTCTCATACCGAGAGCGCTTAGACAGGCAGGCACAAGGTGCCCCTGTTGAGAACCTCCGCGAGGTTCCTTTCGTTCTTTCTCCGGGAGAAAGTGCTGATGATGCATAGAAGAAGTTCCGCGCTTGGTAGTAAGGGGAGAAGCTTCTCCCCAGATTCCATTAGCTGCACGACAGCTATTCCCGTCGAGACATTTGGGTGGAGAGGGCGTTGCGCCTGGCATTTGCCAGAGCCAAAGCGATGGAGCTATTACATGCCCCATATCTCACGCGCTAGGCCAGCGTCCTTGTCTGCACCATGGTGCCAGAGGACAGTGTGAGCGTCACATCTGACTCCGGCGAACTCCCACTTACTGGGAGTGAAGGGGCTTCTCATGCCCCTCTGGTCGTTGACCTACAGCGGGATTCTCCCGCTCGAAAGCGTCAACGACGTCGCGGCAATCCTGCCGTAGGGGAGTCTAAAACTCCCACGAACTCTGTGAGTTTGAATAACCTTTTCACTTCACCAGATACTGGGTTTGACCCCGATGATGGCGTCGCGTCATCAGCCGCTCCACATTAAAGTGTGGAGTACCCTCCGCATCCAGCATTGGAGGAGGAGATCGCGCAATTGCGACGTGAGGTTCGCGAGCGCTGTGATCGACACAGCCATCGCATCCATAATCTCCACGAGGGGCTCCGCGATGATCGGGATGCCACTGATCGCTTCGAGAGGGGCTTGCCTCTCTCGAGACGACCGTTGCGGATCTTCGTGGTCGCATTTAGCCCTTTCGGGCTTCCTTCGCCCTGCCGCGCCTTACGGCTCTTACGGCTATCCGCCTTTCCAACCTACTCCAGGAGGGGGCCCGCCTCCGGGTCCTGGTATGGCTTAAGCATACCGACATAGAAGGTTGGATGCGTACGCATCACCTTCGGGATGTCCAAGGTATACGATAAGCCCTTTCGGGCTAGTACCTTAAAGTGCCCTACAAACCTGGGGCGCAGTTGATTGCGCAACACATTTGAAACTGCATGTGTAGGAAGATTTTTAGCGTTTAATAAAACACTTTCTCCTACTTTATATATCTTTTCGTTACGCATCCCCTTGCGGTCAGCTTGCTCCTTCTGCTTGTCTTGGCTTTCCGCCATGGCATCGCAGACGTGTCGTAAGACACTAAGGCGCGTCGATAAAAACTTATCGATGTGATTTCGCACCGATACAGGGCTGACATCGGGGAATCCTCCCTCCTCAAGCCCTAGGCCACACACACGTGGCGTCAACGGAACCCTCGGATTCACTAATCCGCTCACGTAAAACGGGGTAAACCCCGTAGATGCATGTACCAAATTGTTAATAGCAAATTCAACCATCGGAAGCATCTCACTCCAACTCTTTGAAGAATCCGGACATAAGCTCCGGAGAATGTCCTCCAAAACGCGATTAACGCGTTTCGTCTGACCGTCCGTCTGCGGATTATCCGCAGTGGACATGAGGAGCTTGGTGCCTAGCACCTTAAACAACGCTCCCCAGAATTGTTCCGTAAAACGGGGATCCCGATCCGACACAACGTAATTGGGTAGACCGTGCTGTCGGAAGACACGGTCTAGGAACACTTTCGCTGTTCCTTGTCCATCTATGGACTCTGGCACCGCCGCCAGGTGAGCCATATTGCTCAATCGGTCTACAAAGACCAATATGCCGGTGTTCCCGGCCTTCTCCTTCGGAAAACCGAAGATAAAATCCATGCTAATGGATTTCCAACACTCCGTTGGAACCGATAAGGTTGCCAAAGGCGCAGCTGAACTTGCAGAGGGTTTAACCCTCTGACACGTCTCACAGGTGCGTATATACGCACCGACCCACTTATACATGTTGGGCCACCAATACAAAGTGCTTAAAGCGCTGTAGGACTTATCCAGACCTAAATGACCCCCGGTAGGGGCGTCATGTGCCTCAAAGAGGACTCTATACTTCAGTTCCTCATCATGAGGAACTACCACCCGCGGAGTGTCCTCAGCGCTCGTGCTATAAGTAGCAGACCGTCACAGTACCTGTAACGGTGTAAACGAGCTTTAGCTCGACTTGACAGGTTTGGCTCAGACGAGCCAAGACCCTTTTCACCTAACGCGCTGATTAGCGCCGTACACTGTGGGTCTTTCTCATACGCCTGGCGTATGAGATCCACCACAGACGTGGCGACGAATGTCGCGTGAGAGAGCTCGTAATCGGGACGACGCGACAACGCGTCTGCAAGCACGTTCTGCTTTCCAGGTTTATACTTAACCTCAAAGTTGTACTCCGCAAAGAAGGAGAGCCAACGGGCCATCCGTTGCGAGAGATGAGGCGACTTTGTCGCTGTCCGTAAGGACGCGTGGTCAGTATAAACCACGAACCGCTTAGAGCCGAGTAGGTGAACCCTAAATTTGACAAGAGCATACCTCATTGCAAGTAGCTCCTTGTCATGAACGGGATAATTCCGTTCCGCAGCTTAAGCTGCCTCGACTCAAACGTGATTACACGTTCCCTTCCTGTATCGTCTGCTTGTAACAAAGCACATCCGATTGCGAAATCGGAGGCATCGCAGACTACACTAAATGGTTTCCCAGAGTCTGGTAGAGCAAGAACGGGAGCTTTTAACAAGCTCCCTTAACCGCTTCAAAAGCGTTTTGGTGTTCAGTTTCCCAACACCAATATAAATCCTTCTTAAGAAGGTCGGTCAATGGCTTCGCCATTTCAGCGTAGTTCTCGCTGTACTTGTGGAGATAGTTGGCTAATCCTAGCCACTTCCGTAAATCTCTAAGATTTACAGGCGAAGGCCACTCCACAATGGCTTTCACCTTCGCGGGATCCGCCCGCACTCCATCCTTACCGATGAAGCATCCGAGGAAAGGAATTTCCTCAGCACCAAAGATACACTTGGATGCTTTTGCATATAACTTATGCTCTCGCATACATTCGAGCACTGCTCGAAGGTGTATCAGATGCGTCTGAACATCAGACGAGTCGCCTTCCGCACGACTATGGACGAATATATCGTCGAAGTACGTCTGAGCGTACTTCCTATGAGGGCGGAAGAGTTGAGTCACCAAGCGATTGAAAGTCGCTGGTGCATTTGAAAGCCCTTGTGGCATAACAGACCACTCCCACAGCATGCCGCTAGGCGAGCTGACCGCTGTAAGCGGAATATCGTACGCTCGCATGAGCACCTGATAATACCCGTCCACCCGATCTAAGGCACCGTATACAGTACAGCCCGCCATATTGTTCTGGAGGACATCCTTCCGAGGAATCGGAGTCTGCATGGGTACAGTAGCTGCATTCAGCTTGTTGTACGCATGCACAATGCGCCACTTTCCGTTCGGTTTACGAACAAAAAAAAGTGGGAGATGAGTGGGGAGACTTGCTCTCCCGCACCATCCCTGCCTCTTCTTTCCCCTTGAAAAATGCGTCGATGACGTCGCATTGCTCCTTGGAGAGGCCACTGCCTAGTGACGCAGTATTTGGTTCCAGGAACCGAATCGATTCCATGTCGTACTGTGGTGGTGGAGTCAAGTTCGAAATCGAATACATTTGTATCGACAACCTGACCACCACCATCGTGCCCAGCCTTCCAACTTACGGGGGGGGACCCCGCGGACCTCCATTCGAAATCTGGTCGGATCGTCCGCTGCTGGCAGACGACAGGTCATCATCCAAAGACACTTGGTCCGATTCACTTAAGTTCATCTCGCCTTATGTACACGATGGAATGGGCTAGTTACACACTCGGTGGATCAGGATCGCAGATCGATCTGATTCGGTCTTGAATATGAGACCGTGGTGGATAGGTGTACCTAGGGCGGAACTCTTCACCCCAGGTACTTACAGACCAGAAACACTTCCAAAAGATAAATTCCAATAGGTCGATCGTCCAAACGATCTATACCTGACCAATACGAAATAATAGAGGGTAGACCAATCAACCGGTCTAGCCCCTGACAAATATGAGAGAAGACCAAAACCGGTCTAAACTCCAACCAATGTTACAATGAGCCAATATGTCCACGTAAAGACCCAATATGACCGTGAAACTCCACAAACGATATCTCCACGTAAAGACCAATCCAGTGAATAGCACGTTCCAAACGTACTTGAGTCAAAGTGTCGAGATCGCCAAATCGTACTCCCGTCGGGGGACTTCCGGTGGCCAAAGTGCGCGTGCAGCGCGTCCAGACCGGGTATAATAGGCAAGAGGGGATAATTCAACCCTCTGCCCCCAAACCCTTCGCGGCGGGCGGAGGCGACTAGTGTACGTGAAAAGAATAACGGCGACACCTTGCTGCGGTGTAGACCAAGACCAGAAGAGGTTTTTGCCACTTATTCCTAGACCAAAAGACTTTTACTTGGAAAAACCGCAACCAAAAGACTCTTACTTGGAAAATCCGCAACTAACCAATAATACTACCTCCCTATGGTCCCTAATGTACCACACAAAATTATGTAAAATACCCAATGTCAGGTGACTCACCCAAGACCTGCGTTCTTGATACTCCTTGAATCTGATAGGCTAAAAATCCCCCTTGTTTAGACCAATCGGAAACTCGACCAACTGCCTTGACCAAAAGTGACCAAATTTGTGGTACACTTCACCACATCCTCCCCTGAGTCCGACCGTGTCGCACAACAATAACGGTCTGACTCACCCATCACTCGACCAACTGGACCTTGGTCACTCACACTTCTTCCCCATGGACCAAACATCTTCGACACCTGCGTCAGGTACTGCCTTTACTGCACTTGATCTTCTTATGCTTCCCTTTGACGCTTGTTCTTGTTGTTCTTGCAGAAACTCTATGCGCCGAGTCGCCCCACCTTGCTTCGCCTGTCCGGTCGGCTCGGTCTGACAGCCCACGTAAATCTCCTGCACTTCAAACATCGGAAGGGCGTCAGACTGAAGCCGACACGCAGATGCAGGATATGCTTGCAAAAACATGCGTTTCAGAACCCAGGTGGCCCACCTGGCAACACGAGGTGCGCATCTTTGGTCTTCGTCTTGTACTTGCCTTGACCCTCGTTTGTCTTCAGCTCTCATCCCTCCCAGCGTCGTCAAGGAAATAGGTGCCTTGCTTGATGCCGATAGGCAGTCCGACGATCATGTTGACCAGCTTTGACCAATTTTAGAGGAGCTGGTAAGCGCGTGTCATGAGCTGTCCCGTCTGGAGGCTCATCAGTCCCATCTCCGGGATCAACTTGCACTTGTTCGCCGGCAGCATCTGGACGGACAGTTTGACGCGACCTCACTGCGCATGCAAGGCGACGACTTCGCGCGACGCATTGCCGAGCTTCAGATTTCAATTCAAGACCAGACCGGGAAGGTCCGGTCTTATCAAGACAAGTCAGACGCTTGGACGCTAGACTCAGGTCGTCGTCAGGTGGCACTAGACCAGTGCCGCCAGCGCTTGATGAACTTGCTGCATCCGTGTTCGGCTGCTTCCTCCAGCATAGATTGGTCTGCGTCGGCAACCTTAGTCGCCTCGGAGCAAGACCAAGACCGCTTACAGCAGGACCAAGACCGACATCGTTCATTGGCTGGTATTCAGCAGCCCGAAATTGCACAAAAATCGAAGAAGCGCGCGGACGCGCCGGGTAGCTCGAGGTCGCGGGGCACTGCGCGCGGACCCAGACTCGGGGAGAAGCGTGCAGTGACTCATAAGCGAGCCAAGACACAGGCGCTTCTTATGGACTCGGACTCGGACACGGACGGAGTCTACAGCCTCTAGGAAAGTCGAGCGCCCTCGCGCCGTACTGCAAATCGCACCAAGCACACAGGGGTCTCGTCCGAGGAGGACTCCAGCGAAGGGTCCTGCGATTCCGAGTTTATGGTCGCCATCCAGTCCAAGTCACGAACGATTTTACGTGAAAGTTCCATCCAAGTGGCGTCGACATTGGGGTCAGAACAGAAGACCGGTTTGCCAAGTGACGCCACACCAGTATCGACATCAGCGAAGCCGACACCAGCTCCCTTCCGCCGCGGACGTTTGAAGTCACTTTGCCGTGGTCGTCGGGGCAAAACGGCTGTTTGCGCCGGTCTACCCTGACCAAGCAGCTTCTGGCCCGGTCTTTCTCTCGCCCGGACCCCTGGCTTTTTCCACCGGCCAAGAAAACCCCTGCCGCGTCTGCATGGAGGGCGGACTTGATTACGTCGGCGCAGATCTCCCGCCTATACGGCGATGAACCATGGAAATTTTTCGAACACCCCAAGATAGGATTTGTGTTCCACTTGACTCCGTGGATCGTCACTTTGCTAGGCCGAGTGAAGAATTTCAACAAGATCCACGGCCAAGCAATTTGGGAAAGCGTCCCACTACTTGATGCTTCCCCCCGACCGGGTGCGACCCTGGCGACGTTCCAGAGCAAGCGCAAGCGACGTCGAATTCGGGTGGGCGAGGCTTGGCAGTCCCTGTGCCAGTACATTTTGGACGAGATGCGAGCCCGCGAGTATGACGTCGACGTGTTCTTGTACCCGGTGTTCCTCCACATGCCGAGGCGTCGCGTTGAGAAGACCAGACTGCTGGCCGACGACGGAATATGATACCCCGGTCTTGATTGTGCTGAGCCGGTCGCGGACCTCAAGGATGCTTTGGTCCAGCTTGACCGGAAGGGCCCTTGGCGTAACCAGTTTCAGGATCAAGTGGAAAATCATCCGTCGATGGTCATCGGCCGTCTGTGGGGCGATAGCAAGTGAAGTCACAGGTAGTCGACCAGATAACTCGTAATACATGTCATCATTTCTTTTTCATATGTCCGATCGTCAAATCATGTCGTAAAGCGGACTTTTTTATTAGGCTAAAATAGGGCCTAATGTTGGACATTTTATTAGGCCCATAGGGGGCCTAATATTATGACTAATATTAGGACCTAAATTAGGGGCCTCATAGTGGACGCAGATAGTGGATACAGTAGTACATAATTAGTTACCGCCATGTGTACCACGGTGGGTACAGTAGTACGTACCACCGTGGTGTACATAGACAGAATATAGAAGGGACACAGAAGATGTGCTGATTACTTACAGGTACGCGGCGGACACCAGCGAACAAACAAGGAACAAGCGGAAAAATCAGGTCGACTGGTGGACGGAAGGCGTTTCGAATGGGCGATGCGGATTGGTTGAAAGTAGGAACAGGGTAGATCTAAGGGTTTAATTGCTAATATAGTTCTCCTTTTGCGTACGATCGCGCTGATCGTTTTTTGGTAAGGCACCTTTGCGCCCCCACCTTATTGAAACCTCTACGTCCCGGGCGGGAGCACTAAGTGCGTTTTTGGCCCACCGGCTGGCGTAGAGTGTGAGAACTCACACCGCAACTCCGCCCGCAGTGTCTGCGGTTCTTCGTTTAAAGGTTTTTGGTTTTGGGAACGTGATCGAGCAGTGCTCTCACCTTTTCCCCGTGAAATTAACGTTTGGCCCCTAGAGTTCGGCTACTTTAAGCGCCCCACGGGAACTCTAGGTGGATTCAATATAAATACCTTTTCCTCATATAGTCTAGGCTAGGAGCGCATTGATTTGGGCGTTTCTTAGCTGTTTGACGGCTTAGAGGCTCCGCGATCAGGCAGTGAAGAGTTCCGCTGCCTGATCAAGTACCCCACCCTACCGACCAACACCTGATCGACACTTTTTGCGAATTGTGATCGTGATCGCTGATCGCAAATCGCGCCAACTGCTACTTGAACGACTTCCGGTGCTTGATCAAGTGTGATCAAGGTATATTACGACTGGGCAGCAGTTTTTAGCCCCTGATCGAGCCTTTCAGTACCTGATCGCACTTGCGATCAAGACACCTGATCGCATCTGCGATCAAGACAGAATATTGTTGACCGACGGTTATTAACGTCAGCCAAAGCCTGATCAAGCCTGATTACCACTGATGTGCATCGTTTCAGCGCCTGATCGCGTCGGACTACCGCCTGATCGCACTTGCGATCAAGACGGAATATTGCTGATCGTCGGTTATTAGCATCGGCCCAAACGTGATCAAGCCTGATCGCGGCTAATTGACGTGGTTTAAGCACCTGATCGCACGTGATCACGCCTGATCGCATCGGTTGTATCGTCACGAGTTAGTTAATTCAATCTTGCACCAAGAATTC
>CM047587.1:5446097-5553030 GCA_026184515.1 Peronosclerospora sorghi | reverse complement strand
CCGCCTGATCAAGTCTCAAAAACTTCGATCAGCCGCTCCACCACAATCACTTGAACTAATTTTACCACTCTCTCCATAGTTGCGGCGAACACTTTATTGTAAACAGTTCCACCCCCATCACGAAAAATAGTTATCACATTCGTCATTCCGCTACTCCAATTCGTCACAGTTCATCACAATTTCACATCAACTCCGGACCTTCCACATCTTCACACCGGTCTAGATCTACCGATGCTACTGCGTGTCTTGGTCTTGGTCTTCATGAGTCTGCATCACTGCGATGCGATTACGACTGACTCGTTCTCGTTCGAACTCTCGTAGAAGAGCCCCACAATTCAAGTCGAGATCGTCGACCCAAGTTGATTCATCATGGTCCTTCCATCGGACCAGGTACTCTCGGTGAGTCCGACCGAACCTGGTCTTCTTGGTCGACCGAAATCTAAGACCTTCTCCACTTCAAACTCGTCTTCCTCTAATGGTCGTTCCCAACTGTCCTCCGGTAGTAACGCTTCATCGAAATCAAATCTTTTTTTCTTCGTCTACCAGACAGGGAGTTTTGGGTCGATCAGGAAATTCTCGGACCAGCTTCAACTTGGACACATGCACGATCGGGAAGACCTTGTAATCTGTACCACTTGTGACGGGCAGCGTGTTCACCGATCAGCTCGGCAACACGGAAAGGGCCGTGCCACATGTGAGCCAGCTTCTTCTCATAGCCCTCTTTCACTCGGTCTAGGTATAGCCATACCCTAGCCCCTGGTTCTATACCGTGGGGTCGGACCTGGTCATTGGTCCGGTCTGCCCGGTCTTGTGTGGCCTGACGCAGCTTTTCGTTGACAACTTCTTTTGCATGCTGATAGTGTTTCTGGAACTGCATGAGCCAGCGTCGATCATCGCGATCGCGGGTCCGGGTGCAACCGATAGGTATCGCAGCTTCCAGTGTCGACCAAGGGTACCATCCATATGTCGGATAAAAAGGCGTTTCTCCTCGGACCCGATCGGTCGACGAGTTGAGTGCAAACACCAGCCTTTCTGCATATTCGTCCCGATTTCGCTGGTCTAGGTCATCAACGTACATCTTGATCGCCCTCGTTATGGTCTGCACCATGCGTTCCGCCAAACCATTTGCTTGCGGACGATATGCCATCGTCGCACTCTGTTTCTGGCCCAGCATGTTATTGAACGACCGGAACACCTCGTCCATAAAACCGGGTTCCAGATCGTGCCTGATAACCTCGCTGGCGCCGAATCTTCGGAACATACATTCTTCGTAGCTATCGGCGATCTGCTCCGCAGACCGAGATGCACTTTCCTTCGCGATAACTAGACCAGTGAACAGGTCTACCCAGATCAGCAGCTAAGTGTTGCCGCGCGTCGATCTAGGCAGTGACGGTATGTGGTCCATCGCTATGACCTGTAAAGGGTAGGTAGCTTCGATATTTCCGGGCGATCGCCCCTTGATTACCGGTCTACCCTTTCCGGTCTCGCAATCCGTGCAACAGCCCACATATTTCTGTACACTGCGGAAAAGACCTCTCCAGTGGAACTGGGACCTGATCTTGTGATAGGTACTGCCTATGCCCTGATGTCCCCCTTCTATACTCACTTAATAGTGATGAAGGACATCCGGCTGCAGCAACTCGGGGATCACTAGTTTCTCCAGTCGCTCCCGGTCTGCACTGTCTTGGTCTGCATCGCGGCAGTAATACAATAATCCATCATCATCCACTTCGTAGCTATCCGCGATCTTGATGCACTCTTTCGCTTGATCGTTCGTCAACTTGGACAGTTCACCACGCAGGTAGGTCTTCAAATTCACAATCCATTCTTCTTCGTCCTGCGCCTTGAGGATCCGTTCTGCCCATAGTCGTTGCACAACAGATTCACTCAACCGTTCCTTCGGGAACGGTTGGTGGGACTTCCGAGCTTTCGATCTAGTCGCGACCATCACATGCACCTGGACTGGGGCGTTCATGGGCCCGATCACCTCTGGGAGCCTGTTTATATTCATCAATTCATCCAGAACGGCCTTCTCGGTGATCGTAGCCCCGGTCTGGTCTTGCATGGCCTTGGTCGCGAGGTAGTCGGCGCTTCTGTTCCAGTCCCGTTTCACGTGCAATAGCTCGTGGTTGGGGTGGTCCTTCAATGCCTTCATTACTCGATCGTTTAGCGTCCTTAGTCGTGGACCTTGCAGTCGATCTCTCCGGTGATCTGCCTCATTACTAGGTTGGAGTCACCACATATGATGACTCGCCCCTTCTCTTGCTACGACAGCAGGTCCAGACATAGAAGTAGACCTCGGTACCCCGCCTCGTTAACCGTAATATCCGGAGTGAAATCGGCAGTGGCTGCTACTATAGACCATTGTGGCAACTTCCACAATATGGCACTATAGGCGCCGACCTTCTTCTTCACGCTTGCCGATCCGTCAAAACTTAAGACCATGAGCTCTTCATCATGGTCGACGGTCGGTGGCGGTCTCGAAACGGACTGCCGAAGTTGCTTTCTCGGGGCAATCGCTATCAATGCCTCGTCCACTTCAGACCGAGGGGTGATACTGGCAGCTAATGTGCCCAATATCTCTTCCTCGCCCCCGGTGCACTTAAAGACCTCGAGGGTACACTGCGACAAGACCGCCGACCATCTGCCTAGACGTCCGTCCATCCCATTGGCTGATAATAGCCAGGACAAAGTAGACCGTCTTGACAGGACCTTTATAGGTCGGCCGACCAGCAGGATGTAACACACATCCAGAATTCGTAGCAACGCCAGAACTTCTTTCTCGACAATTCCATAGTTCACTTCATTTGGTTTTAGCGTCCGGCTCTTAAACGTGACTGTATGATACACACCATCGTGATCTTGCACTAAAGTGGCCGAGATAGCCCCACTTACTGGCATATACGATAATGGTCGGCACTTTTTCGGGGGCGAAATGCTTGAGAATCGGTGCCGCCGCCATCTTAACCTTCAACATACCAAAGGAAAACTCTGCACGCTTCATATGATCTTCGGCCTCCACTTGCGGACAAACTGCAGCAAGACCAGAGTCGGCGCCCTCCTGTAAAGTTGCCCGATCTCCTTCGCGCAACATATGATAGTCAACTTCCCGGAGCTCGTACAGCACAGCCGCGTAGATAGCAAAGTCTTCAATGAATCGGCTATAATAATTCAAGCTTCCCAGGAAGGACTGCATTGCTTTCAGCGATATGGGGAACGGGAGGTTACTCAGCGAATCCAGGTCCTTGGGATTAGCCTCTAGACCATTGTTCGAGACCATATGGCCTAAGTAGGCGACCTTGGACATACCCCAAAAACTTTTCACGGCACTGATAGACAGGTTCCAGCGGTCGCATGTTTCTAACAATCGTTCAACCTTCTCGCACAGATCGTTCCATGACGAGGCAGGTATCAGAATGTCGTCGATGTACGACCGCCTCCCTAGAACGGACGGTCCTCTTTCACGATCGGGTTCACACTCTCTAAACACATCATAACTTTCGGCAGGGTCCCGATCGGTCTTAATCTTGAAGTGTCCGTATAATGCGTTGTCTATCAGCCTTTGATAAATCTGGGGCGCGTTCTTCAGACCGAACGGCATACGATTCCACTCGAAAGACCAAACGGCGTCACAAATGCAGAAATCTCACGGGCTCGATCAGTCATCGAGACCACCCAAAATCCACTTGCCATATCTAGCGAACAATACCACAAGGTCTTGTCGAGGTCTCCAACAGATCATTAATCAGCGGCATCGGGTACACCATGAGTTTAGTCAACCGATTTACCAGCCGATAGTCGATGCACAGTCTAATGTCAACGCCGTTCTTCTTGATAACAATTACGATCGTCGAGGCCCATGGCGAGGTCGACGGTCTAATAATCTTGGTGACCAACAGTCCTTTGATAAGATCAGAAATCTTTTCACGGTACTGTGGCGCCACGCGTCGACATCGCTGGGCAATCGGCTTGGCATCTCCAACGTCAATATCGCAAATCGCACCACGGGCTGCAGGTGGTAAGGCTTTTCCCTTTCCGATCAGCAGATGTCTTTTCTTCCTTATCATATTCTTCAACTGCTCGATCTGGTCTGGACTGTTAAGGTCTTGATCACCCACTTGTAAATCATCCGTTGTTACTTCGGGCGAGTCGGCAGACACTTCAGGGAGGACTGCCATTTGGCTTTCCAGCTCCTGAATGTACTGTTACCCGCCTTCATGTATACAGACTTGTTCATCTTCTGGGGCGATATCACCTAGACCATCTGGACCGGCTGAACGCCCCTGGTCTTGATCGACGGGCTGTCCTTCACTGATATCGATCTGATTAGGAATACCGTCATGGTCCGACCTAGCAATTTCATGTTCCCCTTCTTCCGTTTCTTGCTCCGCTGTCGCCTGGTCTTGTGCTGACACCACGTTGACTAGCCTCGGCTCGTCTACTTGATGGTCCACCGTTCCTGGTGACTGCGGCGCCTTTCTTCGGACCAACATCTTTTTTGGGTAGCATAACTTGGTCTTTCCACTAAAGGTGAGGTATCCTCTTCCACCGACCCATCATCGCTGATAAGATCGGTGGTCGATTGGTACGCCAGGTTTTGCCACTCGACATACCGCCTCGACCCAATCGAGACGAACCCCATCTTCCTTGGTACCTTCCCTTCTGCTAGCCACATACCGACAATAGTGTTATTGTCCAGTGTCAGCGGCTTGTCACTGATATTGGTAGCACGGACAAAATCACGTCGACCAGCACTCTTTACGAAGGTCGGGACCCACCGATCGCCCCTGGTCAACCACAACTTCCTCGAACGGAAACCTTTCTCGACCGGGGTATCGGCAGACCGACCGACTGGGATAGTGAGGTCTTGGTCCCACCGGACCAGATCGGTATACGAACCATACAGAGGTCTTCGACCAGCCAACTGGACCTGGACCTCATCCGGGAGCGTAAGCACTCCATGTGACAGGTCTAGGCGAATACCAGCTGGGACCATGAAATCCATACCTAGTAAAGCGTCCTGACCAGCCAACTTGCCAACCCAAGCGCTGAAAAAGTAGACCAGCGATCCCGACAAAGTAATTTTCACACGCGTTCTTCCTTCGGTCATATAAGAGTGTTCACCAATCCCGACGTATTCTTGTCTCTGGGTATCGTCTATACGACATCCGACCTTACGAGCAAAGGCGGAGTCGATTATCGATACTTCAGCTCCAGAGTCGAACAACATCGTCGCTTTCTTGTTACTAATCTTGCCACAGGCTTTCGCCTGCTTGAACCATTTATCAGGCGCGTGATACTTCCAGTATTCGGAATTCTCCAGGCAGCAAGTCCAACTGCATAACCACCTTGGTCCGGGAGTACTCATCGGTCTTCAGACTGTAGACCGGATGGTCTCGGTCGACGCAATTTGGAATATAACGTGTATTGTCGGTCTTATCCTCCTTGCCGACATATGCATAGATGTGAACCGTAGAACGCTCGGCTCGATCCAGATTCCAACATCGCGAGCGTTCTAGTTTAACATCTTTTCCGCGTCCGGCGGCAGCATCCACGCGTGCTTGTCCGGCACGTACCACTTGCGTATCATGTTAAAAAATTCTTCAATCTTGCAGTAGCCGGCCTCGTGGATCTCTCCACATGACTTGCATACGAAAAGGCAGTGGTCCGTCGGGTGGCCGCGTCTCTCGCACTTCTTGCACACCATCTTCTTCCAGCAGTTTGGACCATCATGTTTGCTCGACCCACAGTGGGAGCACTTCTGACGAGGTCGGTATGGATCGGACTTTCTTCCGTTCCTTCCCTTCCGGTCCACCTGGTCGGACTTCGACTTGGTCTTCGGGGCAGGTCCCTCAACATAGACGTAACGATACTGGTCTTCATCCGATGACTCCTGGCAGGATTGACTTCCACTTTCCCCTTCCGATACCGTGCTGTATTCCTCTACAATCGCCTTGACCGCTCGGGTCGGTCTGGTCCAGGGTCTCTTGACCGGATCGGTCTGGGTCTTGGAACGATAGCGACCTGATCCACCAGCGGTCTTCGCTCTCATACTACGCGACTGTTGTAACGTCCGCAGGGTCTGCTCGACTTCGCCCGCATCCTTAAGACGCAGTAGAGTAAGCTGGTCCGCCAGTTCTTGATCGTCAAGGGTACTAATATAGTGACCCACATGTTCTAAGGCGGCACCCTTCGGCGGGTTATTCTCTTTGATTGTTATTCCGGCAAGAAGTGCAGCCACGTTCAACCGATGCAAATACTCGATGGGTGTTTCGTCGGCCCGCTTCTGCATATGGTGGTACTTACGGGCGCTTGAAAATCCGGAGTTACAATATTGACCTTCAAACTCCGCACATAACAGGTCCCAGTCAGACCGGACGCCCCGACCCAACTCTTGAATCCAGTTCGCATCCGGTCCTTTAACAAATCCCGGAAGATTAAACAACGTTCGCCTTTTGGGGTCTGATCTCGCAGGAACGCAGACTTGATCCGACTGAACCAAGACCGGGCATGGTCTTCATCAGCATCCTTGCCGGTGAAGTCCTTGAGGTCGGTCGTCGTGGCCGTACGGATGCGCGGAATCACAGCAGATCCAAAGTCGTAGGCAGTAGTGGAGGCTACTTTAGCCTTGCGCACCTTGTCTGTGCCTGTACCATCTGACCCACCATGGTCGTCAATACCGCCGACCGACTCCATGTCACAGTCACTTGTCTTGCTTGGTCTACGCGGTCTGGCCGGTTGCGGCTTGCGCTTCCCTTAGCCGACTTGCTTATCACTTCGAGTGGGCTTGTCCACAGATGTTACCGATTCCATATCCACATCTCGGCAAAAATTGGCACTTTGCTGGGTAGACCGGTCTTGGACATGTGGGCGCAGAGGTGGTCTAACCCGGTCTTCCATGAAACGCTCCATCATCGTCTCAAACATGGCTTGGACGTTAGCCGGAGTCATGGGCAACGTGTTGATACCCTCCTTTTGCGGAACTGAGGCCTGTGGGGTCGCCGGATCCCCGACTGGCAAGCAGCCCTTTGCTGCCGCACGTCCTTTTTTTTGTTCCGGCTGGGCATGTTCCACCCCCATGGTCATCCGCTCGACACCAGTCTCCAACTCTAATGAGATGTTCGAGGCCGGTGGAGATTGATAAACCGATTCGTCATCAGAACCAATGTCAACAAGCGCTGTGGAGACTTCAGCGATCTTCACTGCTGCGGTGGGAGTTGGGCGGCGAACCGCCCCCAGCAGTGGGGCCAAATGGTCGTGGAATGTCGACATCGACGATTTCAGCCTCCAAGTCTCAAATTCAAATAGTTTTTGGACATCGGCGGGGTTCTGAATTTTAATGCCAACCTCCGCCAACATCGCCACCAAGTTCTTCACCAACAGTAATGGGCGATCACTCTGGATCGGCTCGGTAGTGGGAACGAGAAGATGGTCGGGGATCTGGAGGTTCAACACCCAAAAGACCACTCAAAGGGAACAAATCGTTTCAGCTCAAAAATGTAATACATCTTGTTTAGGTCTTCTTCAGTGATGCCTCCATCTCCGACCTGCGACTTTTCTTCGAGGTCGTCTTCGTCGGCCGGAATTCCCAACCCTTTCTTGGGAATCTTGGGTAGCTTGGGGACCTTGGGGAGGTTGGTCTGATCGTTCTGATCAGCTTCCAAGTATTTTTCGTCTTTTGATTTTCCATCAACTTTTTTATGCACATACATAGGATCAGGACCAAGGTCCTGATCCTTTCCGGTACTATAGCATGACTTGCTATAGTCCGGATCGGCTCCGGTGGGAGCTTTTTGGGGAGGAAAAAAAATATTAATCCCGATCTGGTCCTCCATCAGGCCAGACCGGACATCGCCATCTTTATCGAGAACGAAGACGTAAGGTGATAGCCTTTCCTTACGCCCTCTACAGAAAGATTCCAGATTCAAATCTTCAAATTCAATCTTTGATGACACCTCGCGGTGATATCCACAATCACCAAGTGATCTGGGCACGCGCACCATTGTGGTGGAGTCAAGTTCGAAATCGAATACATTTATATCGACAACCTGACCACCACCATCGTGCCCAGCCTTCCAACTTACGGGGGGGGTACCCCGCGGACCTCCATTCGAAATCTGGTCTGATCGTCCGCTGCTGTCAGACGACCGGTCATCATCCAGAGACACTTGGTCCGATTCACTTAAGACCATCTCACCTTGTGTACCCATTAGAGTAGGCTAGTTACACACTCGGTGGATCGGGATCGCAGATCGATCTGATTCTGTCTTGAATATCGGAGACCGTGCTGGCTAGGTGTACCTAGGGCGGAACTCTTCACCCCAGGTACGTACAGACCAGAAACACTTCCAAAAGATAAATTTCAATAGGTCGATCGTCCAAACGATCTATACCTGACCAATACGAAATAATAGAGGGTAGACCAATCAACCGGTCTAGCCCCTGACCAATATGAGAGAAGACCAAAACCGGTCTAAACTCCAACCAATGTTACAATGAGCCAAGATGTCCACGTAAAGACCCAATATGCCCGTGAAACTCCACAAACGATATTTCCACGTAAAGACCAATCCAGTGAATAGCACGTTCCAAACGTACTTGAGTCAAAGTGTCGAGATCGCCAAATCGTACTCCCGTCGAAGGACTTCCGGTGGCCAAAGTGCGCGTGCGGCGCGTCCAGACCGGGTATAATAGTCGAGAGGGGATAATTCAACCCTCTGCCCCCAAACCCTTCGCGGCGAGCGGAGGCGACTAGTGTACTTTAAAAGAATAACGGCGACACCTTGCTGCGGTGTAGACCAAGACCAGAAGAGGTTTTTTGCCACTTATTCCTAGACCAAAAGACTTTTACTTGGAAAATCCGCAACCAAAAGACTTCTACTTGGAAAAATCGCAACTAACCAATAATACTACCTCCCTATGGTCTCTAATGTACCACACAAAATTATGTAAAATACCCAATGTCAGGTGACTCACCCAAGACCTGCGTTCTTGATACTCCTTGAATCTGATAGGCTAAAATCCCCCCTTGTTTAGACCAATCGGAAACTCGACCAACTGCCTTGACCAAAAGTGACAAAATTTGTGGTACACTTCACCACAGTACTCCCCGATCCGGTGGTAACCCCATCGGCGGGTTGTCACTAATGACATCTCCAAATTCCTTTAGTAAGGGATGGTAAGGGTCCTCAGGATCCACGAGGATCTTGAGGCCGCTTCGGGCATTCAATGCCTGTTTGGTTTGCACCAAGACTGACTCGTCCATCGTGGATGAGGAGTTCAACTCCTCTTCCGGACGCAACACGACGACCTCGTCGATTTCATCTGCTTTCAAAGCAGTTTCAAATTCGTTGAAGGACATCTCCTCCAACGACAACAGTTCGCCTACCCCAGGCAACCGTTCCAGGATTACGCCTTCTGTGACAACAACTGTCACACTATTCAGCATCCTGTAGGACTGCTGACTACTGGCCTCTGGACTCATCCCGACACCCAGATGGGGGGAGTCAATTGCCCCATCTATTGGAAGCGCCACGCGCCTATCCACAGAAGTCTCTACCTCTACCACCGGTGACTCGCCGGTCTCACCTATAACGTCGTAATCGGAATCATTTCCGACGTGAGAAGAGACGAACTACGGGTCTCTTTGCTTGGAAGCGCCTCGCGCTTAGCCACAGGGGTCTCTACCCCTACCACTGGAGTTGTCTCAGAGGAATCCACCTCTGTCAATGGCGACTCGCCAGTCTCGCCTATAACGGCATGGTCGGAATCATTTCCGACGTGCAGAAGAGACGAACTAGGGGTCTCTTTGCTTGGAAGCGCCTCGCGCTTAACCACATACCACTGGAGTTACCTCAGAGGAATCCACCTCTGCCACTGGAAACTCACCAGTCTCGCCGTTCACGGCGTGGGGATTAAACGCCGAATCCACTTCGTTAAGGAACTCTTCCTTAACGCTATTGGGAATGATTATTTCAGACATCCCAATCTCTGGCATCTCACGCCAGAATCGCTTTTGCGATCGAGCAAAGGTGGGTTCATGACTCGCCAATGCTTCACCCGACCGCGGGTGCGTTGAGCCAATGGACTTAGACTTCCAGTCTATCCATGGCTCGTGGCGTTCCAGCCACTTCATGCCCAGAATGAGGTCATACCTCTAGTCCAAATCCAGGACTAGGCAATGTTCTAAGCTGTCGAAGTCTGCAAACTTCAGCTTAAGGTCAATCGAGACCTTGGGTACAGAAACCTGTACGCCCGTCGCTAGACGGAGCGTGACAACGTCACGAGAACGTGCCTCTAGGGCCTCGGCATATAGCCGCATCTTCTCAACAGAAGCCCGTCTGACATAATTGTCAGACGCTCCAGAGTCTATTAAGACTCTCCAAGGCTTATCAAAGCCTTTCACGTCCGCAAGGACTACCAGCAAACCTGGCTGGTACACCAACTCGGTGCTAGAAAGCACCGCTTCCCTCGGGGCTTTGTGCTGTCGTCCCCTACCCTGGGGCTTAACAGCACTGAGGGGTCCCCAGTAGGGCGCCCCGCACCTACTGGGAGCCGTCGTTTCCCGACGGCTTGGATAAGGGCTTTTTCGCCACCCTTGGTCCCTTGTAGCGAGTGTCTCGCTGGGGATTTTTCGGACATCTGTTCCTCAGATGATCCATGATCCCACACAGGAAGAATCTCAGCGGCCCATGTCGCTGCAGCATAGCTAAGAGCTCCGCCTCGAAGCTCTGCGAAGAAGAGTCAGTGTGACTCTTGGCGGGAGGTTTCTCCTATGCTTCGACCTGACTCAGGTCCATGGGTTCAGGACCCACCTTAGAGTAACGGAAGTTCCTCTCGGCGTTGAACGCCATCTTGAACGCCTCCTCCAGGGATTGGGGTCGGCATCGGAACAATTCCGAACGTGCTGGCCCTTCTCTCAGGCCTCCCATGAAGACGGGGATGGACACATCGTCCGAATACGCTTTCGCGTACATCCCTGCCAACAGGGTCTTAAGCTCCTGGATATAAACCTCCAGGTCCTTAGTGCCTTGACGGAACGCCAGTTGATTCTGTAAAACCAGATCAGGCGTTGCGTACATGTCCATGAGCTTCTTCTTAAGGACCTTCCATGTTGGAAACACGTCCTTGACTGATTCCGAGCATGTAAACGCCCATGTACGGGCTTTGCCCGTAATATGGGTCAATGCAAGTCCCAATTGCAAGTGATCAGCGGTCATGTTCGCTGTGGCAAAGTCCGTTTTGACCTCTCGCAACCAAACATAAAGGTTGTCACCCTTCTCTCCGGTGAACTCCTTTATCTTAAACGATAATGGAGTGCGCACCCCCGTGGAATGACCTCCACCGCAACTCGCCTCATGAGCGATGAGGGCATTTACCCTTGCCTTTACGGCCTCAAGGCCCTGCTTCACTAGGAGCTTCATGCCTTCTTCCCCCGTTAAGGGTAACAGCCTTTTAAAGGCTTCCTGGTGGACGAGGGTCAAACTATCCCAATCGTCCTGATTCATCCTTTGCAGAGGATGCCTAGTCTACCAACACAGGTGTTGGATTGACTACAAGTGCTACCAGATGTAGCCGGTTCGTATACGCATGGTGCGGCTAGCGCACAGAGGAAGACTCTTCCTTAAAGCGGTAGCTACCGCTACTTAGCCGATACGCCCTTGTAAAAGGGCTTAGTAGGAGAACTCTCCTACTCGGGGCCAAGATTCCCGGGTTTGTTTCCAACTTAGCCTTAACGGCTGTATTCCTTTTACGGGATGTAGGTAAAGGGAAGGCTCCCTCTTACCTATGACACTCACTGCGCGCGAGACCGGTCGAGGTCGCACGTCCGCAAGATAGAGTGAAATGTAAACTGAATATATTTAATATGTAATTAGCCTAAATTAATTTAAAGTAATATAAACTATAAAAAATACTAAGTAGAATATTCCTAATTCGTACCTAGCTAAAATGTAGCGTACACACCTGTGTACCGACACGTGGATGGCTGACACACCACCACACCAAGGGACCCTGCCCTGATTGGTTAAAATAACCAATGGTTCGAAACCTTTCAAACCGGTCAATACTGACCTCAACCGTAGTGTGCTCACGTACACCACCTACTAAATGCGGCTCGAATGTAACCCCGTTACAGGTAGAGAAATCGACTGAGGTCTTGAAGACGTTGGGAAGGATGTTCGTCTCCAGCGTGGATGGCATTTCCATCATTGTTGCTGAAAGGAACCGTGCGAATGGCTCGGCCGAAGAGGAGCTTCCAGCGGTGCTACCGCATCAACTTGTAAAGATGCGTGGAAGGGAGTTTTCCTCTATTATTCGGAAGCAGAGGAAGCGATTGGCAACGTCTTGGTCGGATGCTGACATTGAGCAAATTGAACTTCAGTTCCAGGACTTGTTGATGGCGTATCGCAATGAAGCGGGGACCAAGAGCATGATCGGCAAGTGCAACGAAGAGACTTACTTTCATCAGGGGTGGACGACATTGCAAGAGAGGTTCCCGTTGTTATGCGAGTTCTCTGGTGGTATCGCTAGCGTATTTCCGGGTACCGCAAGGGTTGAGTCTGACTTTTCGATTATTGGATGGGAGAAAGATGACAATAGGATGTCGCTGACAGACTTTTTCCTCGAGGGAATCCTTCAGGCGAATCAATTTGATGAAGTCTCATCCTTGTCCTTTAGCTAAGAGTCGCCTTCTTGATGAGCACATGCTCTAAGAGCGTTAACATAGAAGGCAGAAACATTAATGAACTAACAATACACAGAGCTCCGAAGTTAGACCGAATATGGGTTCAGCTGGTCCCCGAATATAGGTTACTTTCGATAGTATCGGAAATCTCCGAGAATAATTAGGCCTGGTTATAGGCCATAAAACGGGCACGGTGGAACGCTAATCCTACGAGTTATCTGAGGTTATGAGTTATCAGGATATGAGTTATCCGACGACCGTACTAAAAAGTACGAAATGCAAATTGCTAACTGAACAACTAGTCCTACCTAATTTTAATAATTAAAATATAAGTAGACTATTTCAACACACGCTTTTCCAACACGTGCGCCGTCCTCATGGCCATCTTCATCTTCACATTATGGAGGACCATGTAGTCCTTCCGTTTCCCCTCTCTCTTCCATCGCAAAGGTTTCCTTTCTACTTCACAATATTTACATGGAATAAAATAATAACGAGATCAAATTGCAATATACCGCACGACCTGTTTGTTGCCACTACTTGAAGTGCCGCGACTGTTGCAGTCGCTCACGTAAACTCTCGAGCTGGGCGCTCGTCGTGGATGGACGCGAGCCAGAAAGCGCCGCGCCGCGATGAGCTGTAAAGTCATGAAACGACGTAAAGCTGCGTCCACGAGGCGCCGTCTTTCCCGGCAGTGCGGACACGGTGGATGCGGAATCCTTCAAGGGAAACAAACGGCGAGCGAGCGAGTCGCGCGGATGCGTCGGACTAGGAGCAACATTTCCACGCTCCAACGGGTTCACAGGACGTGGAGCCATCGTACGAGGCGCATCGGCCTGCGCGCCCGTCGATTCTCCCACCTCTTTCCCTTCCTTTCTCTCCTCTTCCACCAGTTTCCGCACTATGGATGTCGAGGGAATATCCTTTAGTGCTGCTTCCAACACACCTGGCCGCGTCTTGCGCAAACTCGAGGCCAAAATGCCCAAGGCGGACCGCATCGTTTCATTCGCGAGATCCACCATCATGACTTCGGCGCGCGGTAACGTCGAAAAGAAGCCATGCAGCTGCATCAGGACACCAAACACGTTAATGCCTTCAAACGGCGTGAGCAACGTCGCTTGCACCGTCGAGAGTTTCAATAGAATGCGACCCACGAGCTGATCCAGTGAATCTTCCTTCAGCAAATGCTTCAAGGCATCGTTGCGATTGTACTCGCCCACGTCATTGTGCACCAAGCGTTGCAACAGATTAATCACGGACGGATACACGTCGCCTGGTTTCGCTCTTTCTGTCAACTTGCGCAGTGCCTTGTACAGCGCCTTGTACACCATCAAGTAGCGATTCTCGTCCGGGGTCAAGTGCAGCTCACTCACTGGTACATTTGCTTGTTGTGCCACCTTTTCGAGCCGTGGATCCATCAGCTTTGAGCACAATTCCAGCAACACGCGCTCGACCGTGTACCGCTGCATACTCGTGACAGCGTCACTATTGAACACCACCGTGAGCGTCGTGAGACTCATGGCCAAAATGTACATTTCCGGACGTTTCTCGACATTGCCCGCGTAAAACGCACCGTGGATACACTCACACAGCGCCAGCACAATCTCATTCACATACGAGTGGAGAAACGCCACTTCGGACGGCTCGGATGGACGCGTGAGAATGGAATACAATCCTTTTAACGCATTTCCGCCTTCCTTGTACGCTTGCGAGCCCGCAGCCACCACTTCTTTCGACGACGCTTCCACGAGCTCCGCAATAGGACGAAGCAATAAGTCTTCAATCGCTTGACCCGGACACGACGTCTCCTTTTCAACCTCGTCTGGTGGCGAACTCATGTCGATATCATCGTCCCCTTGGACACTCTCCACTTGTTGTTCCGTTGCCGTCTTTGTCGGTGTGGCACTTGCCGACGTCGACGCACGTCCAAAGCCAAAGCCTTGTCGCGAACGCTGAGAAACGGACGAACCACTTTCCTCTGCTGTCGCGACATTACTTGCAGGTAAGTGTTTCAATCGTGCATTGACGAGATCCATGCCTTGTTGCGTCGTTATGCCCACAAAGCGAAAAAACTTGTCGACATGCTCGCCATCTGTCCGTAGATACACAGCCACGAGGGTATTTATGGCACTCTCGCGCAGCTCTTTTTCATGCGCGACCACGTACTTGGCCACTTCTTTAATGCATTTCCGGCCCACGACGTGATACCCTTGGCCACTCACCATCCATTCCACGAGATCAATGCACTCACATCGACTCTTCATATTCTTCGACGAGTTGAAACACTCGATCAAATACGGCACATACTTTTCAAGCGCAAACACGTCCACCACGAGCTTCATGACAGCGCGAAAACGCACACGAAAGCGGAGCTTCGACTGGCCACTCTCGTGGAGCAAATACGGCAACACGATCGCGGCTTCCACATCATCCAACTGGTACCCTCGCGTCTTCAGCAGGCCAAACAGTTTCATAAGCATTTCCAGTAACTTGGCGAGCGCTTGCACGTTATTGTCCACGATCCGAAGCGTACACCACTTTAGCACGAGATCCAGCGACGCAATCACTTCGTCTGCTTGCTGGACCATGCACAACGTCAATGTATCCATGGCAGCCAACATTCCTTTCTCTAACGATGGAGCAAAGAGCTTGGCATGAAACTCAGGCGACACCCACGGCTTCCACTCTGCTTCCAGTTCACTCTTGCGCATACTCATTTCACTCGGCGATGTGGTCTCAAAGATCCAGCGATTCGACTGGCCTCGACTGAGCCGCGCTGCTTTCGTCGTGCTCAGCTTGAGCAACGGTGCAACCTCCTTCTCCGTCAGCGACGTCGACGTCAGCGTCGATTTCAACGATCCA
Source organism: Peronosclerospora sorghi (assembly GCA_026184515.1). Taxonomy (NCBI): domain Eukaryota; phylum Oomycota; class Peronosporomycetes; order Peronosporales; family Peronosporaceae; genus Peronosclerospora; species Peronosclerospora sorghi. The sequence continues at coordinate 5,537,483 of CM047587.1, read as the reverse complement.
GGACGTACGAGACGAGATTTGACAGGCGTCCCCGCCGCTGCACTAGCCGCTCGTTTACGAATGCCACTCGTTCCCGTTTCTCCATGACCAGCAGTCAATGGAACCACATGAGGTGACGTCGCGCTCGAACCACCACTTGGACGCCTTGCCTCCGTGGCTTCCACGGCTTCACACACTTTGGACAGCAGTGGCTTGAGCGCGCGCATGGCCGCTGGTTTCATGTCGCGACAGCCCGTTGTCATGACCGTCTCTTTTCCCACTGATTTCATCACTTCGACGAGCAATTGCTGCGCTTTCTCGCGCGTGTCTGACGACTTGTCCATGAGAGAGTGGACCGTTGGACCGACCAAGCACTGGAGATCAAGTTTTTCGCACTGGCGCACATGTTCCACGGCCCAGGTTAGCAATTCCGCGCGCCCTACTGCATTCCACAGCCCTTCCGACAGCGGCACCAGCAGACTCTCGACACACGGCGTCGATGTCTTGCCGCTATGACGCACCCACTGATGCAGCGCGTGAAGAGCCGCGGCTTGCATGGTCTTCTTGTTGTCGGCCACGCCAGCAATTAAACTCGGTCCAAGCAGCTTCGACATCTTAGCAATCTCGGGGCCCACACTCGTCACGACCGTCGCCAACACATTCGCCGCTTTGACCTTGAGATTCGCGTTCGCATCACTTAGACGAGCGTTCAAGAGCCGCACCACGTCTTGCACTGGACGCGTAAAGGCAATGGCGCAGCCCGCACGTTCACAAATGGCTTGGATCGTGTCCAGGGCTTCACTGCGCTGTTTCCACGCCCCTTTGTCGCTCTCGTTCTTTAACTTGTCCAAGAGCTCCTTGGTCACGTGACTGCCCACATCCACGCGACCAAAGAGAGCTGCCGGATCGTCGCGAGACGGCGTGGCGTCCTCCTGGTCTTTCACTCGTCGCTTGACACTTGTCTGCGCCTTGGCGGGATCATACCCTGCCTTGTCAAACGCAGCCTTGACCGTCTCTGCTAACGCTGGTTTCCAGCTTTCGAGATTCAAGATGGGAAGCAACGCGGGACCGAGCTGGGAGTACATGCCGCTTAGCAAGGCAATCGCGGCACTCCGAACCTTGGGATTCGACGAGTCTAAGCCTTGGGGTCCCTTTGCATACTCCATCAACGCGCGTGGATGGCACATTGCGACACCAAAGTCCTGGACACTATCCAGTAGCACTACCAGCGCCTCCAAATGCGCCAGCGGCAAGCGGACATTCGGCATCGACGCCATCAGACAACCCATGGTATACGACGGACTCGTGGCTTCACACAAGCTCAAGATCAAATCATGCACCGCCTTGTTCGCCTTCTTGTCGCCAATCTTGTCACAAGCACGCGGCACTACGCGGCACACGACGCTGCGAGGAAATGGACCTGTCGCCGTGGCGGCAAACGTCCCGACGGCTTCAAACGCACTCTTGAGCACGTTGATATTGCTGTCCTTGAAATCTTTCACGTGCTTGCCCAAGTACAACGTCAAGGCCTCAATCACGCGCGCACTCAGCGCACTCGCATGCGATTTCGCAAACTCTTCGAGTTTCTCAATGGCTCCTTTGCGCTCCATCCACTTGGAACTGGCAAAATCTTGTTCGATGGCATTCCAGTGCTCGAGCTCGAGCTCGACGAGAATCGTCTCGGCTTCTTCAGTCGTCAACGAGATCGCTACGGGGGTAAACTCCGAGCTCGCGCCACCACTTGCAGCTGTCGCAGGCTTCATTGCCACAGCTTTTGCATTAGCGCGTCCTGCAGCAGGAGGTTTCAGTCCAACCCGAGCAGGTGGTCCAGGCTTTTTCTTCAACGACGGCCGACGGGTCGAACTGGCAGCAGCAGCATCCGCCATTTCAACATCTACAACGTCTGGTTCCACTGCTTTCGTCTGTCCAATGCTCGAGCGGCTCGTCGCACTATTGACGCTGCTCGGACGGGACGGTGGAGCGCTGCACAACGTCAGAGCTCCCGTGTCACCGACCCCACGTTGAATCGCCTTGAACGCTCGAGGATTTTTGCTCGCCATCTCGTCCAGCATAGGCTGGAGCCATTTCAAGGTCGCGCTCGATACTTTCAAGAGCGCCACCATCGCACTTTGGCCGGCTTCCCGCACTTTGGGGTCGGTATCTTCCAGGCCTGTATGAAACATCGAGGCCAGAAACGTCACGACGGTCTTGTCACTTAGATCGACAGAGCGCTTTTCCACGGCACGCGTCAAGAAGGCCATCGTTTGGACACGCGCAGGGGGCGCCCTGTTCTTGGACGCATCGCACGCGAGTTTGAGGTCGTCCATCATCATGTCCAGCGTCAGCACATCGTGCAGAAACATGTCGAGCGTGTGATTTGTTGCCGACAAAACCACAGCTTTCTTGTCCGAGAGTTTGCGCAGAAGCTCGGGCAAAAGCAGTCGCGCCCACGACACAAAGTGTTTTCGTAATCCGTCGGCAAGCGCACCTAAGACTTGAATCGCTTTGGCCACAATGTTCACATTCGAGTCGTTCATCAACGCTTTTAACGTTGCCACGAGGTCATGATAGTCCCCCGTCGCAAGCTTGGGCACGGGCCCAATCACGTCTAGCACAATTTTGAGCGCGCCGACCTTTTCACTCCACTTGGGCAAGGCCAATTTCGCCTTAAACTCTGTCTTGGGCAACTTGGCAAGCAAATCAACCGTCTCGACAAAGTCGCGCGGGTCCATGGCGGCCGCGACAGGCTCGCGCGATTCGTTGGTGCTTTCGACTGTCTTTTCACTTGCTCCACCAGGAACTCGAGCCGGTTTCGACCCTCGCACGAATTTCGACGGCGTTGCTTGGCCTGGCACGACATCCTTGATATGTGCTTCAAATTCTGTCTGCTGGGCTGGTCGAAGATTTGCCACGACATCTTGAAGGAGCGCGGGACCCGTCCATCGATGAATTTCCACCATAATACTCATCGCAATGGGCCGTGCCTTCACGGGGCCTTCCATTAGCTTGGGAAGGGCTTTCTTGATACTTTGGAGCGAGACCACGTGGGGCCCGTACGCCTTAAGCGCCTCGAGAATACACGCGAGACAGGCGGGAGGGACCTTTGGCTTGCGGTTCGACGTGCCTTCCAACAGGGAAACGATCGTCTCGCCCGCGGCACCAGCAGCGATAAACGCGTCTGTCAAGTCTTCGCAGAGTTTGACAATCCCTGGCCGTGCCGAGAAGCCCTTGTCCGTCACGCGCGCCATTACACCCGGGACCACTTCTTTGTCAAACGGTTCGACATGTACCGTGTAGGCCAAGACGGCAGCAAACGCTGCTTCGAGCGCACTTGCATTGGCATCGTCACACATTTTCGGAAACAGTTCCAAGACGGCTGGGCTGGTGGTGCCACTGGGTTCGTTAAACACCCGCTGCACGTCTTCATACGCTTCTTTTCGGACTTTCCAGTTCTTGTCGGTGAGTTTCGGCACGAGCGCGTCGAGAGCGACACGTGGAGCACTGTCCACTTCCATGTCAGATAGCGTCGACGCGACTGTGTCCACCTGGACATCCTCGCACGGCTTTAATCTCTCCCTCTTGGTTTCCATCGACGCTACTTCCACCATGTCTACATCATCGTGTGCTCCTGGATCCATCGTTTCTGCTCTTTTTTGCTGTTTCATAGGCTCTAGCTGCGTTTTTGTCGCTGGAAGCGGCGGTGACGTCGTGACGCCGCTCGTTTGTGGTACTCTTGACGGCGCTTCCGTCTCTTGTCCTTCCGTATCTTGATCTTCATACTGAATATTGGACGTAATGGACTTGGTGATGCTCATTAGCGAGGCCACGTCAAAGCCCGCACACATACTACACTTGCAACTGGCATTGCGCAGGCATTTCTCGGCCATGGTCGCTGTGAATGGACACGGATAGAGATCGAAAGAGAATAAAGATGAGAAACAAAGACTGCGCTAGTGCGTTTTTGCGCGCGACGGGGCGGAGGAGAGCGTGGGAAGGCACCAAAGAGAACTGGTAAGCCTGTCTCCAACGAAGCAGAAATAGAGGTGGAAATGCTAACCGAAATATTATGTTTGAGACGTGAATGTTTTCGGGGCAATGTGGGACAAAATTTATGTTTTTTTTGCGTTTTGCAACTTGACTGGAACTAATACTTGGATCAATGGACATACACCAAAAACGGCCTCAATTGGTTAGAAGCGATGAATGAAAATTATTATTCAATCGGTTTTAGTTTGCTAACAGTATTATTCTTTACGTAACACTTACTCGATTGTACTACGTCTACTGTTCGGATAACCACTTCTGATTAGCGTGGTAAATCTTGCGCTCAATGGTGTCCTCAGAGTTAACATTATCGCCCAAAACGGATTTGGCTACAATTTGCTTCGTTGCTGTTTCTTCCCCAACTCAAATTGGTAGGACTGCAACTTCTCTCCAAGAGGTTTCAGGTCATCGATCTCTTGGAGCTGGTGACTGATAGTCGCCACTCCTTTCGCACCGGTGCTGGTCTCGAGAATGTGATAGAGCTTCGAAACTGGAAATTTTTCCTCTCCGAACTTTTCTCTATATCCCTTTACATATCGGAGAAACAGGAGAATCTTGTGACCCTTGGACTCTCTTACCGCCTTGTTTATTTCGAGCATCTTGAACACTTGATCAGGTGTTGTGCGAATGGCAAGCAGTGTCGCAGTCGAAAAATTATTAAGAGTCTTCATAATCCAGCGTGTTGCTTCTTTGTCTGCTTCCGCAAGACTGATTCTTGACTCCATTTCGTCATCAGATGACGGCACATCCGAAAATCGAAGGAATCGATTGCTCGCGACAGTGGTATCTTCGGAATGAGAGATGGAGCTGTTAGGGACATTGATTCCCACGTGGTTCTCGTCTTCATATGCTTCCACGGCACTGAAACAGAGCAGAAAAACAAAACCAGCAAGATGCTTCTTCATACTCAAAACCCAAAGGACGGTAACTTGTGGTGATCCACAAGGTAAATTAAGGAATGAGACCACTGATCTACTCGAACCTTTAGCGCGAACCCCACAACTGAATGGATCAAATGCATCGTGACACATCACATGGGGACGGATGTCGCCGAACTTTGCATGTGATTTGCTCTAAGATCCGTAATCTGGTTTGAAAAGGAATTACTTCTAAGAGTCAACAGTTTTTTTGATCTTTTCGTAACACATATTCTATTTTGATACACTACATTTAAACATAGTAGTTTCAATAGCTAATTTATTATTAAAGGTGGCTTTCCTTCATTCTTTTGACCTTTACGGTACCTTAAACTTAATTCCTGCCTTTTTATGGTGTAGGACGTCAATCGTATGATCCAGATCAGGATCGACTTCGAGACGAGAGCGTATAATTATTTATAAGTGCCATTTGAGATACAGTATAATATCAGAGATAGGGTTAAGATTATTTACTATACCATTTGTTCAAATTTCTCATCATCCGTCATCTTCCCACGATATACTGGCTCTACTAGCGTGCGTGCGATAGCGTGTTCCAAGGTACATTAATGTAGAAGAAACAATGCGCGAACTATAAAAACGTAACAATAAAACACCAGAGTGACGTGAGCAGACCAAATCGTAACGTAAATGCATGTTCCACTTTCCGACAATCAAGACAATTCCACACTTCGCGCCCCGCATCCAAGAAACGTACTATGCTGTGCCTGTGTACTCATGTACTACAGTTAGAATTCTGAAGTGACTATATTCGTACTAAGTAAAAACCTAATCTAACAAAATGTATATATAAATTTGGGTAACACCCATAATCAAATTGGGTGTTACTCAACTCCCCTTTACTGAAAGTCGCAAATGCTCAAATACGGACGACCCACGTCGCGGCCGATTTTCGGGACTCTTCAACACCATTACCCCGTAACGACGAAAGTTTCACACAATACACGATGCGTACTTCTTAAAGGGTGGTTTAAAACTAGCGAGTATAGTAAGCGCGTTAAAAAAGTATTCCCTTTTCACCGAACTTTGCACGTGATTTGGTCTAAAATCCATAATCTGGTTTGAAAACGAATTAATTTTAAGAGTCAACAGTTTTATTGATCTTTTCGTAGCACATATTCTATTTTGCCACACTACATTTAAACATAGTAGTTTCAATAGCTACATTTATTATTAAATGTCACATTTCTTCATTCTTTTGACGTTTAGGGTACCTTGAACGCATTCCCAATCTTGTCAACTTGATTCCTGTCTTTTTATGGTGTAGGACGTCAATTGTATGATCCAGATCAGGATCGACTTCAGCCGAGAGCGTATAATTATTTATTAGTGGATTTGAGATACAGTATAATATCAGAGATAGGGATAAAATACTTTACTGTACCATTAAACTCGTAATGACGATAGTTTTGCACAATAATCGATGCGTGTTTCTTAAGGGGTGGTTTGCCTTTTGAGACTACAGTGTGGAGATGCGTAGTAAAAAAATAAAGCCAACTGCTAGATGGGCATGGAAGGGACATCGGGGGTAAGGACAAGCGTGATTTTGATACAAATGGTGAGACGAGATTAAAAAGATGCATTTTGGGATGGTGAATTACGATTGGTCAGTATAAGGTTTAAAAAGATAATAAAACAGTTCTCTTTTTGTGTTAAACTAAACGCGCTACCATCGACCTGAGAGGTCACGATAGCTTCGCGCCTTTCTCTTCGACCTACACGCACTCTTACACTCGGTGCATTTTTCGCCCACCGGCTTGTTGGCACAGGCAACTTGGGTAGCTTGAATTCGTGTTCTTGTTTGGGCTGTAGCAGCTCTCAATAGCTGTAGCCCGCAGTGTCGTTTTAGGCTGCTCGAAGTTTGTAAAAAATCAGAAGTCATATATTAATCAAATATAAACATTTTAAGTCACTGACTCGAGCTTAATATTCCTAAGCGCTACTGACTTAAAACCTGTATACACCATACATAAAAAATGTTATCATCCAATCCGTTTCCACCATATGGTTTACCTTGAAAGCCCATCATGGCTACATGGAAAATCAACACTCCTCCTGAAACGGCGCGCGCTGTAACACCCTCAATTCAAACCGATTTGGTTTCGCAGATCTTGGACCCCCTGCGCACTCAAATCCTTCGTAAGCAGGTCTGCCACCATATCCAAACTTGGTACGTGAGCCGCTTTAATCACTCCCTTTTTGCTCAGGTCCATCAAAAACTTCAACTTGATGTCGATATGTTTCGTGCTTACAGCACTTGCCTCAGATTCCACGTGCGTGATAGCTGCTTGGTTATCCATCTTCATCAGCAGAGGTGTTCGAGAAAGCAAACCAATTTCCAGCAATAATTCACGAAGCCCCAATGCTTCGCGTCCACCGACAGCAGCAGCCACGAATTCAGCCTCAGCCGTAGATAACGCCACGGTAGTCTGCTTCTTACATTTCCATGAAACGATAATACCATTTAAATACACCACCACTGCGCTCACACTCTTTCGATCCGTCCTGTCACCTGCAAAATCAGCATCCTTGTAGCAGGTAATTCGAATTGGCAGTGGCAATTCGTCATCGTGGCTTAGTCGGAGTTTCAAACTCTTGGTACCCTTTAGGTACCTTACGACTCGCTTCGCTGCTTTGAAGTCCCCCACCGTAGGCGCGTGCGTGCGCCGCGTTACGCGGTGCACTGCGAATGCAATATCCGGGCGGGTACAACGAGAAATCCACAGGAGGCTGCCCACCAACGATTGAAAAGTCTTCACACTTGGGAAATTCTCCCTTGACTTGGGTGGCAGCAACTCCTTGAAGCCTTTCACACCGTCCATGTTGAGCACCGGCGTGCGCGTCTCATTTATTTTCGTAAAATCATGCGCGATCAGGAGCTCATCAATAGCAGCCTCCTGATCCAACTTATATCCATCATGAATGTTTCCTTCAATACGAACACCCAGGAACTTGCTCACGACCCCAAGGTCCTTGAGCTCCAGTACTTTCATTTCGTCAAAAAACTTATCAACCGCTTCTGACGTGCTTCCAGTGACCAATAGGTCATCCACATATGCTCCAACTAGCACGGTACCATCCACACCACCCCTGACAAATACGCAGGTATCGGTGACGCACTGTTGAAAGTCCAACCCTTCCAATGTTTGGCACAGCAGTTGATGCCATAGCCTGCCAGCCTGTTTGAGGCCGTGCAGATTTCTTTCCAACTTTAAAGAAAGTTCATCATTCGATTCCACATCAAAAACTTCATATAACTCCACTGGAATCTGCATACCTTGTGGAATCTTCAGATGGATTTCACAATCATCTTCCGCTTTTGCTTTCGGGTAGGCGCTCGGCACATCACCGTGCCGCGCCGGTACCCCCCAAATCTGTGACATGGCCAGGATCACCTTTACGTCGTCGACTTCCACGACTGTCGGAAACGGGAAGTGGTAATCCTGGCCATAAACTTGGCGATCACCGCGCGCCACCAGTCAAGCCTTATAGCGCTCGACTGTTCCGTCCGCGCGCAACTTGGTCTTGTACACCCACTTAGTGGGAAGCAACTTCTTGTCTGGACGGCGCTTGATAATTTTCCAGGTCCCAATTTCTTCAAGCGCTTGCAGCTCCTCCTGTTCCGCCTTCGTCCACAAGTCGGAGTGTGCGCCTTCATGCGCCTTCTTGTTCGGATCAGTAACTTCAATCTTGGAAGCAATTCCACTTTCAACTGTTTCCGCCACAGCGTAAACGCACATCGCGTGCTCCGAAATTCCAACTTCAGTTTCTTCGACCTCGAAATTGTTTCCATCAATTGAAGTTTTATTTCCAATCACTCCACGTTCCTTCACATCATTTACTTCAATCACACTCTCTTGGTCTTTCACTTTCTTCTTGCTGGTTTTTTCCAGCTCTGCCGCCTTATGCGTCTTCTTAATCACTCGTCCAGATTTTCTCGGCGTCTTACGCGCCTTCTCACTCGCATCTTGCACTTCAGAGTGTTCCGATGCATCGGTTTCTTGAGTCGGCTTTGCACTTGAGCGTCCTGCAGCGCGTTTCTTCATCTCTTCTTCATCTGCAACACCCAGCGCCCTTGTAATTTGGTCACTCGCCTCCTTGTCGAAGGTTTCAATTGCACTGACATGGCGAGTGACCGTCACCACCCTGTCTTTCAGCAAAATCACCTTAAATCCCTTGGTTTCATCACTTCGACCTAAAATCAATGCCCTTTCGGCATGTTTGGCAAGGGTATTTTTCTTGGGATCACGCCACACTATGCACGGCGACCCAAACACTACAATTTCCTTCAGCGACGGTTTCTTGTGCGTCAACATCTCGAATGGCGACACTTTGCCCGGGTTCGAACGGGTCGGGGTACGGTTTAAAATGTAAGAGGCGTATTCCGCCGCCTCGGACCAGTACATTAGCGGTACCCCCGACCCAAAAATCATACACCGGACCTTGTTAAAAATGGTCCGGTTCATCCGCTCGGACTTTCCATTGGAGGCTGGATTGACAGCCTCCGTAACTTGTCGACGCACTCCAGTTCTTTTGCAGAACAATTCTACTGTCTTGTATTCACCGCCTCCATCCGTGCGCAAAACGTGAATTCGACACTTGAAGTCGTTTTCGAACCAAGTTAAAAAATGCTCAAACATTTTCGCCTCTCCATCTTTCGTTCGAGCGGCGAACACACGCACGTAACTTGAAAAATGATCCACAAACACCACCAGATATCGGTTCCCACGCCTGTCGCGCGGTGTGATCGGACCCTTCAAGTCACTGCATATCACACCGCCGACTCGTTCAATTGGCAAATTTTCACCCGAATCTGTCCTTGGCTGCGGCTTCCTTGATCCCTTTCCTTCAGCGCAGGTCAGGCAATTGGGTCGACTACTATCTGTCAACTTGATGCCTGACCTGGGGTCCTTGGCTAACTTTTCGACCGTGTCGTATGCCAAGTGACCCAAACGGGTATGAAAGTGATGGAGAGTGCCTTCCTGCACATCACCATCAGGTTCCGCAGCGACATCATTCAGCAACATATGCTTGAACTGCTGCGCGCGCCCGCACAGCTTTTCTGGAATTAATTCTGCCACGAAAATCGATCCACAAATCCGAATTGGAAACAGCGTGTTCCCATTCCACTGTATCGTTAGTTTCCCAAACTTTTCCACTATTTTGCACCCTTTTTCATGCAACTTGCCAAGTGAAATCAAATTCTTGGCAAGTTTGGGTGCAAAATATACTTCACTGAGCTCGATCGAAATTGGATGGGCATCAGGCGTAACCAGCTTGATTTTTCCAACCTTGGTCACCGCCAGTTTTCCACCGTCGGGCAACAAAAACCATCTTCGGGCCCACACGCGACTGCATCGACAAGCAAATTTTCGTCAGCCACTAGGTGCCTACTGGCACCGCTATAGACGATCCACGTCGTTGCAGGCATGTCATCTCCGACAGCCATTCCAGTCAAATCAACTTCGTTTTTAGTTTTAATGGTCGACAACGCGACTTTTCGGTCCCATTGACCGCTGGACCCTACCTTGATCCGTGGAGTTTGCATTCCTTGGCGCCTTTTTGCCTCTATGCGGGAACTCCCTCTTTATGTGCCCAAGCTTTCCGAAGCCGTAGCTTCTTACAAAACCGGTCTCCGTTACCAAATTTGCATGCATACGAGCGTGCGGCCTGATTTTCGGCGTATTTTCATCCAATTCCTGCGCCCACGATATTAATTCTTGCGCATGGCACAGGTAATCCTCTCGCATAGGATTGTACCTGGCCATGATTGCAACTTTCAGGCGGGGCGCAGCGAATTTGACTATGTTCTCAACCACCATCCTTTCGCCTATCCCGCTCTCGCGATCCAGGGCTACAAGGTACAGGTAGTGCTCAGTCCAAGTCCTTTTAGGACTCTTCTCTGAAGCAAACCACACTGTATCCTGGTGGGGGGAGATAGTCACTCGAAATGCCATATACATGAAATCCAATATCGCCAATAATTCAGGGGCAGCTTGCCACCACGTGCCTATATTTGCACGGAAATAATCCCCTGCCACCCCATCGAGATATTCTCCAAGCTTGTTTACTTTAAGGCGCTCAGTCCACACAAATCCAGATGTCATCTCGGCTATCTCAACAGCCTCGATGAAGAGATATGCCCACTGCTTGAAGCCGGCACCGAGTCCAAGGAACAGTTCAACCCCTGAAAACTTCTCGATGCCGAGCTTCGGTATCTTGGCATACGACGCTTGCAAATGCTGTGGGGGAGGGGCGGGCGCTGCCTGCCGGAACTGCATTCCGGGCGTCTGCGCCGCCGGTGCATGTACCCTGCCTGTATTCGGTGTGTTTCCCGGATTGTTCGCCGGGAGCCTAGCCGGGTTCGGCCTGGCTGCTCGACTGACCTCAATGCCGATGTCGTCAGCCATGTCATTCAGGGTCATCTCCTTACCGAATGGCCCACAGTTTCTTAGCGACTCCCGGAACATACTGTTCCGGGGAGCAAACATCGGGTCCTGCTTCAGTATTTCAGGCGTGGCCGGCGCGGCAGGCGCAGCAGCCGGAGTAGGCGCAGCAGTCGTAGTAGGTGCAATCACGGTGCTTGCGGTGGATGCGCGCGTTTGCGCATCTTCCATCGACATCATGCGACTCTTCATGTCCTTCATCCCATCAAGGATTGCCTTCAGAGCCAACTTCCGGCTCGAAATCCGATTCACCACCACTATCCATGGTAAAATCAACGTAAATTCAAAAATATACGGCGCACAAACACGCCAACAATTCCACTAGCCCTCCTAAAGTGAGGGGACTTCCACTAGTACTTAGAACTGTAACCACACGAGAGATAACCACTCGAAACAAACCACAAGAAAACCCCACTTGCGCACAAAACTTAAAATTCAGCAGAAAATGACACTTCTTGACGCACGAGGCCACTTGGGCTCATAACCTGTTGGCACAGGCGACTTGGGTAGCTTGAATTCGTGTTCTTGTTTGGGATGTAGCAGCTCTCAATATCTGTAGCCCGCAGTGTCGTTTTAGGCTGCTCGAAGTTTGTAAAAAATCAGAAGTCATATATATTAATCAAATATAAACATTTTAAGTCACTGACTCGAGCTTAATATTCCTAAGCGCTACTGACTTAAAGCCTGTATACACCATACATAAAAAATGTTATCATCCAATCCGTTTCCACCATATGGTTTACCTTGAAAGCCCATCATGGCTACATGGAAAATCAACACGGCTGACGTGAAGAGGTTTTGTGTTCGAAACGCATGTAGCCACTTTGGCTATTGCAGCGTTTCGGAATAGTGGAACCCCATTGGCTGTTTATATTTTCGGTTACATGTTTAGTTACTAGACCAACTCAAAGATTTGTATTAGCAACTTAAGTAGCCTAAGTAACCTACATAATATACCTACTTCCAACTTACTATTTCTTAAACACCTCCGCTGAAACTAGAACAGCGTGACACGTGTCGCGCAGAGCAGAGCTTCCTACAGAGATCCCACCTGACTCCTACCAAGAGATCAAGTGGTTGCAGATCTCTTCAGTACCTACAACTTGTGCGTTTTGTGTTTTCCCACATTTTCTACACATACACCCCAGAACTCACCTGCACATCGTCCGCTGGTACAGCGGGTTAATTCACGCAAAGAATTTTTGTAGCCGGTGCGTATAAGCACGGTGCGGCTAGCGCACAGAGGAAGACTTTCCTTAAAGCGGCGTTCGCGGCTACTTAGCCGATACGCCCTTATTAAGGGCTTAGTAGGAGAGAGCTCTCCTACTCGGGGCCAAGATTCCCGGGTTAGTTTACTCTAGCCTTTACTAGTGCCTTAACGGCAAGACTCCCTTTCAAAGGGTGTAGCTAAGGGGAGGGCTCCCCTTACGCTACGGCACTCACTACACGAACGACCGGTCCAGGTCGTGCGTCTGTATTTAGAGTGAAATTTAAACTGAATATATTTAATATGTAATTATTTAAACTAATATAAACCATATGTAACACTAAGTAGAATATTCCTAATTCGTACCTAGCTAAAATGTAGTGTACACACCTGTGTACTGACACGTGGATGGCTGACACACCACACCAAGGGCCCCTGCCCTGATTGGTTAAAATAACCAATGGTTCGAAACCTTTCAAACCGGTCAATACTGACCTCAACCGTAGTGCACTCACGTACACCACCTACTAAATGTGGCTAGAATGTAACCCCGTTACATCCTCCCCCATCAAGACTATTGCTTACGCAATAATCAAAATTTTGTTGGAGAACTCCAACGCCAGTTCCCCTGGCCATCCATATGTACACCTCTAGTGGTTCTATGGCGTCTCCTCTAGAAGAGGTAGACTACTCCGAAAACTCGGAAGTGGATGCCTTTGGGGATACCTACCCAATGGTGAGCCGCTCCGACAGCGCCGAACGGCGTTGTCGGCAGCCTAATCCCTTCCCCACACGAGAGGAAAATGCACTAACCAGTGCGTCACCCCTGCCCGTATCGGATGATGCATCCGAATCGCCTAAGGCGATCATCACTAATGAGCTGGACGCAGCTCAAGACTCCCAACTTGCCGCACAGGCACTAAGGGCTGCGTTACGCGCCCCCAAACGTCCGTCAAGGGCGGCTTATAATTTCGATGGTCCTCGTGACCTTCCAAAATGGGCCAGGCGTTTGGTAAGGACTAGTCTAGCGTCCTATACCCCTGGCCCCGCGGCTGAACAGCCGTACCAACGCGAACGCCGTGAGAAACTCCGGCAACAACTGCTTACACAAAATCAGTTGACTAGCGTCTCATACCGAGAGCGCTTAGACAGGCAGGCACAGGGTGCCCCTGTTGAGAACCTCCGCGAGGTTCCTTTCGTTCTTTCTCTGGGAGAAAGTGCCGATGATGCAGAGAAGAAGTTCCGCGCTTGGGCGGAAGGGGAGAAGATTCTCCCTAACTTCGATGAACTGCATGACAGCTATTCCCGTCGAGACATTTGTGTGGAGAGGTGTTGCGCCTTACATTTGCCAAAGCTAAGGCGATGGAGCAACTACGTGCTCCGTATCGCACGCGCTACGCCAGCGCCCCTGTCTCCAACCTGGTGTCCGAAGACAGTGTGGTCGCCACATCTGCCTCCGGCCAACTCCCACTTATTGGGAGTGAAGAGGCTTCTCATGACCCTCTGGTCGTTGACCTACAGCGGGATTCTCCCTCTCAAAAGCGTCAACGACGTCGCGGTCCTGCCGTAGGGGAGTCTCGAACTCCCACGAACTCTGTGAGTGTGGATAACCTTTCCACTTCACCAGATACTAGGTTTGACCCCGATGATGGCGCCGCGCCATCAGCCGCTCCACATGAAAGTGTGGAGTACTCTCCGCATCGAGCATTGGAGGAGGAGGTCGCACAATTGCGACGTGAGATTCGCGCGCGCTGTGATCGACACAGCCTTCGCATCCATGATCTCCACGAGGGGATCCGCGATGAGCGGGATGCCACTGATAGGTGGCTTGCCTCTCTTGAGACGACCGTTGCGGATCTTCGTGGTCGCATTTTAGCCCTTTCGGGCTTCCTTCGCCCTGCGGTGCCTTACGGCTATCCGCCTTTCCACCCTCCTCCAGGAGGGGCCCCGCCTCCGGGTCCTGGTATGGCTTAAGCATACCGACATAAAAGGTTGGATGCGTACGCAACGCCTTCGGGATGTCTAAGGTGTACGACAAGCCCTTTCGTGATAACACCTTAAAGGGGCCCACAAACCTGGGGCGCAGTTTATTGCGCAACACATTTGAAACTGCATGTGTAGGAAGATTTTTAGCGTTTAATAAAACACTTTCTCCTACTCTGTATACCTTTTTGTTACGACGTCCCTTTCGGTCAGCTTGCTCCTTCTGCTTGTTTTGGCTTTCCGCCATGACATCGCAGACGTGTCGTAAGACACTAAGGCGCGTCGATAAAAACTTATCGAAGTGCTTTCGCACAGATACAGGGCTGACATCGGGGAATCCTCCCCCCTCAAGCCCTGGGCCACACACACGTGGCTTTAACGGAACCCTCGGATTCACCAATCCGTTCACGTAAAACGGGGTAAACCCCGTAGATGCATGTACCGAATTGTTGATAGCAAATTCAACCATCGAAAGCATCTCACTCCAACTCTTTGGAGAATCCGGACATAAACTCCGGAGAATGTCCTCCACAACGCGATTAACGCGTTCCGTCTGACCGTCCGTCTGCGGATGATCCGCAGTGGACATGAGGAGCTTGGTGCCTAGCACCTTAAACAACGCTCCCCAGAATTGTCCCGTAAAACGGGGATCCCGATCCAACACAACGGAATCGGGTAGACCATGTTGTCGAAAGACACGGTCTAGGAACACTTTTGCTGTTCCTTGTCCATCTATGGACTCTGGAACCGCCGCCAGGTGAGCCATCTTGCTCAAACGGTCTACAAAGACCAATATGCCGGTGTTCCCGGCCTTATCCTTCGGAAAACCGAAGATAAAATCCATGCTAATGGATTTCCAACACTCCGTTGGAACCGATAAGCTCGCCAAAGGCGCAGCTGAACTTGCAGAGGGTTTAACCCTCTGACACGTCTCACAGGTGCGTATATACGCACCAACCCACTTATACATATTGGGCCACCAATACAAAGCGCTTAAAGCGCTGTAGGTCTTATCCCGACCTAAATGACCCCCGGTAGGGGCGTCATGTGCCTCAAAGAGGACTCTATACTTCAGTTCCTCATTATGAGGAACAACCACCCGCGGGGTGTCCTCCGCGCTCGTGCTATAATATAGCAAACCGTCACAGTAACTGTAACGGTGTAACCGAGCTCTAGCTCGACTTGACAGGGTTGGATCAGACAAGGCAAGACCTTTTTCACCCAACGCGCTGATAAGCGCCGTACACTGTTGGTCTTTCTCATACGCCTGGCGTATGAGATCCACCACAGACGTGGTGACAAATGTCGCGTGAGCGAGCTCGTAATCGGGACGACGCGACAACTCGTCTGCAAGCACGTTCTGATTGCCAGGTTTATACTTAACCTCAAAGTTGTACTCCTCAAAGAAGGAGAGCCAACGGGCCATCCGTTGCGAGAGATGAGGCGACTTTGTCGCTGTCCGTAAGGACGCGTGGTCAGTATAAACCACGAACGGCTTTGACCCGAGTAGGTGAACCCTAAATTTGATAAGGGCATACTTCATTGCAAGTAACTCCTTGTCATGAACGGGATAATTCCGTTCTGCAGCTTTAAGCCGCTTCGACTCAAACGCAATTACGCGTTCCCTTCCTGCATCGTCTGCTTGTAACAAAGCACATCCGATTGCGAAATCGGAGGCGTCGCAGACGACACTAAATGGTTTCCCAGGGTCTGGGAGAGCAAGAACGGGAGTTTTTAACAAGCTTCCCTTAACCGCTTCAAAAGCGTTTTGGTGTTCAATTTCCCAACACCAATCAACATCCTTCTTAAGAAGGTCGGTCAATGGCTTCGCCATTTTAGCGTAGTTCTCAGTGTACTTGTGGAGATAGTTGGCTAATCCAAGCCACTTCCGTAAATATCTAAGATTTACAGGCGAAGGCCACTCCACAATGGCTTTCACCTTCGCGGGATCCTCCCGCACTCCATCCTTACCGATGAAGCATCCGAGGAAAGGAATTTCCTCGGCACCAAAGATACACTTGGATGCGTTTGCATATAACTTATGCTCTCGCATACATTCGAGCACTGCTCGAAGGTGTATCAGATGCGTCTGAACATCAGACGAGTCGCCTTCCGCACGACTATGGACGAATATATCGTCGAAGTACGTCTGAGCGTACTTTCTATGAGGGCGGAAGAGTTGAGTCACCAAGCGATTGAAAGTCGCTGGTGAATTTGAAAGCCCTTGTGGCATAACAAGCCACTCCCACAGCATGCCGCTAGGCGTGCTGACCGCTGTAAGCGGAATATCGGACGCTTGCATGAGCACCTGATAATACCCGTCCACCAGATCTAAGGCACTATATACAGTACAGCCAGCCATATTGTTCTGGAGGACATCCTTCCGAGGAATCGGAGTCTCCTTGGGTACAGTAGCTGCATTCAGCTTATTGTACGCATGCACAATGCGCCACTTTACGTTCGGTTTACGAACACAAAAGGTGGTAGATGAGTGAGGAGACTTGCTCTCCCGTACCATCCCTGCCTCTTCTTTACCCTTGAAGAATGCGTCGATGACGTCGCATTGCTCCTTGGGAAGAGGCCACTGACTAGTGACGCAGTATTTGGTTCCGGGAACCAAATCAATTTCATGTCGGACTCCCCTATCCGGTGGTAACCCCATCGGCGGGTTGTCACTAATGACATCTCCAAATTCCTTTAGTAAGGGATGGTAAGGGTCCTCAGGATCCACGAGGGTCTTGAGGCCGCTTCGGGCATTTAATGCCTGTTTGGTTTTCACCAAAACTGACTCGTCCATCGTGGATGAGGAGTTCAATTCCTCTTCCGGACGCAACACGACGATCTCGTCGAGTTCACCTGCTTTTACAGCAGTCTCAAAATCGTTGAAGGAGATCTCCTCCAACGACAACAGTTCGCCTACCCCAGGCAACCGCTCCAGGCTTAGCCTTCCGTGACAACACCTGTCACACTATTCAGCATCCGATAGGACTGCTGACTACTGGACTCGGGACTCTTCCCGGGACCCAGATGGGGGGAGTCAATTACCCCATCTATTGGAAACGCATCGCACCTATCCACAGAGGTCTCTACCTCTACCACCGGTGACTCGCCGGTATCACATACTAAGGCGTGTTCGGAATTAATTACGATGTTCGGAAGAGACGAACTACGGATCTCTCCGCTTGGAAGCTTCTACGCGCTTAACCACAGGGGTCTCTACCCCTACCTCTGGAGTCGCAACTTTCTCGCCTAACACGGCGTGGTCGGGAAACCCGACCTTCAGAAGAGACAAACCTCGTGTCTCTTCTCTCGGAAGCGCCTCGCGCTTATCCTCAGAGGAATCCACCTCTACCACTGGCGACTCACCAGTCTCGCCTATAACGGCGTAGGGATTAACCGCCGAATCCCCCTCGTCAAGGAACACCTCCTTGACATCATTGGGACTGATCATCTCAGACATCCCAATCTATGGCATCTCACGCCAGAATCGCTTTTGCGATCGAGCAAATGTGGGTTCATGACTATCCAATGCTTCACCCGATCGTGGGTGCGTTGAGCCAATGGACTTAGACTTCCAATCTATACATAGCTCGTGGCGTTCCACCACTTCATGCCCAGAATGAGGTCATACCTCGAGTCCAAATCCAGGACTAGGCAACGTTATAAGCTGTCGAAGTCTGCAAACCTCAGCTTAAGGTCAATCGAGACCTAGGGTACAGAAACCTGTACGCCCGTCGCTAGACGGAGCGTGACAACGTCACGAGAACGTGCCTTTAGGGCCTCGGCATACAGCCAACTCTTCACAACAGAAGCTCGTCTGACATAATTGTCAGACACTCCAAAGTCTATCAAGACTCTCCAAGGCTTATCAAATCCTTTCACGTCCGCAAGGACAACCAGCAAACCTGGCTGGTACACCAACTCGGTGCTAGAAAGAACCGTTTCCCTCGGGGCTTTGTGCTGTCGTCCCCTACCCTGGGGCTTAACAGCACTGAGGGGTCCCCAGTAGGGCGCCCCGCACCTACTGGGAGCCGTCGTTTCCCGACGGCTTGGATAAGGGTTTTTTCCCCACCCTTGGTCCCTTGTAGCGAGTGTCTCGCTGGGGATTTTTCGGACATCTGTTCCTCAGATGATCCATGCTCCCACACAGGAAGCATCTCATGGTCCACGCCGCTGCAACTAGCCAAGAGCTCCGTCTCGAAGCTCTGTGAAGAAGAGTCAGAATGAATCTTAGCGGGAGGTTTCTCCTCCGCTTCGACCTGACTCAGGTCCATGGGTTCGGGACCAACCTTAGAAGAACGGAAGTCCCTCTCCGCGTTGAACGCCGTCTTGAATGCCTATTCCAGGGATTCGGGTCGGCATCGGAACAATTCCGAACGTGCTGGCCTTTCTCTCAGGACTCCCATGAAGACGGGGATGGACACATCGTCCGAATACGCTTTCGCGTACATCCCTGCCAACAGGGTCTTAAGCTCCTGGATATAAACCTCCAGGTCCTTAGTGCCTTGACGGCACCTCAGGAACGCCAGTTGATTCTGGAAAACCAGATCAGGCGTTGCGTACATGTCCATAAGCTTCTGCTTAAGGACCTTCCATGTTGGAAACACGTCCATGACTGATTCCGAGCATGTAAACGCCCATGTACGGGCTTTGCCCGTAAGATGGGTCAATGAAAGTCCCACTTGCAAGTGATCAGCGGTCATATTCGCTGTGGCGAAGGCCGTTTCGACCTCTCGCAACCACACGTAAAGGTTGTCACCCTTCTCTCCGGTGAACTCCTTTATCTTAAACGATAATGGAGGGCGCACCCCCGTGGAATGACCTCCACCACAACTCGCCTCATGAGCGATGAGGGCATTTACCCTTGCCTTTACGGCCTCAAGGCCCTGCTCCACTAGGAGCTTCATGCCTTCTTCCCCCGGTAAGGGTAAAAGCCTTTTAAAGGCTTCCTGCTGGACGAGGGTCAAACTATCCCAATCGTCCTGATTCATCCTTTGTAGAGGATGCCTAATCTACCAACACAAGTGTTGGATTGACTACAAGTGCTACCAGATGTAGCCGGTGCGTATGCGCACGGTGCGACTAGCGCACAGAGGAAGACTCTTCCTTAAAAAATAAAGCGGTATCTACCGCTACTTATCCGATACGCCCTTATTAAGGGCTTAGTAGGAGAGGGCTCTCCTACTCGGGGCCAAGATTCCCGGGTTAGTTTACTCTAGTCTTTACTAGTGCCTTAACGGCAAGACTCCCTTTCAAAGGGTGTAGCTAAGGGGAGGGCTCCCCTTACGCTAGGGCACTCACTACACGCACGACCGGTCCAGGTCGTGCGTCTGTACTTTAGAGTGAAATTTAAACTGAATATATTTAATATGTAATTATTTAAACTAATATAAACTATATGTAACACTAAGTAGAATATTCCTAATTCGTACCTAGCTAAAATGTAGTGTACACACCTGTGTACTGACACGTGGATGGCTGACACACCACCCCAAGGGCCCATGCCCTGATTGGTTAAAATAACCAAAGGTTCGAAACCTTTCAACCCGGTCAATAGTGTCCTCAACCGTGGTGTACTCATGTACACCAACACTCAGTGTTACACGAATGTAACCCCGTTACATTTTTGGGAGGGAGGAATAACTAGTTGTTCCCCCCGAATTGTCTATTGGTTTACACAAATCCCCTAGAAGTCTGGCTGATAGAAGCGCCCCCTTGCGACGCTAGGTGGATTTTAGTAAAAACGCTCGATCAGGTTATAAGGGCCCGATCGACCCTCCCCTTAGCTTTAGCTAGTATTACATAGTTTTTGGGTAATAACTAGTGGATAAAGCTTAAGGGTATCTTATATCAGGTAGCGAAGATTTCCGCAACTTGATCAAGTACCAAATCTTCGCCGGCAGCCCTGATCAACCTCGATCTACGATCATCGGCAACAACTTAAGCTTCAGCGAGTCACCTGACTAGATAAGCCCGCCCAGGCCATCGGGTACACAAAGTGAGCAAGCAAATAACTGTCCAGGACAACCGGAAGACCCCTTCGCTAGTGGGTAGTCCGGGCGCCGTGGGAACGCCTGATCGAACCTCAAAGTTCTAATCAGCCGCTCCACCACAACAGTATATCTACATTTACTTAAAAAATCAATTTTTATTTTTTGCTGCTAATCTGGTGGAGCAGCTGGCCAAATTTTGAGGCTTGGTCTATTTCTTGCTCACCTTGTGTACCCGACGGTTTGGGCGTGGGTCGCTCTCCAGATGACTCGGGACGTAGATCAGTGCAATTCCGATGCAGATCAAGCGAATTCGTAGCAGATCGACAGTAGTAGATATGGTGGAAAATCGCAGATTCGAGATCCCGTGGAAAAACTGGGGGTCGAAGATCGCAGATTGATGATCGATGATCGCAAATCGCAGGTTACAGATCGACGCTGTCGATCTAGTGGAAATCAGCGAAGGGGTTCTTGATCACGTGGCGGAAATCTTCACAACTTGATCGTCTAGATTCTTAATCCTAGATCGCTAAGGAAATACCCAATATATTTTTATTCCTAGCATAAACTTAAGAGTAGGGGGTAGATCTGTACTTTCTATGTTCAGATCGACGGATTTTACAAAAATCCACCTAGAGTTCAAAATGGGCGCTTAAAACAGACGAACTTCTACAGGATAGGTGTAAACCAATGGGGGGGAGGTGAGAACACTTGGCTAGATCAGACCACCTTCCCAGTAGCCTTTACGAAAAGGGGCGCAGACACATGGGGCGGAGTTGAGGATGAGTTCTCCGCAACTTTACGTCTGCCGGTGGGCCAAAAAGTGCACTACGTGCTCCCCCCGGGACGTGTAAATGTGCGTATGCAATGAAAGGGAGGCGCGAAGTTGTCACGCCGTCCCTATCGGTGATCTAAGTGATCGGACGCAAAAGTAGAACTTTATTATTGCTTATATCCTAAATCAATCAATTACCTAATATCAACCAATCAACTCTACCCATCCTGATATGCATTGTAACGGGGTTACATTCTGGTTACATTCAGTTATGTGTTGTACGTGAGTACACTACAGTTGGGGTCAGTATTGGCCGGTCCGAAAGGTTTGGACCTATTGGTTATTTTAACCAATCAGGGCAGGAGCCGTTGGTGGAGGCGTGGCAGCCTGCCACGTGTTAGTACACAGGTGGTGTACACTACATTTTGTCTAGGTACGAATTTAGTAAGTTCTACTTAGTATTACATATAGTTTACATTAGTTTAATTAATTTAGTCTTATTACATATTAAATATACATTCAGTTTACAATCACACTTAAGACTGCTAAGCGCACGACCTCGACCGGTCGCGCGCGCAGTGAGTGTAGTAGCGTAAGGGAAGTTCTTCCCTTAGTTACCCCCTTATTAAGGGAGCCTTGTGTTAAGGCGTTAGCTTGTGCTAACTGATAAACCAAAGTGGAATCTTGGCCCCGAGTAAGAGAGTTCTCTCTTACTAAGCCCCTTTATAAGGACGTATCGGCTAAGTAGCGGTACATCGCCGCTTTAGGAAAGTATTCCTCTGTGCGCTAGCCGCACCGTGCGTGTACGAACCGGCTACATCTGGTAGAACTTGTAGTCAATCGAACACCTGTGTTGGTAGGCTACGGCATCCTCTGCAAGGCATGAATCAGGACGATTGGGAAAGGTTAACCCTCGTCCAGCAGGAAGCCTTTAACAGGCTGTTATCCTTACTGGGTGACGAAGGCATGCAGCTCCTATTGGAGCAGGGCCTTGAGGCCGTGAAGGCAAGGGTCAATGCCCTCATCGCCCATGAGGCGAGTTTAGGTGGAGGTCGTTCCACGGGGGTGCGTCCCCCATTTTCCTTTAAGATAAAGGTATTCACCGGTGAAAAGGGTGATAACCTTTATGTGTGGTTACGAGAGGTCGAAACGGCCTTCGCCACAGCGAATGTGATCGCTGATCACTTGCAAGTGGGACTTGCACTGACCCATATTACGGATAAAGCCCGTGTTGGGCTTTTACATGCTCGGACTTGGTCATGGACGTGATCCCGACCTGGGAAGTCGTTAAGCAAAACCTTATGGACATGTACGCAACGCCTGATCTGGTTTTCCAGAATCAACTGGCGTTCCTGAGGTGCCGTCAAGGCACTAAGGACCTGGAGGTTTATATCCAGGAGCTTAAGACCCTGTTGGCAGGGATGTACGCGAAATCGTATTCGGACGATGTGTCCATCCCCGTCTTCATGGGAGTCCTGAGAGAAGGGCCAGCACGTTCGGAATTGTTCGGATGCCGACCCGAATCCCTGGAATAGGCATTCAAGACGGCGTTCAACGCGGAGAGGGACTTCCGTTCCTCTAAGGTGGGTCCCGAACCCATGGACCTGAGTCAGGTCGAAGCGGAGGAGAAACCTCCCGCTAAGATCCATTCTGACTCTTCTTCACAGAGCTTCGAGACGGAGCTCTTGGCTATGTTGCAGCGGCGTGGACCGCTGAGATGCTTCCTGTGTGGGAGCATGGATCATCTGAGGAACAGATGTCCGAAAAATCCCCAGCGAGACACTCGCTACAAGGGACCAAGGGTGGGGAAAAAACCCTTATCCAAGCCGTCGGGAAACGACGGCTCCCAGTAGGTGCGGGGCGCCCTACTGGGGACCCCTCAGTGATGTTAAGCCCCAGGGTAGGGGACGACAGCACAAAGCCCCGAGGGAAACGGTTCTTTCTAGCACCGAGTTGGTGTACCAGCCAGGTTTGCTGGTTGTCCTTGCGGACGTGAAAGGATTTGATAAGCCTTGGAGAGTCTTGATAGACTTTGGAGTGTCTGACAATTATGTCAGACGAGCTTCTGTTGTGAAGAGTTGGCTGTATGCCGAGGCCCTAAAGGCACGTTCTCGTGACGTTGTCACGCTCCGTCTAGCGACGGGCGTACAGGTTTCTGTACCCTAGGTCTCGATTGACCTTAAGCTGAGGTTTGCAGACTTCGACAGCTTAGAACGTTGCCTAGTCCTGGATTTGGACTCGAGGTATGACCTCATTCTGGGCATGAAGTGGTGGAACGCCACGAGCTATGTATAGATTGGAAGTCTAAGTCCATCGGCTCAACGCACCCACGATCGGGTGAAGCATTGGATAGTCATGAACCCACATTTGCTCGATCGCAAAAGCGATTCTGGCGTGAGATGCCATAGATTGGGATGTCTGAGATGATCAGTCCCAATGATGTCAAGGAGGTGTTCCTTGACGAGGGGGATTCGGCGGTTAATCCCTACGCCGTTATAGGCGAGACTGGTGAGTCGCCAGTGGTAGAGGTGGATTCCTCTGAGGATAAGCGCGAGGCGCTTCCGAGAGAAGAGGCACGAGGTTTGTCTCTTCTGAAGGTCGGGTTTCCCGACCACGCCGTGTTAGGCGAGAAAGTTGCGACCCCAGAGGTAGGGGTAGAGACCCTGTGGTTAATCGCGTAGAAGCTTCCAAGCGGAGAGACCCGTAGTTTGTCTCTTCCGAACATCGTAATTAATTCCGAACACGCCGTAGTAGGTGATACCGGCGAGTCACCGGTGGTAGAGGTAGAGACCTCTGTGGATAGGTGCGATGCGTTTCCAATAGATGGGGTAATTGACTCCCCCCATCCTGGTCCCGGGAAGAGTCCCGAGTCCAGTAGTCAGCAGTCCTATCGGATGCTGAATAGTGTGACAGGTGTTGTCACGGAAGGCTAAGACTGGAGCGGTTGCCTGGGGTAGGCGAACTGTTGTCGTTGGAGGAGATCTCCTTCAACGATTTTGAGACTGCTGTAAAAGCAGGTGAACTCGACGAGATCGTCGTGTTGCGTCCGGAAGAGGAATTGAACTCCTCATCCACGATGGACGAGTCAGTTTTGGTGAAAACCAAACAGGCATTAAATGCCCGAAGCGGCCTCAATACCCTCGTGGATCCTGAGGACCCTTACCATCCCTTACTAAAGGAATTTGGAGATGTCATTAGTGACAACCCGCCGATGGGGTTACCACCGGATAGGGGAGTCCGACATGAAATTGATTTTGTTCCCGGAACCAAATACTGCGTCACTAGTCAGTGGCCTCTCCCCAAGGAGCAATGCGACGTCATCGACGCATTCTTCAAGGGTAAAGAAGAGGCAGGGATGGTACGGGAGAGCAAGTCTCCTCACTCATCTACCACCTTTTGTGTTCGTAAACCGAACGTAAAGTGGCGCATTGTGCATGCGTACAATAAGCTGAATGCAGCTACTGTACCCAAGGAGACTCCGATTCCTCGGAAGGATGTCCTCCAGAACAATATGGCTGGCTGTACTGTATATAGTGCCTTAGATCTGGTGGACGGGTATTATCAGGTGCTCATGCAAGCGTCCGATATTCCGCTTACAGCGGTCAGCACGCCTAGCGGCATGCTGTGGGAGTGGCTTGTTATGCCACAAGGGCTTTCAAATTCACCAGCGACTTTCAATCGCTTGGTGACTCAACTCTTCCGCCCTCATAGAAAGTACGCTCAGACGTACTTCGACGATATATTCGTCCATAGTCGTGCGGAAGGCGACTCGTCTGATGTTCAGACGCATCTGATACACCTTCGAGCAGTGCTCGAATGTATGCGAGAGCATAAGTTATATGCAAACGCATCCAAGTGTATCTTTGGTGCCGAGGAAATTCCTTTCCTCGGATGCTTCATCGGTAAGGATGGAGTGCGGGAGGATCCCGCGAAGGTGAAAGCCATTGTGGAGTGGCCTTCGCCTGTAAATCTTAGAGATTTACGGAAGTGGCTTGGATTAGCCAACTATCTCCACAAGTACACTGAGAACTACGCTAAAATGGCGAAGCCATTGACCGACCTTCTTAAGAAGGATGTTGATTGGTGTTGGGAAATTGAACACCAAAACGCTTTTGAAGAGGTTAAGGGAAGCTTGTTAAAAACTCCCGTTCTTGCTCTCCCAGACCCTGGGAAACCATTTAGTGTCGTCTGCGACGCCTCCGATTTCGCAATCGGATGTGCTTTGTTACAAGCAGACGATGCAGGAAGGGAACGCGTAATTGCGTTTGAGTCGAAGCGGCTTAAAGCTGCAGAACGGAATTATCCCGTTCATGACAAGGAGTTACTTGCAATGAAGTATGCCCTTATCAAATTTAGGGTTCACCTACTCGGCTCAAAGCCGTTCGTGGTTTATACTGACCACGCGTCCTTACGGACAGCGACAAAGTCGCCTCATCTCTCGCAACGGATGGCCCGTTGGCTCTCCTTCTTTGCGGAGTACAACTTTGAGGTTAAGTACAAACCTGGCAATCCGAACGTGCTTGCAGACGCGTTGTCGCGTCGTCCCGATTACGAGCTCGCTCACGCGACATTTGTCACCTCGTCCGTTGTGGATCTCATACGCCATGCGTATGAGAAATACCCACCATGTACGGCTCTTATCAGCGCGTTGGGTCACAAGGGTCTTGGCTCGTCTGAGCCTACCCTGTCAAGTCAAGCTAGAGCTCGGTTATACCGTTACAGTTACTGTGACGGTTAGTTATATTATAGCACGAGCGCGGAGGACACTCCGCGGGTGGTAGTTCCTCACGATGAGGAACTGAAGTATAGAGTCCTATTTGAGGCACATGACGCCCCTACCGGGGGTCATTTAGGTCGGGATAAGACCTACAGCGCTTTAAGCGCTTTGTATTGGTGGACCAATATGTATAAGTGTGTTGGTGCGTATATACGCACCTGTGAGACGTGTCAGAGGGTTAAACCCTCTGCAAGTTCAGCTGCGCCTTTGGCGAGCTTATCGGTTCCAATGGAGTGTTGGAAATCCATTAGCATGGATTTTATCTTCGGTTTTCCGAAAGATAAGGCCGGGAACACCGGCATATTGGTCTTTGTAGACCGTTTGAGCAAGATGGCTCACCTGGCGGCGGTTCCAGAGTCCATAGATGGACAAGGAACAGCAAAAGTGTTCCTAGACCGTGTCTTTCGACAACATGGTCTACCCGATTCCGTTGTGTTGGATCGGGATCCCCGTTTTACGGGACAATTCTGGGGAGCGTTGTTTAAGGTGCTAGGCACCAAGCTCCTCATGTCCACTGCGGATCATCCGCAGACGGACGGTCAGACGGAACGCGTTAATCGCGTTGTGGAGGACATTCTCCGTAGTTTATGTCCGGATTCTCCAAAGAGTTGGAGTGAGATGCTTTCGATGGTTGAATTTGCTATCAACAATTCGGTTCATGATTCTACGGTGTTTACCCCGTTTTACGTGAACGTATTAGTGAATCCGAGGGCTCGTTGACGCCATGTGTGTGTGGCCCAGGGCTTGAGGGGGGAGGATTCCCCGATGTCAGCCCTGTATCTGTGCGAAAGCACTTCGATAAGTTTTTATCGACGCGCCTTAGTGTCTTACGACACGTCTGCGATGTCATGGCGGAAATCCAAAACAAGCAGAAGGAGCAAGCTGACCGAAAGGGACGTCGTAACAAAAAGGTATACAGAGTAGGAGAAAGTGTTTTATTAAACGCTAAAAATCTTCCTACACATGCAGTTTCAAATGTGTTGCGCAATAAACTGCGCCCCAGGTTTGTGGGCCCCTTTAAGGTGTTATCACGAAAGGGCTTGTCGTACACCTTAGACATCCCGAAGGCGTTGCGTACGCATCCAACCTTCTATGTAGGTATGCATAAGCCATACCATAACCCGGAGGCGGGTTCCCTCTTGGAGGAGGTTGGGAAGACGCATAGCCGTAAGACACGGCAGGGCGGAGAAAAATCTCCGTCAGGGTCAAAATGCGACCACGAAGCTCCGCAACGGAAGCTTCAACTCTTCCCTCAAGACGACGAATGCCGTCAAGGGCATACTCGAGAGAGTCAAGCCGCCTCTCGATGAGGTTAATCGCACCTACCTCATCGCGGAGTCCATCCTCGACTTCCAGGATGCGACGGCTGTGCCGATCACAGCGCTCGCGAACCTCACGTCGCAATCTCGCGACCTCCTCCTCCAGTCCTCGACTTCCCGATTCACTTTTGGTACAAGGCGGAAGTGAAACGCTTCTGCGTGAGCAGTTTTTCCCGGAGTCGCTTCCGGCGTTCGATTCGCTTTCGGTAGAAGGCGGAAGTGAACTGCTTCTGCGTGAGCAGTTTTTCCGGGAGTCGCTTCCGGCGTTCGACTTGACGCGGCTGTTCAGCCGCAGGGCCAGCGGTATAGAAGGCTAAACCCTTCCTTCCCATATTCTTATCCCACTTTTGGGGGTCGCGAGAACCCGAACAATGATATTCCGCCCGTGAAGGGTGTTTAGGGCGCATAATGCTGCCTCTCGTGCCTGTGCGGCAAGTTGAGCTTCCTGAGCCACATCCAATTCATTGGTGATGGTCGCCTTCGGCGACCCAGATATGGCATCCGAAGTTGGTAAGCGTGGCGCACGAGTTAGTGCATTTTACCCACGTGTGGTGAACGGATTAGGCTTCCTACATCCCAGTTCGGCGTTGTCGGAGCGGTCATCCCAGTTCGGCGTTGTCGTAGCGGTCATCCTTAGGGGAGCTATCCCCTAGGCCCCCCTCCTCCGAGATACCGGAGTCGGAGTAGCTGTCATCCCCTTCTCGGGGAGAATGATCTTCACCACTAAAGGTGCTCATTCTATCCCAGAGTTCTGGCAGTTGGAGTCTTCTACTATAATTGATTATTGCGTGGCAATAGTCTTGATGGGGGAGGATGTAACGGGGTTACATTTGGTGACGCTGGTGTACGTAAGTACACAACGGTTAAGGTCAAGTATTGACCAGTCCGAAAGGTTCGGACCTATTGGTTGTATTAGCCAATAAGGGCGGGAGCCCTTGGTGAAGGCGTGGCAGCCTGCCACGTGTTGGTACACAGGTGTTGTACATTACATTCGGCTAGGTACGAATTAAGTAAGTTCTACCTAGTATTACATATAGTTTACATTAGTTTATTAATTTAGACTAATTGTATATTAAATATAAATCAGTTTCCATTTCACTCTAAAGTACAGCTAGACGTTCGACCGATAAAGGTCGAGCGTAATGTGTGTGTTGTATCAGGGTAGTACCTCCCCTAGCTACTCCCTACTAAGGGAAAGCGTTAAACTTAAGCGTTAGCATACTATAAAAGGAAACTGAGGAAATCTTGGCCCCGAATGAGAGATCAATCTCCCACTAAGCCCTTATATAAGGACGTATCAGCTAAGTAGCGTCGTAACGCCGCTTAAGGAAAATCTTCCTCTGTGATCTAGCCGCACCGTGCGTTTAAGCATCGGCTACAGACCCCAAATCATCCCTTGATCGATCTAAGGCTGACGATCTGATCTAGATGATTAACCGAGCCTGCACGCAACAATAGGAGATCGACATACTGAACAACTCGCTGTCGATGCTTGAAGACTCTGTCAAGATGCTTCAGAGGTCAAAAGCACGCGTTGCCAGAAAACTCGCTGATCGTGAGCAGCAGATCGAGTGGATCTGCAAAAAAGCTGCGTCTTTACGCGATCACATTGTTGAGATTGTCAACAATCTCCAGACCAGTGAGTCCAAACTGAAGAAACAACTGAAGACCGCCGAGGAAACCATATTAGAGCAACACAATCGGATCCGCGATCTGGAGGGTGATCAAGATCGATATCAGCTATCAGTCCAAGCGTAGACCATCGATAATCAATCTCAGGAGATCTCGCGCCTTGAGGAAGAGCTCAGCGAGGCCAATACCAAGATCGCACGGGCGCCGGCACTCCAAGATCGATCAACGATCGATCAACTCCACAAACGCTTGGGCATGATGCAAAAAGAGCGTGATCATGCCATCTCCAAAAAACAACCACTTGACCAAGAAGGTGATCAAGCTGGCATCTAAGGCAAGTAAGCGCAAAGACCAACGAGATCGCGTCCGGGCGGACAGTGAAGCTAATCTTGTCATGATGAATGAATTCTTCGCTGCCAAAGCCACGGTTGAAGAGATATCTGCACGCCTCGATGAGGTATCGATCAGTAATGCCGAGATGGAGAATCTACGTGCTCAGAATTCAAAGTTGCACGCGGAACTTTTGACGGCACGGCGCCGCCTCAGTCACCAAGCTTCTCAGTTACGTGATCTTCAGTCGGTATCAGCAGATCGTGACACACCACGCGACGAGTTGCAACGCGCTCAGAACGAATCTACAAGGTTGCGATCACAACATTCTTACGTCCAATACGTTTTGGATGGTGCGGCGTTACACATGCAGATCGACCCGAGTACAGGCGCTCCTTGTGCAGATCCTGATCAGGCCGCAAGCTCGCCTGCTGATCTTCAGGGAGATTCATCTAAAAATTACTTCATCCGTCCAACTTCTTCGCTCAAGAAACGTGCTCGGCGATTACGATCTACTCCTCTGTCCAAGCGAAACGTCGAGTTCCTCCTATTCCAGAGGATAATGGATCGTAGGATGTTGATCGTCCGTTTAAATCTTCTCACATTCAGTCAGTCCAAGGTATGGGGACGATCTTTCCAGTCCCGATCAGACGGATGATGATCAAGGCGGTTGTAACACTTCTACATCGGTCAGCACGCAGAATTTGTCCAGCCCTGCAATCGGCGAGCTCCAGAGTGAAGATTCGCTCGATCAAGACTCTGATGGGTTTCTCTTCCCTCGCACGGGTGCATCCACATCGTTGATCTTGGTGCCTGATGGTGCGCAAGATATGGACATCTTGCCGTGGACCCCAGATCAGCTCAACGGTTTCGATCTGGATAACATCTCAGCACGCGTGATCTGCGATTACTTGACACGCCCCGTGGGATGGTTGTTTCCAGTTGCTATGGACGCCCCTGCGACTGATCAGTGGTGTAGTCACCTGATCACCCGGTATGAAGTGGAGTTACTGTATGAACGACGCCCCTGGGAGTTATGGAAATAGATGCTGCCACCCATCTCTTTCCGCTCGGTCGGCTTGTTTGCTGACTTCGAAGCGAGGTACCAGACATTCCTGGATCATCATGCACAAGCTATCTGGGAGTCGACTCATCATCTCCCGATAGATCAAGACCTCAGGGAGCGCGACGCCTTCTTCCGCGATTACTACGAAGGTCGGCGTCAGCGTAGGAGTCGTGCCGGATCATTGTGGAAGAATCTGGTGGAGTTCGTGTTGCAGGGTATGGTCGACGGGATGTGCGATCTCGACATTTTCTTGGACCCTCGATCTCGCACTGTGCCCGGAACCTCCCCCTGAAGTATGCTCCAGCTGATGATGGATCATGGTACCCGGGGTACCTATCAGATCCACCACATCGGACCTTGAAGGATGCGGTACGTGAAGTTGACGCCGAGATACCTTGGCGGATCCAGTATCTCCTTTCCCTTAATGATCATCCCAGCCAGAACATCCCTCGCCTTCGCCGTAAGATTTATGGATCAGGCTAGCTGGTTGATCACTTCTTCCTCAATCAGTAAACATTCTTGATCATACCATTCCCAATTGTTGCTTCGTCACTTTTCATGCGTATACATAGATTTATCTTCCATAGGCTTATCTGCCGTTGCTCCATTACCATATCTCGCAATATCCATCGTATATTAACCACTTCAAGTCAATCGTCACTGCTCCATTAAGCGTGAGTTCATCAATCGATCTTCTCCAATCGAGGGTTCGTCAGTTACCATTTAATAGTCGATTCATCGATCATGCGTTAGTTGGACTCCTCGTCCACTTGCTTCACGTCGAACCGATGTCTGTTAATCATCTTCCTTTCGAAATCCTTGATCAGAGCATCCGAATTCAGATCTGCCTCCTCTACCCATGACGGCTCATCGTAACCCTTCCATTAAACTTGATATTTGCGTAACGTTCTTCCATACCTAGTCTTTAGACCAGATCGGACATCGGTGATGCGATCAACTTTAAATTTGTCCGGCTCTAGGGTCCTTTCCCATCTGTCTTTGAGTAGTAAAGCTTCATCAGAATCAAAACGATCCTCTACCCCAGCTGCTAGCACAGTAGTGGGTCGATCTGGATATTCCTTGACCAATTTCAACTTGGATAGGTGCACCACTGAAAATATGCGATAGTCGGTGCCGGCCGTAATCAATCTTGCAGAATGATCACCGATCACCTCATCGAGTCTGAAAGGTCTATGCCACATATGCGCCAGTTTCTTCGCTAACCCTTCTTTCACCCGATCGAGGCATAACCAAACCCTAGATCCGGCTTCGATCTTGTGCGGTGACGCTTGATCATTATGCTTTTCAGCTCGATCAGCCATGGCTTGGTGCAATCGAGCACTCACTTTATCACGGGCGTAACGATAGTCTTTCTGCAGCCTATATCTCCACCAAAGAGCATCACCATCTTTACGCTTAATTCCACCAAGTTGCAGCGTCGATTCCAACGATGATCGCGAATTACACGCATATGCCAATCAAAATGGTGTATCTCCACGGATTCTATCAGGGGTCTAATTTAGTGCAAATACCAATCGTTCTGAATACGAGCTCAAATCCTTCTGACCGACGTCAGATACATACATCTTGATCGCTCGTGTGATTTTTTGCACCATTCTTTCCGCCTTGCCGTTCGCTTGTGGACGGTACGCCATAGTGTCACTCTGTCGTTGTTCCACGATCTTGTTAAGCGTACGAAATACTTCGGACATAAAACCGGGTTCTCGATCATGCCTGATCACCTCGCTAGCTCCAAATCTCCGAAATACACATTCTTCATAATTTTCGTCGACTTTCTGTGCTGTACGAGATGATCCAGCTTTCGCGATCACCATACCCGTAAACAGATCAGTCCAGATCAGCAATTTTGTATGCTCATCAGTTGACCGGGGCAGCGACGGGATATGATCCATAGCTATCACTTGAAATGGGTACGTAGCTTCGATATTTCCCGGTGACATACCCTTGATCGTAGGTTGGCCCTTCCCCGTCTCACAATCTACGCATTGCCCAACAAATCGTTGAACGCTGCAAAATAAACCACGCCAATGATAATATCTCCTGATTCGCTAGTATGTACGCCCTATACCCTGATGGCCTCCTTCCAAACTCACATGATAATGGTGTAGGACATCCGCATTCTGGGTCTCAGGTAAGACCAGCTTGATAAAAGAATGTCGATCATCTTGATCATCTTGATCACAGCTTTTTTTTCCTTTAGCCATACTTCCACAATAGATCAACAACCCCTGATAATCCACAGCATAGTTGTAGGCGATTTTCGCGCAATCTTTCACCTCGTCTATTCTCAATTGTGAAAAGTTGCCATGAAAGTAACATCGCAAATCAAAAATCCACTTCTCTTCGTCTCGCGCCTTTTTAACACTTTCCGACCTTATCCCTTCTATGGATATTTGGGCCATGTTGACGGCTGCGTTTGACCAAGGTTACGTGATCGTGTCGTCACCAGCACTTGCGGGAAAGTGGGATATTACTTCCAAGTAATCACTTCAGACAATCTGTTGAGATCAACAAGTTCTTCCAGCTGGTGTTCATCAACAATCTCACATCGTGTTCCATGCTGCATGGACGTAGTGGTGATATGATCGACACTCGTGTTCCACTCCCTTTTAACGTGAACCAGATCGTGATCAGGCCATTCGCGAAGGAGTTTTAATGCACGCTGCTGCAGTACGTGCAATCGCGGTGCTTTGCACTATTTCGCCACGCATTTGCACGATCACCAAATTCGAATCTCCACACACGATCACCCTTCCTTTGGGATATAGCGACAGTAGATCCAAACTTAGAAGCAAACCATGATACCCAGCTTCGTTCACCGTTATGTTGGGTGTATAATCAGCAACCGCGGTCAAGATCTTCCACTCCGGCAATTTCCATACAATAGCTCCAAATGCACCAACACATCGCTTAACACTAGCAGATCCATCGAAACTGATCACGTATAGATCTTCGCCTTTCTCAACCATGGGAGGTGGCACTTCAATCATCTGTCGAGATTTCTTTTTCGGTGCGATCGCTATCAGAGCTTCATCAATTTCGGTGCGAAGGGTGATACTTGCAGCTAACGCCCCTATTACCTCCTCCTCTCCATGCACACACTTCTTTATCTCCAAGTCCCATTGTGACAAGATTGCAGCCATTTTCCCCAATAGTCCGTCTAGACCGTTAGATGTTAATAACCACTTCAACGTAGACCGACGTGACAGGACAGTGATCTTCTTTCCGATCAACATCGTGAAATAGACGACCAAATTCGCAGAAGAACCAACACTTCCTTTTCTACGGAGCTGTAATTCAGCTCACCGCTTTTCAGTGTCCGGCTAGCAAATGCGACTGGGCAATATACTTGATCATGCACTTGTACTAACGCGGCAGACACTGCCCACTTGCTGGCATAAACCACATTCACCGGTGTTTTGGCTTGATCGAAATGGCGTAGGGTTAGAGCTGACTCTATATTCGCCTTCAGCATACTAAATGCCACTTGCGCCATGATCAATCGATCATATTCGTGATCCGGACTCTCATTGATCGATGATCGACCCTTTAATTCTTGATAGTCCGTTTCTCGTAACTCATAGAGTACAGAAGCATAGATCGCGAAGTATTCAATAAATCTACGATAGTAATTCAGACTCCCCAAAAACAATTGCATAGCACGCAAAGTACCAGGAAAAGGCAAATCGATCAAATCATCCAAATTCTTCGAGTTTGTTTCTAAACGACGGCTAGAGACGTGATTCCTAAATAAGGAATTTCACTTCGCCCCCAGTACGATTTAGCCACGCTGATCGACAAGTTCCACTGATCGCACTTTGCAAAAATATTTCGCAATTTATCACACAAGATCGTCCATGTAGGTGCAGGGATCCAAATATCATCGATTTGTTATCGTCTTTGACACAGACGGGCCTTGTGCTTGATCAGGCTCTCCCGTAGTAAATACATCAGTTGACTTGGTTAGATCGGCACCGTTCTTAACCTTGAGATACCAAAACAATGCATTATCGATCAACCGCTGGTAGATCTGCGGAGCACTCTTAAGGCCAAAGGGCCTCCGATTCCATTCGATCAATCCAAACGGGGTAACAAAAGCTGAAATCTGACGTTCTCGATCGGTCATAGACACGACCCAAAAACCACTTGCCATATCCAAAGATCAAAACCACAACGCCTTATCCAAATCTTCGAGCAGATCAGAGATCAAAGGCACTGGGTACACTATCAGGCGCGTTAGTAGATTCACCGCGCGATAAAGGCTACATAATCGAATATCAACCCCATTCTTCTTCACGATGATCACTATAGGTGATGCCGAGGGTTAAATAGATGGTTGGATGATCTTCGTTATCAATAGCCCCTTGATCAAGGCTGATAAATTATCGCGAAATTGTGGAGAGACCTTCCGACACTTTTGAGCGATCGGGCGCGCATTTCCTACGTCAATGTCACAAACAACTCCACGTGTAGCAGGAGGCAACGCGTTTCCTTTCCCAATCAACAGGTTTTCTTCGCCCAAATTATATCGCGAAGCTGATCAATTTCCTCTGCTGTGTTGATCAATGGATCACCCACCAACTTGCAGATCGTCCTTGATCCATTCTTCTTTACTTGATGACACCTCAGGCAGCGTGGCAAACTGTTTCTCCAACTATTCCGCGAACAAATCTCCACCTTAATGGTATCACACTTGATCTTCGGTAAAAAAACGCACCAAATTAACTATAATCGACTGAGACGGGGGTGCTCACGCACATCTTGATAAGGCCCATCTCTTGCAACAGATCGTTCAACTTCATGATCAAGTGTCGGACTCTTCACACTCGGTTCCAGATCGCACTTCTCTTGCACTTCTTGCACCTTCTGCGATCCTCCGGTTACTAATGCCACAGATGCCGTGATCAAGTTCCTAGGTCGTACCTAAATTCCTTGAGGAATAGGATACTCCTTTTTCTCGACCAAGGGACCTTGATCGACACTTTCTTGATAGTCATGTACAGAATCGGTAGAAGCTTGATATGCGAGATTCTGCCACTCCTTATAACTATTAGACCCCACCGAAATAAATCCAGGACAACAGGGCACGTCGTCTTTTCCCATCCAGATACTTAAAATCGTATCGTCTTGTAGGATGATCGGATGATCAGCAACGTTTGTAATGCGCAAATACCGTAGATTACCCACGCCCCTAGTCACAATGGGGACCCAATTCTTTCCGCGAGTAATCCATAATTTCCTAGATCGTTGATCACGAATCCGAACCTCAGCATATTGACCTACTTGGATCCGCTCATACTGATCAAGTTTATAAAGTTTCCACATGATCCATACAACTGCCGACGCCCTTCTAATGGGATGATCACTATGTGGTAAAGCGTGCTATAATTAGGCCTAATTAAGGGCCTAATTAGGGGGCTGATTGCGGGCACTAATTGGGTACGTAATTGTATACAATTGTGTGTGCCACGGTGTATACAGTTGCGTGTACAACCGTGGTGCACATAGACAGGACATAGACGGGGTATGTGAAGATGGGACGATTACGTACAGGTACTCAACGATCACCGACGAACACCGACAAACGACGGAGGAATCAGGTCGACTGGTGGCGGAGGACGCTGGAATGGACGGTTCTGATTGGCTGAAATTAGGGAAATGGTAGATCTAATGCTTTAAGTGATAATAAAATTCTCCTTTTGCGTACGATCGAGTAGATCGTTTCAGGGGCGGCACCTTTGCGCCTCCCCTACCTCTACTCATCTCTACGTCCCTGGATGGACCACCTAGTGAATTTTTTGGCCCACCGTCAGGCGTAGAGTGTCAAAAACTCACCCCAAAACTCCGCCCGCTGTGTCATCGGTTCTACAGTAAAGGATTTTTTTTGTTTTGGGAGTGTGATTGGACAGTGCTCTCACCTCTCCGCGTTTGGTTCACGTTTGGCCCCAGTGTTCGGCTGCAGTAAGCGACCCACGGGAACTCTAGGTGGATTAAGTGCACTTTATTCCCCCCTCGTAGGTCTTGGCTAGGAATACAGATATTTGGGTGTTCCTTTAGCTGTATAGGACTCCAGAGGCTCCACGATCGGTCAGTGAAGACTTCCGCTGCCTGATCAAGTACCCCCTTCGCCGATCAACACCTGATCGACACTCTGCAACTCGTGACCCGAGTTCATCTGCTCGCGACTCACGCCAAACGTGCCTGAACGACTTTTAGGACTTGATCAAGCCTGATCAAGTCTGATCACGGCTGATCAACGGCTTGTAGCATCTGATTAATCCTGATCAAGTCTGATCACAGCTGATCAACGTCTTTCAGTACCTTATCAAGCCTGATCAAGTCTGATCACAGCTGATCAACGACTTTTAGCGCCTGCCCAAGCCTGATCACTGTTTATCAAGCCTGACCACGCCTGATTCGAGCTTGATTGTACCTGGTCACGCCTGATCAGCACATAGGACAACTCGTTACAAGCTCCCCCAATCTTGCACCAAGGAATTGCCGTGTTTATATCCCCTCCGCCGGGAGTGCTACCCACGCCCAAGCCGTCGGATACACAAGGTGAGCAGAAACACAATCAGGCAAGGATAACCGGAGGACCCACTTCGTTAGTCGGCAGTCCGGGTGCCGTGGTAACGCCTGATCAAGCTTCAAAAACTTTGATCAGCCGCTCTACCACAATGGTGCGCGTGCCCGGATCTTTGGGCGACGCGGGAGATCACCGGGATTCTACGCAAGATGGTTCTGAAGCAGAAGTGAAGATAAAGGTGGAAAAGGAGGATGAGGTTGTGACTATGGAAGGCATTTCGCCGTCGTCATGCCTAAAGAAGAAAGGAAATGCTGATCATCAGGACCTGGGGAGGAATCTTGATGAGATAAAGGAGGAGAAGCCTCAACCACCTCCCGAGGCTTCTTCGGGAGACCATGCGGATCATAAAGCAAGTTAGATCCGCCAAATATATGTGTGTATAATGATCCGCATTGGGATCCGGTGGTGAGGTATTACAAGACCGACCAGCCGAAGGTGATGATGAAGGCGCCTGGGTCGGAGAGCGACGAAAGTCGATCAAGTGTGGTGGAGTCAAGTTCAAAATCGAACACCGAAGTGTCGAGAACCTGACCACCATCGTGCCCGGCCTTCCAAATTACAGGGGGGGGTACCCCGCGAACCCTCGTCTTCGATCCGATCGGATTGTCCGCTGCCGGCAGACGACCGATCTTCAGCACTGGACGCCTGGTCCGATTCTTTTCGCATCTCACCTTGTGTACCCTATGGATTGGGCTTGTAACACACTCGGTGGATCGGTGCTTGGGACTGACTTGTGGTCTAAATACGGTAGGCCGTGCTGGGTGATGTACCCGGGGTGGAACTCTTCACCCTGGTTAAGGGTATACCGGTTATACTCAAAATTCGTATACTCCCGAGGGCAGATCGCTAACCCGATCGTAAAGCCCGGACAATATGGGAGATAAACTCCGGTAATCCTATGAGGTCCAATAATCCAATCCAATAGGGAGATCCAATAAGAACGTGACGTAATGCACGAACGATATCTCCACGAAATAATCCAATAGGTAAAATAACACGTTCCAAACGTGTGCAACTTAACGTTGGGGGTCGACCAAAGTACGCTCCCGTCGAGGGACTTCCGGCGGGCCATATGCGTCTATAACGCGTCCCGGCCGGGTATAATGAGCTGGAGGGGATTACTCGACCCTCCGCTCCCAAAACACTCTGCGGCGTGCAGAGGCGACTAACGCGTAAGGTGAAAATGACCCCGGTTGAGCTGGGGGTCCAACTGTTACTTAAGCAAAGCTAAAAGCCAAAAACATCTACGAAGCAAAACCCAAAAGAAAGCAAAAGCCAAACTTCGCAAATACCCAACTTGGCAAATACCCAACATGGCAAATCCCCAACTACTACCTACCCCCTATAGTCCCCAATATGTACCAAACATGAAAATATGTAGTACACGCAATCTCATGTGACCTACCCGAATTTGTGTCCTGTACACCCCTTGAACATGACTGACCCAAAAACCTCTTGACTTTCCACCAATCCAATCGCCGACAGGCCGATCGGTCCATTGTTGACCGGAACCGACCAAAATTCTTGGGTCCGCTTCACGACACAAGTACGCCACCAACGGAAGCCGATCTGGTGAAGACGTTTCACCGCAAGGTTTACCTAGGAAAACTGGAATATTTCTTATTGACGAACTCGATCATGAGCTTACTTGGGGTCATGATCAGCGGGAAACTAAACAGACCGATCGATCAGCCAGTTACGGATGGGAAGGACAAGCTCACGATCGTGCTAAGGCTAACACGCCTGATCAAGAAGCTGGTCTGACGACAGGCGCCTATGATGCTGAAGAGGTGTTTGATCAGGACCCAGAAGATCTGGCAGAAGATACCCAGCAGTTGTTTTATCTGTTGGTACCTATCGTGGGCCAAACTACTAAGGTGGAGCCCTCGCACTCCCCGCTGAAGATTGAAGCGGGCCCGTCGATCAACGTGGCAGAACACACGGGATCATCGTGTTACGAATCTGCCCCTTCCGAAGGCGATGAACCTGAAGTGGAGTCGAGTAGTACCGGAAGTATAGAGCCCAAGATCACCAGGATGACAGTTTGCCAGAAGGATGAATCCAAGTTTTCGGTTATCAAGATGGAACCTCAATCGATCAAAGCAGAAGATGATCAAGTATCGCAAAGTCCACAGCTTCAGACATTCTTTGACAAGGCTATGGAGAAGTGTATGGCTGAGGAAAGAAGCAAGTTGACACCTGGAGGCATTGGTGCAAAAAACCGCCTGCTAAAGACAGGAAGAGCTGCGTTGATCAAGGATATCGACATGGAATCCGTGCATTCGCTTCGTGAGCAGCGGGCTAAGCCAGGACGATCGGCGACGGTCAAGG
This sequence comes from Peronosclerospora sorghi, assembly GCA_026184515.1. Taxonomy (NCBI): domain Eukaryota; phylum Oomycota; class Peronosporomycetes; order Peronosporales; family Peronosporaceae; genus Peronosclerospora; species Peronosclerospora sorghi. The sequence continues at coordinate 5,498,056 of CM047587.1, read as the reverse complement.
ACGGTTACATGAAATCCGTGTATTCGTTCCATGTCAACGATCCCAGAGCGAGTATATTGACCCAGATGAGCCGATCACACTTCCACGACGAGCCACCGTTGCGTCAGCGTACACTGAGATGCCTGATCAACAGACGATTCCCACGATTCGGATGTCTGCGATCAGTGATCTAAAAGAATTTTCGGGAAAGGAAGGAGATGAAGATCAAGTCCGGAATTGGATTAGTCGCCTCAAGTCAGCATTTATGCGGGATCAAGCTTCTGATAATGGAAAGTGTTTGATCCTGGGCGATCTATTAAAATGACCAGGGCGCAATTGGCATCGCCAGCTGAGTATAGACACTCGATCAAGTTGGAAAAGTCTCTTGGATGAGTTTGAAGTTCAATACTGTGGAAGTGGTCAGTCGGCATCCCACCAGTATTATTACACAAATCAGCGGTAGGATGAGAGCCCTATTGAGTATCTGCACCGGTTGAATGTGGCGGGATTGCTAGCCAAGTTGCCGATCAGGGATGGATCGCCTACGACCTTACGCGAGCATTTTCTGGATACATTGGCCAATCGCGAGCTCGCTGATCAACTGGCACTTCTGCGGTTGGATACCGCTATGGATCTGGAAGAGACGTTGCAGGCGTATGCCGCTATAAGTGGTACCAGCCAACATCTGCGGTAGGTACCAGCCGATTCCACCAGCAATTCGGCGATGATCGGGCACCTGCCCCGGCGCGGAAGCCCAAGGCAGTACACGCGAACAAGGTGACATCTGGGAGTGAATAATCAAGTGCTGACGACAGTGGAAGTGATGGAGATCAGCGCCGTTACATGATTGCTGCTATGCGCGATCAACCAGGGGCGCTCGATAAACCTGGTTGATCCCGATCGGGTAAACGAAGTAATTCAAGTGCAGTTGATCAAGGGGCGGCGAAGAAATGCAGTCATTGTGGGTCGATCAGGCCCGATAATTTTCGTAGCTGGAAGCGCTTGGCCTGTACCAAGTGTGGCAAGAAGGGAAATCCGACCGATCGTTGTTTGTACTTCTGCCGAGCATGCGGCGAAGTTCACGATGCGGGCAAGTGCTCTATGGAAGAATTTTACAACCGCATCCGCCAGTGGTACAATCCCACCAATAATGCTGGAATGTTTCCCAAGGAAGTTGAAGATTTGTTAAACTAGGACGCTCGCCAGGTTGGAATCTGGTACGAGACGAGCATTCTGGTTTGTGTATTTTTGCATATGTGGATAAAAAGAGGGCTGATCAAGCAGCAGAAAGAGATAATGATAAATGTGATCAGACTGATTTACCACGTTTGGCTAATTTCCGTATTGATGAGTTTTCTCGATCCCCGGTGATCCTGGAGGTTGATCTACTTCCAGGTGAATCACGTGGATATTGGAAGTACCACTCGCCAAAGACATGGTTCAAACAAGCCAAGACGAGCGGAAAAATTAATAACGAACGTACCACGCTATTATTTGATTCTGGTGATGAAGTGTCGATCATTGACTCAACCTTTGCTCGTAAGGTGAGTTGTCAGATCGACACGAGTCAAAACCAAGAATGTGTCGGCATTGGAGAAAGTGCGTATATCACGGAGGGGCGCGCTAAAATCAAGATTACGTTAGCAGGCTCGTTGGTTTATTATTTCCATGCATGGGTGGGTAGAATTGTCGGTAAAGATGCTATAGTGGGTATGGAGTTTATGATACCAGCTGGTGTTCGATTAGACATCGCCCACAGTGCGCTAATTTTGCCTGATGAGGTGATCATCCCATTGTAGGGACGCCGACAGCTGTACGGATCGAGTGGAAATTATATGAAAGTCAATCAGTACGAAAAGATCCCAGTAGGTCGATATGCTGAGGTTCCGATTTATGACCAACGATCTCGAAAGTTGTGGATCACTCGTGGAAAATATCGGGTCCCCACTATCACTAGGGGCGTGGGTAATTTGCGATATCTGCGTGTTACATACGTCGTCGATCATCCGATAATTGTGCAAGACGATACGATTTTAGGTATCGGGATGAACAAAGATGATGTGCCCCGTCGCCCTGGATTTGTTTCGATAGGGTGTAATCTTTACAAGGAGTGGAAAAATCTCGCGTATCAAGCGTCTACCGATTCTGTTAATGACGGCCAAGAAAGTGTCGATCAAGGTCCCCTAGTCGAGAAGAAGGAGTATCCTACTCCTCGAAGTATTTTAGTGCGTCCTACGGACCCGAACGTCACATCTGTGGCATTGGTAACCGGAGGGTCGCAAAAGGTGCAAGAGGTGCAAGCGCGGTGCAATCAGGAGACGGGGACGAAAGGTCCGAACTTGGACCACGGAGTTGAACAACCTTTTACAAGAGATACGCCAAGTCAAGATACGCGTGATCACCCTGTCTCAGCCGATCCTATCGAATTTAGTGTAATCCCTATCGATAATCAAGTTTGTTACCATGAAGGTGGAGATTCGTATGTGGAAGAGCTAGAGAAGCAGCTTGCTACGTTGCCCGAAGCATCTGCAAGCACCGAAGAGGTGACTAAAGATGATTTGCTAGTCGGAGACCCCTTGGTCAACACAGCAGAAGAAATTGATCAGCTATAATTTGGTCGAAGAAACATCTGTTGATCGGGAAAGGGAACGCGCTACCTCCAGCTGCACGTGGAGTTGTTTGCGATATCGATGTAGGCAATGCGCGCCCGATCGCCCAAAAGTTTCGAAAGGTGGCTCCGCAATTTCCAGAGAAATTATCGGCTTTGATCAAGGGGCTATAGGCTACTAAGATCATTCAGCCGTCTACGTCACCCTGGGCATCACCTATAGTGATCATCGTGAAAAAGAACGGGGTTGATATTCGCTTATGTATCAATTATCGGGCGGTGAATCAACTCACACGTTTGATGGTATACCCAATGCCCCTGATCTATGATCTACTCGAAGATTTGGATAAAGAGTTGTGGTTTTGCTCTTTGTATATGGCGAGCAATTTTTGGGTCGTGTCTATGACTGATCGAGCACGTCAGATTTCGGCGTTTGTCACTCCGTTTGGATTTTTTGAATGGAATAGGATGCTCTTTGGACTAAATAATTCTCCGCAAATCTACCAGCGGTTGATTGATAATGCATTATACGGGTATCTCAAGTTTAAAGACGGTGCTGACAAAAAGGCTGATGTATTTACTGTGGGAGAACCCGAACAGACACCGGGCCCGTCTGTGCTGCAGCGGCGGTCATATATCGATGATATTTTGATCCCTGTACCTACCTGGACTACCCTGTGTGACAAGGTGCAGCGTTTATTGGAAAAGTGTGACCAATGGAACTTGTCGATCAGCGTGGATAAATCGTACTGGGGGCGATGCGAAGTTCCCTATTTAGGGCATCATGTATCTAGCCGAGGTTTGGAAACAAATCCGAAAAATTTGGATGATCTGATTGGTCTGCCTTTCCCTGGCACCTTACGTGCCATGCAATCGTTTTTTGGGAGCTTGAACTACTACAGTCGATTTATTGAAGATTTCGCGATCTCTGCCGCTGTACTCTACGAATTAAGTGAGATAGATTATCAAGAGTTAAAGAGACGATCATTGAGCCAGGAGAATTCGGATCATTAGGGCGATCGATTAATCAGGGAAAAAGTGACATTCAGCATGATGAAAGCGAAGATTGCGTCAGCCCCAACCCTGCGCCACTTTTATCACAATAAAACGCCGGTGATCGTGGTTTACGCCATCAAATGGGCGGTATCCGCCGCGCTCGTACAAGAACATAATCAAGTGTATTGTCCCGTAGCATTCGCCAGACAAACATTGAAGAACGGTGAGCTGAATTACAGCCCCGTCGAAAAGGGAGTCCTGGCGCTTCTACGGGTTTTGGATGTTTACTTCACGATGCTGGTCGGAAAGACGATTATTGTCTATTGTCTTGTCATGTTTATCCACGCTGAAATGGTTACTAACATCCAACGGGCTGGACGGACGATTGGGAAGATGGGCTGCGATCTTATCACAATGGGACCTCGAGATCAAGAAATGTGTACAGGGAGAAGAGGAGGTACTAGGGGCGTTAGCTGCAAGCATCACCCCTCGCACCAAAATCGATGAAGCACTGATTGCGATCGCGACGAAAAAGCAACCGCGGCAGATGATTGAAATACCACCTCCTACGGCTGAGAAAGGCGAAGAACTCTACGTGATTAGTTTCTATGGATCTGCAAGTGTCAAGCGACGTGTAGGTGCGTGCGGCGCTATCGTTTGGAAATTACAGGAGTGGAATATTATGACCGCGGTAGCCGATCATGCACCTGATATCACGGTGAATGAAGCGGAATACCATGTATTACTTTTAAATTTGGACCTACTGTCGCGATATCCCACAGGAAGGATGATCGTGTGTGTTCGAATTTGGTAATCCGGCAAATGCGCGGTGAAATAGAGTGTAAAGCTCCGCGATTGCAAGTGTTGCAACAGAGTGCGTTTAACCTCCTTCGGGAATTGACTGATCATGATCTGGTGCATGTTAAAAGAGAGTGGAATAAGAGTGCAGATCATATCACCACTATTTACATGCAGGTTGGAACAAGATTTGAGATTGATGGCGAGAAACAGCTGGAGGAATCGGCCGATCTCAACAGATTGTCGGAAGTGATCACGTGGAATGAAGACCCACTGCCCCGCAATTACTAGTGATGACACGATCACGTAACCTACATCAGCCGCAACCGTCAACGTGGACCGATATATCTATAGCTGGGATAAGGGCGGAACGGGTGAAAAAGGCACAGGACGAAGAGAAATGGATTCATGATTTGCGAAGTTATCTGTATGGTGACGTCTCACAATTGAGTGCAGACGAGGTAAAGGATTGCGCGAAAATTGCCGACAACTACGATGTCGACGAGCAAGGATTGCTGATCTACTGTGGAAAGATGGCTAAAAGAAAAGCCAACGATGACAAAGATGATCAAGACGATCGGCACCTTTCGATTAAGCTGGTCTTACCCGAGACCCTACGTTCAGATGTCCTCCACCATTATCGTGTCAGCTTGGAAGAAGGACACCAAGGCATAGGGCGTACATATCAGCGGATCAGACGATACTTCCATTGGCGTGGACTATCCGAAGTGTACAAAGGTTTGTTGGACAATGCGTAGATTGCGAGACGGGGAAGGTCCAGCCTACGATCAAGGGCATGTCGCCGGGGAATATCGAGGAAACTTACCCATTCCAAGTGATAGCCATGGATCACATCCCGTCACTGCCCCGATCGACTGATGGACATACGGAACTGCTGATTTGGAATGATTTGTTCACGGGTATGGTGATCGCAAAATCTGGATCGTCCTGCACAGCGCCGAAAGTCGCCTAAAATTATGAAGAATGTGTATTTCGACGATTTGGGGCTAGTGAGGTGATCCGGCATGATCGGGAACCGGGTTTTATGTCGGAAGTATTTCGTGCGTTCAACAAAATCGTGGGACAACGTCAGAGTGCCACTATGGCATACCGTCCACAGGCGAGCGGCAAGGCGGAAAGGATGGTGCAAACGATTACACGGGCAGTCAAGATGTATGTATCAGATGTCGGCCAGAAAGATTGAAGCTTGTATGCAGAGCGTCTGGTATTCGCGCTGAACTCGACCCCTGATCGCATTCGCGGAGAGACACCATTTTATTTGGCGTATGGGTGGGATCCACGATCTTCGTTGGAATCGACATTACAACTGGGTGGAATTCGGCGTAAAGACCGAGATACTCGTCGGTGGAGATATAAGTTGCAGAAAGACTACAGATACGCCCGCGACCAAGTGAGCACTCGATTGCATCAAGCGATAGCCGAGCGAGCTGAAAATGACAACGATCGAGGGACACCGCACAGAATCGAGGCTTTCTCAAGGGTCTGATTATATCTCGATCGGGTGAAAGAAGGGTTCGCGAAGAAACTGGCGCATATGTGGCATGGACCCTTCAGTTCGGTGACGTGATCGGTAATCATGCTTCGAGACTGGTTACACCGGCACCGACTATCATATGTTCTCGGTGGTGCACCTGTCCAAGTTGAAATTGGTCAAGGAATTTCCAGATCGTCCTACTACAGTGTTAGCGGATGGGGTAGAAGATCGTTTCGAATTCGATGAGGCTTTGCTACCCGAAGACAGCTGGGAAAGGACGCTGGGTCCAGATGAATTTGAAGTTGATCGTATTGTCGATGTCTGATCTGGTCGAAAGACTAGGTATGGAAGAACGTTACGCGAATATCAAGTCTACTGGAAAGGTTATGCTAAGCACGTCGTGGGTAGACGAAGCAAATCTGAACTGTGATGCTCTAATCAAGGACTTCGAAAGAAGATGGTCAACAGACATCGGTTCGACGTAATGCAAGTGGATTAAGAGTCCAAATAATGCGTGATCGGCGGACTGATCATGGAATTACGATCGAGGAACCTCCGATTGAAGAAAAATGATTGATGAAACTCACATTTGATGAAGAAATGATGAATGACTTGTAGTGGTGTGTTTACGATGGAAATTGCGAGGTATGGTGATGGAGTACGGCAGATGGGCCGACGGAATATCGATTTATATTATGCATTGAAAAGTAATGAAGCAACAGTGAGAATTGGCATGATCAAGAGTGTTTATTGATTAAAGAAGAATTGATCAACAGGCTAATCAGACCCATAGAACTTGCGACGAATACGAGGAATTTTAGGGCCAGGATGACTTTCGGGGGAAAGACTATATTGAACCCGCCAAGGTTCAAAGTCATCAATCTCCCTCAACGCGTCCAATAGGGTCCGAGGTGGCGGGTCCGATAGGAACCCGGGGTACCACGCCCCATCATCGGCCAGGGCATATTTCAAGGGACGGTTTCGAGCACAATGGGTGATCGACGGGTCCAGGAAAATGTCGTCGATCATTCACTGCAGGACAAAGTCCACAAACCTCTTCCATGTCGCCCCGGCACGGCTTCTGCGTTGGAGACGATCGTTGTAATAGTCCCGGAAGAAGTCATTAGTATCGCAAAGTCCTATCGCGATGGGGAGGTAATGCGTTGACTCCCAGATCGCCAGCGCGTGATGGTCGAGAAACGACCGGTACTTCGTCTCAAAGTCGGCGAGCCATACGACTGAGCGGAAAGAAATGGGTGGCAGCATAGTCGTGAAAACGCCCCAAGGTAATTGGGAGTATGACAGCTCCACTTCCGGCTGGGTAATCAAATGGATAAACCACGATTCAGCCGGAGGGGCGTGCACGGCGGCCGGGAACAACCATCCTGCAGGGCGGGTCAAGTAGTCCCAAGACCACTTGAGCCGTGACGCTGCGCAGATCAAACCCATTGAGTTGATTTGGAGACCACGACAAGATGTCGGAATCATTGGCATCATCAGTCACCGCTATCAACGACTTGAAATCAACCGTACGAGGAAAAAGAGACCCGGCAGAGCCTTTATCAGGTAAATCCTCGCTCCCGAATTAGCTAATTGTTGGAGTAGAGGGAATGGAAGCGATCGGGTCAGGTTATCCACCTTCATCGTCCTGATCAGGACTGGGGGGATCATCGTCTTCCGTCTTCGCCTCCGAAATAGGGTAAAGGAGGCGTGGCCGCTTTGACCGAGAGGAAGATTGGGAACGCTGTATGCGTCTTTTAGACGAAGGAGCAGCGCTGCTGATTGAGCCGTCTGGAGAAGTAGTGGGAAGGCCAGCCGGGGATGTGGCCTGATCACAACCTGTCGGAGGGGTGCGGGCAGCCGGTGTGATCTGCATCCGCAACGACATACCATCCAACTGGGGCTGAAGGGCCGAGTGAAACGAGCGAAACTGCATGACTTCGCCTTGAACCTGTTGTAGTTGATTGCGTAGCGGGTCGCGTTCTGCGGAAACTTGATCGAAGCCGCATTGCATGGTGGAAAGCTCTTTCTCTAGATCAGAATATGCGGCGTGTAGATCACCCAGCTGAGCTTGGAGGTCAGACACTCCCTCGACCCGCTCATATATTTCCTGCGTCTGGGCCATGATGGAGGTATATTCATCCATCTGCATGCGATTAGACTTATTCTTCTTACGGAGGCGATTGTATTGGTGTTTGCGCCTATCAATCTCGGCGGTGAGTATGAGAGCCTGTTCGACCAAGCGCTGATTCCTAGAACCAGCCTGATCGTATTCCTCTTGTAACTTGGCCATGCGCTGCTGAAGCTGATCCAGATCTTGCTCTTGATCAGCGATAGTATCCTTATGCACCGATCGCAGATAGCGATCACGGGCACGACGGCTCTCCAGATCCCGGATCTGGGTGCGTTGATCGACCATGGTTTTTTTCTTGATCGGCCACAGAGTTTTCGACGGCCTTCAACTTAGTCTGGAGATCGTTGACTGCAGTGTCAACGAAGCCATGCAATGGATTAAGCTTTTTAAAGGCGGCCCGTTTGATATCGGCATCTCGTTCCACAACGGCACGTTTGGCACGAGCGAGCTGCTGTCGAAGCATCGCGATAGTGTCTTCGCTCATCGCGAGCGAGTAGGATAACATAGTGATCTGTTGATCGCGCTTGTGGAGGGCCTCTTGTAAGCTGTAAGCCTGATTGATGTCGGCGATCGCATGATCAGCTGCGGCCCGACCCAGGGCAGGAGAGTTGGCGGTGTTCGCCGGGGTGCCATCCGTTATCGCTTGCATGATGGAAATGCAGAAATGCCTGATCGAGAAAGCTTGATCGTTGATGCCACGGTTGGTGGAGGATGAACGTTGGATCGCGAGGGGCATACCACTAACGGTAACGTCCTGACAGATTGGGACCTGATCGGCGGGAGAAGGGGCAGATTGATGGGTGATTATCACCTGGCCGATGATGGCGTGATTGATGGGTGTGGACAACTCGACCAACGGTAGCATGATCTACGACATCCAACGGCATGATTGACCCTCTCCCCAACCGCTTTACGGCTAGGACGAGGGCCAGGGGCGTCTGTGGTAAAGAGTGCTATAATTAGGCCTATTAAGGGCCTAATTATGGGCCTAATTAGGGGTCTGATTGCGGGCACAAATTGGGTACGTAATTGTATACGATTGTGTGTGCCACGGTATATACAGTTGTGTGTACAACCGTGGTGCATATAGACAGGACATAGACGGGGCATGGGAAGATGGGACGATTACGTACAGGTACTTAACGAACACCGACGAACGACGGAGGAATCAGGTCGACTGGTGGACGGAGGACGCTGGAATGGACGGTTCTGATTGACTGAAATTAGGGAAATGGTAGATCTAAGGCTTTAAGTTATAATAAAGTTCTCCTTTTGCGTACGATCGAGTAGATCGTTTGAGGGGCGTCAACTTTGCGCCTCCCTAACTAATAAATACATCTTCCCGGGCGGGAGCACTTAGTGCGTTTTTGGCCCAGCGGTAGGCGTAGAGTGTGAGAACTCACCCCGCAACTCCGCCCGCTGTGTCAGCGGTTCATCGTAAAGGTTTTTTGGTCTATGGAACGTTATTGAGCAGTGCTCTCACCTCTTCCCCGTTTGGTTCACGTTTAAACCGTAGAGTTCGGCTGCTGTAAGCGCCCCACGGGAACTCTAGGTGGATTTAGTGAAATTTACCCCCCCCTCGTAGGTCTAGGCTAGGAATATAAATATTTGGGTGTTCCTTTATCTGTTTAAGACTCCAGAGGCTCCGCTATCGTGCAGTGAAGAATTTTTCTGCCTGATCAAGTACCCCCTTCGCCTATCAACACCTGATCGACACTCTGCAACTCGTGACCCGAGTTCATCTGCTCGCGACTCGCGCCAACTCGTGCCTGAAAGACTTTTAACACTTGATCAAGCCTGATCAAGTCGGATCACGACTGATCAACGACTTGGAGCACCTGGTCAAAACTGATCAAACCTGATCACATCTGATCAACTACTTTTAGCACCTGATCAATCCTGATCAAGTCTGATCACAGCTGATCAACGTTTTTCAGTACCTGATCAAGCCTGATCAAGTCTTATCACAGCTGATCAACGACTTTTAGCGCCTGCCCAAGCCTGATCACTGTTGATCAAGCCTGATCACGCCTGATTAGAGCTTGATTATACCTTATCACGCCTGATCAGCACATAGGACAACTCGTTACAAGCTCCCCCAATCTTGCATCAAGGAATTGCCGTGTTTACATTCCCGCCACCTGGAGAGCGACCCACGCCCAAGCCGTCGGGTACACAAGGTGAGCAGAAACACAAGCAGTCGAGGACAACCGGAGGACCCCCTTCGTTTGTCGGCAGTCCGGGTGCCGTGGTAACGCCTGATCAAGCTTCAAAAACTTTGACCAGCCGTTCCACCACAACTTCGTCAGCCAAACTTAATGCTCCTTGGGAGACGTCCAATCTAACACCATCTGGGATCATAAAATCCATTGCAAATATAACATCTTGACCAACGCGTTTTCCCACCCATGCATGGAAGGAATAAACCAAAGATCCCGCTAACGTCACCTTTATTCTATTACGCCCTTCTGTGAGGTATGTACTTTCTCCGATACCAACACATTCGTGTGTTAGGATCGTGTAGATCTGAAAACACACCTTACGAGCAAAGGTTGAGTCGATGATCGACACTTCTGCACCGGAATCAAATAACAACGTGGCACGTTCTTTATTAATTTTTCCACTCGCCTTGGCTTGTTGAAACCATTTCTTGGGCGAGTGGTACTTCCAATATCCACGTGATTCCCCCGGAACTAGATCAACTTCCATGATCACCGGGGACCGAGAAAACTCATCAATACGGAAATTAGCCAAACGTGGTAAATCAGACTGATCACATTTTTCAATATCCTTTTCTTCTGCTCGATCAACCTTCTTATCCACATATGAAAAAATACACAAACTAGATCGCTCGTCCAGTACCAGATTGAAACCTGGCGAGCGTCCTAGTTTAACATGTCCTCTGCTTCGTTGGGCAACATTCCGGCATGCTTGGTAGGGTTGTACCACTGGCGGATGCAGTTGTAAAATTCCTCCATAGGGCACCTGACCGCATCATGAATTCTGTCACATGCTCGGCAGACATACTAACAGTGATCAGTCGGGTGCCTATTCTTGCCACATTTCAGACAGGTAAGGCGCTTCCAGCAACGTAAATTGTCGTGCATGATCGATCCACAATGACTGCACTTCTTCGTTAACCCTTGATCAACTGCACCTGGTTCACTTCGTTTGTCAGATAAAGGCTCACTAGGTTGATCGTGCGTCACTGTTTGATCGCGCATAGCAGCAATCATGTGACGACGCTGATCAATATCACTACCACTGTCATCTGAGCTTGATTCCTCACTACCAGACATCATCTTGATCGTGTGCACTGCTCTAGGCTTCCGCGCTGGGGAAGATGATCGAGCATCGCCAAATTTATGACGGAATCGGCTAGTGCCTACCGTCTCCTTTGGATGGCACGACTTATTGCGCGCATAAGCCCGCAAGCTTCTCTTCAAACTCCGAAAGATTAAAAGTTCCAGTTGATCAGCGAATTCGCGATCAGTCAATGTGTCAATCAAATACTGCACATATTCACGTAAGATCGTAGGTGGACCTTCCTTGATCGAAAACTTGACACGATTTCCTGCCACATTCAACCGATGAAGATAATCGATAGGGGTTTCATCAGAACGCTGCTTTGTGTAGTAATATTGGCGAGATGCCGATTGACCACTTCCGCAGTACTGAGTTTCAAACTCTTCGACCAGATTTTTCAGTTCCCGAGTGGATTTGCTCAGTTGGCGATTCCAATTGCGCGCCGGTCCTTTAAGCCCATCACCATTGATAAAACACTGCTCGTGATCAGATGCTTGATCGCGCATAAATGCTGATTTGAGACAACTGATCCAATTTCGCGCTTCATCTTCATCCACTTCTTTCCCTGAGAATTCCTTCAGATCACTTATCGCAGACATCCTGATCCTAGGAATCAGCTGTTGAGCAGGCACTTCAGTGTACGCCGACGCAGCCGTAGATGATCGAAGCGGAGTGGTAGGCTCATCTGGATCAAGATAATCCATCTGGGATTATTGATCATGGAGAGAATACACAGACCCCATGTCAACATCCTTAGCCGTCACCGCTCTTTTTGGCTTTGGCTGGTGAATTTTCATGCGTACAAATTCAGGTGTCGCCTTGACCTCTTTCCCCGTCTAAAAACTACCCCATAGACTCATTAAAAAACGCTTGCAGCTGTGGGTCCTGTTGTGAATGATCATCTTCCGCCTTGGCTAATCGAGGTTCCTTCTTCACGCCCGAGAACTTGGCTTCATCTTTCTGTCAGATCGTCATCCGGGTAATCTTGGGCTCCACACTATCAACACTGATCGACTCCATTTCAGAAACATCGTCCTCGAAAGGAGCGGATTCATAGTAGGATGATCCCATGTGTTCTGCCACGTTGATCGACGGACCCGCTTCGATTGTCAACAGATTGCGAGAGGGTTCCACCTTATAGATCGACCAACAATAGGCACCAATAGATCAAACAGCCGCTGGGTAGTGGTCACAACATCTTTAGGGTCCAGATAGAACACTTCTTTAGCATCGTAGGGGCCAGTCGTGAGACCAACTTTCTTGATCATGCGCGTCAGCCCTAACAACAGCTTAATCTTGTACTTTCCATCCGTAACTGGTTTATCGACTGGTCTATTTAGCTTTCCTCTGATCGTGACCTCGAGTAGGCTCATGATCGAATCCATCAATAAGAAGTTTTCCAGTTCCTTCATATAGAACGTCCTCACCAGATCGGATTCCGATGGCGCCATACCTGATCACCTTTCGTCGCTCTCCGAACCAGGCGCCTTCAGCAACGCCTTCGATTGGTCAGACTTGTAGTACTTCAACACCGGCATCAAATCCAGATCATTATATCCATATGCAATAGGCGGATCACAACGCAAGCTGTGATCCGCAGGGGATCCCGAAGGAGCCTTGGGAGGTGATTGAGGCTTTTCCTCCTTTATGTCATCAGGATACATCCCCAGGCCCTGATGATCAGCATTTCCTTTCTTCTTCAGAAGTGGAGACGGCGGACCGCCTTCCATCGTCACAACCACCTCCTCCTTTTCACTTTAATCTTCATTTCTGCTTCCGCTTCTGTCTTCACGTCCGCGTCAGCGCCATCTTGCAGGGAATTGCGGTAATATCCCGAGTCGCCCAAAGATCTGGGCACGTGCACCATTGTGGTGGAGCGGCCGGCCAAATTTTGAGGCTTGGACAGTCGTTCCCACAGCGCCCGGAATACCGACTAAAGAAGGGGGCCCTCCGGTTGTCCTGTGACAGGCCTATGTCTTGCTCACCTCGATAGGTGTAGATCTGGTGGTAAAATCGCAGACTGGAGATCCCGGGGATGACTGGGGGGTCGAAGATCGCAGATCGATGATCGATGATCGCAGACCGACCCAGTTGATCTAGTGAGAATTGGCAAAATTGCGGATCTGTAGATCGCAGATCGCAGATCGACGCTGTCGATCTTGTGGAAATCAGCGAAGGGGTACTTGATCACGTGACGGAAATCTTCATCACTTAATCGTCGAGCCTCTTAAGCCTATATCGCTAAGAAAATGCCCAATATATTAGTATTCCTTGCCTAAACGTACGAGGAAGGGGGGCGATCTGTACTTTCTATGTGCATATCAACGAATTTTACAAAAAATCCACCTAGAGTTCCCAAGGGGCGCTTAAAAAAGACGAACCTCTAGAGGATAGGTGTAAACCAATGGGGGAAGAGGTGAGAACACTTGGCTAGAACACCCTCTCAGTAGCCTTTACGAAAAGAAGCCGCTGAAACATCGGGCGGAGTTGAGGACGAGTTCTGCGCAACTTTATGTCTGCCGGTATGCCAAAAAGTGCACTACGTGCTCCCGCTCGGGACGTGTAAAGGTGCGTATGCAATGAAAGGGAGCCGCGAAGTTATCACGCCGTCCCAATCGATGATCTAGTTGATCGGACGCAAAAACAGAACTCTATTATTCCTTAAATCCTAAAATCAACCAATTACTTAGTATCGACCAATCAATTATACCCATCCTGATATGCATCATTCGTCTGTCACTTATCATCATGTATCTGTACCCTACGTCACTTTTCTCCGGATGGCCCGTCCATGTTCTTGATAGTTAACCAAAAATATTCTATGCGCTTTTTCACACTAACGACTGCATGTGCAATCTCGAACATTGGCCGCTCCCATCACTGCGAGATTTTACAGCCTCATTCAACGTAGTGCTTCTTCATAAACGACGTTGCGCATTGGCCGTAGTTTTGTAGACTAAGCTTCCAAAAGGACGGAGATGTTCTCCGGTGCTTTCGAGTGTGAAAGGGCTAGGTACAACTGTCCGTGCGAGGACACGTCCCATGTGAGACATATGCCACCCTGTGCAGCGTCTGTCCCTGTGATTTGCTTCACGTCATGGCATAGGCCAAACGAACAGAAAAATGCTTCCGACGGACCGTATATGACAGGCCGGATTGCTCAGTTGTTAATGCAATGCGCGGGATAAAGCAAATGTAACCTATATGATCACCTACCAAGACTTCCGCCTCAATCACACGTGCGTAACAATGTGTCACGTGCCGTTGCAAGGCGCGTTGGAGGGATCCAGATTCCGCAGGAGCATGATTGGCGAGCCAACCTACAGTGCCAGTCGATGCGGCGGCCATCCTTCACGTCTATCCGGTTCAAGAACTCTGTCGGGGTTGCGTTTGCACCCTCATCATAGTCAATTTTGTCAGAACTGAGAAATTCCTGTTCTCCCCAGGAACCACCATGGTCAGGACGGCTGTGTTGACCTCGGCCACATTGTTCTTGCGGGCGGAAAAGATTGCATGGTGGAAAAAGTAGGCACGTCTGTTCCTTTCGGCATCGGCACACTGCCATCATAAATCGTGGTGATCAGCCCGTCCAGATGCGGAAAGACATTCGTGCGGCCACCAATAGTGTGGAGAATTGTGTTTGAAATTTTTTGACTAGCATGTACCAGTGTACCAGTGATCAAGTCGGGATGATTGGTTTGGCTGAAAGGAGGAAGTATTTTGGGCCAATCGTATGTCTGGAGTGTTAGGTACGCAGATTTAAGGTGAGGCACACGGTTTTGAATGCAGTTTACATATTGTATTTTAATTGTGTATTAAATATAGTGTTAGTTTTTCTTTGGTTTGCTTAAGTCTCCGCTCCTACCGCAGGGGTTATTGAGAGCAAAGGGTTAACACGGTACCCTCTAGCTCATTTTTCCCGGCAAGGACACGTTAGGTCCACCGGAAGTCCCACGACGGGAAGCGCTCCACTTCGTTCACTTACCCCTCAATCTCCACACGTTTGGAACGTATTATTCTCTTTTGTAATGGCTGGGTCTCCACATCGCGTCGAGCGATCTTCCCCAGATTATTGGTTGGGTCAACGCGCCGTTCCGCCGGTCCGCCCCAAATTTATATTGGCTGGGTCTCCACACTGCTGTGCGCATTCTGCCCCAGGATTTCTATTGGTTGTGTCTCCACACCGCTGCGCGGTCTGCACCAAGTTTTCTTCGCATTTGGAGTGACGATTTCCGCTCCATTTGCCGATCGGCTCATTTGAATTATCTATCGTTGGTTTTTAGTACAAATTATCCCAGAAGTGGTACCATCCATATCGGTACCAATCAAGACCCATACTGCGCGACGGTCCACCGAGTGTGTAACCACCCATACCAATGGGTACACAAGGTGAGATTACTGGAGATAACTCGGACCAGCCGTGTAACCGGGTAACATTTGAGTTACATTTAGTGTTGGTGTACATGAGTACACTACGGTTGAGGTCAGTATTCAATATTGACCGGTTTAAAAGGTTTTGAACCTTTGGTAATTTTAACCAATCAGGGAAGGAGCCCTTGGTGTGGTGGTGTGTCAGCCATCCACGTGTCGGTACACAGGTGTGTACACTACAATTTATCTAGGTACGAATTTGGAATATTCTACTTAGTATTACATATAGATTATATTAGTTTAAATTAATTTAGGCTAATTATATATTCAATATACATTCAGTTTACAAAAATACTTAAGACTGCCAGGCGCGCGACCTCGACCGGTTGCGCGCGAGGTGAGTGCAGTAGCTAATGGGAGCCCTCCCTTTAGCTACACCCTTAGAAAGGGAGCCTAGCCGTTAAGGCATTAGCGGAGCTAAGCGCGCGACCACGCCCGGTCGCGCGCGCGTGGGTATTGTAGCCTAGGGGAGTTCTCCCTTACGCTACCTCCATTTCCATGTTACAAGGGGTTAGCGAAAGATATCTGTAAACTACCCCGGGAATCTTGGACCCGAGTAGGAGAGTTCTCTCCTACTAAGCCTTTTTATAAGGGCGTATCGGCTAAGTAGCGGCGAACGCCGCTTAAAGGAAAGTCTAACTCTGTGCTCTAGCCGCACCGTGCGTGTACGCACCCGGCTACAAGCCGCCCTGAAGAGCAGATCGGTCGCCCGATCGAGCTGCAGGCGAAGGTTCGTGGTGTACCCCCCCCCGGTCGGCTGGGCACGATGGTGGTCGAGTTCGGGACACTTCGGTGTTAGATTTCAAACTTGACTCAACCACAATAACCATGATGTTGTCGGTGATACACAACTGTGAGAACTTCCTTGGTTGAACGGCTCTGGCAACAGCGATCCCATTCGGTGGTGATACAGGGCACCTTGGTGTCGAAAGGCGTACACCCCTCCGTTCATCCAATGTCGCCCCCAGGGACGTGAACGTCAGCGCGGAGTTGTACGCCCTTATGTTGGTGCGGAACGCCCGGGCAATAGGCGTTGGATTCCGTAGCAGACTACGTAGCTGATCTGGTGGCTGTGCCAATGGTGGGGCGTTGGTCACCCTTGCCACGGTCGCAGCACATGGTGATAAGTGGGCGTACAAGGTTTGATTAAGGACGTCCTTAATCCAATAGAGCACCCCGCAGTTGTGGCAGTTGAAGTTAGCCGGTTGAGCACAAAGCGCAGCGAGGTGGAATTTGCGGGGATTTTCCTAACGTGGAAGGGGAAGGGTCCGGATCAGTGGCGCTCGAGCCGTCTTCCAGAAACTGCCGTTCACCCTAAGCACGTCTTGCTGCTATCTGAACTTGGAGTCGTTGTTCTTGTTTTTCTAGCGTATCGACAGCACGTTGTCGAGCATGCTGCTCCCGAGCGAGTCGGTTTTGCCTTAGATATTCTTCTGGCATCTCAAGAATACGTTCTCGAGCACGCCGCTACCGATGCAGTCAGTTTGGTCGTTCTTGTTCTTCTGGCGTCTTAAGTGCACGTTCAGGAGCACACCTCTTCCGAGCCATTCGGTTTCGCCATGAACGCGGAATCTCGGATTGCGGTGGCATTGGGGGATGTTATTGCGTCTCAACAGTAAGGTGTCGCGCACGCCGCTCCCGAGCGAGTCGGATTCTCCCTGAAGGCGGACTCTCTGCTTGCGGTGGCACTGGGGTGGTGGGTAGGGAGCTAATTCGGAAAATGGCAGGGTGTGCTATATCGCCATAAGCGCTATTAAACCGTACTTACAGTGGATAATTTATATAAGCGTTATTTTGTAATATTTGTAATAACCAATGATAAGGTTTCATTCAATCAGGTCCGACTAATAGTATAGTTCGACTTCGATTAGGTACGGGATCGCGACCATCATTCCGTTTTTTAAATAGATAAACATATTCGATTAAGTACGGGATCGCAACATGAATTCTGTTATTATATAGACTACGAGATGGTACCCGTCGTTCCGACGAACAGTTCCATTGAAGTTACAGTATATTCCTGTAGCAGGCGTCCAGAAAGAAAAAGGTACTTGCCAGGTGCGTGAGACTGCAGCATGTAGGAATAATAGTGCATCTGAGAGACACGTTTTGTTCCGCCTCTCCCACGGATAGCATCCTCGTTGTCATTGAACCCTCCCTCCCCAGCTGCCTACCCAAATCCCCTCAGTGGTATCGTGGGAGTCCACCCCTGTCGAACTTCTGGGAAAAGAAGCACAAAGTGAAGCGGGGTATACGTTGAGTTCAGTGCTGAAATGCGCTGGAGGCATCCGTCGTGACACTTCAAATAATGTTGCGATCAGATATACTGCCGTCGTAACTGTGGTGAAGCGAAGAAGGAATTATAAGGTCCGTTTATACCGGTATATTGCCGATAGGTTTGGAGCGATCGGGTTGGTTAAAAAAAGCCAATCGTGTGTTAGAAATATCATGTACGCAGTTTTAGGTAAGTCACACGATGTTTCATGTATTTTACAAATTAGGCTTTCAATGAATATAATTATAGTCTGTGTTTTCTTACTACGTACGCATAAGTCTCCCCTGCCTGCCGCGGAGTCTTTGGGAGCGGAGGGTTAACAGGGTCCCCTTCTACTCAACTTGCCCTACCGGGACGCGTTACAGACACCCTTGGCCCGTCGGAAGTCCCTCGACGGGAACGCGTACTTGGCACAGCACTCACTTCAATTCGTACATGTTTGGAACGTGTTATCATACCAATTGGAAAGGTTTACGTGGAGATCTTGTTAGTGGAACCCCAAGTTCTTGGATACGTTTGTTTGGTTGTTTTTGATTGGTTTATCGATCTATCGTTTGGTTGGGCTCTACGATCGGCTATACGCGATCTGCCCTGGAAGTATACCGGGATCAAGTATATTGTGGATATTTGCATATTTAGGGTGACGGTTTCCGCCCTAGATACACCCTGCCACAGAAGTGGATCGCTACATATCGATCCCCACAAGTCCATATCGCGCGACGGTCCACCGAGTGTGTAGACACCCAAACCAATGGTTACACAAGGTGAGAAGTGTGAACGAAGATCGGACCAGGCGTCCTACAGTAGTATTCGTTCATCCGTTTGGAGCTTAGGCGAAGGTTCTCGGGGTAACCCTCCCGTAAGTTGGTCGGCTGGGCACGATGGTGATCGGGTAGGACACTTCGGTGTTCGAATTTGAACTCCACTCCACCAGATAACCATCTCCAACCATGATCGTGACGACTTCGTTGACATTCGGTGTGTCGTAACTCCTTCGGTCGTTCAACTTCAGGCAAGGCAGACGGTGTTCCAGATCCACCACCTGATGCCCCCCCATTCGCCGCCGCACCTGCTTGTATACGGGTTGTGCTGTTTGATTATGGCTTGAAGTTCCCCCATGATGCGCATATTCAGATACGGAAAGACATTCATTCGAGTTAACCCGTTGTACCAACGGAACAAAATGGGAGATTGCTCCCACCCCTAAACCACTCCAACGGCCAATGAAAGCCGAGCGTATGTTTTTCTCGCAATGATTTTAAACGTAAGGATACTGCCGCTGCAGGCTCGGCATGTTGTCTTCACTGTTCCTTTTATATACTCGAGCGTCTCTTAAAGCATCTTCTGCATCTCGATGTCAGATTAAGATGGTCTTCAAGCGCAAGGTATACATCGACTTGTATTTGCGGGTTATGTATATAGATCTGTGCAAATTTGGCCCATTCTCATTGCCAAGTAGGAGGCTACCGTTGAGATGGTATAGCCCCCCATGTTTTAAGTGACGCTTGTGCCATATTTCTGCACCAACCGATGTCCAAGCAAAGGCATTATTGTTTGTTCACGAAAGGTTTTGCCCCGCGAAGTCTGGTCTCCAAGAAGACGACGCATCATTGGTTACGGTGAAGCTATCAGCGGCATCTTAACCTTCCCATATCTGCAGCAAGTTGAGAAATGTGAGCGCGCACAGCGAAGACACTATTACACGTTCCTCAATCCAGTGCAGCGAATCGCACTGCATCCAGCTTCCATTTGAACGAGTTTCAGCCGAATCCGCTGCTCAATCCTGTCGAATACATGCCGCACTCATGGTACATCCTGTTCAGCCGGCGTTCAATTGGCGGGAGCTTCTGTGTCAGGACTATACATTCAGCACTTCAGGTGTTGCTGTTCGCATTGCTGCTTGCGTAAGCTGTATCCCGTTTCATTCCTTTGCATTGGCCGCTTCTTGCTGTGCGCCTGTTCGAAATCGACGTCGCTCCTGCCTGTGACGGTTTATCCCCATTCGAGTGCACTTGAACTCAACAACCACGACAGATTTTCAAGGACTGAGCAGTAAGAAAGTGTGTTACAAATAGTATATATGCTGAAAACAGTAGCTAGTCTTGCCCAGTAGCGTCGTACTGACAGACAGACGGAAAACTTCAAGTGTAGGTACCCTTAGTACCGACGGGGTACGGGCAGGTCACGTGATCGGGAGACTGACGGAAAACTTTTATATAGGTAGAAGATGTAAAATCAATATTTCTAACTAAGGATAAAGTCGAATAATTTTTTACTTAACTGTAAAAAACGCTATTTGTAACCAACTATAAAATCAACTTCAATAACGTCCGACTTCTAGTACAGTTCGACTTCGATTAGGTATGAGATCACGTACTTAATCGAATTCATACATAGATCAATATGTTGGATTAGGTACGGGATCATGACGACATGAATTCTGTTATTATATCTTTATAAATCTATGTGTTATTTTATCTATATAATAACATAATTTATGTATATCTATGTGTTATTATATCAATATAATAAAATTCATGTCATCGTCCTCGCGTACCTAAGCGAATATCTCGATCTATTTATACCACAGAATGATGGTCACTACTCCGAACCTAAACGAATTCGAAATGTACTTTAAGTTGAACATAATTGAATTGGACTTTATCATTTTTTATTAGCGCTTATAGAAATGGTCCTCTGTAATTACGGTTTGATAGGGCTTATAGCAATATAGCACACACTTCCTGCTCCCGCTTTATTTCCCCGCCCGATGCCACCGCATGCAGAGAGTCCGCGTTGACGGCGAAACCGACATGCTCGGGAGAATCATGCTCAACAATGTGCTGTTGAGACGCAAGAAGAACAAGAACAACGAATCCATTTGGACCGGGCGTTGCGTGCTCAAAAACATGCTCTTGAGACACAAGAAGAAGAAAAAAAGCGATACCAACATCAGAAAGCCGCAAGACGTGATCAGCGTGAACGGCAGCTACTGGAAGACTGCTTACGTGCCGCTGAACCGGAGTTACCCCTTGAACGTAAGGAGATCCCCGCAAATTCCGCCTCGCTGCGCTTTGTGGTCAACCGGTCTAACGTCTGCTGCCAAAACTGCGAGGCGCTCCATTGGATTGATGAGCGCGTGAAGGTTCCTGGAGCCTTTCACGCCCACTTTTCACCTTGTGGGACCGTGGTGAAGTGTCCAACTTCCCGTCATTGGAACAGCCACCAGAGCCGCTAAGGAGTCTGCTACGAGATCAAACGCCTATTTCCCGGGCGTTCCGCACCAACATCAGGGTGTTCAACAACCGCCCGCTGTTTTTCACTCCCTGGGTGCGAAGTTGGATGAATGTTCCATGCAGGGGGAGGTGTACTCCTGTCGACAACCAAGGTACCGAATGGGATCGCTGTTGCCGTAGCCCGGTAAACCAAGGAAGTTATAGTAGTTGTATATCACTGACAGCAGCATGGCGCTTGGTGGTCACATGAATGTTTTTCCGCATCTGGATGGGCGCATCGTGTGGGAACTTCAAGCCATGCCCGAAAAACACAACCTTTATGTGCCGTTGTACGAGCAGGTGCGGCAGCCAATGGAAGGGGATCAGGTGGTGGATCTGGAACTTCATCTGATTTACTTGCAATCGAATGAACGAAGGTGGTACAACACCCCGACTGCATACGGGGTCGGCGCCATCATGATGGGAGATGGTTACGACGGCAGTATCTCCGATCGCGACATATTCTGAAGTGCCACGACGTACGCCTCCAGTGGATTTCAGTATTGCATTCAACGTATACCCCGCTTCACTATGTGCTTCTTTTCCTAGACGGTCGACAGGGGTGAATTCCCACGATACCGATGGGGGGATTTGGGTACGCCACTGGGGAAGGAGGGTTCAATGACAACGAGGATGCAATCCGTCGGAGAGGCAGAACAAAACGTGTCTCTCAGATGCAGTACTATTCTGGCATGCTGTATCCTGATGCACCTGGCGAGCACATTTTTCTGTCAGGACGCCTGCTCCAGTAATATAATTTAACTTCAATGGAACATTTCGTCGGAGCGACGGGAACCATCCCCTGGTCGCATCATGGGGAACTTCATGCCATGATCGAACATCCCAACCCGTATCTACAGGTGTAAAAGCACGTGCGGCAGCGTATGGAGGGGGATCAGGTGGTGGATCTGGAACTCCATCTTCTTTGCCTTCAATCAAACGACCGAAGGAGGTACAACAACTCCACAGTCATCGAGGTCGGCGCCAAAATGTTGGGAGATGGTTATGACGGCAGTATCTCTGATCGCGAACCTGTAGAACGACGACTAATGCGAAACGTCGTTTATGACGAAGCACTACGTTGAATGAGGTTGAGAAATCTCGGAATGATGAGAGCAGTCAATATCCGAGATTGCACACGCTATCGTTAACAACAAAAAATAAAACTATTTTTTTTAAGTAAATGTAGATATATTGTAGTTTTAATGAAATCTCAATGAAACAGTTTGTCGGAAAGACGGGTACTATCGCCTAGTCTATATAATACAGAATTCATGTCGCGATTCCGAACTTTTTTTTTACTAATTAATCGAATATTTCGTTCAATTTATGGAACGGAATGATTGTTGCGATCCCGTACCTAATCGAATTCGAACTATACTATAAATTGGACATAATTGAATTCGATTTTTATAATCGGTTACAAATAGCGCCTTTTGCAGGTAGGTAAAAAACTATTCGACTTTATCATTGGTTAGAAATATTGCTTTTAAATCTTCTACCTATATAAATGTATTCCGTCCGTCTCCCGATCACGTTGCCTGCCCCTGCCCCGTCGGTATTACGGGTACCTACACTTGAAGTTTTCCGTCTGTCTGTCAGTACGACGCTACTGGGCAAGACTAGCTACTGCTTTCAGCATATATACTACTTGAAACACACTTTCTTACTGCTCAGTCCTTGAAAATCTGTCGTGGTTGTTGAGTTAAGTGTCCTCGAATGGGGATAAACCGTCACAGGCAGGAGCGACGTCGAACTCGAACAGGCACACAGCAAGAAGCGACCAATGCGCACAGAGGAAACGAGATACAGCTTACGCAAGCAGCAATTCAAACAGCAACACTTTGAAGTGCTGAATGTGCAGTCCTGACACAAAAGCACCCGCCGATTGAACACCGGCTGAACAGGATGTACAACGAGTGCGGCGTGTATTTGACAGGATTTAGCAGCGGCTTCGCCTGAAACTCGGTCAAATGGAAGCCGGAAGCAGTAAGATTCGCTGAACCGTATTGATGAACTCGTAATTGTGTCTTTACTGTGCGCGCTCACATTTCTCAACTTGATGCAGTTGTGGGAAGGCTAATCTACCACTGATAGTGTGATGAAGTGCTATTGAAAAATTTTGAGTATCATTTACCAGTGTACCAGTTGTCAGTCGGATCGATCGGGTTGGCTAAAAGGATTGAGTGTTTTGGGCCAATCGTGTGCTTCGAGTGCAAGGTACGCAGATCTAAGGTGAGGCACACGGTTTTGCATGTAGTTTACATATTATATTTTAATTGGTTATTAAATATAGTTTTCGTAATAGATTGGGTTGCATAAGTAGCCGCTCCGCAGGAGTTATTTGGATCAGATGGCTAAAACGGTCTCCTCTAGCTCCTAAATTCCCGTTCAGGACACAGCTCCACCGGATGTCCTACGACGGGAAGCATTCACTACATTCACTCACCCCTCAAGCCACACACGTTTGGAACGTGTTCTTCTTTTTCGTATTTGCTGGGTTACTCACTGCTATGTTCAGTCAAGCCCAGATTTTCTCCGTATTTTGAGTGACAATTTCGGTCCATTTGCAGATCGGACGCATTGGATCATCTTTTTCGGTTCATGTACCCCAGAAGCGGTACACCCATATCGGTACCTGCCAAGGTACCTACTAAGCGACGGTCCACGGAGTGTGTAACCACCGACACCACTGGGTACACAAGGTGAGATGGATGAAAACAAATAGGATTCGTCGTCCTGCAGTGCCGATCGGTCACCCGATCGTAATACAGGCGAAGGTTCGCGGGGAACCCCTCCCCGTAAGCTGGTCGGCTGGGCGCGATGGTGGTCAAGTTCCTGGCACTTTGGTGTTCGATTTAGAACTGACTCCACCACAATGGTGAGCGTTCTCGGATCACTTGGTGACCGTAGATATCACCGTGATCTCTCGCAAAGTTCTGATTTTACAAGTTTTGATATGGATTCCCTCTGGAGAGGACTCAAAGAACTCTATCGCCTTGCGTGCTATTGGTTGGAAAGGATGGCGATGTTCGATCTTGTCAAGAAGAGGATAAGATCTAAATAAATTATTTTACGACTCACCATACCACTCTTGGTGGAGCAGATCTACAGAAGGAGCGCTTATCGCCATGTGTCGTGGTCGTGGAAAATGATGGATATGATCGATCTGGCCGGGTGGAGGACCAGATAGATATTAACAAGTGTATTCCTCTCCGTAAGGCTCCAACCAGAGCCGATCGGGACTATAGCATGTCTTGCTATAGTTCCGGAAGGGATCAGGACCCTGTTCCTGATCCCATGTATTTCGACAAAAAATTGCATGTGAAGAACACTATAGGGGCGGTCACCCTGATCCGCCCGAATTTACTCATGAATAAACGCAAGCAGAGGCTCGCAATGCTCTCAGACGATGACGACTTGGAAGAAAAGTTGTCAATCGGTGATGGGTTTGAGGATGTCAAGGAGGTGACCGAGATGTATTACATCTACGAGTTGAAGAAATTCATTCACGAAAACGAGGTCATGCGAATCCTGAAACCCCTAATTCCGGATCGTCTGGGTGGACCTACAACCGAACCGATCGACTCGGATCGTCCGCAGGAGCTTGTGAAGAACTTTCTGGTGATGCTAGCCGAGGTTGGGATGAAGGTGAAGAACATTAATGATGTTGGCAAGTTATTTGAAATTGATACGTGGAAGTTAAAACAAGCTATGTCGACTCTACATGAACATTTAACGCCATTGGTGGGGGCGGTACGCCGCCCAATTCCCACAATCGCGCTGGATGCCCCAAACCTCGTACCATCACTTGCCAAACAATCACTCTCTGATAATAGCTCGCTGTATGGGTCGTCACCTTCCTCTAAGTGCTCGTCCGAGTTGGATGTCGGTGTGGAGCGGATGACCATGGATCACGGTACCAGTCACACGGAACAAAAAAGGACGTGCGGCAGCCTAGGGCGGCATGCCAGTCGGGGCCCCAGGGGCTCCCACAGGTATCGGCACCCTCCAAGACCGATCCAGGCACCTCGCCCGCGATAAAAGAAAGCATGCAAGCCATGTTCAAAGCTATGATGAATCGTTACGCCGGAGATCGAGGCCGATCACGGCTTCTCTCATGTGCACCAAGCCGATCGGTCCAGGAAAACGATTCTTTTTTGGAGGACGTTGAAATGCAGTCAATAACATCAGCAGACCAGGTGTATGAAGGTATTAGACCGGTTTTTAAGACAAAAACGCAGGTAACACCCAGCCCGCCCCCGCCGATCGGCAATGAGCAGCGACTTTGATATGGGGTCGACCAGCGGAATTGACGGTGACTACGGTGGTACGGGCAGAGGCGGGACACGTAAGGCGAAGTTAGCCTCGACGATGGCGTTTGACTTCAATTAGACGGTGATCCCAAGGATCCGCATGGCCGCAAGCACTGAGTTAAAGGACTTTACGGACAAGGATGCCAATGAAGATCAAGCCCGATCATGGTTCAGCCGAACGAATCCCGCCTTTCGCTGTGATCAGACGCCGAACAAAGAACGGTGTCTGATCTTCCATGATCTGATGAAGGGACCGGCCGCGAATTTGATCCAGCAGTTAAGTCGGGATGTCCGGTCTGATTGGAACCGGCTATGTATGGAGTTTGAAAGGCAGTACTGCCACTCCGGCTTTTCTAATGCTAGGAAGTATCACCACATGAGGAAAAGGGGCGATGAAACGTCAATCCAGTACTTCCATCGACTTGATGTGGCCGCGATGCGTGTAGGGATCCCGATCAAGGAGACCGTTCCACAGACCGGCGCTGCCCAAGAACATGTGTATCACTTCATCAGTACGCTGTACGATCAGGAGTTGGCCGATCTGCGTCTCAAGGACGTAGGAGAATTGGAGAATTTACGTATGTTGCGTCACTCCCGCAGTATTAGGACGAAGGTTGCTGTCGGACCGAACCGATCCTGATCGAAGATGCAAGATGATCCCGTGAAGAGACCTGACAACAGACCGGCTAGAGAGATCAGGGCGATCGTGGCTGATGTGAGCACCGGTTCAGAATGGGAGAGCAGTGGTTGGTCCAGTCTGGGGTCATACGAGGAACAGTACCTTCACATTTTCGTCGCCCAGTATGCACCAAGACATCGACCAGTGTCACGCCGTGTCGAATGGTAGGCAGAAACGGAAACAGGTCCGACCCGGACTCGCCATAAAAGAAGTGCACTCACTGCCGGTCAATCAGGCACGATGGTCGGGGCTTCTGGAGAAGAATTACGTGCAAGAAATGTGAAAGACGCGGCGACCCCACCGATCACTGCTTGTTTCGATTCAAGGCATGTGGAGAGATTCATAATGATGGACAATGCAAGATGGAACACTTCTCAATCAGATGCGCAAGTTGTATGGTCCCGACAAGCACGCGGGAATGTTGCCGCCCGATTCCAAAAAGATTTTAAACCAGATCGCTCGCCAGGTTGGAATCTGGATCGAGCCGAGCGATCTGCGTTTATTATCTATTCATTCGTCGAAAAAAACAGCGACACAACAGCAAAAAGTACAGGCGATGGGAATCATCCGGTCTACAGTCTTGCGACTGATGAATATTCCCGATCAAAGGTCGTTATGCAGTTGGACCTGTTGCCTGGCAAGACACGCGGCTGGTGGAAATATCACGCTCCCGACAAATGGTTCAAAGAGGCGAAAACCTATGGGAAGATTAACAATGAGAAGGCGATGATGTTGTTTGAATCTGGTGCAGAAGTCTCAATTATCGACTCCGCCTTTGCTCGTAAGGTTGAATGTCTGATCGACTATGCACAGAGTCAAGAATGCGTCGGAATCGGTGAAAATTTTTACATGACCGAAGGGGGGACGCGTATGAAGATCACTATATCTGGTTCACTGGTCTACTTCTTTAGCGCTTGGGTTGGTAAGCTGGCCGGCCAAGACGCGCTCCTTGGCATGGATGTTATGGTGACGGTAAGCATACTCCTCAATCTGCCACATGGATTACTTACGCTTCCAGACGAAGTCCAGATTCAACTGGCTGGCCGACGCCCTTTACACAGATCACGCACTGATCTAGTAAGATGGAACCAAGATATCACCATTCCTGTGGGTAGATCGTCAGATGTCTCGGTGGATAAGGACTATCGGACAACGAAGTTGAGGTTGACTAGAGGCTATCACTGGGTACCGACGTTTGTAGAAGGTTAGGATCGAAGCAATAGCGTACGAGTTACTAACATCGGTAATATACCGCTGATATTAGGCAACGGTACGTTCGTCGGTATGTGGCTGGCCGAAGGAAAAGTTCCGTGAAGGATGAGATTATTTGGATCGGGTCAAGACGATATATTCAGTGGCAAGGCTTTGCGTGTAAGGCCACCACCGAACGGATTGGCGACGACAAGTCAGCCGAAGAAGGCACCTGCCGTGGACGGAAAGGGCGGATCACGTGGCAACCAGGATGTGCCAAAGGTCATCAGTGCAGTCACCCGATACAGTGGACTCGAAGGCAGATGCGCCGTGAGTTGTTAATGAATTTGTGTCGCAAGGTCGGGTGACAGTGGAACCGACGGCAGATGAGGACGATCTCAGTATAGCTGGAGACGAGTATGGTGACACATCCACTCAAGTCGGTGCAACAGAAGGGCAGCCCGTCGACGAGGATCAGCATTGTCCGTTTGCCAGAGGTTGACTGAGCTAGGTCGTCTCACCAGATGACCTGGTGTGTATGCACGGGGGCGGGGAGAAGTGCGTTGAAGTATCGGCGAATCCTATCTGGAAGGTGGCTATCCCACCTGAAGTGCTAACGATCCACTCGAGACGAATATGGATGGTCCGCAAGTCGCCAACACCACCGATCGGACCGATCAAGGAATTAAGATGGAAGAAGAAATACTGGCTGATCGGGAAGGGTGATGTTGATGTCGACAGTGATGATGCCGATTCGACCGCCCATTTGGATGACAGATCCACCTTGAAGACATGTTGTGACCAAACGCCCCGAGAACACCAGATCCACTTGGAGGATTGCAAGGAAACAGTTAAGATCGGTGAATCCGATCTGGATTATGGCGATATGATAAAGAAGTCCGAACGAAATCAACTGAATCAGAATTTTTATGGGGCAACACGGACTTAAGAAGTAGGAAAACAAGATTTGCAATGGTGCAGATCGGGTGACACAGGATCGGCAATATCGATCTGCTACAGATCGAAAATACAGACCGGTGTGAATTTGTGATGTTTATTGTGATTACGACTACGGGTGTGTGGAGAACTGTGATAAATTGATTATATTTCGGTGATGACAAAGTGGCTTAAGGATGTGGATGAATCTTCTCGGTGGCAATGATAACGAGTCTTTCGATGTGGATGCAATTGGATGTGGAAATGGTGGACCTTGATTAACGAGATTAAAGTCCAAGATAGATGGGACGATCGGGTAATCAAAAAAGAATTATATTGATGATGAATACACGAATGATTGCCCGATAGTCGTTTACCATGTTAGAGTTCGCGATCACCTCATAGCCGACTGAAAGTCATGGCTGGGTGATCTGCGATCTTCTGAGGAATTTATGGCGCCAAGGCTACCCCTAGTCCATCGAGGTCAGAGCGTCCAGAAAGTTGTCAACTACGGTGTCGCAGTGGTAGCCGGGGTACCAATTTCCTTCTTCGATCAGATCCCCGGCTTTCTCCACGCGACGCCTAGCCATATGGAGTACAACGGGGTTGGAGGGCATGCGGGCAAAGGAGTGTGGTATCAATGTCACACTCCTTTGCCCGCATGCCCTCCAACACGAAGTGGAATATCGACAACCAAGATTCGCCCGCCCGACTCCGACGTTGTTTCCGTTGTTTCTGGAACGTCGCTAGATCCTTGTCCAGTTCACCTGCCCAGCGGGAAGTACTAGGTATTGGGTCGATTCCCAGATCGCTTGGCAGTGGACGTTGTAATATTGCTCAAGACGACCCATAAATGAGGTGATCAACAGAGTCGGTGTGAACATGGCGTTCAGGTCTTGTCTCAGTAAAACTTCATGGCTTCGAGTCATAAAGACGTGTGATCTGCGATCCAGTGACAAGATCGGGTCGCCACTCAGTTGCACCTGGATGTCTAACCGCCAGCGGGAAAATCCAGTAGTCCGGACGTGATAAGGTGCGGGACAGCTGTTTCTTGATCGGAACAGATCGCCGCAACAGATCCATCTGCCCCGGAGACCAGGGTTAGTCGGCAGCCAGACCCGAAGGAGGCAGAGGCACGTCAACCTTCAATGCCCCCAACGATGTATGACGATTTAGGCCGGAAGTGCCGGGCAGAAGAGTTAGCTTGGGTGCCTCAACGACCGGATTCGATGGTTCTAGGAAGCTGTCACCCTTTGGGTGCACCACTTCGTCTGCTCCTGGCGTTGACGCTTCAACTGCGGCAGCAGATCGACGACGATGAAGGATCGGGAGGGTGATAGAGCAGAAGCCAGCTTAACTGAATCCGTCGATCCACCCTCAGAGTCCTCTCCAGACGAAGCTAATGCCTATTTGGGCTTACGAACCGTTGGTGCCGAGGGCGCTTGATTTTTCGTGACTTGGATTGACTTGGATGAACTTCACCGGTGTCTTTTCCCTCTTCCGCGGTACCGCTGGCTTCTCCTCGTATACCTGATCGACCGCTAGGTCCCGCGCCCTCGCGTCTTTCGATCCAACCTTACGCTTCTTGCTGTGTGTGCGAATTTAGGGGGACAGAATTTCAGCCAATGAACGGCATGAATTTCCGCCCGAATTTTGTTGGGAAACATCGCCAGCAGAATGTGCTTGTGGTTCCGCGAGGGCGCTCGATGCTACTCCGCGAGTAATGTGACCAGCGACTAGCGAACTGTACAGACACGTAGCCAGTTTATTGCGGCACCCTTGGACGGTTTCCCAAAGTCGGTTCGACTCTTCGGTACAAATGCCAAGCCGATCTTAGGAGGCACTATTTCTCTTGGAGTGATCGTAGATCGTAAGCTTAAGCTCGTCGATCTGGCTATCCAACTCGCGCCCTTGGTAATAAAAGACCGAACGGTCGGCCTGAAGCTCCGAGCTTTGTCGAACGACCACTGCGAGCTGCTCTTTAGGATGCGATCGGTTGATCTTGAGACGACGCTTGTCGTGACGAGTGCCAGCCGTCTCTTCCACCATCGTTTGGAGCCGATAGAAGTGGCCGTGCACCTGCCGAACGGTATCGAAAAGTGTTTGCACGGTTGTAAAGACGTTGATCAGAAGTGGATCTACATACAGAGGAAGTAAGGATCGATCTAAAGTGGATTTTACGGTGGATTGACGTACCGGGTCGGTTTTGTTGCGTAGCCGAGGCCTTGCGACGTTTATTTTCGGTCATCAAGTCTGAACGATCAGCTTCTGTAGCGTCTATTAGCTTGGAGAATCGTTCTGTGTTCCGACGCATTTTCTCAAACTCGGAGTTGGTCACGATCTGCTTTTCACGCTCAACTCTCAACTCTTATCGGAGTGCATCTATGGTTTGCTGGGACCGATCGACCTTGACGCGGTGCTCATCTTGTTCGCTGACAATTTGAGTGTCGCCCGAGTCGTCAGAATGGTCAAACTGTCAGAAGTTTGAATATGCGGAGTGTGTGGGCACCGATCGCCTACGAAGACAAATGTTAGAAAAATATGTGGCGATCGGAGATCAAGTCGATTTACCTGGAACATTGGACTCGGAGGAATGCATGTAATTGAAGACTGTTTGTGAGATCGGGATGATACCGTTGTGCGGCTGCGACCAGACTCAGGGGAAGCTGTAGTGAAGTGCAATTGAAAATTATTGACCAGTTTGTACCAGGGTACCAGTTTTCAAGGCAGATCGATCGGGTTGGCTAAAGGGACTGAGTGTTTTGGGCCAATCGTGTGCTTGGAGTGTTTTGTACGCAGATTTGAGGTAAGGCATACGGTTTACATATAGTTTACATATTAGATTTTAATTGGTCTATTAAATATAGTTTTTTTAACAGGGTTACATTTGGTTACATTTGGTTATGTTGTGTACGTAATTACACTATGGTTGAGGTCAGTATTGATCGGTCCGAAAGGTTTGGACCTATTGGTTATTTTAACCAATCAGGGAAGGAGCCCTTGGTGGAGGCGTTGCAGCCTGCCACTTGTTGGTACACAGGTGGTGTACATTACATTTCGGCTAGGTGCGAATTGAGTAAGTTCTACTTAGTATTGCATATAGTTTACATTAGTTTAATTAATTTAGTCTAATTACATATTAACTATACATTCAGTTTACAATCACACTTAAGACTGCTAAGCGCACGACCTCGACCGGTCGCGCGCGCAGTGAGTGTTGTAGTGAAAGGGAATACCTTCCCTTAACTACTCCCTTTCTAAGCGAAGCCTCGTTTCAAAGCGTTAGTTAATTCTAACTAGTAAACCAACGGATATCTTGGCCCCGAGTAAGAGAGCGATCTCTTAATAAGCCCTTTTATAAGGGCGTATCGGCTAAGTAGCGGTGTAGCCGGG
Source organism: Peronosclerospora sorghi (assembly GCA_026184515.1). Classification (NCBI taxonomy): domain Eukaryota; phylum Oomycota; class Peronosporomycetes; order Peronosporales; family Peronosporaceae; genus Peronosclerospora; species Peronosclerospora sorghi. Next base: position 5,466,244 of record CM047587.1, on the reverse strand, counting down.
TGCGTACACGCACGATGCGGCTAGAACACAGAGGAAGACTTTTCTTTAAGCTGCGTTCGCCGCTACTTAGCCGATACGCCCTTATAAAAGGGCTTAGTAGGAGAGAGCTCTCCTACTCGGGGCCAAGATTCCCGATGTGGTTTACAGATAGCTTTTTCTAACCCCTTGTAACAAGGAAAGGAAGGTAGCGTAAGGGAGAACTCCCTTAGGCTACAATACGCACTGCGCGCGCGACCGGTCGAGGTCGTGCGCTTAGCAGTCTTAAGTGTGATTGTAAACTGAATGTATATTTAATATGTAATTAGACTAAATTAATTAAACTAATGTAAACTATATGTAATACTAAGTAGAACTTACTAAATTCGTACGTAGCTAAAATGTAGTGTACACCACCTGTTTACAAATACGTGGCTGGCTGCCACGCCACCACCAAGGGATCGTGCCCTGATTGGTTAAAAACTAAACAATTGTCCAAAACCTTTCGGACCGGTCAGTACTGACCCCAACCGTAGTGTACTCACGTACACCACCTACTAAATGTGACCCGAATGTAACACTGTTACATCCTCCCAGATCAAGACTATTGCTTACGCAATAAATCAATGTTAGTTGGAGAACTCCAACTGCCAGATTTTCTGGCTAACCATCAGCACTTATAGTGGTGCTATGGAAGAAAACTATTCTGATAACTCGGAGGTGGATGCCCTTGGGGATATCTCCCCAACACCTGACCACCCCAACAGCGCCGAACGGCGATGTCGGTCATCCCATCCATTCCCCAAACGTGGGGAAAATGCGCTAACTAGTGTGAAACTATTACCAACCTCGGATGACATATCCGGATCGCCGAAGGCGATCACCACTTCTGATCTGGTCGCAGCTCAAGAGGCTCAAAAAGGCCGCACAGGCATTACAAGCTTCCTTGCACTCCCCCCCATGCGCCCTCCACGGGCGGTATATCGTTTTGGAGGTCCTCGTGACCTCCCAAAGTGGGCCAATAATGAGTTAAAGAAGGGTTTAGTCTTCTATACCCCTGGCCTCACGACTGTACAGCCGCAACACATCACACCCCGGAATCAACTCCGGTAAAAACTGCTCACGCAGAAGCAGTTCACTGCTACCTCATATCGAGAGCGCCTCGAGAAACAGGCACAAGGTGCCGTTGTTGGGAACCTCCGCGAGGTTCCCTTCGTTCTCCTGCAAGGAGAATATGCCAAAGAGGCAGAGCAGAAGTTACGCGCTTAGGCGGAGGGGAGAAACGTCTCCCCGAGTTTTTTAAAGCTGTACAACAGCTATTCCGAACGTGACGTTCGGATAGAGAGGGCATTGTGCTTGGCGTTTGCCAGAGCCAAAGCCATGGGGAGGTTACGTGCCCCATATCCCATGCGCTATGCTAGCGCCCGTGCCCTCACTACTGTGCCGGAGCACAGTGCGGGTTCCGCATCTGCCTCTGGAGGTCTCCCAACTACTGGGAGTGGAGGGGCTTACCCCGCCCCTTTGGTCGTTGACTCACAGCGGAATTCTCCCGCTCGAAAGCGTCAACGACGTCACGGCAATCCTGCCGCAGGGGAGTCTCGAACTCCCACGAACTCTGTGAATGTGGATAAACCTTCCACTTCACCAAATACTGGGTTTGACCCGATGATGGCGTCGCGCCTTTAGAAGCTCCACCCCGTCCTGCCAGGTAGGCCCAACAAACAAACAATAGATTCTTCTAGGTCGCTGGGGCGGTGGAAGGCACCCAGTGCGCGAGCCGTGGCGGCTACAAGCGCGGACACGAGCTACAACCGGTCGGGCAGCCTGCCGGACGCCCTGCCGGGTAGGCCAAACAAACGGACAGGATCATACAGGTCTGACATCGGGGACTCCTCCTCCTTTAAGCCCTGGGCCACACACACGTGGCGTCAACGTAACCCGCGGATTTACGAATCCGTTTACATTAAACGGATAAACCCCGTAGATGCATGCACCGAATTGTTAATAGCAAATTCGGCCATAGGAAGCATCTCACCCCAGCTCTTGGAGCATCCGGACATAAGCTCCGGAGAATATCCTTAACAACGCGATTAACGCGTTCCGTCTCGTCCATCAATGGACTTTGGCACCGCTGCCAGGTGAGCATATTGCTCAAACGGTCTACAAAGACCAAAATGCCGGTGAAACCGGCCTTCGGAAAAACCGAAGATAAAATCCATACTAATGGATTTTCAACACGCTGTTGGAACGGCTACTCCGCCAATGGCTCACTTTCATATTTATAGACGGACTTAGCCCACACGAACAATTGGCAATTTCCAATTGTACGCTATAGGTTGACTTGGTCCCGAACATTTGGCAATTTCCAACTGTTTCCTATAGCAATTGGATCTGTAGAGGGTTTGACCCACTAGAACGACTCACAAGTCCGAATATACGCACCGACCCACTTGTACATTTTGGGCCACCAATACAAAGCGCTTAAAGCGCTGTAGTTCTTATCCCGACATAAATGACCCCCGGTAGGGGCGTCATGTGCCTCAAAGAGGACTTTATACTTCAGTTCCTCATCATGAGGAACAACCACCCGCGGAGGGTCCTCCGCGCTCGTGCTATAATATAGCAAACCGTCACAGTTTCTGTAACGGTGTAAACGAGCTTTAGCTCGACTTGACAGGTTTGTGGTGGAGCGGCTGATCAAAGTTTTTGAGGCTTGATCAGGCGGTACCACGGCTCCCGGACTGCCGACTGACGAAGGGGGTCCTCCGGTTGTCCTTGACCCCTTGTGTTTCTGCTCTCCTTGTGTACCCGACGGCTTAGGCGTGGATCACTCTCCAGGTGGAGGGGATGGCACACTACAATTCCTTGTAGCAAGACTGAGTTGACTTGTGATGAGTTGACTGATGCGATCAGGCAATGATCAGGCGCAATCAAGATTGAAGTACGTGCGAACAGGTGTGATCAACAGGATCAGGCTTGGGCAGGCACTAAGAGTCTTCGATCAGCGGTGATCAGACTCGATCAGGCTCGATCAGGTGCTAAAAATCGCTGATCAGCTAGTTGGCGCGAGGTGCGAGCAGCTGATCGCGGGTCGCGAGTCGCAGTGTGTCGATCAGGTGTTGATCGGCGAAGGGGTACTCGATCATGCAGCGGAAATCTTCACTTCCCGATCACCGAGCCTCCTTAAGCTTAATCCGTCAAAAGAATACCCAAAGTACCTTTTATTCCAAACTTAAGCTGTAGATGATGGTCGATCAGCGACGGGATGATCGACGGTTTCCACTAAAATCCTCCTAGTGTTCCCGTGGGGCGCTTAAATCATCCGAACAACTAGGTGCCAAAACATGGATTTATGAGGAAGAGGTGAGAGCGCACTGCTCGATCACGTTCCCGAGACCAAAAAACCTTTAAAAGAAGAAGCGCTGGTACAGCGGGCGGAGTTGCGGGTGAGTTCTCACACTCTACGCCTACCGGTGGTCCAAAATTGCACTAAGTGCTCCCGACCGAGACGTAGAGGTATTTAGTAGTAAGGGAGGCGCAAAGGTGCCGTCCCTGAAGCGATCTGCACGATCATACGCAAAAAGAGAACTTTATTATTACTCATATCCTAATATCTACCAAAAACCTAATATCAGCCAATCCGAACTACCCATTCCTACGCATTTTGTCGACCATTCGACCGCTTATCTTCGGTTTACCGTCAGGTAACCGTGCCAGTTGTCTCATCGTCCCAGACGTCCCATCCACGCCTCGTCCCTGTCCGCAATCGTTGTGTCAACAGTTGTACCGACTGGGGTACCAACTGTGGTACCGATTGTGATGCCCACTATCGTACCACCGTTTGTACCGACTATGGTACCGACAAAAATTTTGGTACCCTCTACCCCATCTACGCCTCTAGGGGTGTCTATAATTATGCCCCTAATTACGTACCAATTTTACGGTACGCTTTACCACAGCCGCCCCTGAACCCCGTCTCAGCCGGACAGCGGTTGGGGCGGGGGTCGATCATACCGTTGTCACGTTGCTACCTGTTATTCATGATAGCTTCGATCATGGTCGACATCCATCAATCATGAAATCATATATAATGCAATCTGCACCCATCAATCTCCTTCGAGCGAGTCGCAGGTGAGCAGAGAGTTGCCACTCATTCAACCGTAGCGTCCCCTATCAAGCCCCCGTGATCATCCATTCTTGTACTTCTTCTGCGAGGATGATCATGGAGATAACCGTAGGTGGCAGCTCATCACTCGATCTTTCCGCGGTCGACAGCTTGGTCTCGGTGGTCCACCAGGCCTACGCGCACAAAGAGATCATACGCGCGCTGCAGGAAACGATTCGCGCGCAGAAAGAAGAGACAATTCGAAAACAGCAGGAGGAAATAGTCGTTCTGACCGACTCACTTTCCGTGCTTGAAGACTCCACCCGCCTACAACAGAAGTGGAACGAGTACGTCGCACGTAAGCTCTCCGACCGCGAGCAGCAGATCGAGTGGTTCCGTGAGCGAGCCGCAACCCTGCGCGACTTCGTCCGCACCACCGTTAGCAATCTCAAGTCCCGACTGAAGACATACGAAGAACCCTGGCCGAACAGCAAGGTCAAATACGTGATCTGGAAGGTGCCCAGGCCCGGGAACGGTATCTGCTGTCGGTCCTCGAAGAGACCGTCGATCACCACGCGCAAGAAATTTCGCGTCTTGAGGCATCTCAGGATCACCCAACGCTCGACCGGCTCCTTCAGCGCCTGATCGCGGTGCAACGCGAACGCGACCACATTCTGTCAGAAAACCAGCGCTTGTCCGAGCAGCTGGCTAAGCTTTCTTCCAAGGCTCGCAAGCAAAAGATCCAGCGTGATCGCATCCGGACGGAGCATACGGAGCATGAGACTAATTTCCAAAAGCAGAACACCCTCGTCAATGCTCAGGCTCGGGCCGACGAGTTATATGCACGCCTTGACACGGTGTCGGACGGCAGGGCTGAGATGGAGAGACTGCGTACTCAGAGTTCCAATTTGAAGGGAAAACTTTTGGCGGCGCGGTGCCGTTTCAACCACGCATCGGCGGAGCGCGACGCACTGCGCAACGAGTTGTGACGCGTTCAGGATGAGGCGGAGCAACTGGGGGCTCAACTTTCCGACATCCAGACCATGTTGGCGGGTGTAGCATTACACCTTCAAATCCCTCCGAGCGCCGATTCAACTAATGCGGGGATTAGAATGGCCGCCAGCCCGTCTGCTGCTTCGGGTGGTCCCTCTGCAAGTTCCTTTATCCGACCGGATTCTTCACCCAAAAAACGCGCTCGGCACTCACACTCCACCCCCCGGTCCAAGCGGCAACGTCTGGCTCCCTCTATTCTCAAGAAGAAGGAGCTATCGCACGATGTTTATCCGCCTTATCAACCAGATGACACTGAAGGACGCGCTCGGTGCTCGCGATCCACCTCCCAGTCCAAGCGGCCACGTGTTGCTCCTGCTATTCCTGATATGAGCTGGTCACCACATGTTGTTTTTCCGCCTGGCCAACCGGATGGTGTCCAAGGTGGTTATTCTGCTTTACTTGGGGCACAAATTCCGTCCATTCCCACGATCAGCAAGTGGGGCAGTGAAGGTCCGCCTGATCTAGACTCTGCCGAATTCCCTTTTCCCCGGGCGGGTGACTTCAAGTCGCTGATATTGTTGCCGAGTGAGGCGACTGACGACGCCATCTTGCCGTGGACCTCGGATCATCTCAGCGGTTTCGATCTGGGTAGCTTCTCAGTAAAAATGATGTTCGACTACTTGACACGTCCTGTGGGATGGCTGTTTCCCACCGTCACGGACGCCCCTGCGCCTTATGAGTGGTGCAGTCACCTGATTACCCAATCAGCAGTGGAATTAATGTACTCGCAGCGCCCGTGGGATTGTTTCAAGAATATGTTGCCACCCATCGCGTTCCGCTCGGTCGGCTGGTTTGCGTACTTCGAGGCGCGGTAGCAGACATTCCTGGATCATCACGCACAGGAGCTCGGGGATTCCACTCATTACCTCCACGTGGATCAGGGACTCAGAGAGCGCAACGCCTTTTTCCAAGAATTTTACGAGGGTCAACGCCAGCCTAGAAGCCGCGCCGGGGTAGCATGGAAGAGGGTCGTGGGGTTCGTACTGCAAGGCATGACCCGCGGGGAGTGCGATCATGACATCTTCTTGGATCCGGCGATTTCACACTGCGCCCGTAATCGCCCCTTGAAATATGCTCCGGCGGACGACAGCACCTGGTACCCAGGGTACCTATCTGACTTACCGCCCTCGACCTTGCAGGATGCGTTGTGCGAGGTGGACATCGTTGAGCCTTGGCGACTCTAGTATCGACTTTTCACGGACGATCACCTCGGCAACAAGATTACCCGCCTTCGTCGCAAAATTTTCGGATCGAGCTAGCTCGCTGATCATATTTTCTTTTTCAATCAATAAACATTCTTGATCGTAATAATTCCAATTGTTGCTTCATCGTTTTCAGTATATCCACATAAATCGCTCTTCCATAGTCTCATCTGCCGTTACCCCATCACCATATTGCGTAATATCCACCGAAAATTTACCACATTAAGTCAATCGTTATTTCTCCATTAATCGTAAGTCTCGTCCATAGCTTTTCCCCCAATCACACGTTCTTCAATCGTAATCCCACAGTCCGTTATTCGGTCATGCACTAGTGGGACTCTTCCTCCACCTGCATTACATCAAACCGGTGTTTGGTAATCATCTTCCGTTCGAAGTCCTTGATTAGGGCATCGAAATTCAGATCGTCCTCGTCTACCCATGACGGCTCATCATGACCCTTCCAATATACTTAATATTTACGCAATGTTCTGACGTATCTGGTTTTTCGACCGGATCGGACATCGGTGACGCGATCAACTTCAAATTCGTCCGGCTCTAGATTCCTCTCCCACCTGTCTTCGGGTAGTAAATCTTCATCGTAATCAAAACGATCCTCTACCTCAGCTGTTAGCACAGCAGTAGGTCGATCTGGGAACTATTTGACCAGTTTCAACTTGGACATGTGCACGATTGGGAATATGCGATAGTCGGTACCAGCTGTAATCAACTTTGCCGCATGATCACGAATCACCTCGTCGACTCTGAAAGATTCATGCCACATATGCGCTAGTTTCTGTGCGAGCCCTTCTTTCACTCTATCGAGGTACAACCAGACCTTCTACCCCGCTTCGATCTTGTGTGGTGTCACCTGATCATTATGCTTCTCCTCTCGGCCTGTTACTGCTTGGTGCAGTCGGGTGCTCACTTTATCCCGGGCGTAGCGGTAGTCTTTCTGCATCCTGTATCTCCATCGACGTGCATCGCGGTCTTTACGCCGATTTCCGCCCAGTTGCAATGTCGATTCCAACGATAATCGTGGATCCCACCCATACGCCAAATAAAACGGTGTTTCTCCACGAATACGATCTGGGGTCGAGTTCAGCGCGAACACCAGTCGCTCTGCATACGAACTCCAATACTTCTGACCGTCATTCGATACGTACATCTTAATCGCTCGTGTAATCGTCTGCACTGTTCTCTCTGCCTTGCCGTTCGCCTGCGGACGGTATGCCATAGTTGCACTCTGCCGCTGTCCCACGATCTTGTTGAACGCCCGAAATACCTCGGACATAAAACCGGGTTCTCGAGCGTGTCTAATCACCTCACTAGCTCCAAATCGTCGGAACACACATTCTTCATAATTTTCAGCGACTTTCTGTGCTGTACGAGACGATCCAGCTTTCGCGATTACCATACCCGTGAACAGGTCCGTCCATATCAACAACTCCGTATTCCCATCAATCGAACGAGGCAGCGACGGGATGTGTTCCATGGCTATCACTTGGAACGGGTACGTAGCCTCAATATTTCCGGGCGACATCCCCTTGATCGTAGGTTGACCCTTCCCCATCTCACAATCTACACATTGTCCAACGAAGCTTTGCACGCTACGAAATAGTCCACGCCAATGAAAGTAACGTCTGATCCGCTGATATGTTCTCCTATACCCTGGTGTCCCCCCTCCAAACTCACATGATAATGGTGGACATCCGTATGTAGGGTTTCCAGTACGACCAGCTTAATTGAGGAGCGTCGCTCGTCTCGATCATCTTGATCACAGCTGGCTTTTCCTTTGCTCATGTTTCCGCAGTAGATCAACAACCCTTGGTCGTCGACGTCATAACAATCGGCGATTTTCGCGCACTCTTTAACCTTGTCTGCGCTCAGCTGTGACACGTTACCATTCAAGTAACATCGCAAATCACAGATCCACTTTTCTTCGTCTTGAGCCTTTTTAACACGTTCCGTCCTTATCCCTTTTATGGATACCTCGGGCCACGTTGACGATGGCGTTTGACGAATGTTACGTGATCGCGTCGTCACCAGCACTTGTGCGGCAGTGGGATCTTCCTTCTAAGTAATCACCTCCGACAATCTGTTAAGATCGACCAATTCTTCCAGCTGTTTCCCATCATTGATCTCACATCGTGACCCATACCGCATGGCAGTGGTGGGGATGTGATCGGCACTCTTATTCCACTCTCGTTTAACATGCAACAGGTCATGGTCAGGCCATTCGCGAAGGAGTTTCAACGCGCGCTGTTGCAATACTTGCAGCCGCGGAGCTTTACACTCTATTTCGCCACGCATTTTCCTGATCACTAAATTCGAGTCTACACACACGATTATCCTTCCTTTGGGATATTGCGATAGTAGATCCAAACTTAGCAGCAGTCCCTTGGTACTCGGCTTCATTCACCGTGATGTTGGGTGCATGGTTCGCAAGCGCGATCATGATCTTCCACTCCGACAGCTTCCACACGATAGCACCGGATGCCCCAGCGCATCGATTAACACTAGTAGATCCGTCGAATCTGATCACGTACAGCTCTTCGCCTTTCTCGACCGTGGGAGGTGGTACTTCAATCGTCTGTCGAGGCTCCTTTTTTGGTGCGATTGCGATCAGGGCCTCATCAATTTCAGTGCGAGGAGTGATACTTGCGGCCAGCGCCCCTAGTACCTCCTCTTCTCCATGCACGCATTTCTTGATCTCCAAGTCCCACTGTGATAAGATTACAGACCATTTTCCCAATCGTCCATCTAGCCCGTTGGACGTCAAGAGCCACTTCAACGTGGATCGACGCGACACGACAACGATTGTTTTTCCGACCAGCATCGTAAAGTAGACGTCTAGAATTCGTGGAAGGGCCAGCACTTACTTTTCAACGGGGCTGTAATTCACCTCCCCGCTCTTCAGTGTCCGGCTGGAAAATGCGACGGGGCAATATACTTGGTCATGCTCTTGCACCAACGCGGCAGAAACTGCCCACTTGCTGGTATACACCACAATCACCGGCGTCTTTGCTTGGTCTAAATGGTGCATAATTGGGGCTGACTCAATCTTAGCTTTCAGCATGCTGAATTCCACTCGCGCCCTAGTTAATCGATCATCCTCACAAGCCGTGCTCTCATTGACCAATGCCCGGCTCTTTAACACATGATAATCAATTTCTCGTAATTCATAGAGCATAGCGGCATAAATAGCAAAGTCTTCGATAAATCGACTGTAATAATTCAGGCTCCCCAAAAACGTTTGCATAGCACGTAAAGTGCCAAGAAAAGGCAAATCGATCAGATCATCCAAATTATTCGGATTCGCTTCCAGACCACGGCCAGAGACGTGATGTCCCAAATAAGGCACTTCACGTCGACCCCAGTACGATTTGGCCACGCTGATCGACAAGTTCCACTGATCACACTTCTCCAACAGGTTTCGCACCCTGTCACACAAGGTTGTCCATGTAGGGGCCGGGATCAAAATGTCATCAATATAGGACCGTCGCTGCAACACAGACGGTCCTCGGACTTGGACAGGCTCTCCCGTAATATACACATCCGATGACTCATCCGACCCATCCTTGACCTTGAGATATGCATATAATGCATAGTCAATTAACCGCTGGTAGATTTGCGGAGCATTCTTTAGGCCAAAAGGCATCCTATTCCATTCAAACAATCCAAACGGAGTGACAAACGCCGAAATCTGACGCGCTCGATCGGTCGTAGACACGACCCAAGAACCACTCGACATATCCAAAGAGCAAAACCAAAACGCTTTATCCAAATCTTCGAGTAGATCAGAGATCAGGGGCATTGGGTATACCATCAAACGTGTGAGATGGTTCACCGCGCGATAATCTATACATAATCGAATATCAACCCCATTCTTTTTCACGTTGATCACTATAGGTAATGCCCAGGGTGACGTAGACGGCTGAATGATCTTAGTAGCCAATAGCCCTTTGATCAAAGCAGATAACTTCTCGGGAAATAGCGGAGCCACCTTTCGACACTTTTGGGCGATCGGGCGCGCATTGCCTACATCGATATCGCAAACCACTCCACGTGCAGCAGGAGGTAGCGCGTTCCTGTGGTGGAGTCAAGTTCGAAATCGAATACATTTGTATCGACAACCTGACCACCACCATCGTGCCCAGCCTTCCGACTTACGGGGGGGTACCCCGCGGACCTCCATTCAAAATCTGGTCCGATCGTCCGCTGCTGGCAGACGACCGGTCATCAACGAGAGACACTTGGTCCGATTCACTTAAGTTCATCTCACCTTGTGTACCCATTGAAGTGGGCTAGTTACACACTCGGTGGATCGGGATTGCAGATAGATTTGATTCGGTCTTGAATATGAGACCGTGCTGGCTAAGTGTACCTAGGGCGGAACTCTTCACCCCAGGTACGTACAGACCAGAAACACTTCCGAAAGATAGATTCCAATAGGTCGATCGTCCAAACGATCTATACCTGACCAATACGAAGTAATAGAGGGTAGAACAATCAACCGGTCTATCCCCTGACCAATATGAGAGAAGACCAAAGCCGGTCTAAGCCCCAACCAATGTTATAGTAAACCAATATGTCCACGTAAACATCCAATATGCCCGTGAAACTCCACAAACGATATCTCCACGTAAAGACCAATCCACTGAATAGCACGTTCCAAACATACTTGACTTAAAGTGTCGAGATCGCCAAATCGTACTCCCGTCGAGGGACTTCCGGTGGCCAAAGTGCGCGTGCGGGGGCGCGTCCAGACCGGGTATAATAGGCGAGAGAGGATAATTCAACCCTCTGCCCCCAAACACTCCGCGGTGGTCGAAGGCGACTAATGTACGTAAAAAGAAAACGGCGACCTCTTGCTGTGGTATAGACCAAGACCAAAGGACTTCTACTTAGAAAAATCCGCAACCAAAAGACTCTTACTTGGAAAAACCGCAACTAACCAATAATACTACCTCCCTATGGTCCCTAATGTACCCACACAAAATTATGTAAAATACCCAATGTCAGGTGACTCACCCAAGACCAGCGCTCTTGATACTCCTTGAATTTGATAGGCTAAAAAGCCCCCCTTGTTTAGACCAATCCGAAATTCGACCAACTGCCTTGACCAAAAGTGACCAAATTTGTGGTACACTTCACCACAGCCGCCCCTGAGTCCGACCGTGTCGCACAACGATAACGGTCTGACCTCACCCATCACTTGACCAATTGGACCTTGGGCACTCACACTTGGTCACCATGGACCAAACATCTTCGACACCTGCGTCAGGTACTAACTTTAATGCACTTGATCTTCTTATGCTTCCCTTTGACGCTTGTTCTTGTCGTTCTTGCAGAAACTCTATTCGCCGAGTCGCCACACCTTGCTTCGCTTGTCCGGTCGGCTCGGTCTGACAGCCAACGTAACTATCCTGCACTTCAAACATCGGAAGGGTGTCAGACTGAAGCCGACACGCGGATGCTGGATATGCTCGCAGAGAACATGCGTCTCAGGACCCAGGTGGCCCACCAGGCAACACGAGGTGCGCATCTTTGGTCTTTATCTTGTACTCTTCTTGACCCTCGTTTGTCTTCAGCTCTCATCCCTCCCAGCATAGTCCAGGCAATAGGTGCCTTGGTCGATGCTGATAGGAAGTCTGACGGTCACGCCGACCAGCTTCGACACATTTTGGAGGAGCTGATAAGCGCGCGCCATGAGCTGTCACGTCTGGAGGCCTATCAGTCCCATCTCCAGGATCAACTTGCACTTGTTCGCTGGCAGCAGCTGGACGGACAGTTTGACGTGACTTCACTGCGCATGCAAGGCGACGACCTCGCGCGACGCATTGCCGAGTTGCAAATTGCGATTCAAGACCGGCCCGGGAAGGTCCGGTCCTGTCAAGACAGGTCCGACGCTTGGACGCAAGAGTCGGGTCGTCGTCAGGTGGCACTAGACCAGTGCCACCAGCGCTTGATGAACTTGCTACCTCCGTGTTCGACTGCTTCCTACAGCGTAGATTGGTCCGCATCGGCAACCTTAGTCGCCTCGGGGCAAGACCAAGACCGCTTGAAGCAGGACCAAGACCGGCTTCGTTCATTGGCTGATATTCAGCAGTCTGAAATTACACCAAAGTCAAAGAAGTGCGCGGACGCGCCGAGTAGCTCGAGGGCGCGGGGAACTGCGCGCGGACCCGGAATCGGGGGGAAGCGTGCAGTGTCCCATAAGCGAGCCAAGACAGAGGCGCTTCTCATGGACTCGGACTCGGATATGGACGACATCTACAGCCCCACGGAAAATCGAGCGCCCTCGCGCCGTACTGCAAGTCGCATCCAGCACACAGGGGTCTCGTCTGAGGAGGACTCCAGCGAAGTGTCCGGCGATTCCGAGTTCATGATCCCCATCCAGTCCAAGTCACGAACGAATTTGCGTGACAGTTTCGTCCAAGTGGCGTCGACAGTGGGGTCAGAGCAGAAGACCGGTCTGCCAAGTGACGCTGCACCAGTATCGACATCCGCGACGCCGGCGCCTTCGGTTCTCCCCGGGACATCCGGGCTTCACAAGTACGCCTTATTGAAGAACATGGCGGTTGATACCAGCTCCCTTCCGCCGCGGACGTCTGAAGTCACTTGGACGTGGTCGTCGGGGAAAATCGGCTATTTGCGCCGGTCTACCCTGACCAAGCAGCTTCTGGCCCGGTCTTTCTCTCGTCCGGACTCCTGGCTTTTTCCACCGGCCAAGAAAACCCCTGCCGCGTCTGCATGGAGGGCGGACCTGATTACGTCGGCGCAGATCTCTCGCCTGTACGGCGATAAACCATGGAAAATCTTCGAACACTCCAAGATAGGACTTGTGTTCCACTTGACTCCATGGATCGGCACTTTGCTAGGCCGGGTGAAGAATTTCAACAGGATCCACGGCCAAGCAATTTGGGAAGCGTCCCACTACTTGGTGCTTCCTCCCGACCGGGTGCGACAAGATCCGGGCCTGGCGACGTTCCAGAGCAAGCGCAAGCGACGTCTAATTCGAGCGGGCGAGGCTTGGCAATCCCTGTGCCAGTACATTTTGGACGAGATGCGAGCTCACGAGTGTGACGTCGACGTGTTCTTGTACCCGGTGTTCCTCCACATGCCAAGGCGTCGCGTTGAGAAGACCAGACTGCTGGACGACGACGGCACATGGTACCCCGGTCTTGATTGCGCTGAGCCGGTCGCGGACATCAAGGATGCTTTGGTCCAGCTTGACCAGAAGGACCCCTGGCGTAACCAGTTTCAGGATCAAGTGGAACATCATCCGTCAATGGTCATCGGCCGTCTGTGGGGCGATAGCAAGTGAAGTCCCAGGTAGTCGACCAGATAGCTCGTAATACATGTCATCATTTCTTTTTCACATATCTGATCATCAAATCACTTGAACTAATTTCACCACTCTTTCAGAGTTGCACCGAACACGTTATCGTAAACAGTTCCACCCCCATCACGAAAATAGTCATCACATTCGTCATTCCGCTACTCCAATTCGTCACAGTTCATCACAATTTCAGATCAACTCCGGACCTTCCACATCTTCACACCGGTCTCAACCGACCGATGCTACTGCGTGTCTTGGTCTTGGTCTTCATGAGTTTGCATCACTGCGAAGCGATTACGACTGAATCGTTCTTGTTCGAACTCTCGTAGAAGAGCCCCACAATTCAAATCGAGCTCGTCGACCCAAGTTGATTCATCATGGTCCTTCCATCGGACCAGGTACTCTCGGTTAGTCCGACCGAACCTGGTCTTCTTGGTCGACCGAACATCCAAGACCTTCTCCACTTCAAACTCGTCTTCCTCTAATGGTCGTTCCCAACTGTCCTCCGGCAGTAACGCTTCATCGAAATCAAATCTTTTTCCTTCGTCTACCAGACAGGGAGTTTTGGGTCGATCACGAAATTCTCGGACCAGCTTCAACTTGGACACATGCACGAACGGGAAGACCTTGTAATCTGTACCAGTTGTTACTAGACGGGCACCGTGCTCACCAATCAGCTCGGCAACACGTAAAGGGCCGTGCCACATGTGATCCAGCTTCTTCGCATAGCCACTTTCACTCGGTCTAGGTATAGCCATACCCTCGCCCCTGGTTCTATACCGTGGGGTTGGACCTGGTCATTGGTCCGGTCTGCCCGGTCTTGTGTGGCCTGACGCATCTTTTCGTTGACGACTTCTTTTACATGCTGGTAGTGTTTCTGGACCTGCATGCGCCAGCGTCGAGCGTCGCGATCGCGGGTCCGTGTACAACCGATAGGTATCGCAGCTTCCAATGTCGACCGAGGGTCCCATCCATATGCCAGATAAAAAGGCGTTTCTCCTCGGACCGATCGGTCGACGAGTTGAGTGCAAACACCAGCTTTCTGCATACTCGTCCCAATCTTGCTGGTCTCGGTCAGCAACGTACATCTTGATCGCCCTCGTTATGGTCTGCACCATGCGTTCCGCCGATCCATTTGCTTGCGGACGATATGCCATCGTCGCACTCTGTTTCTGGCCCAGCATGTTATTGAACGACCGGAACACCTCGTCCATAAAACCGGGTTCCAGATCGTGCCTGATAACCTCGCTGGCGCCGAATCTTCGGAACATACATTCTTCGTAGCTATCGGCGATCTGCTCCGCAGACCGAGATGCACTTTCCTTCGCGATAACTAGACCAGTGAACAGGTCTACCCAGATCAGCAGCTAAGTGTTGCCGCGCGTCGATCTAGGCAGTGACGGTATGTGGTCCATCGCTATGACCTGTAAAGGGTAGGTAGCTTCGATATTTCCGGGCGATCGCCCCTTGATTACCGGTCTACCCTTTCCGGTCTCGCAATCCGTGCAACAGCCCACATATTTCTGTACACTGCGGAAAAGACCTCTCCAGTGGAACTGGGACCTGATCTTGTGATAGGTACTGCCTATGCCCTGATGTCCCCCTTCTAGACTCACGTGATAGTGATGAAGGACATCCGGATGCAGCAACTCGGGGATCACTAATTTCGCCAGTCGGTCCCGGTCTGCACTGTCTTGGTCGGCATCGCGGCAGTAATATAAAAATCAATTATCATCCACTTCGTAGCTATCCGCGATCTTGATGCACTCTTTCGCTTGATCGTTCGTCAACTTGGACAGTTCACCACGCAGGTAGGTCTTCAGGTTCATAATCCATTCTTCTTCGTCCTGCGCCTTGAGGATCCGTTCCATCCTTAACTGTTGCACTGCATATTCGTTCAAACTTTCCTTCGGGAACGGTCGGCGAGACTTCTGAGCTTTCGATCTAGTCGCGACCATCACATGCACCTGGACTGGGGCGTTCATGGGCCCGATCACCTCTGGGAGCCTGTTTATATTCATCAATTCATCCAGAACGGCCTTCTCGGTGATCGTAGCCCCGGTCTGGTCTTGCATGGCCTTGGTCGCTAGGTAGTCGGCGCTTCTGTTCCAGTCCCGTTTCACGTGCAATAGCTCGTGGTTGGGGTGGTCCTTCAATGCCTTCATTACCCGATCATTTAGCGTCCTTAGTCGTGGACCTTGCAGTCGATCTCTCCGGTGATCTGCCTCATTACTAGGTTGGAGTCACCACATATGATGACTCGCCCCTTCTCTTGCTACGACAGCAGGTCCAGACATAGAAGTAGACCTCGGTACCCCGCCTCGTTAACATTAATATCCGGAGTGAAATCGGCAGTGGCTGCTACTATAGACCATTGTGGCAACTTCCACAATATGGCACTATAGGCGCCGACCTTCTTCTTCACGCTTGCCGATCCGTCAAAACTTAAGACCATGAGCTCTTCATCATGGTCGACGGTCGGTGGCGGTCTCGAAACGGACTGCCGAAGTTGCTTTCTCGGGGCAATCGCTATCAATGCCTCGTCCACTTCAGACCGAGGGGTGATACTGGCAGCTAATGTGCCCAATATCTCTTCCTCGCCCCCGGTGCACTTAACGACCTCGAGGGGCCACTGCGACAAGACCGCCGACCATCTGCCTAAACGTCCGTCCATCCCATTGGCTGATAATAGCCAGGACAAAGTAGACCGTCTTGACAGGACCTTTATAGGTCGGCCGACCAGCAGGATGTAACACACATCCAGAATTCGTAGCAACGCCAGAACTTCTTTCTCGACAATTCCATAGTTCACTTCATTTGGTTTTAGCGTCCGGCTCGTAAACGTGACTGGATGATACACGCCATCGTGATCTTGCACTAAAGTGGCCGAGATAGCCCCACTTACTGGCATATACGATAATGGTCGGCACTTTTTCGGGAGCGAAATGCTTGAGAATCGGTGCCGTCGCCATCTTAACCTTCAACATACCAAAGGAAAACTCTGCACGCTTCATATGATCTTCGGCCTCCACTTGCGGACAAACTGCAGTAAGACCAGAGTCGGCGCCCTCCTGTAAAGTTGCCCGATCTCCTTCGCGCAACATATGATAGTCAACTTCCCGGAGCTCTTACAGCACAGCCGCGTAGATAGCAAAGTCTTCGATGAATCGGCTATAATAATTCAAGCTTCCCAGGAAGGACTGCATTGCCTTCAGTGATCTGGGGAACGGGAGGTTACTCAGCGAATCCAGGTCCTTGGGATTAGCCTCTAGACCATTGTTCGAGACCATATGGCCTAAATAGGCGACCTTGGACATACCCCAAAAACTTTTCACGGCACTGATAGATAGGTTCCAGCGGTCACATGTCTCCAACAATCGTTTAACCTTCTCGCACAGATCGTTCCATGACGAGGCAGGTATCAGAATGTCGTCGATGTACGACCGCCTCCCTAGAACGGACGGTCTTCTTTTCCGATAGGGTTCACCCTCTCTAAACACATCATAACTTTCAACGGGGTCCCGATCGGTCTTGATCTTGAAGTGTCCGTACAATGCGTTATCTATCAGCCTTTGATAGATCTGGGGCGCGTTCTTCAGACCGAACGGCATACGATTCTACTCGAAAAGACCAAACGGTGTCACAAATGCGGAAATCTCACGGGCTCGATCAGTCATCGAGACCACCCAAAATTCACTTGCCATATCTAGCGAACAATACCACAAGTTCTTGTCCATGTCTTCCAACAGATCATTAATCAGCGGCATCGGGTAAACCATGAGTTTAGTCAACCGATTTACCAGCCGATAGTCGATGCACAGTCTAATGTCAACGCCGTTCTTCTTGATAACAATTACGATCGGCGAGGCCCATGGCGAGGTCGACGGTCTAATAATCTTGGTGACCAACAGTCCTTTAATGAGATCAGAAAGCTTTTCACGGTACTGTGGCGCCACGCGTCGACATCGCTGGGCAATCGGCTTGGCATCTCCAACGTCAATATCGCAAATCGCACCACGGGCTGCAGGTGGTAAGGCGTTGCCCTTTCCGATCAGCAGATGTCTTTTCTTCCATATGATATTCTTCAAGTGCTACATCTGTTCTGGACTGTTAAGGTCTTGATCACCCACTTGTAAATCATCCATTGTGACTTCGGGCGAGTCGGCAGACACTTCAGGGAGGACTGCCATTTGGCTTTCCAGCTCCTGAATGTACTGTTCCCCGCCTTCATGTATACAGACTTGTTCATCTTCTGGGGTGATATCACCTAGACCATTTGGACCGGTTAAACGCCCTGGTCTTGATCGACGGGCTGTCCTTCACTGATATCGATCTGATTAGGAATACCTTCATGGTCCGACCTAGCAATTTCATGTTCCCCTTCTTCCGTTTCTTGCTCCGCTGTATCCTGGTCTTGTGCTGACACCACGTTGACTATCCTCGGCTCGTCTACTTGATGGTCCACCGTTCCTGGTGACTGCGGCGCCTTTCTTCGGACCAACATCTTTTTTGGGGTGACATAACTTTGTCTTTCCACTAAAGGTGAGGTATCCTCTTCCACCGACCCATCATCGCTTATAAGATCAGTGGTCGATTGGTACGCCAGGTTTTGCCACTCGACATACCGCCTCGACCCAATCGAGACGAACCCCATCTTCCTTTGTACCTCTCCTTCTGCTAGCCACATACCAACAATAGTGTTATTGTCCAGTGTCAGCGGCTTGTCACCGATATTGGTAACACGGACAAAATCACGTCGACCAGCACTCTTTACGAAGGTCGAGACCCATAGATAGCCCCTGGTCAACCACAACTTCCTCGAACGGAAACCTTTCTCGACCGGGGTATCGGCAGACCGACCGACTGGGATAGTGAGGTCTTGATCCCACCGGACCAGATCGGTATACGAACCATACAGAGGTCTTCGACCAGCCAACTGGACCTGGACCTCATCCGGGAGTGTAAGCACTCCATGTGACAGGTCTAGGCGAATACCAGCTGGGACCATGAAATACATTCCTAGTAAAGTATCTTGAACAGCCAACTTGCCAACCCAAGCGCTGAAAAAGTAGACCAGCGATCCCGACAAAGTAATTTTCACACGCGTTCTTCCTTCGGTCATATAAGAGTTTTCACCGATCCCGACGCATTCTTGTCTCTGTGTATCGTCTATACGATATCCGACCTTACGAGCAAAGGCGGAGTCGATTATCGATACTTCAGCTCCAGAGTCGAACAACATAGTCGCCTTCTGGTTATTAATCTTGCCACAGGCTTTCGCCTGCTTGAACCATTTATCAGGCGCGTGGTACTTCCAGTATCCGCGGGATTCTCCAGGCAGCAAGTCCAACTGCATAACCACCTCCGGGAGTACTCATCGTTCTTTAGACTGCAGACCGGATGGTCTCGGTCGACGCAATTTGGAATAGAACGTGTATGGTCGGTCTTATCCTCCTTGCCGACATATGCATAGATGTGAACCATAGAACGCTCGGCTCGATCCAGATTCCAACCTGGCAAGCGTTCTAGTTTAACATCTTTTCTGCGTCCGGCGGCAGCATTCCCTCGTGCTTGTCCGGCACGTACCACTTGCGCATCATGTTAAAAATTTCTTCAATCTTGCAGTGGCCGGCCTCGTGGATCTCTCCACATGACTAGCATACGAAGAGGCAATGGTCAGTCGGGTGGCCGCGTCTCTCGCACTTCTTTCACACCATCTTCTTCCAGCAGTTTGGGCCATCATGTTTGCTCCACCCACAGTGGGAGCACTTCGGAAGAGGTCGGTCCGTATCGGACTTTCTTCCGTTCCTTCCCTTCCGGTCTACCTGGTCGGACTTCGACCTGGTCTTCGGGGCAGGTCTCGCAACATAGACGTAACGATACTGGTCTTCATCCGATGACTCCTGGCTGGATTGACTTCCACTTTCCCCTTCCGATCCCATGCAGTCTTCGGCTACGATCGCCTTGACCGCACGGGTCGGTCTGGTCCAGGGCCTCTTGACCATATCGGTCTAGGTCTGAGTCTTGGATCGGTAGCGACCTGATCCACCAGCACTCTTCGCCCTCATGCTACGCGACTGCTGTAGCGTCCGTAGAGTCTGTTCAACTTCACCGTCGTCCCTAAGACGCATCAGAGTAAGCTGGTCCGCCAGTTCTTGATCGTCCAGGGTACAAATGTAGTGACCCACATGTTCGAGAGCAGCACCGTTCGGCGGGTTATTCTCTTTAACTGTTATGTCGGCACGAAGTGCAGCCACTTTCAACCGATTCGAATATTCGATCGGTGTCTCGTCTCTCCGCTTCTGCATATGGTGATACTTGCGGGCACTCGAAAATCCGGAGTTACAATATTGCCCTTCAAACTCTGCACATAGCTGGTCCCAGTCAGACCGGATATCCCGACCTAACTGTTGGATCCAGTTGGCAGCCGGTCCTTTCAACAAATCCCGGAGAATCAGACACCTTTCAC
>CM047587.1:5435487-5445997 GCA_026184515.1 Peronosclerospora sorghi | reverse complement strand
AGGTCCGACCCTTGGTCATGAAGTTGAACGACTTGCTACAAGAGATGGGACTGATCAAGATATTGGTGAACATACCGCATCAACCGATACCGGTGAACTCGGTGTAATTCCTACCGATGACCAAGTATGCTACCATGAAGGCGGATATTTGTTCGTGGAAATGCTGGAGAAACAACTTGCCACGCTGCCTGAAGTATCCGCAAGTACCGAAGAAGTGACCACTGATGATTTGCAAGTTGGCGACCCGATGATCAACACAGCAGAAGAGATTGACCAACTCCGCGACATAATTTGGGTGAAGAAACATATGCTGATCGGAAAAGGGAATGTGGTGAAGCGTACCACAAATTTGGTCACTTTTGGTCAAGGCAGTTGGTCGAATTTCGGATTGGTCTAAACAAGGGGGGCTTTTTAGCCTATCAAATTCAAGGAGAATCAAGAGCGCTGGTCTTGGGTGAGTCACCTGACATTGGGTATTTTACATAATTTTGTGTCGGTACATTAGGGACCATAGGGAGGTAGTATTATTGGTTAGTTACGGTTTTTCCAAGTAAGATTCTTTTGGTTGCGGATTTTTCTAAGTAGAAGTCCTTTGGTCTTGGTCTATACCACAGCAAGAGGTCGCCGTTTTCTTTTTACGTACATTAGTCGCCTTCGACCACCGCGGAGTGTTTGGGGGAAGAGGGTTGAATTATCCCCTCTCGCCCATTATACCCGGTCTGGACGCGCCGCACGCGCACTTTGGCCACCGGAAGTCCCTCGACGGGAGTACGATTTGGCGATCTCGACACTTTAAGTCAAGTACGTTTGGAACGTGCTATTCACTGGATTGGTATTTACGTGGAGATATCATTTGTGGAGTTTCACGGGCATATTGGATGTTTACGTGGACATATTGGTTTACTATAACATTGGTTGGAGTTTAGACCGGCTTTGGTCTTCTCTCATATTGGTCAGGGGCTAGACCGGTTGATTGTTCTACCCTCTATTACTTCGTATTGGTCAGGTCTAGATCGTTTGGACGATCGACCTATTGGAATTTATCTTTCGGAAGTGTTTCTGGTCTGTACGTACCTGGGGTGAAGAGTTCCGCCCTAGGTACACTTAGCCAGCACGGTCTCATATTCAAGACCGAATCAAATCGATCTGCGATCCCGATCCACCGAGTGTGTAACTAGCCCGGTCCAATGGGTACACAAGGTGAGATGGTCTTAAGTGGATCGGACTAAGTGTGTTTGGATGATGATGACCGGTCGTCTGCCAGCAGCGGACGATCGGACCAGATTTCGAATGGAGTTCCGCGGGGTACCCCCCCCCCCGTAAATGGAAGGCTAGGCACGATGGCGGTGGTCAGGTTGTCGATACAAATGTATTCGATTTCAAACTTGACTCCACCACAATGGTGCGCGTTCCCGGATCACTTGGTGATCATAGATATCACCGCGAGGTTTCAGCAAAGATTGAATTTGAAGATTTGAATTTGGAATCGTTCTGGAGAGGGCGTAAGGAAAGACTATCACCTTACGTCTTCGTTCTCGATAAAGATGGCGATGTCCGGTCTGGCCTGGTGGACGACCACATCGGGATTAATATTTTTTTCCTCCCCAAAATGCTCCCATCGGAGCCGATCGGGACTATAGCAAGTCCTGCTATAGTCCCGGAAAGGATCAGGACCAAGGTCCTGATCCTATGTATGTGCATAAAAAAGTTGATGGAAAATCAAAAGACGAAAAATACTTGGAAGCTGATCAGAACGATCAGACCAACGTCCCCAAGGTCCCCAAGCTACCCAAGATTCCCAAGAAAGGGTTGGGAATGCCACCCGACGAAGACGACTTCGAAGAAAAGTCGCAGGTCGGAGATGGAGGCATCACTGAAGAAGACCTAAACAAGATGTATTACATTTTTGAGCTGAAACGATTTGTTCGCTTTGACGTGGTCTTTCGGGTGTTGAACCTCCAGATCCCCGACCATCTTCTCGGTCCCACTACCGAGCCGGTCCAGCGTGATCGCCCATTACTGTTGGTGAAGAGCTTGGTGGCGATGTTGGCGGAGGTTGGCATTAAAATGCAGAACCCCGCTGATGTCCAAAAACTATTTGAATTTGAGACTTGAAGGCTGAAATCGGCGATGTCTACCTTCCACGACCATTTGGTCCCACTGGTGGGGGCGGTTCGCCGCCCAACTCCCACCGCAGCAGTGAAGGTCGCTGAAGTCTCCACAGCGCTTGTTGACATTGGTTCTGATGACGAATCGGTTTATCAATCTCCACCGGCCTCGAACAGCACATCAGAGTTGGAGACCGGTGTCGAGCGGATGACCATGGGGGTGGACCATGCCCAGTCCGAACAAAAAAAGGACGTACGGCAGCAAAAGGCTGCTTGCCAGTCGGGGCTCCAGCGACCCCCACAGGTCTCAGTTCCGCAAAAGGAGGGTATAAACACGTTGCCCATGACTCCAGCTAACGTCCAAACCATGTTTGAGACGATGATGGAGCGTTTCATGGAAAACCGGGTTAGACTATCTCTGCGGCCACATGCCCAAGACCGGTCTACCGAGCAAAGTGCCAATGTTTGCCGAGATGTGGATATGGAATCGGTAATATCTGTGGACAAGCCCACTCGAAGTGGTAAGCAAGTCGGCAAAGGGAAGCGCAAGCCGTAACTGTCCAGAACGCGTAGACCAAGTAAGACAAGTGACTGTGACATGGAGTCGGTTGGCGGTCTTGACGACCACTGTGGGTCAGACGGTACGGGCGCTGGCAAGCCACGCAAGGCTAACCTAGCCTCCACTACTGCATACGACTTTGGATCTGCTGCGATTCCGCGCATCCGTATGGCCGCGACGACCGACCTCAAGGACTTCACTGGCAAGGATAATGATGAAGACAAGGCCCGGTCTTGGTTCGGTCGGGTCAAGTCTGCTTTCCTGCGAGACCAGACCCCGAAAAGTGAAAGGTGTCTGATTCTCCGGGATTTGTTGAAAGGACCGGCTGCCGACTGGATCCAACAGTTAGGTCGGGATATCCGGTCTGACTGGGACCAGCTATGTGCAGAGTTTGAAGGGCAATATTGTAACTCCGGATTTTCGAGTGCCCGCAAGTATCACCATATGCAGAAGCGGAGAGACGAGACACCGATCGAATATTCGCATCGGTTGAAAGTGGATGCACTTCGTGCCGACATAACAATTAAAGAGAATAACCCGCCGAACGGTGCTGCTCTCGAACATGTGGGTCACTACATTTGTACCCTGGACGATCAAGAACTGGCGGACCAGCTTACTCTGATGCGTCTTAGGGACGACGGTGAAGTTGAACAGACTCTACGGACGCTACAGCAGTCGCGTAGCATGAGGGCGAAGAGTGCTGGTGGATCAGGTCGCTACCGATCCAAGACTCAGACCTAGACCGATCTGGTCAAGAGGCCCTGGACCAGACCGACCCGAGCGGTCAAGGCGATCGTAGCCGAAGACAGCACGGGATCGGAAGGGGAAAGTGGAAGTCAATCCATCCAGGAGTCGTCGGATGAAGACCAGTATCGTTACGTCTATGTTGCGGGACCTGCCCCGAAGACCAGGTCGAAGTCCGACCAGGTTGACCGGAAGGGAAGGAACGGAAAGTCCGATCCGGACCGACCTCGTCAGAAGTGCTCCCACTGGGGTCGAGCAAACATGATGGTCCAAACTGCTGGAAGAACCACGACTAAGGACGCTAAATGATCGAGTAATGAAGGCATTGAAGGACTATCCCAACCACGAGCTATTGCACGTGAAACGGGATTGGAACAGAAGCGCCGACTACCTCGCGACCAAGGCCATGCAAGACCAGACCGGGGATACGATCACCGAGAAGGCCGTTCTGGATGAATTGGTGAATATAAACAGGCTCCCAGAGGTGATCGGACCCAAGAACGCCCCAGTCCAGGTGTATGTGATGGTCGCGACTAGATCGAAAGCTCAGAAGTCTCGCCGACCGTTCCCGAAGGAAATTTTGAACGAATATGCAGTGCAACAGTTAATGATGGAACGGATCCTCAAGGCGCAGGACGAAAAAGAATGGATTATGAACCTGAAGACCTACCTGCGTGGTGAACTGTCCAAGTTGACGAACGATCAAGCGAAAGAGTGCATCAAGATCGCGTATAGCTACGAAGTGGATGATAATGGATTATTGTATTACTTCCGCGATGCCGACCAAGACAGTGCAGACCGGGACCGACTGGCGAAATTAGTGATCCCCGAGTTGCTGCAGCCGGATGTCCTTCATCACTATCACGTGAGTCTAGAAGGGGGACATCAGGGCATAGGCAGGACCTATCACAAGATCAGGTCCCACTTCCACTGGAGAGGTCTTTTCCGCAGTGTGCAGAAATATGTGGGCTGTTGCACGGATTGCGAGACCGGAAAGGGTAGACCGGTAATCAAGGGGCGATCGCCCGGAAATATCGAAGCTACCTACCCTTTCCAGGTCATAGCGATGGACCACATACCGTCACTGCCTAGATCGACGCGCGGCAACACTGAGCTGCTGATCTGGGTAGACCTGTTCACTGGTCTAGTTATTGCAAAGGCAAGTGCATCTCGGTCTGCGGAGCAGATCGCCCAGAGCTACGAAGAATGTGTGTTCCGAAGATTCGGCGCCAGCGAGGTCATCAGGCACGATCGGGAACCCGGTTTTATGGCTGATGTGTTCCGGTCGTTCAATAACATGCTGGGCCAGAAACAGAGTGCGACGATGGCATATCGTTCGCAAGCAAATGGATCGGCGGAACGCATGGTGCAGACCATAACGAGGGCGATCAAGATGTACGTTGCTGACCCAGATCAGCAAGATTGGGACGAAAATGCAGAAAGGCTGGTGTTTGCACTCAACTCGTCGACCGATCGGGTCCGAGGAGAAACGCCTTTTTTATCTGACATATCGATGGGACCCTCGGTCGACACTGGAAGCTGCGATACCAATCCGTTGCACCCGGACCCGCGATCGCGATGCTCGACGTTGGCGCATGCAGGTCCAGAAACACTACCAGCATGAAAAACAAGTCGTCAACGAAAAGCTGCGTCAGGCCACACAAGACCGGGCATACCGGACCAATGACCAGGTCCGACTCCACGGTATAGAACCAGGGGCGAGGGTATGGCTATACCTAGACCAAGTGAAAGAGGGCTATGCGAAGAAGCTGTCTCACATGTGGCACGGCCCTTTCCGTGTTGCCGAGCTGATCGGTGAGCACGCTGCCCGTCTAGTAACAACTGGTACAGATTACAAGGTCTTCCCGATCGTGCATGTGTCCAAGTTGAAGTTGGTCCGAGAATTTCCTGATCGACCCAAACTCCCTGTCCGGTAGACGAAGAAAAAAGATTTGATTTCGATGAAGCGTTACTGCCGGAGGACAGTTGGGAACGACCATTAGAGGAAGACAGAGTTTGAAGTGGAGAAGGTCTTAGTTGTTCAGTTGACCAAGAAGACCAGGTTCGGTCGGACTCACCGAGAGTACCTGGTCCGATGGAAGGACCATGATGAATCAACTTGGGTCGACGAGATCAACTTGAACTGTGGGACTCTTCTACGAGAGTTTGAACGAGAACGAGTCAGTCGTAATCGCTTCGCAATAATGCATACTCATGAAGACCAAGACCAAAACACGCAGTAGCATCGGTCGGTCTAGATCGGCGTGAAGATGTGGAAGGTCCGGAGTTGATGTGAAATTGTGATAAACTGTGACGAATTGGAGTAGCGGAATGACGAATGTGATGACTATTTTTCGTGATGGGGGTGGAACTGTTTACGATAACGTGTTCGGTGCAACTCTAAAAAAGTGGTGAAATTAGTTCAAGTGATTTGATGATCAGATATGAGAAAAAGAAATGATGACATGTATTACGAGCTATCTGGTCGACTACCTGGGACTTCATTCGCTATCACCCCACAAGCGGCCGATGGTCAGCGCCGGATGGCATGCAATTTGGTCTTGAAATTGGTTGCGCCAGGGTTCCTTCTGGTCAAGCTTGACCAAAGCATCCTTGAGGTCCGCGACCGGCTAAGGGCAATCAAGACCGGGGTACCATAT
The DNA here is from genome assembly GCA_026184515.1 of Peronosclerospora sorghi. Taxonomy (NCBI): domain Eukaryota; phylum Oomycota; class Peronosporomycetes; order Peronosporales; family Peronosporaceae; genus Peronosclerospora; species Peronosclerospora sorghi. The sequence continues at coordinate 5,439,926 of CM047587.1, read as the reverse complement.
GCCGTCATCGGCTAACAACCTGGTCTTCTCAACGCGACGCCTTGGCAGTGGCCAGAACAGATCGGGTCCTTTGAGAGTCGGCAGTGGCCAGAACAGATCGGGTCCTTCGAGGGTCGGCAGTGGCCAGATCGATGTCACCCTCCGAGTGCGCCACTTGGTCTTCTTCTGACGTCGGCTCTTCAACTGCGAAAGCGGACCGACGATGCTGGGTGGATCGGGATTGAGATAAAGCGGGAAGGAGATCATCTGAACCCACCGATCCACCCTCCGAAGCCGCCCCAGGCGAGACCAATACAGACTTGGACCGAACGGCGAAACGGGTCGAGGGCGCGCGATTTTTGGAGTCCTTCCTCCCCGTAACTGCATCCTTCACCGCACTTGGGAGTTGCGTCCGTATCTTGGCTAGTGATTACACCATTTCCGGTTTCTTCTCGTGCTCTAGGTCGCGCGAAAGGGCCCGTGCCCTCGCGCCTCCCGATGCGCCCTTGCTGTTTTCATGCGTGCGTGAATTTTGGGGGGCGGAATTTCAGCCAATGAATGGCGAGAATTTCCGCCTGAATTTTGCTGGGAAATCGTACCACCTAAATGCGCCCGCGGGGGCGTGTGGGCGCATGGGATTTGGCGATGTTAAACGCATCACTTGCATCCGATTTTTGGCCCATGAGGAGCGCCTGCGTCTTGGCTTTCTTGTGGGGCGGCGCTTGCTTCTCCTCATTTTCGGAGTCGCGCGCTACGCCCCGCTCCATTGAGCCACTCGACGCGCCCGCGCGCCTCTTGGAATGGCACCGATCTCGGTATTGATGCGGACCGGACCAGGATTCCGAGGTCCGCGGCGGAAGTGGGTGATCTCCAATCGCCATATCTTTTAGCCGGACGTGGCGGTGCAGTCCAGACGTGCCAGGCAGGAACGAAGGCGCCGATTTCGCTGACCCATATGCTGTCGTGCTGTCACCTGGCATACTGGTCTTCTGCTCCGACCCCGAAGACGATGCCGCTTGGACGGAACTTTTACGCCGACACGTCTGCGACTTGGACGGGATGGCGATCATGAACTCTGAATCGCAGGACCCTTTGCTGGAGTTCTCCCCGGAAGAGATCCCTGTGTACTCGGTACGGTCGGCACGAGGGCGCTTGAGTTTTGGCAGGGTTGCAGGTATCACGCACGTCCAATCTTGGGTTCACGAGAAGCGCCTGCGTCTTGGCTCGCTTATGGGGCACCGCACGCTTCCCCCCTAGTTCGGGGTCGCGCGCTATGCCCCGCGCCCTCGAGCTACCCCGCGCTTCTTCAATTTGTGTGCGATTTCGGGATGCTGAATATCAGCCAATGAACGGTGTCGGTCTTGGTCCTGCTGCAAACGGTCTTGGTATTGCTCCGAGGCGACTAAGGTTGCCGAAGCAGACCAATCTATGATGGAGGCAGCAGCCGAGCACGGATACAGCAGGTCCTTCAAGCGCTGGTGGCACTGGTCTAGCGCCACCCGACGAAGACCCGATTCCTGCTCCCAAGCGTCCGACAGGTCCTGAAAAGACTGGACCTTCCCGGTCTGGTCTTGGACCAAACCTTGGAGCTCAGTAAGGTGTCGCTCAAGATCGTCGCCTTGCATGCGCAGCGAATTCTTGTCCAATTGATCGTCCAACTGCTGCCGGCGGATTCGGCTCCAGTCTGACACCCATCCGATGTTTGAGGTGCAGGAGAATTATGTGGGCTGTCAGACCGGGCCGACCGAACAGGTGAAGCAATGTGGGGCGACTCGGCACATAGAGTTTCTACAAGAACAAGCGTCAAGAGGAAGCAGAGGATCGAGTGCAGTGAAGGAAGTACCTGGCGCAGGTGGCGAAGATGGCTGGTCCATGGTGAAGAAGTGTGAGCGACCAAGGTCCAGTTGGTCAAGTGATGGGTAAGGTCAGACCGTTATCGTTGTGCGACACGGTCGGACTCAGGGGCGGCTGTGGTGAAGTGTACCACAAATTCGGTCACTTTTGGTCAAGGCAGCTGGTCGAATTTCGGATTGGTCTAAACAGGGGGGGGGGCTTTTTAGCCTATCAGATTCAAGGAGTGTCAAGAACGCAAGTTTTGGTGAGTCACCTGACATTGGGTATTTTACATATTTTCATGTGGGTACATTTTGGGACCGTAGGGAGGTAGTATTGGTTAGAGTTGTGAATTTGCCTAAAAGAGAAAAAGTCGTTTGGAATCTTTTGGTTTTGCCTTCGGGCTAACACCTCAACAGGAGGTCGTTTAAACCTTTGCTATGTGCATCAGTCGCCTCCGCCCGCCGCGGAGTGTTTGGGAGCAGAGGGTCGAGTAATCCCCTATAGCTCATTATACCCGGTCTGGACGCGCCACACGCGCATTTGGCCAGCCGGAAGTCCCTCAACGGTAGCACACATTGGTCGACTTCCTCAAGTTTAAGTCAAGTACGTTTGGAACGTGCTTTTCACTGGATTGGTCTTTACGTGGGGATATCGTTTGCGGAGTTTCACGGGAATATTTGGTCTTCACGTGGACATATTGGCTCATTATAACATTGGTTGGAGTTTAGACCGGTTTTGGTCTTCTCTCATATTGGTCAGGGGCTAGACCGGTTGATTGGTCTACCCTCTATTATTTCGTATTGGTCAGGTCTAGATCGTTTGGACGATCTACCTATTGGAATTTATCTTTTGGAAGTGTTTCTGGTCTGTACGTACCTGGGGTGAAGAGTTCCGCCCTAGGTACACCTAGCCAGCACGGTCTCCGATATTCAAGACCGAATCAAATCGATCTGCGATCCCGATCCACCGAGTGTGTACTAGCCCATTCCATCGGGTACACAAGGTGAGATGAACTTAAGTGAATCGGACCAAGTGTCTTTGGATGATGACCGGTCGTCTGCCAGCAGCGGACGATCGGACCAGATTTCGAGTGGAGGTCCGCGGGGTACCCCCCCCCGTAAGTTGGAAGGCTGGGCACGAATGTGGTGGTCAGGTTGTCGATACAAATGTATTCGATCTCGAACTTGACTCCACCACACAGACCACGCATCCTTGCGGACAGCGACAAAGTCGCCTCATCTCTCCCAACAGATGGCTCGTTGGCTCTCCTTCTTTGCGGAGTACAATTTTGAGGTAAAGTACAAACCGGGAAAATAGAATGTACTTGCAGACGCGTTGTCGCGTCGTCCCGATTACAAGCTCGCTCACGCGACATTCATCACCTCGTCTGTGGTGGATCTCATCCCGCCAGGCGTATGAGAAGGACCCAAAATGTACGGCGCTTATCCGCGCGTTGTGTGGAAAGGGACTTGGCTCGTCTGAGACAACCTTGTGGTAAAGCGTACCGTAAAATTGGTATATAATTAGGGGCATAATTATAGACACCCCTAGAGGCGTAGCTGTGTTAGAGGGTACCACAAATTTTGTCGGTACAATAGTCGGTACAAAAGGTGGTACGATAGTGGGCATCACAATCGGTACCACAGTTGGTACCCCAGTCGGTACAACTGTTGACACAACGGTGGCGGACAGGGACGAGGCGTGGATAGGACGTCTCAGACGATGCGACAACTGGCACGGTTACCTGACGGTAACCCGAAGGTAAGCGGTCGAATGGTCGACAAAATGCGTAGGGATGGGTAGTTCTGATTGGCTGATATTAGGTTTTTGGTAGATATTAGGATATAAGTAATAATAAAGTTCTCCTTTTGCGTACGATCGTGCAGATCGCTTCAGGGATGGCACCTTTGCGCCTCCCTTACTACTAAATACATCTACGTCCCGGGCGGGAGCACTTAGTGTATTTTTGGCCCACAGGTAGGCGTAGAGTGTGAGAACTCACCCGCAACGCCGCTCGCTGTGCCATCGGTTCTTCTTTTAAAAGTTTTTTGGTCTTGGGAACGTGATCAAGCAGTGCGCTCTCACCTCTTCCCCATAAATCCATGTTTTAGGCACCTAGTTGTTCGGCTGCTTTAAGCGCCCCACGGGAACACTAAGCGGATTTTTGGTGGTAATCGTCGATCAGACCGTCGAACGCGCTGATCGACCGTCCCTCTAAGGCTTAAGTCTAGAATACAAGGTATTTTTGGGTATTATATTGACGTATTAAGCTTAAAGAGGCTCTGTGATCGGGCAGTGAAGATTCCGCTGCCTTATCGAGTACCCCTTCTCCTATCAACACCTGATCGACACACTGTGACACGCGACCCGCGCTCAGCTGATCGCACCTCGCGCCAACTAGCTGATCAGCGACTTTTAGCACCTGATCGAGTCTGATCACCGCTTATCGACAACTCTTAGTGCCTGCCCAAGCCTGATCCTGTTGATCACACCTGATCGCACGTACTTAAGCTTGATTGCGCCTGATCATTGCCTGATCGCATCAGTCGACTCATCACAAGTCAACTCAGTCTTGTTACAAGGAATTGTAGTGTGCCGTCCCCGCCACCTGGAGAGCGACCCAC
>CM047587.1:5390585-5430843 GCA_026184515.1 Peronosclerospora sorghi | reverse complement strand
AGGTCCGACCCTTGGTCATGAAGTTGAACGACTTGCTACAAGAGATGTGACTGATCAAGATATTGGTGAACATACCGCATCAACCGATACCGGTGAATTCGGTGTAATTCCTACCGATGACCAAGTATGCTACCATGAAGGCGGATATTTGTTCGTGGAAATGATGGAGAAACAACTTGCCATGCTGCCTGAAGTATCCGCAAGTACCGAAGAAGTGACCAAGGATGATTTGCAAGTTGGCGACCCGATGATCAACACAGCAGAAGAGATTGACCAACTCCGCGACATAATTTGGGTGAAGAAACATCTGCTGATCGGAAAAGGGAACGCGCTACCTCCTGCTTCACGTGGAGTGGTTTGAGATATCGATGTAGTCAATGCGCGCCCGATCGCCCAAAAGTGTCGAAAGGTGGCTCCGCAATTTCCCGAGAAGTTATCGGCTTTGATCAAGGGGCTATTGGCTACTAAGATCATTCCGCCGTCTACGTCACCCTGGGCATCTCTTATAGTGATCATCGTGAAAAATAATGGGGTTGATATACGCTTATGTATAGATTATCGCGCGGTGAACCAACACACACGTTTGATGGTATAACCAATGCCCCTGATCTCTGATCTACTCGAAGATTTGGATAAAGCGTTTTGGTTTTGCTCTTTGGATATGGCGAGTGGTTTTTGGGTCGTGTCTATGACCGATCGAGCACGTCAGATTTCGGCGTTTGTCACTCCGTTTGGATTGTTTGAATGGAATATGATGCCCTTTGGCCTAAAGAATGCTCCTCAAATCTACCAGCGGTTAATTGACTATGCATTATATGGATATCTCAAGGTCAAGGATGGGTCGGATGAGTCATCGGATGTGTTTATTACGGGAGAGCCTGTCCAAGTCCGAGGACCGTCTGTGTTGCAGCGACGGTCCTATATTGATGACATTTTGATCCCGGCCCCTACATGGACAACCCTGTGTGACAGGGTGCAAAACCTGTTGGAGAAGTGTGATCAGTGGAACTTGTCGATCAGCGTGGCCAAATTCTACTGGGGTCGACGTGAAGTGCCTTATTTGGGACATCACGTCTCTGGCCATGGTCTGGAAGCGAATCCGAAGAATTTGGATGATCTGATCGATTTGCCTTTTCTTGGCACTTTACGTGCTATGCAAACGTTTTTGGGGAGCCTGAATTATTACAGTCGATTTATCGAAGACTTTGCAATTTATGCCGCTATGCTTTATGAATTACGAGAAATTGATTATCAAGTGTTAAAGAGCCGGGCATTGATCAATGAGAGCACGACTTGTGAGGATGATCGATTAACTAGGGCTCGAGTGGAATTCAGCATGCGGAAAGCTAAGATTGCGTCAGCCCCAACTCTGCACCATTTAGACCAAGCAAAGACGCCGGTGATTGTGGTGTATGCCAGCAAGTGGGAAGTTTCTGCCGTGTTGGTGCAAGAGCATGACCAAGTATATTGCCCCGTCGCATTTTCCAGCCCGACACTGAAGAGCAGGGAGCTGAATTACATCCCCGTTGAAAAAGAAGTGCTGGCCCTTCTACGCATTCTAGACGTCTACTTTACGATGCTGGTCGGAAAAGCAATCGTTGTCCTGACGCGTCGATCCACGTTGAGGTGGCTCTTGACGTACAACGGGCTAGATGGACAGTTGGGAAAATGGGCTGCAATCTTATCACAGTGGGACTTGGAGATCAAGAAATGCGTGCATGGAGAAGAGGAGGTACTAGGGGTGCTGGCCGCAAGTATCACTCCTCGCACTGAAATTGATGAGGCCCTGATCGCAATCGCACCAAAAAAGGAGCCTCGACAGACGATTGAAGTACCACCTCCCACGGTCGAGAAAGGCGAAGAGCTGTACGTGATCAGCTTCGACGGATCTACTAGTGTTAAGCGATGCGCTGGTGCATTCGGTTCTTACGTGTGGAAGCTTCCGGAGTGGAAGATCATGATAGCGGTTGCGAACCATGCACCCAACATCACGGTGAATGAAGCCGAGTACCAGGGAATGCTGCTAAGTTTGGATTTACTATCGCAATATCCCAAAGGAAGAATAATCGTGTGTGGAGATTCGAATTTGGTGATCAGGCAAATTCGTGGCGAAATAGAGTGTAAAGCTCCGCGGTTGCAAGTATTGCAACAGTGCGCGTTGAAACTCCTTCGCGAATGGCCTGACCATGACCTGTTGCATGTTAAACGAGAGTGGAATAAGAGTGCCAATTACATCACCACCACTGCCATGCGGGATGGTGCACGATGTGAGATCAATGATGGGAAACAGCTGGAAGAATTGGTCGATCTTAACAGATTGCGGGAGGTTATTACTTGGAAGGAAGATCCCACTGCTTCACAAGTGCTGGTGACGACGCGATCACGTAACATTCGTCAAACGCAATCGTCAACATGGCCCGAGGTATACATAAAGGGGATAAGGGCGGAACGAGTTAAAAAGGCGCAAGACGAAGAAAAGTGGATCTGTGATTTGCGATGTTACTTTAATGGTAACGTGTCACAGCTGAGCGCAGACGAGGTGAAAGAGTGCGCGAAAATCGCCGATTGTTATGACGTCGACGACCAAGGGTTGTTGATCTACTGCGGAAACATGAGCAAAGGAAAATTCAGCTGTGATCAAGATGATCGAGACGAGCGACGCTCCTCAATTAAGCTGGTCGTACTGGAAACCCTACATGCGGATGTCCTCCACCATTATCATGTGAGTTTGGAGGGGGGACACCAGGGTATAGGAGAACATATCAGCGGATCAGACGTTACTTTCATGGCGTGGACTATTTCGTAGCGTGCAAAGCTTCGTTGGACAATGTGTAGATTGTGAGATGGGGAAGGGTCAACCTACGATCAAGGGGATGTCGCCCGGAAATATTGAGGCTACGTACCCGTTCCAAGTGATAGCCATGGAACACATCCCGTCGCTGCCTCGTTCTATTGATGGGCATACTGAGTTGTTGATATGGACGGACCTGTTCACGGGTATGATAATCGCGAAAGCTGTATCGTCTCGTACAGCACAGAAAGTCGCTGAAAATTATGAAGAATGTGTGTTCCGACGATTTTGAGCTAGTGAGCTTATTTGACACGCTCGAGAACCCGGTTTTATGTCCGAGGTATTTCGGGCGTTCAACAAGATCGTGTGACAGCGGCAGAGTGCAACTATGGCATACCGTCCGCAGGCGAACGGCAAGGCAGAGAGAACAGTGCAGACGATTACACGAGCGATTAAGATGTACGTATCGAATGTCGTTCAGAAGTATTGAAGTTCGTATGCAGAGCGACTGGTGTTCGCGCTGAACTCGACCCCAGATCGTAGTCGTGGAGAAACACCGTTTTATTTGGCGTATGGGTGGGATCCAAGATCATCGTTGGAATCGACATTGCAACTGGGCGGAGCTCGGCGTAAAGACCGCGATGCACGTCGATGGAGATAAAGGATGCAGAAAGACTACCGCTACGCCCGGGATAAAGTGAGCACCCGACTGCACCAAGAAGTAACAGGCCGAGAGGAGAAGCATACTGTTCAGGTGACACCACACAAGATCGAAGCGGGGTCGAAGGTCTGGTTGTACCTCGATCGAGTGAAAGAAGGGTTCGCAAAGAAACTAGCGCATATGTGGCATGGACATTTCAGAGTCGACGAGGTGATTGGTGATCATGCGGCAAGGTTGATTACAGCTGGTACCGACTATCGCATATTCCCAGTCGTGCACCTGTCCAAGTTGAAACTGGTCAAATAGTTCCCAGATCGACCTTCTTCTGTGCTAACAGCTGAGGTATAGGATCGTTTTGATTACGATGAAGCTTTACTACCCGAAGAAAGGTGGGAGAGGAATCTAGAGCCGGACGAATTTGAAGTTGATCGCGTCACCGATGTCCGATCCGGTCAAAAAACCAGATACGGCAGAACATTGCGTAAATATTAAGTATATTGGAAGGGTCATGATGAGCCGTCATGGGTAGACGAGGACGATCTGAATTTCGATGCCCTAATCAAGGACTTCGAACGGAAGATGATTACCAAACACCGGTTTGATGTAATGCAGGTGGAGGAAAAGTCACACTAGTGCATGACCGAATAACGGACTGTGGGATTACGATTGAAGAACGTGTGATTGGGGGAAAAGCTATGGACGAGACTTACGATTAATGGAGAAATAACGATTGACTTAATGTGGTGAATTTTCGGTGGATATTACGCAATATGGTGATGGGGTAACGGCAGATGAGACTATGGAAGAGCGATTTATGTGGATATACTGAAAACGATGAAGCAACAATTGGAATTATTACGATCAAGAATTTTTATTGATTGAAAAAGAAAAGATGATCAGCGAGCTAGCTCGATCCGTAAAATTTCGACGAAGGCGGGTAATCTTGTTGCCGAGGTGATTGTCCGTGAAAAGGCGATACTAGAGTCGCCAAGGCTCAACGACGTCCATCTCGCACAACGCATCCTGCAAGGTCGAAGGCGGTGAGTCAGATAGGTACCCTGGGTACAAGGTGCTGTCGTCCGCGGAGCATATTTCAAGGGGCGATTACGGGCGCAGTGTGAAATCGCCGGATCCAAGAAGATGTCATGATCGCACTCCCCGCGGGTCATGCCTTGCAGTACGAACCCCACGACCCTCTTCCATGCTGCCCCGGCGCGGCTTCTAGGCTGGCGTTGACCCTCGTAAAATTCTTGGAAAAAGGCGTTGCGCTCTCTGAGGCCCTGATCCACGTGGAGGTAATGAGTGGACTCCCCGAACTCCTGTGCGTGATGATCCAGGAATGTCTGCTACCGCGCCTCGAAGTACGCAAACCAGCCGACCGAGCGGAACGCGATGGGTGGCAACATATGCTTGAAACAATCCCACGGGCGCTGCGAGTACATTAATTCCACTGCTGATTGGGTAATCAGGTGACTGCACCACTCATAAGGCGCAGGGGCGCCCGTGACGGTGGGAAACAGCCATCCCACAGGACGTGTCAAGTAGTCGAACATCGTTTTTACTGAGACGCTACCCAGATCGAAACCGCTGAGATGATACGAGGTCCACGGCAAGATGGCGTCGTCAGTCGCCTCACCCGGCAACAATATCAGCGACTTGAAGTCACCCGCCCGGGGAAAAGGGAATTCGGCAGAGTCTAGATCAGGCGGACCTTCACTGCCCCACTTGCTGATCGTGGGAATGGACGGAATTTGTGCCCCAAGTAAAGCAGAATAACCACCTTGGACACCATCCGGTTGGCCAGGCGGAAAAACAACATGTGGTGACCAGCTCATATCAGGAATAGCAGGAGCAACACGTGGCCGCTTGGACTGGGAGGAGAATCGCGAGCACCGAGCGCGTCCTTCAGTGTCATCTGGTTGATAAGGCGGATAAACATCGTGCGATAGCTCCTTCTTCTTGAGAATAGAGGGAGCCAGACGTTGCCGCTTGGACCGGGAGGTAGACTGTGAGCGCAGAGCACGTCCTTTGGTATCATCCGGCCGACCAGGTGGATTAATGTCGTTTGACATCTCCTTCTTTCCGGAAACAGCAGAGTCCAGACGTTGCCGCTTGGACCGGGAGGTGGATTGTGAGCGCCGAGCGCGTTTTTGGGTGAAGAGGCCGGTCGGATGAAGGAACTTGTTGACGGACCACCTGAAGCAGCAGACGGGCTGTCAGCCGGGTTAATCCCCGCATTAGTGGAACCGGTGCTCGGAGGTATTTGCAGGTGTAATGGCCAACATGGTCTGGACGTCGGATAATTGAGCCCGCAGTTATTCCGCCTCATCCTGAACGCGTCGCAACTCGAGGCGCAGCGCGTCGCGCTCCGCAGATGCGCGGTTGAGACGACGCCGCGCCGCCGAAAGTTCTCCCTTCAACTTGGAACTCTGAGTACGCAGTCGCTCCAGCTCAGCCCTGTCGGCCGACACCGTGTCAAGACGTGCATATAACTCGTCGGCTCGAGCATGAACATTGGCGAGGTTGTTCATCTTTTGGAGGTTTGTCTCATGCTCCGTCCGGATACGATCACGCTGGATCTTCCGTTTGCGAGACTTGGAGGAAAGCTTAGCCAGCTGCTCGTACAAACGCTGGTTTTCTGACAGAATGTGGTCGCGTTCGCGTTGCACTGCGATCAGGCGCTGACGAAGTCGGTCGAGCGTTGCGTGATCCTGAGATGCCCCAAGACGCGAAATTTATTGCGCCTGATGATCGACGGTCTCTTCGCGGACCGACAGCAGATACCGGTCCCGGGCCTAGGCACCTTTTAGATCACGTATCTGACCTTGCTGTTAGGTCAGGGTCTCTTCGTATGTCTTCAGTCGGGACTTGAGATTGCTAACGGTGGTGCGGCTCGCTCACGGAACCACTCGATCTGCTGCTCGCGGTCGGCGAGCTTACGTGCGACGCACTCGTGCCGCTTCTGTTGTAGGCGGGTGGAGTCTTCAAGCACGGAAACTGAGTCGGTCAGCACGACTATTTCCTCCTGCTGCGTGCGAATTGTCTCATGCTGCGCCCGAATCGTCTCCTGCAGCGCGTGTATGGTCTCTTGATGCGCGTAGGCCTGGTGGACTACCGAGACCAAGCTGTCGACCGCGGAACGATCGAGCGACGGGCTGCCACCTGCGTTTATCTCCATGATCAAACTCGCAGAAGAAGTACAAGAATGGATGATCACGATGGCTTTATCGGGGACGCTACGGTTGAATTAGTGGCAACGCTCTGCTCACCTGCGGCTTTCTCGAAGGAGACAGGGCAGATTGATGTGTGCAGATTGCATGACGCATGGTTGGTGGATGTCGACCATGATCGAGGCTATCATGACTAATAGGTGACAACGTGACAACGGTATGATCGGCCCCCGCCCCAACCTCTGTCCGGCTGGGACGGGGTTCAGGGGCGGCTGTGGTAAATGGTACCGTAAAATTGGTACGTAATTAGGGGCACAATTATAGGCACCCCTATAGGCGTAGCTGTGTTAGAGGGTACCACAAATTTTGTCGGTACAATAGTCGGTACAAAAGGTGGTACGATAGTGGGCACCACAATCGGTACCACAGTTGGTACCCCAGTCGGTACAACTGTTGACACAACGGTGGCGGACAGGGACGAGGCGTGGATAGGACGTCTCAGACGATGCGACAACTGGCACGGTTACCTGACGGTAACCCGAAGGTAAGCGGTTGAATGGTCGACAAAATGTGTAGGAATGGGTAGTTCTGATTGGTTGATATTAGGTTTTTGGTAGATATTAGGATATAAGTAATAATACAGTTCTCCTTTTGCGTACGATCGCGCTGATCGTTTACAGGGACGGCAACTTAGGGTCTCCCTTCTTCTACTAAATACCTCCACGTCCCGGGAGGGAGCACTTAGTGCATTTTTGGCCCACCGGTAGACGTAGAGCGTGAGAACTAACCTTCAACTTCGCCCGCTGTGTCAGCGGTTCTTCTTTTAAAGGTTTTTTGGACTCGGGAACGTGATCAAGCAGTTCGCTCTCACCTCTTCCCGTATTGGTCCACGTTTCGGCCCCTAGTGTTCGGCTGCTTTAATCGCCCCACGGGAACACTAAGCGGATTTTTGGTGGTAATCGTCGATCAGACCGTCGAACGCGCTGATCGACCGTCCCTCTAAGGCTTAAGTCTAGAATACAAGGTATTTTTGGGTATTATATTGACGTATTAAGCTTAAAGAGGGTCTGTGATCGGGGAGTGAAGATTTCCGCTGCCTGATCGAGTACCCCTTCGCCGATCAACACTTGATCGACACACTGCGACTCGCGACCCGCACTCAGCTGCTCACAACTCGCGCCAACTAGCTAATCAGCGACTTTAAGCACCTGATAGAGCCTGATCGAGTCTGATCACCGCTGATCGACGACTCTTAGTGCCTGCCCAAGCCTGATCACTGTTGATAACATCTGATCGCACGTAGTTCAATCTTGATTGCGCCTGATCATTGCTTGATCGCATCACTCGACTCATCACAAGTCAACTTAGTCTTTCCACAAGGAATTGTAGTGTCCATGCCCGCCACCTGGAGCGTGACCCACGCCTAAGCCGTCGGGTACACAAGGTGAGCAGAAACACAAGCAGTCAAGGACAACCGGAGGACCCCCTTCGTCAGTCGTCAGTCCGGGCGCCGTGGTACCGCCTTATCAAGCCTCAAAAACTTTGATCAGCCGCTCCACCACAGAAGCTCCTCGCGCTTAACCACAGGGGTCTCTACCCCTACCACTGGAGTCGCCTCATAGAAATCCACCTCTGCCACTGGCAACTCACCAGTCTCACCGTTAACGGTGTGGGGATTAACCGCCGAATCCCCCTCGTTAAGGAACTATTCCTTAACGCCATTGGGAATGATCATTTCAGACATCCCAATCTCTGGCATCTCACGCAAGAATCTCTTTTGCGATCGAGCAAAGGTGGGTTCATGACTCGCCAATGCTTCACCCGACCGCGGGTGCGTTGAGCCAATGGACTTAGACTTCCAGTCTCTCCATGGCTCGTGGCGTTCCAGCCACTTCATGCCCAGAATGAGGTCATTCCTCGAGTCCAAGTCCAGGACTAGGCAACGTTCTAAGCTGTCGAAGTCTGCAAACTTCAGCTTAAGGTCAATCGATACCTTGGGTACAGAAACCTGTACGCCCGTAGCTATAAGGACCGTGACAACGTCACGAGAACGTTCCTGTAGGGCCTCGGCATACAGCCGACTCTTTACAACAGAAGCCTGTCTGACATAATTTTCAGCCGCTCCAGAGTCTATCAAGACTCTCCAAGGCTTATCAAAGCCTTTCACGTCCGCAAGGACTACCAGCAAACCTGGCTGGTACACCAACTCGGTGCTAGAAAGCACCGTTTCCCTCGAGGCTTTGTGCTGTCGTCCCCTACCCTGGGGCTTAACAGCACTGAGGGTTCCACCAGTAGGGCGACCCGCACCTACAGGGAGCCGTCGTTTCCCGATGGCTTGTACAAGGGCTTTTCCCCCACCGTTGGTCCCTTGTAGCGAGTGTCTCGCTGGGTATTTTTCGGACATCTGTTCCGCAGATGATCCACGCTTCCACATAGGAATCACCTTAGTGACCAACGCCTCTGCAACATAGCTACGAGCTCTGCCCCGAAGCACTGCGAAAAAGAGTCAGAGTGACTCTTAGCGGAAGGATTCCCCTCCACTTCAACCTGACGCAGGTCCATGGGTTCAGGACCCACCTTAGAGGAACGGCAGTTCCTCTCGGCGTTAAACGCCATCTTAAACGCCTCCCCCAGGGATTGGGGTCGGCATCGGAACAATTCCGAACGTGCTGGACCTTCCCTCAGGCCTCCCATGAAGACGGGGATGGACACATCGTCCGAATACGCTTTCGCGTACATCCCTGCCAACAGGGTCTTAAGCTCCTGGATATAAATCTCCAGGTCCTTAGTGCCTTGACGGAACGCCAGTTGATTCTGTAAAACCAGATCAGGCGTTGCGTACATGTCCATGAGCTTCTTCTTAAGGACCTTCCATGTTGGAAACACGTCCTTGACTGATTCCGAGCATGTAAACGCCCATGTACGGGCTTTGCCCGTAATATGGGTCAATGCAAGTCCCAATTGCAAGTGATCAGCGGTCATGTTCGCTGTGGCGAAGTCCGTTTCGACCTCTCGCAACCAAACATAAAGGTTGTCACCCTTCTCTCCGGTGAACTCCTTTATCTTAAACGATAATGGAGAGCGCACCCCCGTGGAATGACCTCCACTGCAACTCGCCTCATGAGCGATGAGGGCATTTACCCTTGCCTTTACGGCCTCAAGGCCCTGCTCCACTAGGAGCTTCATGCCTTCTTCCCCCGTTAAGGGTAACAGCCTTTTAAAGGCTTCCTGGTGGACGAGGGTCAAACTATCCGAATCGTCCTGATTCATCCCTTGCAGAGGATGCCTTAGTCTACCAACACAGAAGTTGGATTGACTACAAGTGCTACCAGATGTAGCCGGGTGCGTATACGCACGGTGCGGCTAGCGCAAAGAGGAAGACTTTTCCTTAAAGCAGTGTCTACCGCTACTTAGCCGATACGCCCTTATAAAGGGCTTAGTAGGAGAGCTCTCCTACTCGGGGCCAAGATTCCCGGGTTTGTTTACAACTTAGCCTTAACGACTGTATTCCCTTTACGGGATGTAGGTAAAGGGAAGGCTCCCTCTTACCTATGACACTCACTGCGCGCGAGACCGGTCGAGGTCGCACGTCCGCAAGATAGAGTGAAATGTAAACTGAATATATTTAATATGTAATTAGCCTAAATTAATGTAAACTAATATAAACTATATGTAATACTAAGTAGAATATTCCTAATTCGTACCTAGCTAAAATGTAGTGTACACACCTGTATACTGACACGTGGATGGCTGACACGCCACCACACCGAGGGCCCCTGCCCTGATTGGTTAAAATAAACAAAGGTTCAAAACCTTTCAAAACGGTCAATACTGACCTCAACCGTGGTGTACTCATGTACACCAACATTATATGTAACTCGAATGTAACCCCGTTACACGAGGCCAGTAGTCAGCAGTTCTATAGGATGATGAATAGTGTGACAGGTGTTGTCACAGAAGGCGTAAGCGTGGAACGGTTGCCTGGGGTAGGCGAACTGTTGTCGTTGGAGAAGATGTCCTTCAACGAGTTTGGAACTGTTTTGAGAGCAGGTGAAATCGACGAGGTCGTCGTGTTGCGTCCGGAAGAGGAGTTGAACTCCTCATCCACGATGGACTAGTCAGTTTTAGTTCAAACCAAACAGGCATTGAATGCCCGAAGCGGTCTCTAGATCCTCGCGGATCCTGAGGACCCTTACCATTCCTTACTGAAGGAATTTGGAGATGTCATTAGTGACAACACGCCGATGGGGTTACCACCGGATCGGGAAGTCCGACATGAAATTGATTTGGTTCCTGGAACCAAATACTGCGTCGCTAGGCAGTGGCCTCTCCCCAAGGAGAAATGCGACGTCATCGACGCATTATTCAAGGGGAAAGAAGAGGCAGGGATGGTACGGGAGAGCAAGTCTCCCCATTCTTTTCCCACTTCTTGTGTTCGTAAACCGAACGGAAAGTGGCGTATTTTGCATGCGTAAAACAAGCTGAATACAGTTACTGTACCCATGCAGACTCCGATTCTTCGGAAGGATGTCCTCCAGAACAATATGGCGGGCTGTACTGTGTACAGTGCGTTAGATCTGGTGGACGGGTATTATCAGGTGATCATGCGAGCGTCCGATATTCCGCTTACATCGGTCAGAACGCCTAGCGGCATGATGTGGGAGTGGCTTGTTATGCCACAGAGGCTTTCGAATGTGCCAGCGACTTTCAATAACTTGGTGACTCAACTCTTGCGCCCTCATAGAAAGTACGCTCAGACGTACTTCGACGATATATTCGTTCATAGTCGTGCGGAAGGCGACTCGTCTGATGTTCAGACGCATCTGATACACCTTCGAGCTGTGCTCGAATGTATGCGAGAGCATAAGTTATATGCGAACGCATCCAAATGTATCTTTGGTGCTGAGGAAATTCCTTTCCTCGGATGCTTCATCGGTAAGGATGGAGTGCGGGCGGATCCCGCGAAGGTGAAAGCCATTGTGGAGTGGCCTTCGCCTGTAAATCTTAGAGATTTACGGAAGTGGCTTGTATTAGCCAATTATCTCCACAAGTACAGCGAGAACTACGCTGAAATGGCGAAGCCATTAACCGACCTTCTTAAGAAGGATGTTGATTGGTGTTGGGAAACCAGACACCAAAACGCTTTCGAAGCGGTTAAAGGGGAGCTTGTTAAAAGCCCTCGTTCTTGCTCTACCAGATTCTGGGAAACCATTTAGCGTCGTCTGTGACGCCTCCGATTTCGAAATCGGATGTGCTTTGTTACAAGCATACGATTCGGGAAGGGAACGCGTAATTGCGTTTGAGTCTAGGCAGCTTAAAGCTGCGGAACGGAATTATCCTGTTCATGACAAGGAGCTACTTGCAATGAAGTATGCCCTTGTCAAGTTTAGGGTTCACCTACTCGGCTCAAAGCCGTTTGTGGTTTATACTGACCACGCGTCCTTACGGACAGCGACAAAGTTGCCTCATTTCTCCCAACAGATGGACCGTTGGCTCTCCTTTGCGGAGTATAACTTTTAGGTTAAGTATAAACCTGGCAAGCAGAACGTGCTTTCAGACGAGCTGTCGGGTCGTCCCGATTACGAGCTATCTCACGCGACATTCATCCCTCGTATGTGGTGGATCTCATACGCCAGGCGTATGAGAAAGAACCACAGTGTACGGCACTAATCAGCGCGTTAGGTGAAAAGGGTCTTGGCTCGTCTGAGACAACCCTGTCAAGTCGAGCTAGAGCTCGGTTACACCGTTACAGGTACTGTGACGGTTTGATATATAATAGCACGAGCGCGGAGGACACACCGCGGGTGGTCGTTCCTCATAATGAGAAACTAAAGTATAAGTCCTCTTTGAGTCACATGACGCCCCTACTGGGTGTCATTTAGGTCGGGATAAGACCTACAGCGCTTTAAGCGCTTTTTATTGGTGGACCAAAATGTATAAGTGGGTCGGTGCGTATATTCTCACCTGGGAGACGTGTCAGAGGGTCAAACCCTTTGCAGATTCAGCGGCGCTTTTGGCGAGCTTATCCATTCCTACGGAGTGTTGTAAATCCATTAGTATGGATTTTATCTTCGGTTTTAAGAAGGATAAGGCCGGTAACACAGGCATAATTGGTCTTTGTAGACCGATTGAGCAAGATGGCTCACCTGGAGGTGGTGCCAGAGTCCATAGATGGACAAGGAACAGCGAAAGTGTTCCTAGACCGTGTCTTTCGACAGCATGGTCTACCCTATTCCGTTGTGTCGGATCGGGATCCCCGTTTTACGGGACAATTCTGGGGAGCGTTGTTTAAGGTGCCAGGCACCAAGCTCCTCATGTCCACTGCGGATCACCCGCAGACGGACGGCCAGAAGGAACGCGTTAATCGCGTTGTGGAGGATATTCTCCAGAGCTTATGTCCAAATTCTCCAAAGAGTTGTAGTGAGATGCTTCATATGGCCGAATTTTCTATAAACAATTCGGTCCATGCATCTACGGGGTTTACCCCGTTTTACGTGAACGTATTAGTGAATCCGAGGGCTCTGTTGACGCCACGTGTGTGTGGACCAGGGATTGAGGGGGGAGGATTCCCTGATGTCAGCCCTGTATCTGCGCGAAAGCACATCCATAAGTTTTTTATCGACGCGCCTTAGTGTCTTACGACACGTCTGCGACGCCATGGAGGAAAGCTAAGACAAGCAAAAGGAACAGGCCGATTGCAAGGGTCGGCGTAACAGAAAGGCGTATAAAGTAGGAGAAAGTGTTTTATTGAACGCTATAAACCTTCCTACACATTCAGTTTCTAATGTGTTGAGAAACAAACTGCACCCCAGGTTTGTGGGGACTTTCAAGGTGCTATCCCGAAAGGGGCTGGCGTATACCTTTGACATCCCGAAGGCAATGCGTACGCATCCAACCTTCTATGTGGGTATGCTTAAGCCATACCAGAACCCGGAGGCGGGTTCCCTCTTGGAGGAGGTTGGGAAGTCGGATAGCCGAAAGGCACAACAGGTCGGAATATCGCCGACAAGGTCGAAATACGACCATGAAACTCCGCAACGAGAGACTCGAGAGAGTCAAGCCACCACTCTATACGGTCAATCGCACTCTCTTCGTCGTGGAGTCCCTCCTGGTCGTCCTGGATGCGACGGCTGTGTCGATCACAGATCTCGTGGAACTCACGTCGCATTTGCGCGACCTCCTCCTCCAGTTCTCGATACGGAGGGTAATCCACATTACCATGCGGAAGCGTCCGATGGAACGACGCCATCATCGGGGTGAGACCCAGTACCTGGTGAGTGGAAAGGTTATCCACATTTACAGAGTTCATGGGAGTCCGAGACTCCCCTGCGGCAGGTTTGTCGTGACGTCGTTGACGATTTCGAGCGGGAGAATCCCGCTGCGAGTCAACGACCAAAAGGGCGGAATAAGCTCCTTCCCTCCCAGTAGCTGGGAGTTTTCCAGAGGCAGATGCAGAGTTTGCATTGCTCTCCGGGACCAACCCGATGGCAGGAGCGTTAGCAGGGCACGTGCAATAAGGGGGAAGTAATTGCCCCAGCGCTTTGGCCTGGGCATACGCCAAGCGTAACGCCCTCTCTACCCGAACTTCGGGTTCGGAATAGCTGTTGTACAGCTCTTCAAAGTTAGGGAGACGTTTCTTCCCTTCCGTCCAAGCGCGGAATGTCCGCTCTGCCTCCTCGACATCTTCGCCTCGTAGGAGAACGAAGGGAACTTCGCGGAGGGTCTCAACGACGATACCCCGTGTCTGTTTTCCGAGGCGCGCTCGGTACGAGTTGACAGTGAACTGCCTCGGTGTTAGCAGTTTTGCCCGGAGTTGTCTCCGGCGCGCGATTTCACGCGGCAGTACAGCCGCAGGGCCAGGGACATGGGAGGTTAATCCCCTCTTCACCTCATTTTTAGCCTTCTTTTGAGGGTCACAAGGACCCTTCCGTGCCAGTACGGCATGTCGGGCCTCCTGAGCCGTGTCTGGATCATTGGCGATGGTCGCCTTCGGCGACCCGGATGGATCATCCGCAGTTGGTAGAGGGGGCGCACGCGTTAGTGCATTTTCCCCACGTGTGGGGAACTGATTGGACTGCCGACAGCGCCGTTCAGCGCTGTCGGAGCGGTCAGCCTTTGGGGAGATATCCCCAAGGGCATCCACCTCCGAGTTATCGGAATAGTTTCCATCCTCTTCCCGAGTAGAATCCTCAGCACCACTAAAGGTGCTCATGGGTAAGCCAGAACTTCTGGCAGTTGGAGTTCTCCAACTATAATTGATTATTGCATAAGCAATAGTCTTGATGGGGGAGGATGTAACAGGGTTATATTTGGTTACATTTGGTTATTTTGTGTACGTAAGTACACTACGGTTGAGGTCAGTTTTGAACGGTCCGAAAGGTTTGGACCTATTGGTTATTATAACCAATCAGGGCAGGAGCCCTTGGTGTAGGCGTTGCAGCCTGCCACTTGTTGGTACACAGGTGGTGTACATTACATTTTGGCTAGGTACGAATTGAGTAAGTTCTACTTAGTATTACATATAGTTTACATTAGTTTAATTAATTTAGTCTAATTACATATTAAATATACATTCAGTTTACAATCACACTTAAGACTGCTAAGCGCACGACCTCTACCGGTCGCGCGCGCAGTGATTGTTGTAGTGAAAGGGAATACCTTCCCTTAACTACTCCCTTTCTAAGGGAATCCTTGTTTCAAGGCGTTAGTTAATTCTAACTAGTAAACCAAGGGAAATCTTGGCCCCGAGTTAGAGAGCGATCTCTTACTAAGCCCTTTTATAAGGGCGTATCGGCTAAGTAGCGGCGTATCGCCGCTTAAGGAAAGTCTTCCTCTGTGCGCTAGCCGCACCGTGTGTGTACGCACCTGCTACAGTGTTCGTATTACATTGGGTTGCATAAGTCGCTGCTCCTTAGGAGTCATTGGGAGCAGAGGGCTAACAGGGTCCCCTCTTGCTCATTAATCCCGGCCAGGACTGATCTCCACGGAAGTCCCACGACGAGAAGCACCCATTACGTTCACTCACCCCTCAAGTTCGGCCTCGTTAAAGAGACGTGTTTATTTGGCTGGGATACTCATCGCGATCTGCGATCAATTACCAGGAATTGGCTGGATTACTCCTTGCATTGTCGCAATCAAGTGCCAGAAAATATTATTGGCTGGATTACTCACTTCTTAGCAGTCAATTGCAAGAAACCCTATTGGCTGGATTACACTGCTACGTGCGGTCAAGTGCCAGATTTTGCCGCATTCGGAGTGAAGATTTCCGCTTCGTTTGCCTATCAACCATATTGTATTATCTTTTCGTTGGAATTTAGGATCAGTACCCCAGAAATGGCACACCCGTATCAACACCTACATATAACCCGTACGGGTTATAGGGTTTTATTTCGATCGTATCACGGTCAATCATACCGAACCCATTCACTACTTTTATTGCCCAAATGGTTGTTGGTCTGTCGTAAATTCCGCGGTGGTGTTTAGTTCTGGTGAATTGACCTTATTGGGGACCAAATAGGGTTGCCTGTTCTTGAGAAACTAATTGGTGTATCGGACGAGGATTTGAATCAGTCGAAAAAAGATGGTGATTTTGAGACTGAAATCGTGAAAAACTCACCATGTCGTTAAGAAGAGAAGGCGCATCAGCTTGGAAAGCGTTTTTATATGGGCAAGCAAGTGGACCTCTGGAACCGATTGGCGTCAGTTGTATATCGATTGCTTTGAGAGAAAAGAAAAACAGCTTACTGATTGTATTTTTTCGTGCTGAAATATAGTTGGTCGGGGCAGGGGTGGTGTTATATGAGCAGCCGATTTTACCTTATGTACTATCATTTGCGGCGGGGTTGATGCTTTTCGTTGTAGTGGATGATCTTATACCGGAAACGACACAAAGTGGCAAACATAAATTGGCAACTATTGGTACAATTATTGCTCTTGTCGTGATGATGGTCATTATCGTAACACTTGGATAGAAGAAAAAAATGATCATTTGAGTTTTATGACCAAACAATCAGGTGAAAAACTGGATGACTCGTGTCGTAAAGAAGTTTTTAGTGATTCACTTTTTTGTCACGCTAAGTGTTTGGTATATTCATTGTACTGCATCATGAAGAATGCAAACTCGTCGTAAATGTTTACAGCTCGCGTTTTTTTCCTTCAACTCTTCTGTAGTTGCTGTAGCTATCCAAATCACATTCACAAGACCAATTAACGCCAACAGAATGACTCCTACCAAGGATTCCAAATAGAAGAGTAAACTTATGTTTGAAACTTCTCTCCACCAGTATCCAGACTCAATTACGCCTCAGATTGCAGTGGTTAATCATATTTCGCTTTTTCAACTCCTACGCGATGGTTCTCCACAAAATAAATTACATCGTTTCCATCCAAAGCACTGGCTCCTAAACCTCATTCACCAAAAAAATATTGTGCCCATGTACACTCCTTCTCCAATTTGAGCAAAGTAGCGACTGTATGGGATACAATTGTTCCCGGATTAAAAACCATAAACAAATTATATTGGGTAATTAAGACAGATTAGCGAGGCCGGGAACCAAGCAAGTTTGCAATATTTTGTGGTGTCATGGGATAGATGGAATCTCTCAATGGGATAAAAGCAAAACTTCCAATTGTTCGACGTTTTCATGCTCTCTTCCACGTACAAGAATGTCGTGTCGCTATCAAACATACATCCATCATCAGTATTATTGTCTTGACGATCAACTTAAAGGTTGTTATTTCGAACGTATCACGGTAAATCATACCGAACCCATTCACTATACTCCTTTACGCAATACTGGATATTACTATTGATATTAGATCATCCGCACCCGTTCGAATAAAAATATAGTAAATTTACCAGGGGTTCACCTGCCAATCGTAAATTTACTCGAAGTTTGTGGCCCACCTACTGCACCGGAGACAAATCTTATTAGGAAGCAAATTTGTCGGGGACCAGGTGACGCAGGATTCGCGGAATAGAGGCAAAGTAAGAGCTCAAAGGCATAGATGAGAAGGCAGCACGCACGTAGGAAGATTGCTGAGTTCGGAGGATAATTTCTGGGAAGACATTGGGAGAAGCTGTAATGTGCTTACAATGGCAGGATTTGGTAGTACGAACGGGCAGTAGCAAACTTGCTACCCCGAATGATAAATTTTACTCGGTGATAAATTTACTACGAAAATTGCTACTACCGGTGCGGTGCTGAAACTCAATTTCTCTGTAGTAAATATAATCAGGGGGTGACAAACCTCTGCAATTTTTTGTCGATAAACCGGGGGTTCAAATACGATTAGACGGGGTTCGATTAGAATTATTTGTACCTATAAAAGTTATCGGTCGCCTCCGGGGGTGAGCGATACTGTCGTAAAGCGTGCTATAATTGGGCCTAATTAAGGGCCTCATTAGGGGCCTCATTAGGGGTCTGATTGCGGGCACAAATGGGGTACGTAATCGTATACGATTGTGTGTGTGCCACGGTGTATACAGTTGCGTGTACAACTGTGGTGCACATAGACATGACATAGACGGGGCATGGGAAGATGGGACGATTAAGTACAGGTACTCAGCGAACACCGACGAACACCGACGAACGACGGAGGAATCAGGTGGACTGGTAGACGGAGGACGCTGGAATGGACGGTTCTGATTGGCTGAAATTAGGGAAATGGTAGATATAAGGCTTTAAGCAATAATAAACATCTCTTTTTGCGTCCAAACACTAAGGACACCTCAGGACGGCAACTAGAGCATCCCTTTAGTTAATATACACATCTACGTCCCGTGCGGGAGCACTTTGTGCGTTTTTGGCCCACCGGCAGGCGTAGAGTGTTGAGAACTCACCCCGCAACTCCGCCCGCTGTGTCAGCGGTTCTTGTTTAAAGGTCTTTTGGTCTTGGGAGTGATTGAGCAGTACTCTCACCTCTCCACGTTTGGTTTACGTTTGGACCCTAGAGTTCGGCTGCTGTAAGCGCCCCACGGGAACTCTAGGTGGATTAAGTGAAATTTACCCCCCCCCTCTCGTAGGTCTAGGCTAGGAATGCAGATATTTGGGTGTTCCTTTAGCTGTTTAAGACTCCAGAGGCTCCGTGATCGGGCAGTGAAGACTTCCGCTGCCTGATCAAGTACCCCCTTCGCCGATCAACACCTGATCGACACTCTGCAGCTCGTGACCCGCGATCAACAACTCGCAGATCGCACCAACTTGTACCTGGGCGACTTTTAGCACTTGATCAAGACTGATCAAGTCTGATCACAGCTGATCAACTACTTTTAGCACCTGATCAAGCCTGATCAAGTCTTATCACAGCTGATCAACTACTTTTAGTGCCTGATAAAGTCTGATCACAGCTAATCAACTACTTTTAGCACTTGATCAAGTCTGATCAAGCCTGATCAAGTCTGATCACCGCTGATCAACTGCTTTTAGTGCCTGATCGAGCCTGATCAAGCCTGATCACAGCTGATCAACGGCTTTTAGTGCCTTCCCATACCGGATCACTGCTGATCAAGCCTGATCACACCTGATCCGAGCTTGATTGTACTTGATCACGACTGATCAGCACATAGGTCAACTCGTTACAATTTCCCCCAATCTTGCAACAAGGAATTGCCGTGTTTACATCCCCGCCACCTGGAGAGCGACCCACGCCCAAGCCGTCGGGTACACAAGGTGAGCAGAAACACAAGCAGTCAAGGACAACCGGAGGACCCCCTCCGTTAATCAGCAGTCCGGGCGCCGTTGTACCGCCTGATCAAGCGTCAAAAACTTTGATCAGCCGCTCCACCACAATACGATTAGAGTAATCGAACCTGACAACTCGGAGTAATCGAACCCGAAAACTCGGAGGAAAGGTTCGGAACTTTGACCGTAGCATGCTGGTTTATATAACGCGCCAGTTCTGAAAACATGACCTTTTTGGTTGGGTTGTTCGCCGTCCCTACCTCGGTTTTTAGATTGGGGGTCGTGCCGTTGAGCCGCTCGAAGTTTTCAGGGACCTCTAACCACTGCAGCCTGAAGTAAAAGTGCTCTGTTTTGAAGCGCACCGCTGATTCTTTGCTATCTTTGGCTTCACCTGACGCCGGGGTTCCGGCCGCCGTCGCTTTCGGACGTGTCATGGTTGTATGGTTGTGTGTGGTTGTTAGGTTCTCAGGGTGTTCTGTTCCGCGGTTGTTTACGCCACCGTGTACGCCAGCACCGATAACAGTTAATCAAACCCCCTCCCCCGTCTTATAGGATGGACACTCAAGGCAACCCCAGGTTCAAATTATTTGTACAGATAACTCGGGGTAAAAAATACTTTATTTTTCTGGTTGACCCGAGGTTTGACACCCCCTAATATACAACACTGCATACCACGCAACTGGTGCGGATGCTGTTACTATTGGAATGTTTCCGTACGTGGATTTACCACCCCTTTATAAAGTGTCCAATTCTGTGAAATTAATAAAAAAAAATTGTCCTATTCTGTGAATACTGCCAAAAAGTGTCCTATTCTATAAAAAATTCTCTTCTATTTAATAGGAAGAGACTCCCCCATACATGAATAAAAGAGCTGCCCTGTGTGTAGTTATTAATCAACTCAGAAGTAATAAGGTCTCTGTCCACACTCGATTCCTCCTGTTTGAACATAGTGGCAATACTCATTTTCCGAGCATGCCGAGGTTCCGTTCCTGCACTTGGTAGCTCCATTGGCATCATCCACTGCATCAGCAGGAGCACAAGTGCAATTCTCGCCTGCCCCATGTAAGCACAAGCACTGCAAGTCCCTTTTGCATACGGGTGCGTCTCCAATCTTCCTGCGAAGCTCCGCCGCGGGATTGCAAACAACCCAGGGCACCACCGCCGTCTCTTCGATTTCAAACGGATTGTCCACCATGTCGCTGGGATTGTAAAGCAAACAATACGGAGGTACAGCAGCCATCTCTTCACCAGCCTTCATCCGACAGACAAAGTCTTTATTTGCGCACATAGGAACGATAGAGCCCCAAGACTCGCAACTTTCTCCATCAGCCACCACGCGAACGAAGTACTTTACACTCGGGGGAGCCACTATATGCTGAGAATTCATTCCTCCGACGGTAATTTTTCTTTGCAATGGGATGGCGACGGCAATCGCGGTAGTGAGACTGGTCGCAATCGTCAGCAAGCGTACCATGTCCCGGACTTAGTAGTAAGTTTTGCTAGCTTGAGCGTTTAGAAATGAGTAAAAGCAGCATAAAAAAGAGACTTTTGATATAGTCAGAGTGATTCTGAGATGGGGGGGCGAGAGAAAAATCACCCCAGCTTTTACGCAAAATCACCCCAACCGTGGGCTTTTCACCCCAACCACCCGACCGGCGCTCGATACTGACCCATCGATTGGGCGAAACTGTTTTTTTTTCTTTCGTCAAGAGCACTATACATTGTACCTATAACTACCTACCGGTACGATTACTCAGTGATCGATCGGGGCGGTGCGTCCCGGCGACAAAACGACGGCACACACTGCCGAATGACGACAGAGAAGCGGCGACAGAGTATCGAAGTCTTTCGTCTACGATTGCGGGAGACTGTGAACGAAGGTGACGATGGCTAGAGCAGTAGCAGTCCAAAGAATACGCCCGAGGATGGCGTGGGCCAGAGTGAGCTCGTCGTGCCGCTTTCAAGCCCAAACGAGAACGGGAGCGACGAAAAAGTTGGAGAGAAAGAAACTGAGCATTGTCGACCTGATGAGCGTGACTACTCGCGTTCTGGGATGAAAATTAGTATCGAGGACGATCGCGAGCGGGATCAAGTGGCTAGCAAGTTTGTCCATGGTGATCGGCACGAGAAACATAGTTGTAAACGTTTGCTCTTGACATCGTCGTCTTGTGGTGATAGTTGTAGTTCACGAACGATTAGTTGCAGTGTTGATGCCGCGGATTTCTCTTCTCCTCTGTCCATTAAAGAACTCTCGAGCGTCGCAGCGGAATCCGAACAAATGATGGAATCGCTCGAGGAGAAAAAAGTCGTGACAGGAGACGAGGCTGAACCTGGCGCAGCCACGAGGGGACAGAGCGTCTCGCGTTCTCACTCGTCATCGGTAGCTTTAGCGAAGCAGGAGATGGGTCAATCGAGACGTGTTGTGCTCGTTACGCGTCCAAGTCAACGGTATGTTGACTCTATCTGATCGATGGAGGCAAGATCCATTGTCAAAGCGACAGTTCCTTCAGATCCTCCACGGATAGTTGTCAATTAGAAGATATGGAGACCCTATTGTAGCGCACTGTATACTTGCCCGATGAAACCTAGGAAAATTATAGACGTCTGAACCCGTCCTTTGCTGATGGCATTTTATTCAGTTCCGTACATAGACTTCAGAGCGCCGGTCGGGTGGTTGGGGTAAAAAGCCCACGGCTGGGGTGATTTCTCGAAAAAGCTGGGGTAATTTTTCTCTCCCCCTTCTGAGATATGGCAACAACGTAACGCTATATCGGTATCTCCAGTCAATCCAGTTATCAGCTTCTGATTTAAGCATTTCTATTGGCTGATAAAAGATCAACGGTCATTCGGAACTCTTTAGGACTTTACATGTAGTTGTTCTTAAGAATACGGTGACCTATATGCGACAGCCTGATTGGGTGAAATGTCCAGCGGCGAATCCTAACGTATGAAAAAACATCGTGTACAGGTACATGTATTAAGGAAGGGGCTCCTGCTACTACGGCAATCCATCCACCTGCTTTAAGGGCTTATCTTTCCCTTCAGACACAAGCCAAAGTTGTGGTAAACGTAACATGTATAGCCACGGGCACATTGTTGATTCCTCGAGCAAGTGCTGTAAAGCTCCTGGGTGAATGGAAGGTAGGGTGCTGGGGCGCACTCTTGATGGTCATTCTTCGTGCGGCAGTATTTGCCGGCGTCACACGACCCCACCTCGCCAGTAGAGGTGGTGCATGTCGAGGCTGTCCCACGTCCCGTTCGCCAAGCATCGGGCGGCAAACAATAACAGTCGACATTTTCAATGTCCAAAGCAATGCATTGAAAGTCAAACAGGCACTTGGATGGCAGAGATGCGTTCGTGAGGCTACATTGAGCCCACGGCACGGTAGTGCTGTTATCCACCGATTCAAGAAACGAGTCGTCCCGAGGTAAACACTTTTGGGCACCGGTACCATCATCCTGGCACGCGTAGGACCTGCTTTCGCACAAAAGCACGGCACCTCCATTGGGGCACGTGGCGTTATCGGCGATTACTGTCACTTCGCGGAACTTCTGGTGAATAGGATGGATTTTCACGTGCAAAGCTGAGGTGGGAGACGCCAATAGAGGTAGAGCGAGGAGAAAAAACGCCGACTTCATGCTGAACTGAGTTTACGAGTTGCGTGTCGTTGTATCTTGTAAGTGGCGGAAGGAGAACTGAAAGCGCAGCCGCGTAGCGGATAGAAATAAATCAGAAAAATTTAATGCAGTCTGATATCGTACAGCTCTATATTGTATTGCAAAGGTTTAATAAATCTTACAGTATTTTAAATTAGAGAGGAGGGCTACTGGTTAAACCCGCAAGTAGGTAGGTAGGTGGCCATGGGCCTGTGGGTCTGCTGCCAAGGTCCATGTACTCACGTCATTTTGCTCGATGCGTTGTTGGGTGCTCTTACCCTTCGCCATCGTGTAGTTGTAGTGCAGATATCCGAAATATACTTGATCTTAGTATGCCACCTCTTTGACACGCTTGTTACCCCGTACTCAGCCCTTGTGCACAGAAACTGGTACGTATATGCGTGCCTTCACTAAAGATATACCTGGACCTTCGAATGATATCACCTGCTGCCTCCTACCCCCACTAGATGTGCCGAAGTGAGTGAGCGCACAGAGTAAACGGACGCGTGGCTACGGTTAGATAGCCTGAAAGAAGAAAATGCAAAAGTGATATATTTAGACTAGACTATTTTATAGTCCGTCACAATTATGCAATTTTTGTACACCTATTTTCGTCTTCTGTGCGTCGATGCTAAAACTTTGCAAAACCCATAGTAACGCAACTTGCCGTAACTTGCCCTTGGTTTTCAACACTCCTTCTCATCGCCACGCATCACGAAAACAGGTCTCCTTCATCGCTACGACAGTCCAACACTTGATCTCAACACTTCAAACCGCGGCATCGGTAACGCCTTGGTAAACATGTCTGCCTTCATTTCTTCAGTCCCTTTATAACGCACTTCAATATGCCCTTCCATCTGCTTCGAGATCAGGAACTTGATCCTCACATCAACATGCTTCATCTTACTCGAGTTGCTCTCGCCTTCCAGGAACTTTATAGCAGCTTGATTATCCGAATAGAGAATCATCGGTAGCTTCAAACTTATTCCAATCTCTGTAAGCAATTTGTACACTCCAAACATCTCGCACTCCACTTGCGATGCAGCATAAAACTGTGCCTCCATCGTAGAAAGTGACACGCACGCCTGGCGTTGCACATCCAATATAGTATGATTCCATCCAACGTGACCAATCCACCGGTCACCGACTTCCTGTATTCCTTGCATCCCGTGTGGGGAAGCGTGCCCAAAATTTGGCACACTTCTGGTCAAGTTTCGTCAAGGAATTTGGTCTAATTTCGGATTGGCTTAAACAAGGGGGGCTTTTCAGCCTATCAGACTCAAGAAGTGTCAAGAACGCAAGTTTTGGTGAGTCACCCGACTTTGGGTATTTTACATATGTTTGTGTGGGTACATTTAGGGACTACAGGGTAGTAGTATTTTAGTTGTGGTTTTACCTTTTAGGACAGAGGTTATACCTTTAAGTAAGGAAATCTTTTAGCTTTCGGACAAGTGGCTAAAACCTCTTCTGGTCTTGGTTCACACCACAGCTAGGGGTCGCCGTTCTTCCCTTTTCGTACACTAGTAGCCTCCGCCCGCCGCGGAGTGTTTGGGGGCAGAGGGTCGAATTATCCCCTCTCGCCCATTATACCCGGTCTGGACGCGCCGCACGCGCACTTTGGCCCACCGGAAGTCCCTCGGCGGGAGTACGATTTGGCGATCTCAACACCTCAACTCAAGTACGTTTGGAACGTACTATTCACTGGATTGGTCTTGGCGTGGAGATATCGTTTGTGTAGTCTCACGAGCATATTGGGTCTTTACGCGGACATATTGGCTTGTTTTAACATTGGTTGGAAACTAGACCGGTTTTGGTCTTATTTCGTATTGGTCAGGGGCTAGACCGGAACGGTCGGTCTACCCTCTATTATTTCGTATTGTTCAGGTCTTGATCGTTTGGACGATCGACCTATTGGAAATTATCTCTTGGAAGTGTTTTTGTTCTGTTTGTGTCTGGGGTGAAGAGTTCCACCCCAGAGATACCTACCCAGATCGGTCTTCTATATTCAAGACCACTTCGATCCAATCTGCGATCCCGATCCACCGAGTGTGTAACTAGCCCATTCCATCGGGTACACAAGGTGAGATGGACACTAAACAATCGGACCAAGTGGGTTCTGATGACGACTGGTCGTCTGCTTGCAGCGGACGATCGGACCAGATCTCGAGTGGTGGTCCGCGGAGTACCCCCTCCGAAGGTTGGAAGGCTGGGCGCGATGGTGGTAGTCAGGTTATCGATGCTAATGTTTTCAATTTCGAACTTGACTACACCACAATGGTGCGCGTGCCCGGATCACTTGGTGATCGTGGATATCACCGTGCTGATATTCCATCAAAAATTGGATTCGAAGATTTGAATGATTTGAATATGGAGTCGTTCTGGAGAGGACGTAAGGAAAGGCTATCGCCTTACGTTCTCGTTGTTGATAAAGATGTCGATGTCCTATCTGGCCTGGCGGAGGACCAGATAGGGATTAATAAGTTTTTTCCTCCCCAAAAGGCTCCCACCGGAGCCGTCGGGACTATAGCAGGTCTTGCTATAGTTCCGGAAAGGATCAGGACCAAGGTCCTGATCCTATGTATATGCATAAAAAAGTTGATGGAAAACTAAAAGATGAGAATTACTTGGAGGCTGACTCGAACGATCCGCTCTACCTCCCTAAAGTCCCCAAGGTACCCAAGGTGCCCAGAAAAGGGCTGGGAATGCCACCCGACGAAGACGACTTCGAAGAAAAGTCGAAGGTCGGGGATGAGGCTATCACCGAACAATACCTGGACAAGATGTATTATGTTTTTGAATTGAAGCGATTTGTTCCCCAAAACCAGGTCTTTCGGGTGTTGGACCTCCATATCCCCGACCGTCTTCTCGGTCCCACTACCGAGCCGATCCAGAGTGATCGACCATTACTGCTCGTCAAGAATTTGGTGGCGGTGTTGGCGGAGGTTGGCATTAAAATGCAGAACCCCGCAGGTGTCAATAAATTGTTTGAATTTGATGCCTGGAGACTGGAGGCGTCGATGTCGGAACTCCACGACCGTTTGGTGCCACTGGTGGGGGCGGTTCGCCGCCCAACTCCCACCACGGCAATGAAGGTCGCCGAAGCCTCCACAGAGCTTGTTGACATTGGTTCCGATGATGAATAGATCTACCAGTCTCCACCGGCTTCTAACAGCTCATCAGAGTTGGAGACCGGTGTCGAGCGGATGACCATGGGGGTGGACCATGCCCGGTCTGAACAAAAAAGGGACATGCGGCAGCAAAGGGCTGCTTGCCAGTCGGGGCCCCAGCGATCCCCACAGGCCTCAGTTCCGCAAAAGGAGGGTATTAACACGTTGCCCATGAAGCCAGCCAACGTCCAAGTAATGTTTGAGACGATGATGCAACGTTTCATGGAAGAACGGGTTATACCACCTATGCGCCCACATGTCCAAGACCGGTCTACCTGTCAAGGTGTCAATGTTTGCAAAGATGTGGATATGGAATCGGTAACATCTATGGATAAGCCTATTAGAAGTGATAAACCAACCGGCAAGGGAAGGCGCAAGCCGCAACCGGCAAGACCGCGTAGACCAAGCAAGACAAGTGACTGTGATAGGGAGTCGGTCGGCGGTCTTGACGACCATGGTGGGTAGATGGTACAGGCGCAGGCAAGGTGCGCAAGTCTAACCTAGCCTCCACTACTTCCTACGACTTTGGATCTGCTGCGATTCCGCGCATCCGTATGGCCAAGACGACCGACCTCAAGGACTTCACCGGCAAGGATGCTGATGAAGACCAGGCCTGGTCTTGGTTCAGTCGGGTCAAGTCTGCGTTTCTGCGAGACCATACCCCAAAAGGCGAACGTTGTTTAATCATCCGGGATTTGTTAAAAGGACCGGCTGCGAACTGGATTCAACAGTTGGGTCGGGGCGTCCGGTCTGACTGGTACCTGTTATGTGCGGAGTTTGAAGGTCAATATTGTAACTCCGGATTTTCAAGCGCCCGTAAGTACCACCATATGCAGAAGAGGGCCGACGAAACACCGATCGAGTATTTGCATCGGTTGAACGTGTCTGCACTTCGCGCCGGCATAACAATCAAAGAGAATAACCCGCCGAACGGTGCCGCCTTAGAACATGTGGGTCACTATATTAGTACCCTTGACGATCAAGAACTGGCGGACCAGCTTACTCTACTGCGTCTTAACGATTCGGGCGAAGTCGAACAGACCCTGCGGACGTTACAACAGTCGCGTAGTATGAGAGCGAGGACCGCTGGTGGATCAGGTCGTTATCGTTCCAAGACCCAGACCGATCCGGTCAAGAGACCTTGGACCAGACCGACCCGAGCGGTCAAGGCAATGGTAGCTGATGACAGCACGGGGTCAGAAGGGGAAAGTGGAAGTTCATCCAGCCAGGAGTCATCGGATAAAGACCAGTATCGTTACGTCTGTGTTGCGGGACCTTCCCCGAAGACCAAGTCGAAGTCCGACCAGGTGGACCGGAAGGGAAGGAACAGAAGCAAGTCCGATCCAGACCGACCTCTTCAGAAGTGCTCCCACTGTGGGTCGAGCAAACATGATGGTCCAAACTGCTGGAAGAAGCTGGTGTGCAAGAAGTGCGAGAGACGCGGCCACCCGACGGACCACTACCTCTTCGTATGCAAGTCATGTGGAGAGATCCACGAGGCCGGCCACTGCAAGATTGAAGAATTTTTTAACATGATGCACAAGTGGTACGTGCCGGACAAGCACGCGGGGATGCTGCCGCCGGACGCAGAAAATATGTTAAACTAGAACGCTCGCCAGGTTGGAATCTGGATCGAGCCGAGCGTTCTACGGTTCACATCTATGCATATGTCGGCAAGAGGATAAGACCGACAATACACGTTCTATTCCAAATTGCGTCGACCGAGACCATCCGGTCTACAGTCGGAAGACCGATGAGTACTCCCGGACTAAGGTGGTTATGCAGTTGGACTTGCTGCCTGGAGAATCCCGCGGATACTGGAAGTATCACGCGCCTGATAAATGGTTCAAGCAGGCGAAAGCCTGTGGCAAGATTAATAACCAGAAAGCGACGATGTTGTTCGACTCTGGAGCTGAAGTATCGATAATCGACTCCGCCTTTGCTCGTAAGGTCGGATGTCGTATAGACGATACCTAGAGACAAGAATGCGTCGGGATCGGTGAAAACTCTTATATGACCGAAGGAAGAACGCGTGTGAAAATTACTTTGTCTGGATCGCTGGTCTACTTTTTCAGCGCTTGGGTTGGCAAGTTGGCTGGTCAGGACGCTTTACTAGGCATGGATTTCATGGTCCCAGCTGGTATTCGCCTAGACCTGTCACATGGAGTGCTTACGCTCCCGGATGAGGTCCAGGTCCAGTTGGCTGGTCGAAGACCTCTGTATTGTTCGTATACCGATCTGGTCCGGTGGGAACAAGACCTCACTATCCCAGTTGGTCGGTCTGCCGATACCCCGGTCGAGAAAGGTTTCCGTTCGAAGAAGTTGTGGTTGACCAGGGGCGATCGGTGGGTCCCGACCTTCGTAAAGAGTGCTGGTCGACGCGATTTTGTCCGTGTTACCAATATCGGTGACAAGCCGCTGACACTGGACAATAACACTATTGTCGGCATGTGGTTAGCAGAAGGGAAGGTACCAAGGAAGATGGGGTTCGTCTCGATTGGGTCGAGGCGGTATGTCGAGTGGCAAAACCTGGCGTACCAATCGACCACCGATCTTATCAGCGATGATGGGTTGGTGGAAGAGGTATCCTCTTCCTTTAGCGGAAAGAACAAGTTATGTCACCCCAAAAAAGATGTTGGTCCGAAGAAAGGCGCCGCAGTCACCAGGAACGGTGGACCATCAAGTAGACGAGCCGAGGATATTCAACGTGGTGTCAGCACAAGACCAGGCGAAAGCGGAGAAAGAAACGGAAGAAGGGGAACATGAAGTTGCTAGGTCGGACCATGACGGTATTCCTAATCAGACCGATATCAATGAAGGACAGCCCGTCGATCAACACCAGGGGCGTTCAGCCGGTCCAGATGGTCTAGGTGATATCACCCCAGAAGATGAACAAGTATGTATACGTGAAAGCGGGGAACAGTACGTTCAGGAGCTGGAAAGCCAAATGGCAGTCCTCCCTGAAGTGTCTGCCGACTCGCCAGAAGTTACAATGGATGATTTACAAGTGGGTGATCAAGACCTTAACAGTCCAGACCAGATCGAGCAGTTGAAGAATATCATATGGAAGAAAAGACATATGCTGATCGGAAAGGGCAACGCCTTACCACCTGCAGCCCGTGGTGCGATTTGCGATATTGACGTTGGAGATGCCAAGCCGATTGCCCAGCGGTGTCGACGCGTGGCGCCACAGTACCGTGAAAAGCTTTCTTATCTCATTAAAGGACTGTTGGGCACCAAGATTATTAGACCGTCGACCTCGCCATGGGCCTCGCCGATCGTAATTGTTATCAAGAAGAACGACGTCGACATTAGGTTGTGCATCGACTATCGGCTGGTAAATCGGTTGACTAAACTCATGGTTTACCCGATGCCGCTGATTAATGATTTGTTGGAAGACCTCGACAAGATCTTGTGGTATTGTTCGCTGGACATGGCAAGTGGATTTTGGGTGGTCTCGATGACTGATCGAGCCCGTGAGATTTCCGCATTTGTGACACCGTTTGGTCTTTTCTAGTGGAACCGTATGCCGTTCGGTCTGAAGAACGCACCCCAGATCTATCAAAGGTTGATAGACAACGCACTGTACGGACACTTGAAAATCAAGACCGATCGGGACCCTGCCGAAAGTTATGATGTGTTTACAGAGGGTGAACCCGATCGGGAAAGAAGACCGTCCGTTCTAGGGAGGAGGTCGTACATCGACGACATTCTGATACCTGCCTCGTCATGGAACGATCTGTGCGAGAAGGTTGAACGATTGTTGGAGACATGCGACCACTGGAACCTATCTATCAGCGCCGTGAAAAGTTTTTGGGGTATGTCCAAGGTCGCCTATTTAGGCCATATGGTCTCGAACAATATTCTAGAGGCTAATCCTAAGGACCTGGATTCGTTAATCAACCTCCCGTTTCCCAAGTCTCTGAAGGCAATGCAGTCCTTCCTAGGAAGTTTAAACTACTACAGCCGCTTCATCGAAGATTTTGCTATCTACGCGGCTGTGTTGTATGAGCTCCGGGAAGTGGACTACCGTATGTTGCTCGAAGAAGACCGGGCAACTTTACATGGGGGCGCCGACTCTGGTCTTGCTGCAGATTGTCCGCAAGTGGAGGCCGAAGACCATATGAATCGTGCAAAGTTTGCTTTTGGTATGTTGAGGGCTAAGATGGTGACGGCACCGATTTTGAAGCATTTCGATCCCGAAAAGGTCCCGACCATTATTGTATATGCTAGTCAATGGGCCATTTCGGCCACTCTAGTAAAAGATCATGATGTTGTGTACCATCCGGTCACGTTCACGAGCAGAACGCTGAAGCCAAATGAAGTGAACTATGGAATTGTCGAGAAAGAAGTTCTGGCGTTGCTGCGAATTCTGGATGTGTGTTACAACCTGCTGGTCGGCCGACCTATAAAGGTCCTGTCAAGGCGGTCTACTTTGGCCTGGCTATTATCAGTCAATGGGATGGACGGACGTCTAGGCAGATGGTCGGCGGTCTTGTCGCAGTGGACCCTCGAGGTCGTTAAGTGCACCAGGGGCGAGGAAGAGATATTGGAAACATTAGCTGCCAGTATCACCCCTCGGTCTGAAGTGGACGAATCATTGATAGCGATCGCCCCGAGGAAGCAACCTCGGCAGTCAGTTTCGAGACCGTCACCGACCGTCGACTATGATGAAGAGCTCTTGGTCTTTAGTTTTGACGGATTGGCAAGCGTGAAAAAGAAGGTCGGCGCCTATAGTGACATAGTGTGGAAGTTGCCACGATGGTCTATAGTTGCAGCCGCTGCTGATTTCACGCCGGATATTACGGTTAACGAGGCGGAATACCGAGTTCTACTTCTATGTCTGGACCTGCTGTCGTCGCAAGAGAAGGGGCGAGTCATCATATGTGGTGACTCGAACCTAGTGATCAGGCAGGTCACTGGAGAGATAGACTGCAAGGCCCCACGACTAAGGACGCTAAATGATCGGGTAATGAAGGCATTGAAAGACCGTCCCAACCACGAGCTGTTGCACGTGAAACGGGACTGGAACAGAAGTGCCGACTACCTCGCGACCAAGGCCATGCAAGACCAGACCGGGGCTACGATCACCGAGGAGGCCGTTCTTGATGAATTGATGAATATAAACAGGCTCCCCGAGGTGATCGGACCCAAGAACGCTCCGGACCAGGTGCATGTGATGGTCGAGACTTGACCGAAAGCTCGGAAGTCCCACCAACCGTTCCCGAAGGAACGGTTGAGTGAATCTGTTGTGCAACGACTAAGGGCAGAACGGATCCTCAAGGCGCAGGACGAAGAAGAATGGATTGTGAATTTGAAGACCTACCTGCGCGGCGAATTGTCTAAGTTGACGAATGGTCAAGCGAAAGAATGTGCCAAGATCGCAGACAGTTTCGAAGTGGATGAGTATGGTTTACTATATTACTGCCGCGATGCTGACCAAGACAGTGCAGACCGGGACCGATTGGCGAAATTGGTGATACATGAGTTGCTGCAGCCGGATGTCCTTCATCACTACCATGTGAGTCTAGAAGGGGAACATCAGGGCATAGGCAGAACGTATCACAATATCAGGTCCCACTTTCACTGGAGAGGTCTTTTCCGAAGTGTGCAGAAATATGTGGGTTGTTGTACGGATTGCGAGACCGGAAAGGGTAGACCGGTAATCAAGGGGCGATAGCCCGGAAATATCAAAGCTACCTACCCTTTCCAGGTCATAGCGATGGACCACATACCGTCACTGCCTAGACCGACGCGCGGCAACACTGAGCTGCTGATCTGGGTAGACCAGTTCACTGGTCTAGTTATCGCGAAGGCAAGTGCATCTCGGTCTGCGGAGCAGATCGCCC
Source organism: Peronosclerospora sorghi (assembly GCA_026184515.1). Classification (NCBI taxonomy): domain Eukaryota; phylum Oomycota; class Peronosporomycetes; order Peronosporales; family Peronosporaceae; genus Peronosclerospora; species Peronosclerospora sorghi. Next base: position 5,398,865 of record CM047587.1, on the reverse strand, counting down.
AGAGATACGAAGAATGTGTGTTCCGAAGATTCGGCTCCAGCGAGGTCATCAGGCACGATCGGGAACCCGGTTTTATGGCCGAGGTGTTCCGGTCGTTCAATAACATGCTGGGCCAGAAACAGAGTGCGACGATGGCATATCGTCCGAAAGCAAATGGATCGGCGGAACGCATGGTGCAGACCATAACGAGGGCGATCAAGATGTACGTTGCTGACCCAGACCAGAGAGATTGGGACGAGTATGCAGAAAGGCTGGTGTTTGCACTCAGCTCGTCGACCGATCGGGTCCGAGGAGAAACGCCTTTTTATCTTGAGTATGGATGGGACCCCCGGTCCACTCTTGAAGCCGCGATACGTATTGGCTGCACTCGGACCCGCGATCGTGATGCTCGACGTTGGCGCATGCAGTTCCAGAAACATTATCAGCATGCAAGAGAAATTGTCAACGAAAAGTTACGTCAAGCTACACAAGACCGGGCAGACCGGAACAACGACCAGGTCCAACCCCACGGTATAGAACCAGGAGCGAGGGTATGGTTGTACCTAGACCGAGTGAAGGAGGGCTATGCGAAGAAGCTGGCTCACATGTGGCACGGTCCTTTCCGTGTTGCCGAGCTGATTGGTGAACACGCTGCCCGTCTAGTAACAACCGGCACGGACTACAAGGTCTTCCCGATCGTACATGTGTCCAAGTTAAAACTGGTCCGAGAGTTTCCTGATCGTCCCAAAATGCCCTGTCTAGTAGACGAGGCAGAACGGTTTGATTTTCGATGAAGCATTACTGTTGAAGGACAGTTGGGAACGACCGCTGGAGAAGGACGAATTTGAAGTGGAAAAGGTATTAGATGTCCGATCGGTCAAGAAGACCAGGTTCGGCCGGACCCACCGAGAATATCTGGTCCAATGGAAGGACCATGATGAAACAACTTCGATCGATGAGTCCGACCTGAACTGTGGAGTACTACTACGAGAATTCGAAACGGTTCCGACTGACTCGGTCCCGTTCGAATTCTCGTAGTAGTACTCCACAGTTCAGGTCGGACTCATCGATCGAAGTTGTTTCATCATGGTCCTTCCATTGGACCAGATATTCTCGGTGGGTCCGGCCGAACCTGGTCTTCTTGACCGATCGGACATCTAATACCTTTTCCACTTCAAATTCGTCCTTCTCCAGCGGTCGTTCCCAACTGTCCTTCAACAGTAATGCTTCATCGAAAATCAAACCGTTCTGCCTCGTCTACTAGACAGGGCATTTTGGGACGATCAGGAAACTCTCGGACCAGTTTTAACTTGGACACATGTACGATCGGGAAGACCTTGTAGTCCGTGCCGGTTGTTACTAGACGGGCAGCGTGTTCACCAATCAGCTCGGCAACACGGAAAGGACCGTGCCACATGTGAGCCAGCTTCTTCGCATAGCCCTCCTTCACTCGGTCTAGGTACAACCATACCCTCGCTCCTGGTTCTATACCGTGGGGTTGGACCTGGTCGTTGTTCCGGTCTGCCCGGTCTTGTGTAGCTTGACGTAACTTTTCGTTGACAATTTCTCTTGCATGCTGATAATGTTTCTGGAACTGCATGCGCCAACGTCGAGCATCACGATCGCGGGTCCGAGTGCAGCCAATAGGTATCGCGGCTTCAAGAGTGGACCGGGTGTCCCATCCATACTCAAGATAAAAGGCGTTTCTCCTCGGACCCGATCGGTCGACGAGTTGAGTGCAAACACCAGCCTTTATGCGTATTCGTCCCAATCGCTCTGGTCTGGATCGGCAACGTACATCTTGATTGCTCTTGTAATAGTTTGTACCATACGTTATGCCGATCCATTCGCTTGCGGACGATATGCCATCGTCGTGCTCTGTTTCTGGCCCAGCATAATGTTAAACGACCGGAACACCTCGGCCATGAAACCGGGTTATCGGTCGTGTCTGATGAACCCGCTGGCGCCGAATCTTCGGAACACGCATTCTTCGTAACTTTTGGCGATCTGCTCGGCAGACCGGGACGCACTTGCCTTCGCAATAAATAGACCGGTGAACAGGTCTACCCAGATCAACAACTCAGTATTGCCATATGTCGATTTAGGCAGCGACGGTATATGGTCCATCGCTATGACCTGGAAAGGGTAGGTAGCTTCGATATTTCCGGGCGATCGCCCCTTGATTACCGGTCTACCCTTTCCGGTCTCGCAATCCGTACAACAACCCACATATTTCTGTACACTTCGGAAAAGACCTCTCCAGTGAAAGTGGGACCTGATATTGTGATACGTTCTGCCTATGCCCTGATGTCCCTCTTCTAGACTCACATGGTAGTGATGGAGGACATCCGGCTGCAGCAACTCAGGTATCACCAATTTCGCCAATCGGTCCCGGTCTGCACTGTCTTGGTCGGCATCGCGGCAGTAATATAGTAAACCATACTCATCCACTTCGTAACTGTCTGCGATCTTGGCACATTCTTTCGCTTGACCATTCGTCAACTTAGACAATTCGCCGCGCAGGTAGGTCTTCAAATTCACAATCCATTCTTCTTCGTCCTTAGCCTTGAGGATCCGTTCTGCCCTTAGTTGTTGCACAACAGATTCACTCAACCGTTCCTTTGGGAACGGTTGGTGGGACTTCCGAGCTTTCGGTCTAGTCGCGACCATCACATGAACCTGGTCCGGAGCGTTCTTGGGTCCGATCACCTCGGGGAGCCTGTTCATATTCATCAATTCATCAAGAACGGCCTCCTCGGTGATCGTAGCCCCGTTCTGGTCTCGCATGGCCTTGGGCGCGAGGTAGTCGGCGCTTCTGTTCCAGTCCCGTTTCACGTGCAACAGCTCGTGGTTGGGACGGTCTTTCAATGCCTTCATTACCCGATCATTTAGCGTCCTTAGTCGTGGGGCCTTGCAGTCTATCTCTCCAGTGACCTGCCTGATCACTAGGTTCGAGTCACCACATATAATGACTCGCCCCTTCTCTTGCGACGACAGCAGGTCCAGACATAGAAGTAGACCTCGGTATTCCGCCTCGTTAACAGTAATATCCGGCGTGAAATCGGCAGCGGCTGCAACTATAGACCATTGTGGCAACTTCCACAATATGGCACTATGGGCGCAGACCTTCTTCTTCACGCTTGCTGATCCGTCAAAACTTAAGACCAACAGCTCTTCATCATGGTCGACGGTCGGTGGCGGTCTCGAAACTGACTGCCGAGGTTGCTTCCTCGGAGAAATAGCTATCAATGCCTCGTCCACTTCAGACCGAGGGGTGATACTGGCAGCTAATGTGCCAAATATCTTTTCCTCGCCCCCGGTGCACTTAACGACCTCGAGGGTCCACTGCGACAAGACCGCCGACCATCTGCCTAGACGTCCGTCCATCCCATTGGCTGATAATAGCCAGGCGAAGTAGACCGCCTTGACAGGACCTTTATAGGTCGGCCGACCAGCAGGTTGTAACACACATCCAGAGTTCGTAGCAACGCCAGAACTTCTTTCTCGACAATTCCATATTTCACTTCATTTGGCTTCAGCGTTCTGCTCGTGAACGTGACCGAATTGTACACACCATCATGATCTTGTACTAGAGTGGCCGAAATGGCCCACTGACTAGCATATACAATAATGGTCGGGATCTTTTCGGGATCGAAATGCTTCAAATCGGTGCCGTCACCATCTTAGCCTTCAACATACCAAAAGCAAACTTGCACGCTTCATATGGTCTTCGTCCTCCACTTGCGGACAATCTGCAGCAAGACCAGAGTCCACCCCCATGTAAAGTTGCCCAGTCTTCTTCGCGCAACATATGGTAGTCCACTTCCCGGAGCTCATACAACACAGCAGTAGCCGGGTGCGTACACGCACGGTGCGGCTAGCGCACAGAGGAAGACTTTCCTTAAGCGGCGATGTGCCGCTACTTAGCCGATACGCCCTTATAAAAGGGCTTAGTAGGAGAGAGCTCTCCTACTCGGGGCCAAGATTCCCGGGGTGGTTTACAGATATCTTTCGCTAACCCCTTGTAACAAGACTTCCCTTATAAAGGGAGGTAGCGTAAGGGAGAACTCCCTTAGGCTACAATACTCACTGCGCGCGCGACCGGGCGTGGTTGCGCGCCTGGCAGTCTTAAGTATTTTTGTAAACTGAATATATTTAATATGTAATTAGCCTAATTTAATTTAAACTAATATAAACTATATGTAATACTAAGTAGAATATTCCTAATTCGTACCTAGCTAAAATGTAGTGTACACACCTGTGTACTGACACGTGGATGGCTGACACACCACCACACCAATGGCCCCTGCCCTGTTGATTAAAATAACCAAAGGTTCGAAACCTTTCAACGCGGCCAATACTGGCCTCAAACGTAGTGTACTCATGTACACCAACACTCAGTGTTACACGAATGTAACCCGGTTACATCCTCCCCCATCAGGACTATTGCTTACGCAATAATCAAAATCTTGTTGGAGAAGTCCAACGCCAATACCTCTGGCTGTCCATTGTACACCTTCAGTGGTGCTATGGACGAAAACTATTCCGACAACTCGGAAGTGGACGCCCTTGGGGAGCTCTCCCCAACGGCTGGCCATGTTGATAGCGACGAACGGCGCTATCAGTCATCCAACCCATTCCCCACACGTGGGGAAAACGCACTAACTCGTGCGCCACCGTTACCCGCTAGGGGTGATACCTCCAGGTTGCCACAGGCAACCACCACCAATGAACCGTCCTTGGTTCAAGAGGCCCGACCTGCCGGACGGGCACGTAAGTGACCTCGCGACCCTCAAAAGAGGGCTAAGAACGCGGTCAAGAGGGGTTTATCCTCTTATACCCCCGGACCAGCGGCTATACTGCCGCGTGAAATTGCGCATCGGAACCAACCTCGGATGACGTATCCGAATCGCCGAAGGCGATCACCACTAATGAGCTGGACGCAGCTCAAGAGGCTCAAAATGCCGCACAGGCGTTACAAGATTCCTTGCATGCCCCCCAATGCGCCCTCCACGGGCGGTATATCGTTTTGGAGGTCCTCGTGACCTCTTAAAGTGGGCCAGGAATGAGGTACAGAAGGGTTTGGCCTTCTATACCCTGGCTTCGCGACTGTACAGCCGCTACACATCACACGCCGGAATCAACTCCGGGAAAAACTGCTCACGCAGAAGCAGTTCACTGCTACCTCATATCGAGAGCGCCTCAAGAAACAGGCACAGGGTGCCGTTGTTGGAACCTCCGCGAGGTTCCCTTCATTCATCTGCAAGGAGAATATGCCAAAGAGGCAGAGAAGAAGTTCCGCGCATAGGCGGAGGGGAGAAACGTCTCCCCGAGTTTTTTAAAGCTGTACAACAGCTATTCCGAACGTGACGTTCGGATAGAGAGGGCATTGTGCTTGGCGTTTGCCAGAGCCAACCCCATGGGGCAGTTACGTGCCCCTTATCTCATGCGCTATGCTAGCGCCCGTGCCCTCACTAGGGTGCCGGAGCACAGTTCGGGTTCCGCATCTGCCTCCCGAGGGCTCCCAACTACTGGGAGTGAAGGATCTTACCCCGCCCCTTTGGTCGTTGACTCACAGCGGGATTCTCCCGCTCGAAAGCGTCAACAACGTCACGGCAATCCTGCCACAGGGGAGTCTCAAACTCCCACGAACCCTGTGAATGTGGATAACCCTTCCACTTCACCAAATACTGGGTTTGACCCCGATGATGGAGTCGCGCCATCAGACCCTCCGCCCCTTCCTGCCGTCGGGCAGCCTGTCGGCCGCCCTGCCGGGTAGGCCCAACAAACAAACAATAGATTCTTCTAGGTCTCTGGGGCCGTGGAAGGCGACCAGTGCGCGAGCCGTGGCGGCTACAAGCGCAGACCCAAGCTGGAGCCGGTCGGGCAGCCTGCCGGCTGCCCTGCCGGGTAGTCCAAACAAACGGACAGGATCATACAGGTCTGACATCGGGGACTCCTCCTCCTTCAAGCCCTGGGCCACACACACGTGGCGTCAACGTAACCCGCGGATTTACGAATCCGTTCACATTAAACGGGGTAAACCCCGTAGATGCATGCACCGAATTGTTTATGGCACATTCGGTCATAGGAAGCATCTCACTTCAACTCTTTGGAGAATACGGACATAAACTCCGTAGAATATCCTCAACAACACGATTAACACGTTCTGTTTGACCGTCCGTCTACGGATGATCCGCAGAGGACATGAGGAGCTTGGTGCCTAGCACCTTAAACAACGCTCCCCAGAATTTTCCTGTAAAACGGGGATCCCGATCCGACACAACGAAATCGGGTAGACCATGCTGTCGAAAGACACGGTCTAGGAACACTTTCGCTGTTCCTTGTCCATCTATGGACTCTGACACCGCCGCCAGGTGAGCCATCTTGCTCAAACGGTCTACAAAGACCAATATGCCGGTGTTCCCGGCCTTATCCTTCGGAAAACCGAAGATAAAATCCATGCTAATGGATTTCCAACACTCCGTTGGAACCGATAAGCTCGCCAAAGGCGCAGCTGAACTTGCAGAGGGTTTAACCCTCGGACACGTCTCACAGGTGCGTATATACGCACCGACCCACTTATACATGTTGGGCCACCAATATAAAGCGCTTAAAGCGCTGTAGGTCTTATCCCGACCTAAATGACCCCCGGTAGAGGCGTCATGTGCCTCAAAGAGGACTCTATACTTCAGTTCCTCATCATGAGGAACTACCACCCGCGGAGTGTCCTCCGCGCTCGTGCTATAAAATAGCAGACCGTCAAAGTACCTGTAACGGTGTAAACGAGCTTTAGCTAGACTTGACAGGGTTGGCTCAGACGAGCCAAGACCCTTTTCACCTAACGCGCTGATTAGCGCCGTACACTGTGGGTCTTTCTCATACGCCTGGCGTATGAGATCCACCACAGATGTGGCGACGAATGTCGCGTGAGCGAGCTCGTAATCGGGACGACGCGACAACGCGTCTGCAAGCACGTTCTGCTTGCCAGGTTTATACTTAACCTCAAAGTTGTACTCCGCAAAGAAGGAGAGCCAACGGGACATCCGTTGCGAGAGATGAGGCGACTTTGTCGCTGTCCGTAAGGACGCGTGGTCAGTATAAACCACGAACGACTTTGAGCCGAGTAGGTGAACCCTAAATTTGACAAGAGCATACTTCATTGCAAGTAGCTCCTTGTCATGAACGGGATAATTCCGTTCCGCAGATTTAAGCTGCCTCGACTCAAACGCAATCACGCGTTCTCGTCCCGCATCGTCTGCTTGTAACAAATCACATCCGATTGCGAAATCGGAGGCGTCGCAGACGACACTAAATAGTTTGCCAGAATCTGGGAGAGCAAGAACGGTAGCTTTTAACAAGCTCCCCTTAACCGCTTCAAAAGCGTTTTGGTGTTCGGTTTTCCAACACCAATCAACATCCTTCTTAAGAAGGTCGGTAAATGGCTTCTCCATTTCAGCGTAGTTCTCGCTGTACTTGTGGAGATAATTGGCTAATCCAAGCCACTTCCGTAAATCTCTAAGATTACAGGCGAAGGCCATTCCACAATAGCTTTCACCTTCGCGGGGTCCGCCCGCACTCCATCCTTACCGATGAAGCATCCGAGGAAAGGAATTTCCTCAGCACCAAAGATACATTTGGATGCGTTTGCATATAACTGATGCTCTCGCATACATTCGAGCGCCGCTCGAAGATGTATCATGTGCGTCTGAATATCAGACAAGTCGCCTTCCGCAAGACTATGAACGAATATATCGTCGAAGTACGTCTGAGCGTACTTTCTATGAGGGAGGAAGAGTTGGGTCACCAAGCGATTAAAAATCGCTGGTTGATTTGTTTGGTTTTTACCAAAACTTACTCGTCCATCGTGGATGAGGAGTTCAACTCCTCTTCCGGACGCAATACGACAACCTCGTCGATTTCATCTGCTTTTACAGCAGTCTCAAACTCGTTGAAGGACATCTACTTCAACTACAACAGTTCGCCTACCCCAGGCAACCGTTCCAGGCTTACGCCTTCTGTGACAATACCTGTCACACTATTCAGCATCCGATAGGACTGCTGACTACTGGCCTCGGGACTCATCCCGACACCCAGATGGGGGGAGTCAATTGCCCCATCTATTGGAAGCACAACGCGCCTATCCACAGAGGTCTCTACCTCTACCACCGGTGACTCGCCGGTCTCACCTACAACGGCGTGGTCGTAATCTATTCCGACGTGCAAAAGAGACAAACTACGGGTCTCTTCGCTTGAAGCGCCTCGCGCTTAACCACAGGGGTCTCTACCCCTACCACTGGA
>CM047587.1:5324303-5390575 GCA_026184515.1 Peronosclerospora sorghi | reverse complement strand
AACTACGGGTCTCTTTGTGTGGAAGCGCCTCGCGCTTAACCACAGGGATCTCTACCCCTACCACTGGAGTTACCTCAGCGGATCCACCTCTACCACTAGCAACTCACCAGTCTCGCCGTTAACGGCGTGGGGATTAACCGCCAAATCCCCCTCGTTAAGGAACTCTTCATTAACGCCATTGGGAATGATCATTTCAGACATCCCAATCTCTGGCATCTCACGCCAGAATCGCTTTTGCGATCGAGCAAAGGTGGGTTCATGACTCGCCAATGCTTCACCCGACCGCGGGTGCGTTGAGCCAATGGACTTAGACTTCCAGTCTATCCATGGATCGTGGCGTTCCAGCCACTTCATGCCCAGAATGAGGTCATACCTCGAGTCCAAATCCAGGACTAGGCAACGTTCTAAGCTGTCGAAGTCTGCAAACTTCAGCTTAAGGTCAATCGAGACCTTGGGTACAGAAACCTGTACAACCGTCGCAAGACGGACCGTGACAACGTCACGAGAACGTGCCTCTAGGGCCTCGGCATACAGCCGACTCCTCACAACAGAAGACCGTCTGACATAATTGTCAGACGCTCCAGAGTCTATCAAGACTCTCCAAGGCTTATCAAATCCTTTCACGTCCGCAAGGACTACCAGCAAACCTGGCTGGTACACCAACTCGGTGCTAGAAAGCACCGCTTCCTTCGGTGCTTTGTGCTGTCGTCCCCTACCCTGGGGCTTAACAGCACTGAGGGGTCCCCCAGTACGGCGCCCCGCACCTACTGGGAGCCGTCGTTCCCCGACGGCTTGGGTCAGGGCTTCTTCCCAACCCTTGGCCCTTTTAAGCGACTATCTCGCTGGGGATTTTGTGGACATATGTTCCGCAGATGATCCACGCTTCCACATAGGAAGCACCTTAGCGGCCCACGCCGCTGCAACATAGCTAAGAGCTCCACCCCGAAGCTCTGCGAAAAAGAGTCAGAGTGACTATTAACGGAAGGTTTCCCCTCCACTTCGACCTGACTCAGGTCCATGGGTTCAGGACCCACCTTAGAGGAACGAAAGTTCCTCTCGGCGTTGAACGCCATCTTGAACGCCTCCCACAGGGATTGGGGACGACATCGGAAGAGCTCCCAACGTGCTGGACCTTCTCTCAGGCCTCCCATGAAGACGGGGATGGACACATCGTCCGAATACGCTTTCGCGTACATCCCTGCCAACAGGGTCTTAAGTTCTTGGATATATTTGTTTCCAAGTCCTTAGTGCCCTGACGGCACCTCAGAAACGCCAGCTAATTCTGGAAAACCAGATCAGGCGTCGCATACATGTCCATAAGCTTCTGATTAAGGACCTCCCAGGTAGGGAACACGTTCGTGACCGAGTCCGAACACGTAAACGCCCATGCACGGGCTTTAACCGTAAGATGGTCAGTGAAAGTCCCACTTGCAAGTGATCAGCGATCACATTATCCGTGGCGAAGGCCGTTTCGACCTCTCGCAGCCACACATAAAGGTTATCACCTTTTTCCCCAGAGAATTCCTTTATCTTAAAGGACAATGAGGGACGCATCCCCGTGGAACGATCTCCACCTAAACTCGCTTCATGAGCGATGAGGGCATTTACCCTTGCCTTTACGGCCTCAGGGCCCTGCTCCACTAGGAGCTGCATACACTCGTCACCCAGTAAGGGTAACAGCCTTTTAAAGGCTTCCTGCTGGACGAGGGTCAAACTATCCCAATCGTCCTGATTCATCCCTTGCAGAGGATGCCTTAGTCTACCAACACAGATGTTGGATTGACTACAAGTGCTACCAGATGTAGCCGGGTGCGTATACGCACGGTGCGACTAGCGCACAGAGGAAGACTTTTCCTGAAAGCAGTGTATACCGCTACTTAGCCGATACGCCCTTATAAAGGGCTTAGTAGGAGAGCTCTCCTACTCGGGGCCAAGATTCCCGGTTTGGTTTTTACTACTTAGCCTTAACGGCTGTGTCCCCTTTATGGGGCGTAGGTAAAGGGAGGGCTCCCTCTTACCTACGACAGTCACTGCACGCGCGACCGGTCGAGGTCGCGCGTCTGCACTTTAAAGTGAAATGTAAAATGAATATATTTAATATGTAATTAGCCTAAATTAATTTAAAATAATATAAACTATATGTAATACTAAGTAGAGTATTCCAAATTCGTACCTTGCTAAAATGTATTGTACACACCTGTGTGCCGACACGTGGATGGCTGACACACCACCACACCAATGGCCCCTGCCCTGATTGGTTAAAATAACCAATGGTTCAAAACCTTTCAAACCGGTCAATACTGACCTCAACCGTAGTGTACTCATGTACACCAACACTAAATGTAACTCAAATGTATCCCGGTTACACTTACGCCACGTCCTAAACGCTGTGTACGGTCTTGTCGCCGGTTTTACTCTCATCTGGTGGTATCCTTGCGCCAAGTATATGACACTGAAAACGCGCGCATGCGCCATCGGATCAAACAGTTGTTCGATGTTTGGCAGATGAATCTTGGGAATCATCGTCTGGCTGTTAAGGTACCGGTAGTCCACGACCCATCGTATTGGAGACGTTGGGTCTCCACTTCGAATCCACTCTGCTCGACTTTGCATTTTACCTGTACGCGGGTCGCGTTTTGGGACTCCAAAAACGTTCGACACCCATGGTGAGTTGCTTATTTCAATCCATTCTTTTGAAAACAGGTCGTCCACGAAAAGTTGAAGTGCCTCTTGCTCCGTTTTCGATAATCGAAAGGGTGCAAGGGTGCTTGGCCGTGCATCCGGCTTCATGTTTAATTCAAATTCCACGCGACGCTCGGGCGTCAATCCAACGGGTAGCTCGTCGGGAAAAACATCACGATACTCGTCTAACAGGCGCTCAACTTCTGCTGACTCGTCCTTCTGGTCGTCGATAGCCGTAACCTTGACATGATAAAGGTCGTACTGGATTGCCTGCGTCGCAAGATGATTGTCCGTATTACCATCCCATGGCAAGTCACCATCTTTCGCATGATTGTCCATTGTATCAACAACTTTCATGGACGAGACCGTGATGGCATGCGTTTGCCAATCAATGGCCGGATTGAACCGTGCCAGCCATGGCTTCCCCAGGATGAGATCGTGCGTTACGAGAAGACGATATTCAGTGAGAGCAATCGAGTCGAACTTCATACCATCCATCTCCACCGTAGCGTGGACGCACACAGGCGCATGTTGCGCCGAATATGACCATCAAAACTCTCCACAGAAGCGACATTCTCGGTGCCAGGATCATCAACGATACCTGGACGAATGAGATTGTGGTTCGCACCACAGTCGATCAACGCAATCCGTTCGCGTCCGTTGATCAAAACTTTCTTCCGAATCAGACGATTTTCTTGTTCCGTCGACACTTGCGACTTCAATTGTTCCATATTCATCTTGTAACTTCGAAAAGACATCGATTCATCCATCGTGGACTCATCAAGACTTGGTGTACGAATCCGAACTGAATTTACCACACGACGGGGACCATCCTTACTCCGAACCCGGGAACTTTTGACATAACAATCATTCATGCGATGACCCGGCTTCTTGTAGCGGAAACATAAATTCTTGAGACGGCAGTCTTTTCTTGATGGTTGCCGCATGTGGACGTTTTCGATTTCCACGGGCTCTGCCAAATTCATTCTGCGATCATCACGTCGGGTCATCCAAGGCTGCGTGTGTGATCGCTCAACTTCCAACGCGACGGAAATAGCATTGGACACCGTGAAGCATCGACGATAAGACACCTCTTCTCGGGTACGCGTGACCGGGCCATGTACAAAACAAGTGATTTGATCAATCTGTGACATGTCTTCTACTTGACAGATGATAGCGCGAAAACGTGACACGTAGTCCTCCAGTCCATTACAATTGGCTTGCTTCAGACGAAAGAGTTCCGCACGAAGGCGCTCCTGGAGGTCAGGTGGAATAAATTCAGCTTGCAGCGCGTCGGCAAGTTCATTAAAAGTCGTGAGCTGGTCTTGGTTGAACGTAAACCAGGCAGCTGCTTGACCCTTCAAATTCGACGCCACTATAGCAATGAGTCGTCCTTAGTTTGTACTGTCTTGGGCATCAATGTTTTTTGCGCTTAAGTACAACTTGACTTGTTGTAGGAAAACTTTCAGCGGCTCACCCACGCGACCGCGGTATGTTGGCATGGAAATGCCCTCCACGCGCTTCTCAACGGTCGACCGACCGGAGCTTAACTTATCCAGCACCACACGCTGGTGCTGCAACAACTGCGCCATCTCATGTTGTTGCGTTGCCATCATCTCGGCCATCCTGGCGAGGGTCGTCATGGCATTAACATCGGGTGACACAGGAACGCCTGTACCCGCCAAATCCTCGTGTTTCATCTCCATAGAATTTCTTACAGGCACCGCCTGCGACGTACAAATATATTGCTTCCTCGCAGACGACTAGTGTGGCCACCACTGCTGCTGGATTCGATCTCTTCTTCCGGCTCGCGGGTCCTGTAGACCAACAAGTGTTACCAAATGTCGACGTCTGCTAATCGACTTGGTGAGACGCAGAAGTAGAGAAGGCGTTGAAACAGTAAAGAGTAAATTGCAGAATGAATTAGTTTGGTTACCTCTTCTTGCTGCTTCTCTTCTACGCCTAGTGCCTCGCCCTAGACTACAACACCTAAAATGCAAAAAGCAACACCCATGATAAATGACGACATCCATACCACCAGTGTACGTACTCATGATAAGATGGTGACATCCATACCACCAGTATACTTACTCATGCGTGCGATGACGATGCGCGACAGAAGCTGGCTTCATCTGGACGGTAGAGCGCCTCGTCATCTGGTGTCCAGCACGCTGTATAACTGGACCTTGCCCTTTGATGCTTGCTTCCCTAGCCTGCCTAGCCACCCAGCTGCCTGGGTCGCCTGTTGGCCTCGGCCTTGACCATCTGCTGCTTGGAGCTGACACAAAGCGTTGTCCTAGCTATTGTGTCTCAAAGTTAGGTTATGGTTATGAAGTGGTAGACATCTATATATGTACGTATGTACTAGTGTCACCATCGTGCATTTCTACCGATTTTCAACGAATGAGATCGCTGCCTCATGGCTAGAGCCACTCAAACTTTGTCGCTCATGGCATGGCCGCCCCACCTCTCGCGGTGGCAGCTCTGTGCGCCGCTCAAGGCTGCTGCCACGCCTGTCGCACCAATAGCCACGTCGTGTCCTCCGCTCTCTCTGCGGTATCTAAATGAGTTTGTGGGCAAGTTGCAGTGCGCTCCTGCGCTGCTGGACCACGAGCTCTTTCCCGATGCGAAAGAGATCACCGAGGTAGCTATCGCTCTCTCTCTAACTAAAACGAAACACTCGTTCGACCCTGTTGGATTGTCATTTTCCCACAAGGGAGCACGGATGAAACCAAAACATGTGCCTTATTTTCTTCTCCTGCCACTACTCACTGCATGTGCAACTGTAGAGCATGGCGCTCTTTAACGCCGTTCGACGCTACGTCGTGTCGAACAATAGCCCCACGTGGCACGACAATGGCAAGCGCAATGGCATCATCGTGGTCGGCGATGGCACGACACGTGAGTAAACAAACAATTGCACGGGGCCCGACACGATCTCTCTCTCTCTCTCTCTCTCTCTCTCTCTCTCTCTGTGGTCTAGATGGTGTCGACTAACAAGGACACGTTGTTTTTTTTTCGAACAAGTAGCACGCACCGCGGCTCTATTTGCGTATCGGATGCCTACGTGGACAAGTTATAGTGTCGACCCGGCGCTCGAGAAAAAAGAGACGAGCAAAGTAACGAAACCAACCCACCACTCACTACCCCCATTGTTGTTTCTAAACACGTCTCTATCTTGTCCCGCCAGCGCGCACAAGGGTGGTCGAGCATCTCGAATCTCGTCGTGATCCGCAACAAGATTGAGAACGTGCGCATTCAAGTGAATCGAGCGGTGCTTGTGCTCGTGCATGCGCATGTGACACTGGAGCAAGCGCTCAGTGCAGTCGACGCGGACGACGTGGTGGGCGTCGTGACGCTCCCATGTTGCAACTGGTATGGGCAGCAAGAAGTGCTCTTTAACCGTGGGCCCGACCTTGTCTACGATGATTTCAGTATCCTATCGGATCATCGCGAGGTAGGAGGAGGGGGCGAGGGAAAAATGCTCTTGAACTGATCTGTGGTACACTCGTGCTACATGCAGCTACGGCTATGGCTTGGCGAGCAACGTGGTCCGGTCCATTTAAACTCCAGTCATGCGGACCACTCGTTGACTTTGCGTGGCCTGAAAGGCTGCGTACGTAAGGAATTGCGTGAAAAGACACCTCGTGCTCGTGTCGAGACGGATCGACGGGCCGAGCACGTGCTGGACGTTTTAAGAGCCATTTTCGCTGACGGAGGACAACATGGTACGAGACCAGACGAAACGAGTGGTTCCACGTTGTTGCCATCGACCATTGCGTCGCAGATTGGCACCAGTACGCCGGTTCTCGCACTTGGCTCGCCCTCGCGGCGTGTGATTGCTCTTATGCTCTTACGTGATGGCTACTCGAATGTGTATACCATCTCACTAACAAACGACAAGCGATCGAGTGGCACTGACTGTGGACAACCACACGTCCAGACGCTAGCGTTGCAGCTATGCAAGTGCTCGATCGATCTCCAGCACGCAAGCGTCCATGAAGCAGAGCCAGAGGTTGAGTATGAACCTTGTGGTGTCTTCCATCTTCATTCGACGTTTGGTACCGACATGTTGCAAGAGGAAGCACCTGAGCCAGTGATTGTCTCGTACGATCCGGCCGGAGCTCGTGTCCCGCCGCTAGCGTGTGTCATCGACGCTGGTTTTCTCGCCCGTGGTCTCGAGGGTGGTACGAAAAAGAAACACCTCCCTGACCTCTTTCGTCGCCTGTGCCGTACGTTGGACAAGTTGGTCGCTGCTTGTGGTCGCGAGAGCAGGAACGACCAGATACCAGCGCTCGTGTGTCTCACACTACGCAAACACTGGCGCAACAAGGAGTTTCTGGCCCATACCGACTTGAACTATCACGTCCAGTCGCTCGCGCCTGCGAAAGAAGATGTGACTGCTACACGTGTCTATGTTTTCTGCTGCTTCAAGCATCCAATCGAGCAGGTCTCCAAGACAAAGTCGGGTGAAGCGAGCTCGCTCGAGCGCGAGGTCGCTCTTAAAATGTATGTGACGTTGGAAGAGCAACTCAGTGCTCGAGTTGCCGAGCGGGAAGGGCAAGTTATGGTCATCGACAGCGTCGAAACGTATACAAGAACATCTTTAGCGCACGAGCAATCCGCTGTCGACCTTCCACCAATGTATGCGCAAGCGTCTGGAGTCATTACACGCGTTCGTCGCTTTCGCAATGGCATGACTCTCGTTTTGCTCGCATTTGGTGGCACGGACTGCAAGCAAGAATTGCAACTGCTCTTAAAACGTGAGTCACTTGGATGGTCGCTCGGGATGTGTACAAAAGTCGCCCGTTTACTTCGAAAGGGTGTCGAAATGACTGCAGTTGGCGCTATGGTTCGTGCATCTCGTGGTCATTCGATGCTCCAAGTTGAAGCTCTCTCGTTGGCTCACTCCAGTGCATTGGAAACGTACAATTAGGGAACGAAAGACACAACAGGTGGATGAAAAGTAGCCCACTGTGTCTCCTGTTAATGTGATTGTTGCCCCGTGAATATAGCCAGCGACTCCGTTGACCCGACCGTGGTCGAAGACTAGCGTCGACCCCAGTAAATTGGTCGCATCGAACGATATTATTTAGACGCTGCGCGACTCCACCCGACGTTTTATGTCGGGCGCCTTAGCTCTTACGCTTTAGCCGACGACAAAGGCGAGTCGAGTCCCTGCGTATGTCGTGGCAAGCCAGATCGGCCAGGAGTGACCGATAATATATCCGGCTTGGATTCGTCGTGGAAACGCAGCAGACGTTCACGTTCCGTCTACTGCATATCAAACTCTCTATTGGACGGCAGATTTTGCCTTCAACACAGTACACCGACCACCACATTTCGTCTGGGTCAGAGTAAATCTGAACATGGCTTTGGAGAGTTACTCACACACCTATTAGCTTGGGCCATACTAATAATGAACCCAGACTAATATGGGTGAAATCCGAAATAGTCTGGTCCACGTTATTTTTGATCATTCACAAAGGGAATTATTGCTATTGCCACCCCAATTTTTGCTATTGCCACCCCATCTGCCACCCCACTGCCACCTTGGTAACGTTTATGTGTACCCTTGGTTATAACTAATGAATTTCCAATGGCCACCGCTAGGGACACAACAAGAATTGCTAGGGACACACCAAAAATTACTCCGGACACACTTGGTGTCCCTAGCGGTGGCCTAGTTAGAAATAGCGCATGATCACAGATCACCCTCGGTAGTGCTATGCGTAAAAACTGTAGCACTCCGCTATATATCATTCAGCGCTTTCGTTTCATTGTTTACACTAGTATCCTTGCGGTGTAGAACTACCGTATGACTCAAAGCTATAACGTGAGGAAATTGATGAACAAAACTTTCGAAACTACCACATGTTCACTTCGCGGGGGCTTCTTATTTCAAAGTCACAAGGACTTAATTCTCCAGACGAACATGTCACTTCTCAAGCAGGAGACAGGACAAATCATTGTCCAACGTGCTTCTCCTTAGCAACTTAATTGCCAAGAGTCTCGAGACTCTTTTCCCACTTCTCGAGGTTGCCCGGCAGTTTGGACCACTTGTCGAACTCCTCGTCAAATAGTGACGGGATGGACGTGGAAGCTGATGAGCTGGTGTCGGACGCTACATAAATCATACACAACGCAGCAACAAAAGCGAAACACAAGGTAGTGTGTGTAACGGCATCATAACGAACGCCACTCAACACCACATACAAATGACAACTTCCTCCTTCTTTTTAGATGGCTTAAGCTTGAAGAACATGAAAATTGTTGCAAAGGCACCCAAAGTGGCCATCACGATCTGATGAGCATCTCAAAAGTACCAGTTTGTCAGTAAACAGCCATATACAATCAGCCCAAGAGACGAACTTACGTGGTAATCTTTCGACAGGTATTTGCGAACCTTAGCCTAAAGACTTCCCTCTGCTGGAGCTGGTCCATGAAACATTAGACGCAACTGCGAATGAGTACGGCAAACAGTAGGCTTGGGTACCGTCGTCACTTTTTTCACGAGGTGCAGCATCGTATCTCGCATATCTTGCTTGGCCACCTGCTGAGGACAGGTCCGCTTGTCGTGGGTAGGCGCCCCACACTCACCACACAATCGCGCCCTCTTTGTTGCATGTTCAAATGCAGTTATAACCAAGGGTACACAAAAACGTAACCAAAGGGGTGGGAGTGGGGTGGCGGATGGGATGGCAATAGCAAAAACTGGGGTGGCAATAGAAATTCCCTATTTTAATACGATCAAAAGTAAGGGCGAAAGCAAATGTGAAAAAAAGATATGTACGGTGCCCGCAAACTGTAAAAAGCAATCTCAAGCGCAGTCAATCCGTGGGAATGTATCTAGAATCTCCGTGTTTGCGCATGGGCAGCTTTTCTCAATTCATATCAAGGAGGTTGACGTGCATCGCAGCATCACCCAGCAAGCCATGGAAATAAACCAACATCGTCTACCGGATGATCTTCGGTTTGCAAACGACTACAAATTGAATACACGCTCTAAATTTTTACAGCTTTACGTCTCGAATGCAAATGCAACCACAATTTGGCTTGGTCTGACTACTAATCCCCAAACACTCGTAGAGGGTGCTGAGCACGTTCACCACTGCGCAGTGTACGTTACCAATAGCTCCTTGGTAACAATTGGGCAGGAGATGCCAGCGGTTTGGAATATCTCCGATGAAAGCGTTGAGTCAAACACCTTGTCGCTCTGCAAATAGATTTCGAACGAGTCAATACCTGCCGCCAGATTTTTTAACTTCAATGGAGCAGTCTCTATGGTGGCACCTTGGAGAAGACTGCGCTTCCATTCCGTAAAAGCCGTCGTTGCCAAATTCTTGCTGGATATTGCAGCAGTAAAGTACGCGAAAAAGTCGTCGCTCTTCACTGGTAGCGAGGGGTTTTGGATATGCAGCGTTTGGCCGAGTGTCTCTACTGGTCGACTACCAGCAAAGTGCACGATCGCTCGCGCTGCGTAGTTTACTGGAGTCATGTTGTAGCCGGTGCGTATACGCACGGTGCGGCTAGCGCACAGAGGAAGACTTTCTAAAGCGGCGATGTGCCGCTACTTAGCCGATACCCCCCTAAATAAGGGCTTAGTAAGAGAGTACTCTCTTACTCGGGGCCACGATTTCCCTTTGGTTTACAAGTTAGCACAAGCTAAGGCCTTGATACAAGTCTCCCTTACTAAGGGGGTAGCTAAGGGAAGGACTTCCCTTACACTACAAAACTCACTGCGCGCGCGACCGGTCGAGGTCGTGCGCCTATATGTCTTCAGAGTGAAATGTAAACTGAATGTATATTTAATATGCAATTAGCCTAAATTAATTTTAACTAATGTAAACTATATGTAATACTAAGTAGAACTTACTCAATTAGTACCTAGCAAAAATGTTATGTACACCACCTGTGTACTAACACGTGGCTGGCTGCCACGCCCCCACCAAGGGCTCCTGCCCTGATTGGTTAAAATAACCAATAAGTCCAAACCTTTCGGACCGGTCAATACTGACCTCAACCGTAGTGTACTTATGCACACAACATAACCAAATGTAACCAAATGCAACCCTGTTACATCCTCCCCCATCAAGAATATTGCTTACGCAATAATCGATTATAGTTGGAGAACTCCAACGACCAGAACTTCGGCCTGACCATGAGCACCTTTAGTGGTGCTGTGAATTCTCCTCAAGAAGAAGAGGTATACTATTCCGATAACTCGGAGGTGGATGCCCTTGGGGATATCTCCCCAAAGGCTGACCGCTACGACAACGCAGAACGGCGATGTCGGCAGACTAATCCGTTCCCCACACGTGGGGAAATGCACTAGCTAGTGCGCCGCCCCTTCCAATGTCGGAGGATACATCCGGATCGCCGAAGGCGATTATCACCAATGAGCTGAATGAAGCTCAAGAAGCCCAACTTGCCGCACAGGCACGAAAGGCTGCGTTACGCGCCCTCAAACGCCCGCCACGGGCGGCATATAATTTTGAGGGTTCTCGTGATCTCCCAAAGTGGGCTAGGGCCATGTTAAGGGATGGTTTAGCATCCTATACCCCTGGCCTTGCGGCTGAACAGCCGTATCAATGCGAACGCCGGGAGAAACCCCGGCAACAACTGCTCCCGCAAAGGCAGTTCACTAGCGTCTCATACCGAGAGCGCCTCGAACGACAGTCACAGGGTGCCCCTGTTGAGAACCTCCGCGAGGTTCCTATTATTCTCTCCGGGAGAAAATGTCGAAGATGCAGAAAAGAAATTCCGCGCTTGAGCGGAAGGGGAGAAACCCCTCCCCAGCTTTAATGAGCTGCACAACAGCTATTTCAAACGTGACGTTTGGGTGGAGAGGGCGTTGCGCATGGAGTTTGCCAGAGCCAAAGCGATGGGGCTATTACGTGCCCCTTATCGCACGCGCTATGCCAGCGCCCCTGCCCCCAAAGCGGTTCCATAGAAGAGTGTGAGCGCCACATCTGCCTCCAACGAACTCCCAACTACTGGTAGTGAAGGGGCTTCTCGCGCCTATTTGGTCGTCGACCGAGTGGTGGTGTCAAGTTCAAAATCGAACACAGTTGTGTCGAGAACCTGACCACCATCGTGCCCAGCCTTCCAACTTACGGGGGGGTACCCCGCGGACCTTCGCTTGCGATCCGATCTGATCGTCCGCTGCCAGCAGACGACCGATCATCAACAGAAGACGCCTGGTACGATTGATCTTGCGTTGCCATCTCACCTTGTGTACCCGATGGAATGGGCTAGTTCAACACTCGGTGGATCGTGTCGCTGGTTGACTTGGGTCTGATAGTATGCAGACCGTACTGGGGGTTGTACCCTGGGCGGAACTCTTCACCCTGGGTACTTGTGGACCGGTTACACTTGAAATATGTATAGTCCGATGGGTCGACCGTCCAATCGATCTAGACCCAACCAATACGAGATAATAGAGGGCAGACCACTCAACTGGTCTAGCCCCTGACCAATATGAGAGAAGACCAAAGCCGGTCTAAACTCCAACCAATGTTATAATAAACCAATATGTCCACGTAAAAATCCAATATGATCGTGAGTTCCACAAACGATATCTCCACGTAAAGACCAATCCACTTGTAGTACGTTCCAAACGTACGTGACTTAAACTTGAGAGAAGTCAGCCAATGGACACTCCTGTCGAAGGACTTCCGGCGGTACAAATGCGTCTGCGACGCGCCCCGGCCGGGTATAATGGGCAGGAGGGGATTACTCGACCCTCTTCCCCCAAACACTCCGCGACGTGCGAAGGCGACTTAAAAAACCAAACTTTTTGAGAGTCTCTTAGGAACACTTAGCCACTTTTCCAATCCAAGACCAATTTACTTCTTTTCCACTCCAAGGCCAATTTACTTCTTTTCCACTAACCTTACGGTCCCAATATGTACCAAACACTGAATATGTAAAATACACGCAATGCCATGTGGCTTACCAAAATCCGTGAGCTTGACACTCCTTGCACATGATAGACTTAAAAGCCCCCCTTGTTCCCACCAATACGATCTCTGACCAGCTGATCGGCACGCCGTTGACAGAAGGTGACCAAAATTTTGCCTTCGCTTCGCCACAGCCGCCCCTGAGTCTGGTCGCAGCCGCGCAACGGTAGCGACCCGATCGCACCACCAGTTTACCCTTTCGCCAGCGGTTGACCTCCTTGACCTTCACGGCAACCAACGTTCCACCAATGGACAGGTCTTCGGCCCTGCCTTCACAAGGTATGCGCCCCTTGTACGTCTGATCTCCTTGTAACTTCTCTTGACGCTAGATCCTGCAGGTGCCCTGTGCGCCCAGTCACCACAAATCGATTCCCTTAGCCGATCGACCCGATCTGACAGCTCTTGCAGCACCCCAGGTTCCGACAGACCGGATGGGGATCAGATCGGGTCTGATCAGCTTCGAAAGACCATTTGCGACCTTCAGTCGGAGCTGTCCACCAAGAATGCATCGTTCCTCCAGCCGCGGAAGGATGTCGACACATTGACCCCCTTGGCTGCGCAGTTGAAAGATGTTCTCGCCTAGAACGCACATCTCCGGGCCCAGCTTGCCCAAAAAGCAGCGCGAGGTAAGTCGATCGATCCGATTTTCACCTTGGAACTGCCCTAACCTCTCTTTGTATGCAGATCGGTTGCCCACTGACATCGCTCAAGCGGTTTACGCCTTGCGTGCGGCTGCTCGACAGTCGCGTGACCACTGCGATCAGCTCCGCTCCATATTGGACGGGCTGATCGGCGCTCGTCATTATATGTCTCGCCTAGAAGCGTACTGGTCACACCTCCGGTAACAGCTCGCGCTGGTCAACCGGCAGAGTTTGGAGGATCAGTCCGACCGGACCCTACTCCGTACCCAACATGGTGACCTAGAGCGGCAGATCATCGAGCTACAGGTCGTGGTCAAGGATCAGGTAGATAAGGTCTGGTCTTTCCAGAGCCAATCGGACACCTGGACCCAGGAGTCAGACCGCCGTTGGGCTAACGTAGAGCAGTGCCATAAACAGCTGACCGACATGCTGTACCGGCGTCCGGCTATTATCTCCAGCGCGGACCGGTCTGCATCGGCCGTTCTGGTCGACCTACACCAGGGTCGGGAACAACGTCACCCATTGGCTAAAATTCGGCACACCAAGATTTCGAAAACTTCCAAGCATAAACGCAAGGACGCGTCGAGGGGATCAAGGGCGCGGGGCATAGCTCGCGACTCCGAATTCGAGGAGAAGCGGGCGGTGCTCCAAAAGAAAGCCAAGACGACGGCGCATCTCTCAAGCCCAAGATCGGCCACAGACGGCACTTCCAACATCACCAAATCTCATTCGCCCTCGCGCCCCCGTGCTGTTCGTACCCAGCACACAGAGGTCTCCTCCGGAGGGGACTCGGACAGCGGATCGGGAGATTCTGAGTTCACACTCAGCGCGTTATCTAAGTCCCGGTCCGATCGGTGTCGATGTCCTGCTCCGATGAAGTCTGCATCGGGGACTGATCAGGAGATCAGTTCCCAGAGTAACGAAACTGCGCGGGCTCGTGAACCATCCGGATCGGCGCCTTCCTGCCAGCCTGGCACTTCTGGACTACGCCGTCACGCCCGATTGAAGGGAATATCGATAGGAGATCGACCTCTCCCATCGCGGACTTTCGAAGCCATTATGCCGTGGTCACCGGGGAAGATCGGTAGCTTGCACCGGTCAGCCCTGACCAAACAAGGCCTCGTCCGGTTTTTGTCCCGACCAGACTTTTGGCTATTCACTCCAGCTCCGAAGACTCCTGACCCATCTGCGTGGCGAGCAGATCTGGTTACAGGAGCGCAGATATCTCTGGTATATGCAGATCGGCCATGGGAGGTGTTGCTCAGCGCCAAGTTGGACTCGGTATTTGCGTCAACTCCTTGGGTCGATTCGCTCTTGGATCGACTTGGGACTTTTAATGCAGCCCACTGCCAAGCGATATGGGAATCCACCCATTACCTCGTCCTTCCCGCGGGTCAGAAGTTGCGTGACGTAGACCTGATACTGTATCGGAAGCTCCGGAAACAGCGCTGGAGTCGAGCGGGCGAGGCCTGGCTGATCCTATGCCAGTTTGTACTGGAAGGGATGTTGTCCCGCGAGTGCGACCTCGACGTTTTCTTATATCCAGTGTTTCTTCACATGGCCAAGCGTCGGATCGAGAGCTCCGGGGCGTTAGCTGAGGATGGCATATGGTATCCCGGCTTCCGCTGTGACGAGCCAGTTGCAGACCTGAAGGACGCCTTGATCCAGATGGATCGGAAGGATCCTTGGCGTAATCAGTTCCAGGACCAGATTGTAGATCACCCGGCGCTGACTATTGGTCGCCTGTGGGGTGATTGCTAATCTTGATACAGCAATAGCTGACCAGATAATTCGTAATATATTTCATCATTCTTTCAAACTTCTTGATCACCTGGTCACTTGACCAAAATTCATCACTTTATCCAAACTTGCACCAACAAGTTATCATATACAGTTCCATTCACATCGCGAAAATCATCATCACGTTCGTCACTCCACTACTCCAGTTCATCACAGTTTATCATATGTTCACAATAATTCAGACCTTACACATATTCACACCGATCGGTCTGATCGGTGCTACTGCGTGTCTTGGTCTGCATCTTCATGAGTCTGCATCACTGCGAAGCGATTCCGACTGACTCGTTCTCGCTCGAACTCTTGTAGCAGTGCTCCACAATTTAGATCAAGTTCATCGATCCAAGTTGCTTCATCATGATCTTTCCACCGGACCAGATATTCTCGGTGGGTACGACCGAAACGTGTCTTCTTGACCGATCGGACATCTAGCACCTTCTCCACCTCGAATTCTTCCTCCTCCAATGGCCTTTCCCAACTGTCCTCCGGCAGCAGGGCTTCATCAAAATCGAATCTCTCCGCTTCATCCACCAGACAGGTTGTTTTGGGCCGATCGTGGAACTCTCTGACCAGCTTCAATTTGGACACATGCACGATCGGAAAAACTTTATAATCCGTGCCTATCGTGATCAGACGGGCAGCATGCTCACCGATCAGCTCTGCTACACGGAAAGGACCGTGCCACATATGAGCCAGCTTCTTCGCATAGCCCTCCTTCACTCGGTCTAGGTACAACCATACCCTCGCTCCTGGTTCTATACCGTGGGGTTGGACCTGGTCGTTGTTCCGGTCTGCCCGGTCTTGTGTAGCTTGACGTAACTTTTTGTTGACAATTTCTCTTGCATGCTGATAGTGTTTCTGGACCTGCATGCGCCAACGTCGAGCATCACGAGCGCGGGTCCGAGTGCAGCCAATACGTATCGCGGCTTCAAGAGTGGACCGGGGGTCCCATCCATACGCAAGATAAAAGGCGTTTCTCCTCGGACCCGATCGGTCGACGAGTTGAGTGCAAACACCAGCCTTTATGCGTATTCGTCCCAATCGCGCTGGTCTGGATCGGCAACGTACATCTTTATTGCTCTTGCAATAGTTTGTACCATACGTTCTGCCGATCCATTTGCTTGCGGACGATATGCCATCGTCGTGCTCTGTTTCTGGCCCAGCATATTGTTAAACGACCGGAATACCTCGGCCATGAAACCGGGTTCTCGGTCGTGTCTGAAGACCTCGCTGGCGCCGAACCTTCGGAACACGCATTCTTCGTAACTTTTGGCGATCTGCTCTGCAGATCGGGATGCACTATCCTTTGGAATCACCAGACCCGTGAATAGGTCGACCCAGATCAGCAGCTCAGTGTTGCCGCGTGTCGATCTGGGCAGTGACGGTATGTGGTCCATCGCTATCACCTGGAGGGTGGGTAGCCTCGATATTTCCGGGCGATCGGCCCTTGATTATCGGTCTGCCCTTTCCAGTCTCGCAATCCGTGCAACAGCCCACATATTTCTGCACGCTTCGAAAAATCCTCTCCAGTGAAAGTGGGCCCTGATCTTGTGATATGTTCTGCCTATGCCTTGATGTCCCCCTTCTATACTCACATGGTTGTGATGAAGGACATCCGGATGCAGCAACTCAGGGATCACCAGTTTCGCCAGTCGATCTCGATCGGCACTGTCTTGATCAGTGTCGCGGCAGTAATATAGCAATCCATTTTCATCCACATCGTAACTGTCCGCGATCTTGGCACACTCTTTCACCTGACCATTTGTCAACTTGGACAATTCACCGCGCAGATAAGCCTTCAGGTCGACGATCCACTCTTCTTCGTCCTGCGCCTTGAGGATCCGTTCCGCCCTTAGCTGTTGTACAACGTACTCACTCAGCCTTTCCTTGGGGAACGATCGGCGAGACTTCCGAGCTTGCGATCTGGTTGCGGCCATCTCATGCACCTGACCAGGTCTGTCCTTGGGCTTGATCACCTCCGGGATCCTGTTTATGTCCATAAGTTCCTGTAAAACGGCTTCCTCGGTGATCGTCGCCCCGGTCTGGTCTCGAATGGCTTGGGTCGCGAGGGTGGTCGGCGCTTCTGTTCCAGTCCCGTTTCACGTGCAATAGATCGTGGTTGGGGTAGTCTTTCAGCGCTTTCATCACCCGATCATTTAGCAACTTTAGCCGTGACGCCTTGCAGTCGATCTCCCCGGTGATCTGCCTTATCACTAGGTTGGAGTCACCACATATGATGATCCGCCCTTTCTGTTGTGATGACAGCAGATCAAGACATAGAAGTAGACCCCGATATTCTACCTCGTTGAACGTTATGTCAGGCGTGAAATCGGTGGCGGCTGCGACTATAGACCATTGTGGTAACTTCACAGTATGGCACTATAGGCGCCGACCTTCTTCTTCACGCTGGCCGACCCGTCAAAACTCAAGACCAGGAGTTCCTCATCCTGATCGACGGTCGGCGGCGGCCACGAGATTGACTGTCGATGTTGCTTCCTTGGGGCAATCGCCACTAAAGCCTCATCCACTTCGTACCGAGGGGTGATACTGGCAGCTAATGTGCCCAATATCTCTTCCTCTCCCTTGGTGCACTTGACGACCTCGAGAGACCACTGCGACAAGATACCTGACCATCTGCCGAGCCGACCGTCCATCCCATTGGCTGATAATAACCAGGCCAATGTCGACTTTCTTGAAAGGACCTTTACAGATCGGCCGACCAGTAGGTTGTAGCACACATCCAAGATCCGTAGTAAAGCCAGAACTTATTTTTCGACGATCCCATAGTTGACCTCGTTCGGCTTCAATGTCCGGCTCGTAAAAGTGACCGGGTGGTACACTCCATCATGTTCTTGTACTAGAGTGGCCGAAATGGCACACTTACTAGCATACACAATGACGATTGGCATTTTCTCCGGATCGAAGTGCTTGAGAATCGGTGCCGTCGCCATCTTGGCCTTTAGCATACCGAAAGCAACCTTTGCACGCCTCATGTGATCCTCTGCCTCCACTTGCGGACAATCTGCGGGCAGATCAGAGTCGCTGCTCTCCCGTAAAGTTGCCCGATCTTCTTCGCGCAACATATGGTAGTCGACTTCCCGGGGATCGTACAGCACGGCCGCGTAAATCGCAAAGTCTTCAATGAAGCGGCTGTAGTAATTTAGGCTTCCCAAGAAGGACTGCATTGCCTTCAGCGATCTGGGAAACGGGAGGTTGTTCAGTGATTCCAGATCTTTGGGATTGGCCTCCAGCCCACTGATCGACATCACATGACCCAAATAGGCGACCTTGGACATGCCCCAATAACTTTTCACAGCACTGATCGACAGGTTCCAGCGATCGCATGTCTCCAACAAACGTTCGACCTTCTCGCACAGATCGCTCCATGACGAGGCAGGGATCATAATGTCGTCGATATACGATCACCTTCCCAGAACGGACGGTCTCCTCTCCCGGTCAGGTTCACCCTCTGTAAATAGATCATAATTTTTGGTGAGGTCCTGATCGGTGCTGATCTTGAAATGTCCATACAGTGCGTTGTCGATCAGCCTCTGATAGATCTGGGGCGCGTTCTTCAACCCGAACGGCATACGGTTCCACTCGAACAGACCGAACGGCGTAACAAATGCGGAGATCTCGCGAGCCCGATCGGTCATCGAAACCACCCAAAAAATCTACTTGCCGTATCCAGTGAGCAGTACCACAGTGTCTTGTCAAGTTCCTCTAGCTGATCGCTGATCAGCGGCATCGGGTACACCATAAGCTTGGTCAACCGATTTACCAACCGATAGTCGATACACAACCTGATGTCGACACCGTTCTTCTTGATCACGATCACGATCGGTGACGCCCACGGCGAGGTCGACGGCTTAATGATCTTGGTAGCCAACAGTCCTATAATAAGGTCAGACAATTTTTCGCGGTACTGTGGCGCCACACGTCGGCATCGCTGGGCGATCGGCTTGGCATCTCCAACGTCGATGTCACAAATTGCTCCGCGAGCAGCAGGGGGTAAGGCGTTGCCTTTACCGATCAGCAGATGTTTCTTCTTCCATATGATCTGCTTTAGCTGATCTATCTGATCGGAACTGTTGAGATCCCGATCTCCCACTTGCAGATCGTCCATAGTAACCTCGGGCGGGTCAGCAGACACTTCAGGGAGGACTGCCATCTGGTTCTCCAACTCATGAATGTATTGGTCCCCGCCCTCATGGACGCAGACCTGGTCATCTTCCGGGGCAATAACACCCAAACCGTCCTGATCGGCTGAACACTGCTGTTCCCGATCGGCGGGCTGCCCTTCACCGACATGGACCTGCTCAAGCGTGCCATCATGGTCCGCCCCAGTCTCGTCATGCTTCCATTTTTCTATTTGCGGCTCCGCCGTCGCCTGTTCTTGTGTCGCCACCACGTTAACGAACTTTGGCTCATCTACTTGATGGTCCACCGTATCCGGCGCCTGCGGTGCCTTTCTTCGAACTAGCATCTTCCTAGGGGTTACATAGCTGGGTCGTTCCACCATAGGTGAGGTATCTTCTTCCACCGATCCATCATTGCTGACCAGATCGGTGGTCGCTTGGTATGCCAAGTTCTGCCAATCAACATACCGTCTCGATCCGATCGAGACGAACCCCATCTTCCTTGGCACTTTCCCTTCTCCCAGACACATGCCAAAAATCGTGTTGTTGTCGAGCGTAAGCGACTTGTCACCGATATTAGTGACTCGGACAAAATCATGTCGGCCGGCGCTCTTCACAAAAGTCTACACCCACCGATCGCCCCTGGTCACCCATAACTTCCTTGAACGAAAACCTTTATCGACCGGGGTGTCAGCGGATTGTCCGACTGGAATGGTGACATCTTGATCCCACCTGACCAGATCGGTGTACGATCCGTATAGGGGCCGCCGACCAGATAACTGGATCTGGACCTCATCCGGTAGTGTAAGCACTCCATGAGACAGATCAAGGCGAATACCCGCCGGCACCATGAAATCCATGCCTAACAGGACATCCTGACCGGCCAGCTTACCAACCCAAGCACTGAAGAAGTAGACCAACGAACCCGACTGGGTGATCTTCACGCGCGTCCTTCCTTCGGTCATATAAGAATTTTCACCTATCCCGACGCATTCTTGTCTCTGGGTATCGTCTATACGACATCCGACCTTACGAGCAAAGGCGGAGTCAATAATCGAAACTTCAGCCACAGAGTCGAACAACATCGTCGCTTTCTGGTTATTTATCTTACCACAGGCTTTCGCCTGCTTAAACCATTTGTCGGGCGCATGATACTTCCAGTATCCGCGAGACTCTCCAGGCAGCAGATCTAGCTGCATGACCACCTTCGATCGGGAATATTCATCGGTCGTGAGATTGTAGACCGGATGATCCCGATCGATGCAATTGAGAACAGAACATGTATTGTCGGTTTTATTCTCCTTGCCGACATATGCATAGATGCCAAGCGTAGACCGCTCGGCTCGATCCAGATTCCAACCTGGCGAGCGTTCTAGTTTAACATCTTTTCCACGTCAGGTGGAAGCATCCCCGCGTGCTTGCCCGGCACATACCACTTGCACATCAGGTTGAAGAATTCTTCCATCTTGCAGTGGCCGGCCTCGTGGATCTCTCCACATGACTTGCACACGAAGAGGCAGTGATCGGTGGGGTGGCCGCGTCTTTCGCACTTCTTGCATATTAAATTCTTCCAGCAGCCCCGTTCATCATGCTTGCTTGACCCGCAGTGAGCACACTTCTTGCGAGGTCTGTCCGGATCGGACTTTTTCCCACTCCTGCCCTTCCGATCTGCCTGATTCGGCGTCTATCTGGTTCTTGGGGCAGGTTCCGTGATGAAGATGTGGCGATATTGGTCCTCGTCCGACTCCCGACTGGACTGGCCGCTATTTTCTTCTTCCGATCCAGTGCTGTCTTCAGTCGCGATCGCCTTAACAGCACGAGCCGATATGGTCACGGGCCTCTTCACCGGATCGGTCTGGGTCTTAGATCTGTAGCGACCCGATCCAACGGCGACCTTTGCCCTCATGCTGCGGGAGTGTTGCAACGTTCGCAACGTCTGCTCCACTTCTCCCACATCCTTTAGGCGCAACAGGGTGAGCTGGTCTGCCATCTCCTGGTCATCAAGGGTACTAATATAGTGACCCACGTGTTCCAAAGCGGCACCGGCCGGCGGGTTGCCTTCCTTGATCACTATGCCGGCGCGAATTGCAGCCACATTCAGACGGTGTAAGTACTCGATCGGCGTCTCGTCGCCCCGCTTCTGCATGTGATGATATTTGCGGGCGCTGGAGAATCCGGAGTTGCAGTACTGACCCTCAAACTATGAACATAGCAGGTCCCAGTCAGATCGGATATCCCGACTCAACTGTTGGACCCAGTTCGCAGCCGGTCCTTTCAGCAGATCTCTAAAGATCAAACACCATTCCTTTTTTGGTGTCTGATCCCGTAAAAAAGCAGACTTGACCCGACCAAACCACGACCTGGCTTGCTCCTCGTCGGCTTCCTTGCCAGTGAAATCCTTGAGATCAGTAGTCGCAGCCATGCCAATGCGCGGGATCGCAGTAGATACGAAATCAAAAGCGGTCTTGGAGGCTAGATTTGCCCTGCGCGTTCTGCCCGCACCTGCGCCGTCTGACCCATAGTGGTCATCCGGATCGCCGATCGACTCCATGTCGTAATCACTGTTCTTGCTTGAACGGCGCGATCGATCTGGTTGCGGCTTGCGTCTTCCTTTGCCAATTGGTTTAACACCTCGAGTGGCCTTGTCTACTGATGCTACTGACTCCATATCTACATCCCGGCAAATATTGACATTTTGCCGGGCAGATAGGTCCTGAGCATGAGGGCGCGGAGGTGATCTGCATCGATCTCCCATGAAACGCTCCATCATTGCTTCAAACATGGCTTGGACGTTAGCTTGGGTCATGGGCAACGTGTGGGTATCCTCCTTTGGAGGTACTGACACCTATGGGGGCTCCTGGGGCCCCGACCGGCATGCAGCCCCATGCTGCCGCACGTCCTTTTTATGCTCCCATGGGTATGATCTGCCCCCATGGTCATCCGCTCAACACCGACCTCCAACTCCGATGAGCTGTTAGAGGAAGGTGGAGACTGATATACCGATTTATCATCGGAACACGCATCGTCATGTGCTGCCGTGTCTTCAGCAACCTTCAATGCCATGGTGGGAGTTGGGCGGCGAACCGCCCCCACCAACGGCACCAAATGATCATGGAGTGTCGACATCGACAGCTCCAGCCTGCGAATGTCTAGATCAAACAGCTTGTGGACATTGGCCGGGCTCTGCACTTTTATGCCGACCCCAGCCAACATCGCCAGCAGGTTTTTCACCAGCAGCAGCGGTCGATCACTCTGGATCGTCTCGGTAGTGGGTCCGAGGAGGCTATCAGGGATCTGGGGGTTCAAAATTTGCATTACCTGGTCTTCACGAATAAATCTCTTCAACTCGTGGATGTAATACATCCTGGTCAGGTCTTGTTCGTCAATAACCCCATCCCCGACCTGCGACTTTTCTTCCAAGTCGTCCTCCTCGGGCGGCATTCCTAGCCTTTGCTTGGGGACCTTAGGCATGTGGATTGGATCGTTCCGATCAGCCACGTATTGGTTCTCATTTTTTATTCCATCAATTTTTCGATGTAAATGCATAGGATCAGGACAAAAGTCCTGATCCTTTCCGGAACTATAGCAAAACTTGCTATAGTCCCGATCGGCTCCGGTGGGAGCCTTATGGGGAGGAAAAAACTTAATAATCCCGATCTGATCCTCCACCCGGCCAGATCAGACATCGCCATCTTTATCAACAACGAGAACATAAGGTGACAGCTTTTCCTTATGTCCTCTCCAGAAATATTCCACATTTAAATCACTTAAGTCAACTTTTGACCGGACATCATCTCGGTGATATCCACGATCACCAAATGATCCGGGCACGCGCACCATTGTGGTGGAGTCAAGTTCATAATATAAAGATATTTATAAAAAAATGTTCAATTTTTTTAATCGAACACAGTTGTGTCGAGAACCTGACGACCATCGTGCCCAGCCTTCCAACTTACGGGGGGGGGTACCCCGCGGACCTTCGCTTGCGATCCGATCTGATCGTCCGCTGCCAGCAGACGACCGATCATCAAGAGAAGACGCCTGGTACGATTGATCTTGCGTTGCCATCTCACCTTGTGTACCCGATGGAATGGGCTAGTTCAACACTCGGTGGATCGTGTCGCTGGTTGACTTGGGTCTGATAGTATGCAGACCGTACTGGGGGGTGTACCCTGGGCGGAACTCTTCACCCTGGGTACTTGTGGACCGGTTACACTTGAAATATGTATAGTCCGATGGGTCGACCGTCCAATCGATCTAGACCCAACCAATACGAGATAATAGAGGGCAGACCACTCAACTGGTCTAGCCCCTGACCAATATGAGAGAAGACCAAAGCCGGTCTAAACTCCAACCAATGTTATAATAAACCAATATGTCCACGTAAAAATCCAATATGATCGTGAGTTCCACAAACGATATCTCCACGTAAAGACCAATCCACTTGTAGTACGTTCCAAACGTACGTGACTTAAACTTGAGAGAAGTCAGCCAATGGACACTCCTGTCGAAGGACTTCCGGCGGTCCGAATGCGTCTGCGACGCGCCCCGACCGGGTATAATGGGCAGGAGGGGATTACTTGACCCTCTGTCCCCAAACACTCCGCGACGTGCGAAGGCGACTTAGAAAACCAAAACTTTTTGAGAGTCTCTTAGGAACACTTAGCCACTTTTCCAATCCAAGACCAATTTACTTCTTTTCCACTCCAAGGCCAATTTACTTCTTTTCCACTAACCTTACGGTCCCAATATGTACCAAACACTAAAATATTTAAAATACAC
This sequence comes from Peronosclerospora sorghi, assembly GCA_026184515.1. NCBI lineage: Eukaryota > Oomycota > Peronosporomycetes > Peronosporales > Peronosporaceae > Peronosclerospora > Peronosclerospora sorghi. Next base: position 5,366,572 of record CM047587.1, on the reverse strand, counting down.
GCAATGCCATGAGACTTACCAAAATCCGTGAGCTTGACACTCCTTGCACATGATAGACTTAAAAGCCCCCCTTTTTCCCACCAATCCGATCGCTGACCAGCTGATCGGCACGCCGTTGACAGAAGGTGACCAAAATTTTGCCTTCGCTTCTCCACAACCCTCATCGGGATTCTCCCGCTCGAAAGCGTCAACGACGTCACGGCAATCCTGCCGCAGGGTAGTCTCGGACTCCCATGAACTCTGTGAGTGTGGACAACCCTTCCACTTCACCAGATACTGGGTTTGACCCCGACGATGGCGGCGCGCCATCAGACGCTCCACAAGATAATGTGGAGTACCATCCGCATCGAGAATTGGAGGAGGAGGTCGCGCAATTTCGACGTCAGATTCGCGAGCGCTGTGATCGACACAGCCATAGCATCCATGATGTCCACGAGGGAATCCGCGATGAATGGGATGCCACTGAAGTCTTCGAGAAGCGGCTTGACTTTCTCGAGTCGACCGTTGCGGGGCTTCGTGGTCGCATTTTTGCCCTTTCGGACTTCCTCCGCCCTGTCGTTTATTACGGCTCTTATGGCTACCTGCCTTTTCAACCACCTCCAAGAGGGGACCCGCCTCCGGGTCCTGGTATGGCTTAAGCATACCTACATAGAAGGTTGTATGCTTACTCATTGCTATCGAAATATCCAAGGTGTACGCCAAGCCCTTTCGGGCTAGCGCCTTAAAAGGCCCCACAAACCTGGGCCGCAGTTTGTTCCGCAACACGTTGGAAACTGCATGTGTAGGAAAATTTTTAGCGTGTAATAAAACACTTTTCCTACTTTGTACGCCCTTTCGTTACGCCGAACCTTGTTGTCAGCATGCTCCTTCTGCTTGTCTTGGATTTCCTCCATGGCATCGCAGACGTGTCGTAAGACAAAAAGGCCCGTCGATAAGAACTTATCGATGTGCTTTCGCACAGATACAGGGCTGGCATCAGGGAATCCTCCCCCCTCAAGCCCTGGGCCACACACACGTGACGTCAACGGAACCCTCGGATTCACTAATCCGTTCATGTAAAACGGGGTAAACCCCGTAGATGCATGGACCGAATTGTTTATAGCATATTCGGCCATAGGAAGCATCTCAATCCAACTCTTTGGAGAATCCGTACATAAACTCCGGAGAATATCCTATACAACGCGATTAACGCGTTCCGTTTGACCGTCCGTATGCGGATGATCCGCAGAGGACATGAGGATCTTGGTGCCCAGCACCTTAAACAACTCCCCCAAAACTGTCCCGTAAAACGGGGATCCCGATCCGATACAACGGAATCAGGTAGAACATGCTGTCAAAAGACACGGTCTAGGAACACTTTCGCTGTTCCTTGTCCATCTATGAATTGGCACTGCCGCCAGGTGAGCCATCTTGCTCAACGGTCTACAAAGACCAATATGCCGGTGTTCCCGGCCTTATCCTTCGGAAAACCGAAGATAAAATCCATGCTAATGGATTTCCAACACTCCGTTAGAACCGATAAGCTCGCCAAAGGCTCAGCTGAACTTGCAGAGGGTTTAACCCTCTGACACGTCTCACAGGTGCGTATATACGCACCGACCCACTTATACATGTTGGGCCACCAATACAAAGCGCTTAAATCGCTGTAGGTCTTATAACGATCTAAATGACCCCCGGTAGGGGCGTCATGTGCCTCAAAGAGGACTCTATACTTTAGTTCCTCATCATGAGGAACTACCACCCGCGGAGTGTCCTCCGCGCTCGTGCTATTAAAATAGCAGACCGTCACAGTACCTGTAACGATGCAACGAGCTCTAGCTCGACTTGACAGGGTTGGCTCAGACGAGCCAAGTCCCTTTCCACCCAACGCGCTGATAAGCGCCATACACTGTGGGTCTTTCTCATACGCCTGTAGTATGAGATCCACCACAGACGAGGTGATGAATGTCGCGTGAGCGAGCTCGTAATCGGTACGACGCGACAACGCGTCTGCAAGCACATTATGTTTGCCAGGTTTATACTTAACCTCAAAGTTATACTCCGCAAAGAAGGATAGCCAACAGGCCATCCGTTGCGAGAGATGAGGCGACTTTGTCGCTGTCCGTAAGGACGCGTGGTCAGTATAAACCACGAACGGCTTTGATCCGAGTATGTGAACCCTAAATTTGACAAGGGCACACTTCATTGCAAGTAGCTCCTTGTCATGAACGGGATAATTCCGTTCCGCAGTTTTAAGCTGCCTCGACTCAAACGCAATCACGCGTTCTCGTCCCGCATCGTCTGCTTGTAACAAATCACATCCGATTGCGAAATCGGAGGCGTCGCAGACGACACTAAATAGTTTGCCAGAATATGGGAGAGCAAGAACGGGAGCTTTTAACAAGCTCCCCTTAACCGCTTCAAAAGCGTTTTGGTGTTCGGTTTTCCAACACCAATCAACATCCTTCTTAAGAAGGTCGGTCAATGGCTTCGCCATTCCAGCGTAGTTCTCGCTGTACTTGTGGAGATAGTTGGCTAATCCAAGCCACTTCCGTAAATATCTAAGATTTACAGGTGAAGGCCACTCCACAATGCCTTTCACCTTCGCGGGATCCGCCCGCACTCCATCCTTACCGATGAAGCATCCGAGGAAAGGAATTTCCTCAGCACCAAAGATACATTTGGATGCGTTTGCATATAACTGATGCTATTGAATACACTCAGAACCGCTCGAAGGTGTATCAGGTGCGTCTAAACATCAGACGAGTCGCCTTCCGCACGACTATGAACGAATATATCGTCGAAGTACGTCTGAGCGTACTTTCTATGAGGGCGGAAGAGTTGAGTCACGAAGCGATTAAAAGTCGCTAGTTTATTCGAAAGCCTTTGTGGCATAACAAGCCACTCCCAAAGCATTCCACTAGGCGTGATGACCGCTGTAAGAGGAATATCTGATGCTCGCATGAGCATCTGATAATACCCGTCCACCAGATCTAAGGCACTGTACACAGTGCAGCCCGCCATATTGTTCTGGAGGACATCCTTCCGAAGAATCGGAGTTTGCATGGGTACAGTAGATTCATTAAGCTTGTTGTACGCATGCACAATGCGCCACTTTCTGTTCGGTTTACGAACACAAAAAAGTGGGATATGAGTGGGGAGACTTTCTCTCCCGCACCATCCCTGCCTCTTGAAGAATGCGTCGATGACGTCGCATTGCTCCTTGGGGAGAGGCCACTGCCTAGTGACGCAGTATTTGGTTCCAGGAACCAAATCAATTTCATGTCGGACTCCCCGATCCGGTGGTAACCCCATCGGCGGGTTGTCACTAATGACATCTCCGAATTCCTTAAGTAAGGAATGGTAATGATCCGCGAGGATCTAGAGACCGCTTCGGGCATTCAATGGCTGTTTGGTTTGCACCAAAACTGACTCGTCCATCGTGGATGCGGAGTTCAACTCCTCTTCAGGACTAGTGTTGAAAACGGCTCGACTCGTCTCGGCTTGGCTTCGGCTCGGAGCCATGAAATGTGGCTCGGCTCAAGCCAGCCACTTTGTAACAGGACTGATCCAGTTACGGGTTTACACTGTATTGTGCGAGGAAGCGCGCAATACAATAGGGCAGGATTAGTTGATAACAACTAATCCTATACTAAAAGTAAATATAAAAATTTACTTAGTTTCTAGAACGCAAAATTAAGAGTGTTTATTTAATGGGTGGTTAGCGGCTAATAGTATAGTAATTACCTAACTAATATAATAATATCAAGTATTCAACTAACTGTACTATTAGTTAACCTGCATGATTCGGTATTTATACCGAATCGACTTTTCCTTCGTAGATTATAATAACTTATAATCTCTTATTTGAATTTCAGACAACGCGTCTGAAATTTAACTGTGATATTCTAACTTGAATATCAATTATGTAATGGCACCCCCTTACATCACCCCCCACTTAAGATGGTTGGCCAATAATAATTATTATTTTGGCCAATCATAGGTGGCACTTGTTGGTCGGAATTTCTCATTCACCAACTGATTGACCATCGACTCGATGGTCAAACCACGCGGCGGAGCTCTAAAGAGCGCTGCTGAAAACATCAAAGGAGCTTCTTCCTCCGCCTCAGCACTAGGTGCTGAGGTGTTGAGTGACAACAGTGACGCTGCATTAGCAGCGTCAACTACGCAAAGGTCGGAAGACGTACCGTCTTCGACCACAGATGCGGCTAAGGCCGCATCTGGCAAGAAACAGGGAGATGCTGCTAATGCAACATCTCGCACGATGGCAACTTCCGAATGGCATGTTGCCAAAAGGGCCATGTTCGGAAGTTCTGACTCCGAACAAAGTGATGGGGTTACAGCTGTCCCCACGAAAGGATCTAGCGAGTCCAAACTCGCTAGGTGCTCATCGCCTAACAGCGATGTTGACTCTGGTCTCGCTGTCAGCTATGACAGCGACAATGATTATCACAGGTGGTAGCGGGAGCGAAGCTCCCCACCTGGACCAAGTACTTCTCCACGTCGGGTTGATTTAACCCCGGCGCGTGGTGTTGAAGCAAGCGGTGCTCCTCCTGCTAAAAGAGCTCGAACAGAAGCGGCGCCTGCCGCTTCTATAGCGTATCATCGTACGGAGCCACATGTTCCGTACAAAGTGGGGTTTTGGACCCCTGGATGGGCTATTGCCTCCAACAGTGGCGGTCACCGTAAGCGGGACTGCCAATATGCGTTGTTAGATATCAACGTGATGGATGACTGCGAAGACATCCAGTCACGTCGATTATATCGAAGCACAGACGATAGACGTCTGTACTTTATTGACCTCTTTTTCCAGGTTCGATATCATTCGAGCCGGAAAGGGTCAAGGAGGAACAGGGACGATAAAGACGCCCTGACTCAGAGTTGGAACGCTTTTGTTGACAACTACAACAAAAGCCCAGATGATTACGTGAATAAAGTTCACGTAATGCGCGAGCGCTTTTTAAAGCACTCGCGGACAGGCGAAATGGAATACATCCATTTTGCTTGCATCAAAGAAGGGTTTAACTGTGGTGTCCCTTCTCACCTCGTTTGACCGCGGTGTCCGCAGGGCGCTCCTCGTCTGTCAGAGGAGGAGTTGGGGGGGGGGTCCGTTATTTTTTCCGTACCCGCCAAAATTCAGGGCTTGATAGATGCCCTAAATGCATCAACACTAGGTGTTGATGCTACTTCGCATTATGAGTTTGAGACTCCTTCTCAAACTCAGTTAAAAGGTCTGGGGCGTCGGCCCTCAGAACCTCAATAGGCTCCCAAGAGTCGAACTCTTGGGGGTTGCCCAGCCAAGGTACTAAGTACTCGGTACGCTGCCCCTTCTTCGAAGGCACCGAGCGCTTGGAGATGAAGCGCTCGAGAATGTATCGCTTATTCCCCTGATTATCGTCAGGGGCGGCGGAGGATGAGAATTCCCTCGCAGTTGTTGTTTCGGAGCATTGTTCTTCGCTCCGCAAGCTCGAGGAGGATTGTTCCTCCTTGAGCAGCGATATGTCTCACTCTGTGAATACATATCGGTCTCTTCGCGAAGATGTCCGCGACATCTTCGGGGCGCACACTGCCCTTCAGCAGAAGAATGATCTTCTGTACATTGAGCTTTCCCGCTATAAGGGAGAGCTCGATCGGCACAAGGCTGATCTTTAGCAGTCGAAGACGGAGGTAATGACTCTCCGCTCTGCTCATCAACGGCTGGAAGCCGATTACAAGTCTCTCTTGGGAGACTTGGAGTAGTACGGTATCTTCCGTGGTTCTGCGTCTCGTCGTAAGACGAAGACAAATGATACGGCTTGAGCCGCCCAACATAAAATGTTGGGTGGAGCCGCATTGCTGTGGGAATTTCTAGGGTATAGGCATTGCCCCGAATCTCTTGGACCTTAAAAGGTCCAATGTACTTAGGAAGCAACTTCCGTGTAAGGAAGTTGCTTATTTCATTTGTAGGCAAATTGGTAGTACTTAATAATACCAATTCACCTTTCAGAAAGGAGTTTTTGTTCTTCCTTCCTTGCTTGTCTGCATTTTGCTTCTGCTTATCAAAAGCAGAGGCAAGTGCATCTTTTATATAGCGTATTACAGCGTGGCGCTGTAATACGAATTCATCTACTGCTTTATCAGCAGTAGGTGTATTGTCCTCATTGTCTGCGGCCATTGCTGCAGACACGTATTCATCATATGCAGATTCAGTTTCATTCGAAGCTGCTTCCGCTTCTACTGTACTTTCAGTAGAAGGGCCATCGTTTTGTTCACAAGTTGCAGTTGCAACTTGCGCATTGACTCGCTCAAAATTTGAGCGGGTCCCTCCCCCACTTATATTTGGCGTACCGCCAAGTAAAGCTGGGGTTCGTGGATGCCTTAAGGAATTCACGTAGAACGGTGTATGCTTAGTTGAAGCATGCACCGAATTGTTAATCACGAATTCAGTGAGTGGCAGATAGTCACTCCACTGTTCAAAGGCATGTGCGTATGATCGCAACATGTCTCCGAGAACGCGGTTAACCCGTTCCGTCTGCCCATCCGTTTCCGGATGGTCCGCAGTTGACATCTTCAACTGTGTTCCCAACAATGAGAACGTTTCTTGCCAGAAACGTCCTGTAAATCTCGGATCTCGATCCGAGACAATGTCTTCCGGCATTCCGTGCAAACGGAATACCGTATCAACGAATATCCGCGCTGTTTGGGCGGCGGTTACGTTCGCTGATACTGTAGTAAGATGTACCATCTTACGGAAACGGTCTACAAAGACCACTATTCCGGTCTTCCGACTATTGTCGGGTGGAAGACCGAATACGAAGTCCATTGAAATGGACTTCCAACACTCTGTCGGAACCGGCAGAGATTGCAGCGGAGCCTGTGAAGATTGCGCAGGCTTACGCTCTGGCATATCTCGCAAGCGCGTACGTATTTCCGTACCCACTTGTACTGGTTTCGCCAGTAAAAGTCACGTGCGAGAGAAGCGTATGTCTTCTCTCGACCTTGATGCCCCGAAATAGGTGCATCATGATACTCAAACATAATTTGATGTTTGAGATCTTCGTCGTTTGGAACGACGATGCGACTTTCATCTTTTTGGTCTGTGCTGTAAAGCAGCAGACCATCGTGCAGTCGATATCGATGCACGCAAGCGCGGAGGAACTCTGGGAGCTCGTCACGTTTCTCACTTGATTGATTACTTAAGTAATCAATCAACAGACGTGTCTCCTCGTCTGTTTTGTACGCCTCGCGTACTTGTCGTATAACTGACGACGACAAAGCAGTGCAACGGATCGCGTTTGCACTGGCACCTTCGGTTACGGACGGTTTCGTCTCGTAATCGGGCCTTCGTGATAGCGCATCCGCTATCACGTTCAACTTTCCGGGTTTGTATTTAACCGTAAAGTTGTACTCAGAAAAGAATGACAGCCATCGAGCCATTCTTTGAGAAATGTGTGGTGAATTCACGGCCGTGCGTAGCGACGCATGGTCCGTGTAAACCACAAACGGTCTATCTCCCAAGAGATAGATCCGAAACTTGGACAGTGCATACTTCATGGCAAGAAGTTCCTTGTCATGCACTGGATAGTTGCACTCGGCTGGGCGCAACTGAAGCAATTGATAGCAGATTACGCGATCACGATCATCGTGACCACGCTGCATCAAAGCACAGCCGATAGCAAAAACGCTCGCGTCGCAAACGACGTGGAACGGACGCTCGTTATCGGCTATAGCCAAGACAGGCGCTTCAGTCAAGCTTTGCTTGACTGCATCAAAAGCATCTTGGCATTGGGTATCCCAATGCCATTCGACATCTTTCTTAAGTAATTGAGAAAGAGGTCGTATTAATCCAGCATAGTTGCACGAATACTTGTGCAAATATGTTGCCAACCCAAGGAACTTTCGAAGTTCCTTAACGTTGTTTGGCGTAGGCCACTCAACGATCACCCTGATCTTTTCTGGATCAGGACGCACCCCGTTCTTGCCCACAAAGCATCCAAGAACGGGTATCTCAGGTGCACCAAAGGTGCACTTCTTCAGATTTATATAGAGCTTATGCTTACGCATAAGCTCTAACACTCGACGTAGATGCTCCCTATGGATATCTACATCGCTGTTATCGTGTTCACCCTTACTATGGATGAACACGTCATCGAAAAAACTCGGTGCGAATTCCCGCACCGGGCGTAATATATGCGTTACGCATTTGTTAAACGTAGCAGGGGCATTTCGAAGCCCCTGCGGCATAAAAAGCCACTCCCAAAGCATGCCGCTTGGGGTGATTACCTCCGTGAGAGGGATATCCTTATCACGCATTAGGATTTGATAAAATCCATCTCTTAGATCGAGAGCACTAAAGATGGTGCTCCCGCACATGCCATCAATGATGACATCATTTCGAGGTATCGGCGTCTGCGCCGGTACCGTCGCTGCGTTCAGCTTGTTGTAAGCGTGAACGATTCTCCACCCACCTGTGGACTTTTTCACACAAAAGGTGGGGGTAGAGTGCGGTGAGATAGAATCCCGCACTTGGCCTGATTTACGACTAGCTTCGAAAAACTCGTTGATCGCTTTTACTTGATCACGCGGCAACGGCCATTGCCGCGTGACACAATACTTCGTGCCTGGCACGAGGTCAATTTCATGACGAGTTCACTTATCCTTAGGGAGCTCGCTAGGTACTTCTTCTGGGAATACGTCAGCGTATTCCCGAAGTACCTCATAAAATGGGGAGTTCGCTTTAAGCGGCTCCCAGATCTGCGCTTCAAAGCGCTGAACTTTGTGTTTTCCACTTGTAATGTGGATATTCGTTCACGAATATCCACTACATCATCTGTTTCAACGATAATACAGATCTGTTCGATCTGATCATCGTGCAAGTTTCTCATAAACTTCTTCCAGCTTGGCGCTGGAAGAGACATCACCTCCGAACCTTCTTTCGGAGGGTGTTCCATCAACAGAGACTGGGTAGCTAATCCGGTCTCCGTTTGCGTCAAGAAGTTGATCGTCTCGACGGAACTGTCCATGCAATCAGACGCACTCGTCTGATTGACTGCTACAAGGTGATTACGATTCACCGTGTGCGAATACTCAGCATCATGGTGGCCACTGCCTACCATGGAATCTTCTTGGCGATCAGATGTGCTCGTCTGATCGGCCACCTGTTCTGCGACACGGTAGTCTTTATCACCCGTGTGCACGGCTAACGCAACGTGGTGGGCACTGGTCACCACGGAGTTGTGCTCACGATAGCACTCGATCGTGAGTTCACTCTCATCAACACGGAATTATTCGTCGTGTTGGAACCTTCGGTCGCACAGTGGGTGTTTCCCACTGTGGATACTATTTCATTCTCACGGTGGGTGTTTCCGAACGTGGATATTACTTCATTCTCACGGTGGTATTTATCACCCGTGGAATGTTTCTCTCCAACACGCAACGACTCTTCTGTTGCGTGTGGTAGTCCGTCTGGACTCTCACCAGCGGAGGTACCTTCCGCTGATCTTGTCAGAACAGACCTGGTGGTGCCATCGCTATCCACTAGACTGTATGATGCTGCGGTTGTATATTCTGATACAGCCGGATTACACACAGGGTGATCAGATCCTGTGGGTCCGCCGCAGTCGATCGATAGGTTAACCCAGTCGATCGAAGGTTTAAACTTGGACATCCATGGGATTCCAAGTATCACATCGAACTTGTCATCTAAATCGAGGACGATGAATTCATCCTCGAATGACAGTTCATTCAACTCGAAGCGTGTTTTAATCACACGCTTTGGAATATTCAAGGTTGCACCTGTGGCTAACCGGACTGACAACATACTTCGTGGGGTTTCTACCTCCACGAAGCTCAACAGCGTTAGACTCTGAGTTCTAACGAAATTGTTTGACGCTCCTGTGTCAAACAAAGCTCGCATGGGGACATCGCTCCCGTGCGGCTTAACCTCCAGGGTGATAAGAGGCTTATCATCACCCTGCACCTTTTGACAGGACATAGTCCCGTCTGGGGGTATTACCCTCACATGCCCTATGTCGGCATGTGGGATAACATTCCCAGTAGGGCGCCCCGCCCCTACTGGTGATCTACGTTTTTTGCACCAACAGGGTGATGTCCCTGTTGGTGTCGCCGTGCAGCGGATGGTTCCGTCTGCGTGACTGCGTGGCGCCGGACGCGGTGCCATACACTCATGGGAAAAATGCCCCATTTTCGCGCATCGATTGCAGCGAATGTTCTTCTTAAATTTCGGTTGCTTCGAGTTCGAAGCAACCGCAACCGATAGGTCCATCGGCTCTGGACCTCCACCGCCCATGCTCTGGCGCGGGTGTCCATTTCTTGAGACGAAGTGTGAGCTTCGTCTGCCCAAGTGCTGCTTGTTGAAATGCTGTTGCGGCATGTCAAAAGCGAAGGGCTGTTGAGCCCTTCGGCTGTACCCAGAATGCGATGACGATGATCGCATGCTGAACTCCTCACGGATGCTCATATCAATGGCATCCCTTAGAGTCTCTGGCGGGTGCGGGTAAATACTCTGTTTGACGGGACCATCATTGAGTCCCTTCATGAAGCCAGTGACCTGCATAGCAGGGGGCACCGGCTCATACACAATATTTGACAGCAAATATTGCGTCTTCTGAGCGTAAGCTTGAAGATCAAGCTTACCTTGCCGTAGTTCCATGAACTCCTGCCGACTACTTAGCTCCATTTCTGGAGCTTCAAAGTTGAGCTTTAGATCAGCTTTTAATTCCTTATAAGTAAGGAACGCAGAGTCATCAGTGGATCTGCAGCTCATCGCCCATGCCCCGGCTCTGCCGCCCAGACATGTTGTGGCAAAGTACGCCTGTTGACGTTCGTCAACAATATTTTGCGCAGAGATGGCATCTTCCACCTCTGCGAACCATCTACGAAGGGGATCGCCCCCTTCGCCGGTAAAGGGCGGTACTCGCGCCTTTACCACTTAAGAGCTATGCGTTGCAGGTGCAGGTGAGGTCCGCGCCGCCTCTTGCGCGGGCCGTGCTGGCTTTTCTAGGTGGTTTCGCCTAAAGTGATTTACTACCTCTATCACTTCCTCCGGGCTCTTACTCTGGTGGAAGGTAATGATGTCAGTCCCCATGGACCGAACCATTTCCACCGTCGCGTCTTTACTACGCGACGAGAAGTGGGGGAAGTGTTCCGTCACCACTTCCAGCGTTCTCTTTCGCTCGGCAGGCGTCATGTCTCGCGACATGATGCTGAGCGGCTCTTAATCTTCGCTCCGCTGGTTAACTAGCGGAACTGAACTGTGGTCGTTAGGACGGACCACAAAGTGCTACCAGGTGTAACAGGACTGATTCTGTTACGGGCTTACACTGTGTTGTGCGAGGAAGCGCGCAATACAATAGGGCAGGATTAGTTGATAACAACTAATCCTATACTAAAAGTAAATATAAAATATTTACTTAGTTTCTAGAACGCAAAATTAATAGTGTTTATTTAATGGGTGGTTAGCGGCTAATAGTATAGTAATTACCTAACTAATATAATAATATCAAGTATTCAACTAACTGTACTATTAGTTAACCTGCATGATTTGGTATTTATACCAAATCGACTTTTCCTTCGTAGATTATAATAACTTATAATCTCTTATTAAAATTTCAGACAACGCGAAATTTAACTGTGATATTCTATATTGAATATCAATTATGTAATGGCACCCCATTACACACTTAGCCACGGCTTTAGTATACTTATTATATTGACAGTTGGTGATATGCATCGTAAGGACAGAATAGAGATAATGCATGTATTAATACTTACAGTACAGGAAGATGCAGCGGACGGGCTGCCTTTTTACACACATGCAAAGCTATCTAGAAGTTTCTATGAAATTCTCCACTCCGCCCATTACGTCATTCTCCGATTCTCATGAGTTGGGTGGGAACTTTTGAGATGCATCAAAGTGTGAGAAAAACCCATCTGCATATATATCATAGTCAGAGTCTTCTGAATTTAATCTGTTTTTGCCAAAATGGCAATAATATACTCTTGTATCCTTGATATTCAGAACATATTAATACAAGAGAAAATATTTGGAAAACGGCTCAAGCCACGGCTTGACCGGCTCGGATCGGCTCGAGCCACGGCTGAACCGGCTTCATCCGAGCCGTTTTCAACACTATTCCGGACGCAATACGACAACCTCGTCGATTTCACCTGCTTTAAAAGCAGTTTCAAACTCGTTGAAGGATATCTCCTTCAACGACAACAGTTCGCCTACCCCAGGCAACCGTTCCAGGCTTACGCCTTCTGTGACAACACCTGCCACACTATTCAGAATCCGATAGGACTGCTGAATACTGGCCTCGGGACTCGTCTGGGGACCCAGATGGGGGGATTAAATTGACCCATCTATTGGAAGCGCATCGCGCCTATCCACAAAGGTGTCTACCTCTACCACCGGTGACTCGCCGGTCTCACCTACAACGGCGTGGTCGGAATCAATTCCGACGTGCGAAAGAGACGAACTACGGGTCTCTTCGCTTGGAAGCGCCTCGCGCTTAACCACAGGGATCTCTACCCCTACCACTGGAGTTACCTCAGCGGAATCCACCTCTACCACTAGCAACTCACCAGTCTCGCCGTTAACGGCGTGGGGATTAACCGCCAAATCCCCCTCGTTAAGGAACTCTTCATTAACGCCATTGGGAATGATCATTTTAGACATCCCAATATCTGGCATCTCACGCCAGAATCGCTTTTGCGATCGAGCAAAGGTGGGTTCATGACTCGCCAATGCTTCACCCGACCGCGGGTGCGTTGAGCCAATGGACTTAGACTTCCAGTCTATCCATGTCTCGTGGCGTTCCAGCCACTTCATGCCCAGAATGAGGTCATACCTCGAGTCCAAATCCAGGACTAGGCAACGTTATAAGCTGTCGAAGTCTGCAAACTTCAGCTTAAGGTCAATCGAGACCTTGGGTACAGAAAACTGTACAACCGTCGCAAGACGGACCGTGACAACGTCACGAGAACGTGCCTCTAGGGTCTCGGAATACAGCCGACTATTCTACACAGAAGCTCGCGTGGCATAACTGCCAGACGCTCCAGAGTCTATCAAGACTCTCCAAGGCTTATCAAAGCCTTTCACGTCCGCAAGGACAACCGGCAACCCTGGCTGGTACACCAACGCGGTGCTAGAAAGCACCGTTTCCCTCGGGCCTTTGTGCTGTCGGCCCGTACCCTGAGGTTTAACAGCACTGAAGGATCCCCCAGTAGGGCACCCCGCACCTACTGGAAGCCGTCGTTTCCCGACAGCTTGGGCGAGGACTTCTTCCCTACCCCCGGCCCCTTAAAGCGAGTGTTTCTCTGGGGGTTTCGCGGAAATCTGTTCCACAGATGATCCGCACTTCCACACAGGAAGCATCTCAGCGCCCCATGCCGCTGCAGCATTGCAAGGAGCTCCGCTTCAGAACCCAGAGAAGCAGAGTCAGCCTGACTCTTAGCGGATGTAATGGGGTGTCATTACATAATTGATATTCAAGTTAGAATATCACAGTTAAATTTCAGACGCGTTGTCTGAAATTTAAATAAGAGATTATAAGTTATTATAATCTACGAAGGAAAATTCGATTCGGTATAAATACCGAATCATGCAGGTTAACTAATAGTACAGTTAGTTGAATACTTGATATTATTATATTAGTTAGGTAATTACTATACTATTAGCCGCTAACCACCTATTTAATAAACACTCTTAATTTTGCGTTCTTAAGATAAAGTAAATACTTATATTTACTTTTAGTATAGGATTAGTTGTCATCAACTAATCCTACCTCTCTTGTATTGCGCGCTTCCTCGCACAACACAGTGTAAGCCTGTAACAGGATCAGTCCTGTTACACTTCCTGCGTTCCCAACACGTTCACGCTCTTTAAAGCGGCGTAAGGCTTATACAAGTTAACATTCGCGCCGTTGTGCACGGTTGCATCGATCTCAGTCACCAACACCTTAAACGTATCGGGAGGAAGACCTAAAAGCGGTTGCGCAAGGTTGCCCGGGATAGGGTTGAATTCGTCACATTATACTTTCTGAAACCAACTAAATTGGTTTGGTCCGGGATCGAACCCGGGACTTTCCGGTCCCGTAGTGAGCAGCAAACCACACGACCACGGTAGGATTGTTGCCCCGGATAGGGACAATTCAATCCTCTAAACTTTTGCGCTTCGTCGAGAAATGCAAAATCCTTACTTTTGATCGTATTAAAATAGTCAGTTTATATTTTAGTTGAAAATTGCTAGGTGTACACCACCCATTTGATACGCGCACACCCCTAGGTTAGGGTTAGGGTTAGGGTTACACACGTAAAGAAAACGCGCGTCTGTGCTACTCCTGCTCCTCCGTGCTCTTCCGTGCTCTAATTCCTAATGTAGCCATTCCGATGAACGTCCGGAAACAATGTTTTATCCAATCAAATCATCAGAATTACCAACTCCAGTCGTTTACTCATTATTGTCCTAGCAACATGGAAGTAGAATCAGTGGCATGAAACGAAGTGGTGTTAACTGCCCAGTCCATCATCGAGGAATCAAATGCGCGAGGTGCAGATATGGAGGTTGAGAATGAAAACGGTGTTGTGTGTCCTAATTTTCCGGCTTTGAACGCACTGCAGCAGTCTGGGTGAAAAAAAACGTTTTTTGTCGCATGCGGGTGCCAGAGCACGGCTATAGTCCATTGAAAAAAGATTGGCCAAATGTTATGAAGCCTATCGTGGAACACCTTAAGTTGCAGATCCGAATTAACACCAAGACGCGCTGCATTTGAACTAAAGAATTCACCACAAACAACGGACGCTGGTGCCCTGCAAAAAGCTGCTGATTTCGTGCAAGCTTATATGATGGGATTTTGAGGGACAGGACGCTGTGGCTCTGCTACGTCTAGATGACCTTTTTATTGACACGTTCGAGATAAACGACGTCAAAATGCTCAAAGGAGACCACTTGAGTCGATCTATTGGCCGAGTAGCTGGACAGGATGGTAAGACCAAATATTCCGTGGAGAACGCTACGCGCACGTGCATTGTATTGTCCGACCAGAAAATCCACATTCTTGGCTCGTTCGCCAACATCAAGTTGGCACGTGACGCGATTTGCTCGCTCATTATGGGTACGCCACCAGGCAAAGTGTATAACAAAATGCGCAATGTAGCTATTAGAATGAACGAACAGTTTTAGATACTAAGAGAATTGATTGATATGAATGTGGCAAGTTGGCGAGAAGTGCGCGTGTGTGCGTCTACACTTAAATATACTTTCTTGGTATCTTTTCGTCCTTAAAGCGAGTATCCCTGGCTCCGTGCGTAAACAAAGTGGCGTGGCCTTTAGAAGCACAGCGAAGCATAGGCGATCCCACTCCTTTTCTAGGAGCGTCGTGTTTTTGTCTCAACCTGAGTTGTAACTAAGAGCTCGGCAGCGTTCTGGGGATAACCTATTCGCACATGACGTTTTTCCTAACGGCACATGATTGAGTCATCCACTTCTCAATTTTATGGCTTACCTACAAGTCGACTCTTTAGAAGTACCCTCCCCCTTCGAGTCAGTTCAATCCGCCTTTCCCACTCACCTACGATGGTGAATCCGGTTTTCTCCAGCCCCTCTAACGCTCCGACACCACCTGTCGCTCCAACTCCTGTCACTTCGGCCCCTGTTGCTTCGACTCCTGTCGCTTCAGCCCCTGTTGCTGCCCTCGGATCGTCACCGGGCGCCTTTACAGCTTCAACGGTTGACGTGTCGACAGCTCCCGCCGCGACAACGCCGTCATTACCACCGCCATGTCTCCCGCTCGACGTCGTGGACATCTCCGGCGATGAACCGATGAAAGCACCACCCGAAATACCAGTTTCTGACGCTTCTGCTGAAAGCACAGCTATCATTTCGCCTGATATGGTTGTGAAGAATGCCGCAGGCGCTTCGTCCTCCATCGACCACATAGACGTGCAGATGGAGTTGCCTACTGACGCTCATGTCGAGCCACCACTTGTACCTGTCGACACACGTCCGACGATGGCTCATCTCCTCAAGCAACAAGAGACCATTCGTCGCGACGAGGCTGATGTCAAGGAGCGTCGCAGTCGCATCGAAACTCCCAAACCACTTGCCTGTGATATTGAATCGATCGAGCGCCACTACGCCGCTGGACGTGAATGGTCATTTATCGCCCCTCGCATGGAGCAAGCCCGGCCATACGAACTACCAAGCGCACGCTTTGACATCGTTATTGATACAGGTCGAACGTTTGCAAAAACACCGCTACCAAAGATCTTGGCTTCACTGGCAGGATCGTCGCATGACAACGAAGTGCTTGCGAATCTGTGCGAGCAGCATGAACTTGGACAAGTCTCGAAGCTTCCTGGTGGCAATTTGCGCGTAAAAATCAAGTCGCAGGAGTCATGTATGAAGCTCGAACGTACGAACGTGAACATCCTTGGTGGCGTCTTCAGGTTCAAGGAGTATAATGTCCTCGCAGGCAAGTACTTCTTGGACATTTCAAAAGTCGACTTGGACACAAACACCACCAGGATTTTACATCGCCTCTACATACTTGGATGCCAACCGATCTATGATACGTTCCGTGAAGTCAACATGTCGGCACGTATCACGTCAGCTACGTGGCGTGTCTACTTCCTCTCTCGGACATGCCCACCTGCACTGATGGTGAATGGGTCTGTCTGTGACCAAATATTGTTTGAAAACAAGCTCCATCCTGCACATGGCAAGAATGCGCCATATAGATCGGAGCGACTTCCTTACGGATTCCGTTGTCTCCACGGGATCGACTTGCTCACGACTGACGAGGTCTTCCCGCGCCAAACCATGCCTCAAGAAGGGTCAGAAATACCACAGGCGACAAAGAAGACACTGAAAAAGTCTCAGCAGTCACCATCAAGTACGCAGCAGCCGCTGTCAAGGATTTCCCAGCAACCGACAAAGCATTCCGCGAAGAAAGCACAGATCCAACAGAAAAGGCTTGCGCAATCAGAAAAGACTGACAAGCCCGTGCCCTCGCTGCAACAAGCAGTAGAGGATAACAAGACGCGTACTGCGAAGCTCCATCAAGGTGCTCAGCATGGCAGCCCGCCCGGAGCTAACCAACTCGCGATCATCCCGAGTCCGCAAGACGATACTCTGTCGATATCTACATTTAACGACTCAGCAGGTACGATATCACCTCCTGGGAGACCAAAAAGCAAGATAAAGACTCCGATCATGCTCTTAACGAACAGATACAACACCAATGGCTTCTCCACGGTCTGCAACAAGAAGAAGCGCAGTCGCGGCAGCATCGACTTTGCCGTGCTGCTGCGCGAACAGCGACCGGAGCCTCTTGATGGCATTTCGACCAAGAACTACTTTACTTTTGCTGCAATCGATGGAAGTTGAGCTTGAGGTTATGGACTTGAAGATTGACCCAACGTTTGGTTTGTGCCTCCAGATTGAGCCGAGGAACGTCAAGCGTCCTGAAAAAGTGAAAACCTCTGTCGAATCGGCGTTCTTTGTTGAAAAGCACCACACCAAGATTGTGCGTTCGGCCGAACCGACTTCGGTCATTGAAGTGACCGAGTCGATGATCAATGACGAGAGCATGTCAATGCTCGATATGCTACCGGACAAACTTGAGGCCGCTGATACCAAGGTTGCTACCGTATCCAAGTTCATGGCGAAAGCGTCAAACCCAGATCACATCATGAAAGTGGCTGCCGCTTGTCCACTCGCATTCAACAGTGCCTTGTCACTAGCGATGGGTGGAAACGGTACCGTAATCAACGAGCTAGCGCAGCTACACACCATCAGTCGTGTGCTCTGTGCAACAAACCCGTATGATGAAACGACGTTCGCGAAGAAGTGGAAGTTCATCATGAGAACGCCGAAGACATCAACGCGCAACGAGTTTTTCAAGGAATGTGCAAAATGGTGGACTAACTCAGACGCAATCATCGCGATTTCGCGTGCATCGAAGGCGCTCGGGATCTTTGAGCTTGCGCTCATGTCAACTGCACCGATATTGTTCACCAACGATCACTGGATCCAGTACTTTACTGGTCGCCCGGTCGAGTGGATCCCAGCGCACCACACGCGCCTCCTTCACCCCAACACGCTACTATTCCTTCTGCGGTCAACCATCGGCGCTCATTGCATAGCGCAGTGGAAGGAGGCGCAATGGCAGGGCCACCTTCTCGATGAATTAGAGGAGCTTCGCAAACTAGATGGATACTACGCGCCTGAGTCGTCTGTGATGAAAGCATGCAGTCCTGAATGTGGCATCGTGACAACTGTTGCCGGTGGCTTGTCTAGTCGCAACTAAGGTTGTATCACCCCTACAACACGTGTGGGACACAGTCACTATGCTGACCGTGAACTCAAACGGCATCAAACAGAATGGTCATCTTTTCATTGACCACCTTCTCTCTAAACACATGCTTTCATGCGTTCAAGAGACCAAGTTTGCCGACGCACGGCACCTTTCAGCTTTCAAGTTCCACCTCAGCGCGAGCTTCACACACAAGGTCTTTGTCAACGACCCAAACGTGCTGCACGCTCGACCCACGAGAGGTCGCAGTGCTGGTGTCGTGACAGTGTTGCACTCCAACTTTCCTGGCTTCGACACAGCTGCTGAAATATCGCACTTGTCGGTGCCAGGACGGTACCTTGTCGTCAGGGTGATGGTTGAACACGCTTCCGTCTACATACATAATGTGTAAGCTCCTGTAGACCGCCACGAAAAGAAGACTTTCTTTGAAAACTTGCCAACGGACGAGTTTGAGGACGACGCGACGCACTTCGTGCTCGGCGATCTGAACACGCCGCTCAACCCGCGACTCGACTCCTGACTCCAGATCTCAGCTACGATTCCAGTCGATCGGCGTGTCTCGAGTGGATTGCGAAGCTCGGTGTTGTTGATGCGTGGCACATTCACTCTGATAACAAACGCGTGTTCACCGGTCCACTTCCTCGGAAGAACCGGCTAGACTATATCTTGATGTAGGAGCGGTTTTGCGATTCTTTCTACGACAAGTCCAAGTACTTTCTGCCCAAACACGCCGGTGACCATCTTGCTCACAGTGTTTCGTTCCGGTATGGTACGCAGCTTCATGGCCGTGGCTACTGGAAGTTCCCGAGGTACTTGGTTGACTACCCGCTTGTTGTCTCAGCGATCGAGAAGGAAGCCGAGCTCGTACGAGAAAACATACGCATTGCACAGAACCCAGGAAAAGTCTGGGAGAAGTGGAAATTGGATATCAAGGCACAACTGCAAGATATACAGAAGAATCTCCGACAGCAAGACACGCAAGCTGTCGAAGATGCACGTGTATTGCTAGATCAGGCTGCCGCCCGGTACCGCGTGTCGTCGAAATGATGACCGCGAGATCTTTGACGATTCCATGCGCAACTACAAAGAAACGATGCTGCGGTCGAGCCAATACAGCCAAGACGCGGCGTTCGACTTCCAGGTGGCCAATGCCGAAAAGTCGACAAATCACTTCTTCCGTCCACTTGACACGATTTTGCGACGCGTTTCTATCGAAACAGTCGTGACACCTAGTGGAAATGTATCGACTAATCCTCATGAGATTGCGTTACGATTCCTGGAACACTGGGGGTCTGATATGGGTGATGCTGAAAGCCCATCTGGTACATCTCCGGCACCTGACGAGCTTAAGCAGCGCATGCTTCTTGAATCGGTCTCTCGCTTCGTCTCGGATACCGACCGTGACATGCTCGACGCAGCCTTGACAGCAGCCGACCTTGCTAACTCAATCCGACACATGAGAGCGACATCATCGCCAGGCATGGACGGATGACTGCTGGGGTTTATCAAGTGGCACCATACGTATTTGGTGAATGCCTTCAAGTTGTGTTTTCGGATCGTCTTAGCCGCGGCAAACTTTTGATGTCACAACGAAAGTCTGCTGTTGTACTCCTGCACAAGAAGGATTCTCGTTCTGAACCAGGAAAATACCGCTCAATTGCGCTCGTGCCAGTTGATGTCAAAGTGCTTTCTAAGGCGCTGACGTATCGGCTACAAAATGTGATGATTGATTTAATCGATCCTGACCAAAAGGGGTTAGTGAAAGGCCGATCGATCCACCACCACGTGCGCTTCCTTGCTGACCTGCAAGATCTCATCACAAGTCGCGACGAAGAAGCATATGCGTTGTTTCTCGACTTTCAAAAGGCGTTTGATCGCGTGAACTGGGAATACATGTTCTGATTACTAGCAAGAATGGGTTTTGGACACGGCTTCATCCAGTGGATCAAGCTGCTGAACACAAAACCCCAAGCGCACCTGCTGCTTAATGGCAACATCCAGCCAGCACTGTACCCGACACGTGGCGTGAGACAAGGTGACCCTCTATCGGCGCTACTATTTGTGCTGAAGATCGAACCGCTGGGTAATTTGCTGAGAGCACAGGAAGATCACGGAATATGCCTGTCCGCAGATCACACCGCGACGAGCATGTTTTTTGCGGACGACTCGACGCTTCTTGCAGGATCGATTGAAGGTCTGCAGGCACAACTCGTGATAGTAGACTACTATTGTGACGGCTCTGGTGTGAGGCTCAATTTGACGAAGTCGGTGCTGCTGGCGATGAACCGCAATGTTGATTGCCCAGCACTTCCCGGCGTCCAAGTGCTTGCCCGCTCAGACACGGTCAAATACCTTGGCATTCCGTTTGGCCAAGCACCAGTAAGTAGCGCGATCGTTGGGTTTCTCGACCAGCGCTATTTCGACGGCATCAAAGCGTGGCACATGCGTGCGCGTACACTTCGTGGTCGAATTCTTGTCGAACATACGATGGTTCTTTCGCGTCTATGGCACTACAGCACGTGAATATCCCACCAGCAGTGGTGAAGAGCTGGAAGTCGATGCTCAACCGGTTTGTTCTGAGTCGCAAGCATGAACGAGACGCGCGCAGCGTGCAACTGATCCCTGGCGAGTTCCTGTACCAACGACGCATCGTTGGTGATCTTGCTATTCCGGATCTTGACACACAGCTCAAGCGACAGAGATTTAAACTGCTACTGCAGTTCATGCAGACCGCATCTGTCACAGACGAGCGCAACTGGACAACCGCCAGCACTGAGATTTTGTCGTCGGTGTTGCCTCACTACGGCAAACGGCACGCCTTGGACTTTCTCACATTCTCTCCGCTTCGACACGGCAAGCTACTCGAGTGGAAAAGGACATCACCGTGGTGGCGCACGACGTGGACGTGGTGGTACAAGATGCGCTGGGAGATCACGTGGAACGACTTGCCCACAGACTATCTTGCAATATATGGTCTCCAACAACCGATCTGGTTCCACGCAAACGCCAAGCTGCACTACGAATCCACCAAGCGATCAGAGATGGCGGAAACACGGCGTAGATGTCTGGGTATGATACCTGAGCCACAACGCAGTTTTCGACTGCACATCTCACGCGTCTTCGGTCTGCGGTCTCTTGGTGATTTCCGACTATATGGTGAAGCGTGGCCGACCCAAGACAATTTTGTGCAGCGTCACATTGACTTCACGCACTGGCATGTCACACCAGGTGTACAAATTCAATGGATACGCGCACTTCACCGTGAAGCGACACAGATCGTGCAGCGGATAAGGGGATTGGATCTGGTGCACGACTCGACAAACGTTAATCAACAGCAAATTCTCCCGCATCTTGGATGTACGAGTGGCAGGCAAATGTACTTGATCCCGTCAATCCCGAACTCAGCGCTTCTGCGTGCCGTCCGGACACCACCGACGCCAAAGAAACCACATCCGATGACAATTTACTCAACCCGCGTTGACGAGCAACGCATCAAGGCGTTCGTTGACTACGGCAAACACTTGCGCAAGATTCTGCTTCCAGTCCACGACGACTTGCAGTTCCGCCTCGCGTTCCGACTATTTCCTGTTCGCTCACGCTTCTGGTTCTTGGAAGCGTCACGTCCTGTAATCCGCATCTGCGCTCGTGATGGCTGTGAGATGATCGAGACCGAGAATCATTTGTTCTTCGACTGTGTGCTTGCGTCGCAGCTCTGGCTCCAAGTTATTTCGATTGTGTTTCCACTCTTCGCTGTGAGGCCGACCTGGATTAACATCGCTTTGGCGACCAAACTGAGCGTGCGAAAGGAATGAGAAGAGCATGCTGACGTGGTACGCGACGTGTGGCACGTTCTCCGCGCTTCGACGCTACATGTGCTTTGGAGCGACCGAAACAGGTGCCTGTTTGACGGAAGACGACCTCTGCCTGCTGCTTCCGCTCTTGCAGTGGTCTTTACGATGCTTGCAGCGCATATTCGGTACTTCAAGCGCCGCCTGTACGATCACCAAGACAACAAAGCGTTAATATGCGTACTCGATATGCTGAACACAAATTCGACATTTGCAACACATGTCTCGCAGCATCCGAGTTGCTGGATTGTGCGTTCTTGTAATTGACGTACCACGTTGAAACGGGAACTGGAGATCGAACCCACAAACAACTGACAGGGACATCAAGTTACTTACCGACTAAGCTACCAGACACTCACCTTTCGATGGTGAAAGAACTCAATCAAGGTGCTTCATCAACAGGTATACTAAACTCACCACAGACCATATTTATTTATTATAAGCATAGTATTTAAGCTAGGTAGATTGAGTAGTCACTTTGTCTAATTCTAGTAATAAAGACAACTTTCAACTGATTGAGTCATCCACGCATGTGCGAATAGGTTATCCCCTTATTTTTAACGAATGGGGGAGGTCCTTCAAATGTAGCCATTTAATGCTTACTAATGATGCATTTATAAAGTAACCCATTGGTCCTGGGATGGAACTCCCACTGCCTTTATCTGCAAGAGCAGCGTGTAGGCGACGGCGCATCCGTGATTCTGGCTATATGGATAAATTTTTGCCTTTATGAAGCTAACGTGAAAACCAAATTTGGAGCTTGAAGTGGAAGCTATTAAGGATTCCAAGAAATCGTAGACGTTGATGCCGAGCATGACATGAAGCGCAGTTTATGGAACTTAGTGTGCTCTATAAGCAGGAAGAGATGGAGCAAGCGAATCTCGACGAGGCACTCGAAATTTCCATCTTAATGCACGACGAACTGTTGCGATGGATATTAGTCGCATCTTAAGTAAACATGCGTCGGATACGTTGTTGATATCTTCTACGGAAGTGCTACAGCAATTTCGAGAGAGCAAATCGAAAGTTGAGGCACAAATCTGCAAGAAGAACAAGCAATCGCTTAAGGAAACCGCAACAAGCAGCGCGAGTGGCAGCGGGACGGAAGACAACGTGAAGGGTATCTCCTGATTGATGAAAAACGCGGCGGAACTTGTTGGATAGATCGAGATTAACACATTGGTAAAAGGTACGAATAAAAGAGCGTAAAATGCATTGCGTGTTTCCATCTGATCTTGGGTAAGATATCGCGGTAGATTTAGTGCTAAATCGAACAAGGCACACAGTATAACATAAGTTTTTTGTTGACTGAGGTAGATTTCCCACTTATCGGCCTCGAACTCGGCAAGAAGCCGCAGCAGCTGTCACGACAAAAATTAGTTTAGTTTGCTCATTTACGACACACAAACCTTGAACTTCTACATTCAAGATTGGGTGCGAAGCTTTCACTTGTAGTACCTAAGGGGATAACCTATTCGCACATAATGTTTAATGGGATATTTGATTAAGACTAAAAAAGGAATTCCATTAGCGTCACCATAGCAACCACGCGTGGATGACTCAATCATGTGCCGATAGGAAAAACATCATGTGCGAATAGGTTATCCCGCGTTCTGATATGTGACGTACACGTACCCATCGATAAGAAATGAACAGCTTGTGGACTAGGAAACGTACCAATGTTTGCCACGTTGACTAGCATCTACAATTCGGTGCAATTCCCCGGTAATGGACTCGATGTTTTTGTCTGCTTCGAAACAATCAAACAATTCCAGGTCGATACCAGGCATTTCACTATAAAAGGCCAAAATCTATCATGCAAACGCAAATGAGATCTTCCACTACATTTTCAAACTATTACACCACTGCGCACCATATGAGCTGATCCATAGCATGAAAACATGCCCTGCTCTCCCCTCACATGCACAACGTGCGGGTCAATCGGATTCAGTGTCACCGCTGCAGCCAAAGAACCCTCAATCAATATCCCTTCAAATCTCCAACGGCAGCGCCGCGTCCATGAGATGGACAATTGTGCGAGTAAAGTCGTCGGTATTCACCTCCATCTCTGATTGTGCTCTTAAATTTCTTACGCGTAACCCTAACCTTAACCCCAGGGGGTGTGCGCGTAGCAAAAGGGGTGTGTGTGTGGACGTAGCAATTTTCTAAAGGGTTTTGCTAACTTACATACCCTATGTACGTACATACCCCCATTAAACCCTTAGCCCTAAACCCTTCAGGCTGAAGACAGCCAATCAACCCTAAACCCTAAAACCCTGCAGGCTGAAAACAGCCAATCAAAGGGGGTATGCACGATACATACGGTATGTAAGTTAGCAATTCCCTTTTCTAAAGGGCGTGACTGGGTACATCCCCCCCTTTGCTGCGTACACCCCTAGGGTTAGGAATAGGGTTACACCTTCCCTTACACAAAGCACTTGTAACATCGTCTTGGAGAAAAGAGCGAGGACACCGTGTCGGTCATGAAAGCTCGACGTCGTCACCAAATAATACTTATTTTTTGAGATACAGCTCCATAATCACATTGAAGTCACGTGAAACCTTCGACTACGGCTAATGACAGCGCATTTCGCTTCTGTATTGTAGGGAATAGCAACAAGGACGTGCGCTTGAAAAAAATTACTGCCTGACGCACTTGCTTATGCCTGGCGGTGATGCGTACAACTACACGGCGTCCACGTTGATCAGTACCCCATCAGGAAAGCGTGTTACTTCAGACTTTTTTATCGTGAATATTTACATGCATTTTTTGTCAACTGTAGTTATTCAAGCCACTTTGCAGAGATGCCGAGGCGTCCGAAATTCTGCTCGACATCTCAAGTCGCCTGAAATCTATCGAGAAGGCTACATAGTAAACGGTATATGTTCCGAAGCCTCGATCTCTACGTCTAGTAGAATCACAAGGGCAGAAACAAGAAAACTGATGTTTGGAACAAGTTTCTATTGGCAGATCTGCACAATGACGGTTTCCTTGTGCTTGCAGTTCATTCCATAATCAATCAACTGTCTCACCAATGTATGTCACAGTTTTAAACATATCACAAAGCATTGGTGACACCCTCCATTTGCTTGACAACCTCTAGCACTGACTTGAAACTAAAAGGCTCCGTAGCAGCCATATCAGCTAGCACCTTTCGGTTCAGCTCAATACCCAAGCCATTCATCTTGCCATAAAGCTTTGAGTACGAAATTCCTTCCTGTGGTGTACCTGCGTTGATCTTTTGAATCCATAAAGAGCGCATGTCATAGCAATTGCAAATTCAATAAAATTAAGAGCGTGGAACACAGCATTTTCTTCCGTCTAAGGGAAGGTGTTACCCTAACCCTAACCCTAGGGGGTGGTGTACGCAGCAAAGGGCGGGTGTGTACCCAGTCACGCCCTTTCTAAATTATTAAGAGATGGTTACCGCTGCACGATACCATCTCTTTATTAGTGGGTTTCAAAGTTAGTTTGAGATGATTTTGCAGTAAACCCAATTGTCCAACTGGAAGCGTTCTGCAAGTGGCTAAATTTGAAGCCCCAGTCCCCACGCCTGCCGATCAGAAGTAAACAACCAATCAGATAGCGCGTTCTCGTCACTCACCATTGACACAATCACACTCCACCCAGACTCACTTTTTCTGCAAAAGCCCGAGGCATTCAGGAAATTCTTCTTTCTGAAAATTTTGCAGATCACTCTGATTGGCCGGATTTTTCTGCAAAATCATTTGCAAAATCATTTGCAAAATCTTCTGAGCTAACTTTGAAACCCACTATTATTAGTAGCAATATTCATCTCTATTGGTCGAAAGTCACGTGGGGGTGCCCCTAGGGTGGAGGGGTGTGTGGGTAGGGCGACCCTAAAAATACGTGTACGTGCGTCAATGGCGTAATAGATTCTTCTCGTATAGACGGACAGTTCCCCCGCCCGCATCTTTACTCCTAGAAATTCTACCCGCTATATCACGTGTCTCTCTATCTTGGACACGTGCAGCAGTTCATATACATTCACTTTTGCACTTCGATGCACAAGCGCGTGGCCCTTGTCGTAACTGCAGGCTATGCCTTGCTAGATTGCAGTGCTTGGTCAAGCCTAACATCAGCTCCTGCTCTGGATCAAGACACTCGCGATGACAGGCGAGATACCTACGCGGCTTCGCAAGTTGTGAAGGAGGAAAGATGGATACCAGGACCCAAACCCAGTTCCGAGGAACGTGCGCGCAAGTGGGTGGATCGTATTGCAAAGCACGCGCCCACCGGGGATGATATGACTTTGATTCGAAACATGCAGCTTTCCAACATTTTAGCACGACATATAAAGTCAACATTGAAAATGTTGCCAATAATTTGGTAGCGTTGCGAACGCGTCAAGGGACTGTCGATCTGAATGACAAGCAGCTCATTTTCATGGCTGTCGGGCACGAATTGGTGAAAAAGGAGGAAGTAGACAAAATAAAAAAGTATGCGAGCAGGCATCCTAATTTTCACGATCTTGAAGTGAGCACAGAAACGCTTCAAAGCTGGATAAATGTCCTTAAAACCAACAAATTCCGTGTGGGTTACGTGATCGGGAAGATGGTGTTATTACGTGAAAAATATCCCGACTTCAAGGTGGCCGAGGACTACTGGTACATGGCTCTCGGGAGCGAGTACTTGGACAGCAGGGCAATCATTGGGCAGAAGGTCCCTGTTCTCCCCCCAGCCGAATTGAAGGATCCTGACCCTGTCCCAGTTGCTAAACGAAAGAAACTTCTTACAAAGACACTGCGGAAACGAGCAACAAGAACAAAGAAGAGTGAAGGCGATTGAGAAGGTGGGAAGGGGAGGGGACGTGACTTGCATGTAAGCGTTCACTATTTCCAGGTACCATGTTGTGGTTCTTGTTCGAATAGAGGACGCTTCGCTCACTGCAAAAGAGATGAAGTCGTTAAGTGCACTATTAGGTAGAGTGGAGATACTTTCCGCTAACTAGCTTTGACTCGACCTAAGTGTATACTTAAGTAAATGGCTGAACACTTTTTGCTTTCACTCACCTCGTCAACGTTCGATAAACGGATAATGTTGTATAACGTAGATTTCAATACTTTCAACATATAGGAAAAAAAGACAAAGTGTATGGTGTGATGGGATGTACTACTCTTAATGTAACTAATTTCCGTTCGTCTACTGTCATTTTTTTCTGCCTGTCACTTACTTTAGTGTCCGATCCGTGTGTTGGGTTGTACGACCACTGTCCCTGTGTCCGCACAAAAAGTCAAGGAGGATGGATTCTCGTACTCATACTTTAGAGATATACCGTCGTCTCGTGTCCTCGTCGACAACATGCACGCTCCCTTCTCGTACGCACCGCGTCGCCTAGAGATGGTACGGATCCGTATACGAAAACCCTTGAAAGACATGACTCTTGCCCAGTGGTGCGTCCGAGACGACCGAGTCGACCACTTCTTGTCGTTTAAAGAATTCCGGGACGTTGGTCACTTCGCCATCGGACCGGACCGTTGGTCGGAACGGGACGGCCACGTCTCGTTTATAGAGTTTCTCCCAGTCCGTGTCACTAAAGAAGGCATGATCCATAATCTCTTGGGCCCCACACGGTCCCGATCCCAACCTTTTCGCCGGATTCCGACAGATTAACCCACGCAGCAACGCCCGGGCGTCCTCGGAAAAGCCAGATGGAAACCGAAGTGGCAATTTGACAATGTTTTGGAACGTGCGTTTCCGATTGGCATGATAAAACGGCGTGTAGCCTGCGAGCATTTCAAACATGAGAATCCCTAAGGACCAGTAGTCGACGGCTTTGCCATAGGGGACGCGTCGAATGAGCTCGGGTGCAATGTACTCTGGCGTGCCACAAAATGTCTGCATGCCACCATCGGTTGTATCGACGTTATCGTGCGAGAGACCAAAGTCTGTGAGTGCAAGGAACCCTTGATCGTCCAGTAAGATATTCTCGGGTTTCAAGTCGCGGTACACAATATTGTACGTATGCAAGTGCGAGAGTGCAAGCACGAGCTGCGCGGCGTAAAATCGTGTCCGCACTTCATCAAACTGCACGGCCCGTCGTAAGTGAAAGTGGAGCGTTCCGCCATTGTAAAAGTCCATGACAAAGTACAACTTGGCGTCGTTCTGGAACGCATACCGGAGTTTCACCAGAAACGGATGATCCACGCCCTGAAGAATGCGACGCTCTGTCTTGGTGTGTTCCACTTGATTCTTGGCAAACACGGCCGCCTTCTTGATGACTTTCATGGCGTACACTTTGCCCGTGTCGCCCCCGGTAGCGCCTGCAATTTGTTGCGGCGTCATGCCCATGGCCATCATTGTGCGTGGACTGAGCAAGCGCGTGCCTTTTTGGTGGTCGGGCACTTTTCGTCGTACAAGCATCACTTTCCCAAACGCTCCGCGTCCAACAACACGCAAGAGATCGAAATCGTCAATGGTGAGGGAATCGTACTCACGTGGTTTCACTTCTGTCGGACGTGAACTTGCGTCCGAGCGAGGAGACGATGGGTTCCCTGGTCGTCCACTTTCGTTCGCACGTTGTTGCTGCTGGTGTTCTAAGAGTGCCGTTAAGCGGAGCTCACGTGCGGCCCGGCGCTGAAATTCGTACGGTGTCGGCGACGCAAGAAAAGCAAACACGGTATCCAAGACAGCTTTTGTCGTGTACGCAGGACTTTCGTTTGCACCGTGACACGGTCCTGCGGACAAGCAAAGGCATCCATATCCCGTCCATTGCGTCGACGTGGGGGACGGCACGCCGCCCGTGCCCGTGTCCGCACTCGTCGTACAATTCACGGCATTCCAGGCGCCAAACGCCGTGGCATCCCGACTGAGTTCCGTATTGAGCGGACACTCGGCACGGGACCACGAGATACTATGCTGCGAGAAGAAGCGTTTAAACCCTGCGTTCCACGTCGGATCCATCTTGTGCGAACTCTCAATGAACGCCACGTTGCCGAGTCGACTCTTGAGTTCGTACCGATACGTGGCAATCAAGTGCGTGACCAAGACACCCCCGTAGCCATAGGCAATGAAATGCACTTTATGGGCCGCGGATGGAAAGATATAATTGCGCCAGACGTGATCACAATGCTCTTCGGCACTACTCGAGCCACGAATGGGCATTTTCTCGACCGTGCCAGTGGCCGTGACCATTAATTGCGTATTCATGTTGGGATTCATGACCAAGACACCGTATCCTGCACGCACCGCTTTTTCAAAGTACGGCAGCATCGAGCCCACGTGGACACCGTCTTTTAAGAGGACACTGCGACTCCAGATGCCGCAACTTAAGCCCCGGAACGAACAGACAAAGACCAGGAGCTTCTCGGCGACACTATAGTTTTTGCTCGTGTGAAAGATACAGCGTGGTTCATCCGTGTCAATCATGAGACGAAAGCCATCGTTGGTCGAACAAATACTGGACGAACTGGATCGGACGGACCCGGTACTTGTCCGCACGCGATGCGGCCCTGTACTCACGCCCGGATCGAACGTCGATGCCATGGACGACCGCGTGAGTTCTAACGCTGGAATCGCTTGTTCCAGGAACATGAGATCGTGCAACATGCGCGTGTGGACGTGATCGATTAAACCACGTAAAATGTCTTCGCCATGGTCACGAATCTCTTGCTTCGAGATGCCGTGCCCCGTCTTTTTGTTCCGTACCGTGCCCGTGTCGGTGAGTTCAAAGTGGTCATTGGACCAGCCAATGGGCACTGCGTTTAGGGGCATTGGGTCTTCCGAGATGGTGCCCATATCCCATTTCGGGAGCGGCGGACGACGCGCGGACCCGAGCGTCGAATGGAGCGTGGTACTACTGGTGCCTGTTATGACAATGCCATCCATTAAGGCCGTTAGAGTCGATCGTTCGGTGTTAGAGGTGGCAGGTTTAGGTACAGAAGAGGAGGAGGAGGAAGAAGACGGAGAAGCCGTTTGCGTGCCATCCCATCGCGCCTTGCTCATGCTCAACACAGTCGCGAAGCAGTCTAGCGACTACGGTCTTGCCTTCGGTGGGTGTCTTGGACGCTCTGGCTCGGATGGGGTAGTGGCAGACGTATGTTGTCTCTATCCTCCGCTTGTCCTCTCGCTAGTAATGCGGAGAGAGACAGAATGGTCTGAGTTTAACATTTGGTGTGCGGGAAGACGATGTTTGGATTAGATATGAGAGGGATGTTGATGCAAGACGTAAGAATTAGAACGTGGAGTCGGAAAAAATAAGTTTTAGCAGGTGGGTCATCCGTTGCGCGGATGCCTTTTTTATGAGGTGCTAAATAACACGTTAAACGAACCAAGATGTATCGTAAGGCATACGGGCTTTTGCGTCATGTTGTTTGACCCCACGCCGCGAACTCTCGTCTGATTGAGGGATCATTGACGTCGCATGTCTGGATTTGCGATCTCGACACAATTCTACCAAATGTGTAAGCGATGTTCGCCACACCGAGATTCAAGGCAACAACTTTTCCTAGCTCTTTTCTGCATGTCCGAACTTATTACTAGAATAACCGCTGGGCCAAAAATAGATTAAGGCAATATCGAAATTAGTTGGTAGCCAACTAATACCAACTCAAGAAATGACACGTACTAATTGAAGGGATAATAGCACGGGTATAGCTAGTACCTTACCAAAGAGATGCATAGCGGTTGTTTCCTATCATGCAGTCACCCAGTATATACAGTAGTTGACTAACCTGCAGGTCAATGATCATCCGGGGCTATGACTCTACTAATGCCAAGATGCAGCATTGCCCTGGCTATGTTGGTACGTGTCATTTCTTATACCGGTACTTGAGTTGGTATTAGTTGGTTCGTGTCATTTCTTGAGTTGGTATTAGTTGGTACGTGTCATTTTTATTGGTGTAAAACTGCGCGACTTGGTATTAGTTGGTTACCAACTAATTTCTTCACACTCATAGATTATGAGCTAAATTCATTTTATTCCAATTGGTGTCAAACATTAGAAACTTCAGCAAGTTTATATCACTTTTTAAGGATGAGTTTTCTAGATATTATTTGGATCGTAGTTCAGCTGTTATTCCCCGTCTCAAAGCCTGACATACCTGAGATAACAAGTGCAAGGAGTGAAACTGAGGCTAGCTGGATCGACGAGTCGCTTTTGCTTGGGCGACGAATCGTTCCTTTTAGGCTCGAATTGATAGGTTAAAATTGGCATAGAAACAATATAATAAATACCCGCACTATGAAGGGCATCATGTGCTTAGACCACTTAACCATAGCATTACGTGACTAGACCACGCGAATATCCTGTTGGTCGTCTGGATTAAGCACGGGTCGTTGGTCCTGCACCGAGTTGCTGATATAAGTGTTGTGGCGTTGGTGGTCATAGTTTCCCTGATCTAGCACATAATCAGAGCTGGATAGTTATGCTTGAATTCTAAAGCATTCTCGGCGCGAGCTTGCGTCGAAAGTGCAAAAATGCGCGACATTTTTTGCTGAAAACGAAACTTGTAAGGCTTTGGCGGTAGCGCCGACACTCCTTCAGGGTCTTTACGCTTGATGAACGTCTTGTATAAACGTTCCATCTTTTTTCCAGCGTCCTTTCATCGATTATAACAACACACATGTCAGCAATAGTTTTCACAGCCATTCGTCGTACGTACCTGTCGTGAAGGAGTTGAAAATTATGATAAATCCACTTAATCAACAACACAAAGAGGTA
This sequence comes from Peronosclerospora sorghi, assembly GCA_026184515.1. NCBI lineage: Eukaryota > Oomycota > Peronosporomycetes > Peronosporales > Peronosporaceae > Peronosclerospora > Peronosclerospora sorghi. Next base: position 5,334,724 of record CM047587.1, on the reverse strand, counting down.
ATAAGCTAGTCCTCCTTGCTTTACTTCCCGGGTACTTAATACTTCCGTCCGAACCAACAAATCAATTAAACACACTTGGGCCACACTTCAAAAGGCGATTGCGGGCTGCTCCCAACACTAGCGCGCTTCAAACAGCTTCTTCTCCACTTGCTAGGACGTTCACTCAACGGCTTCCTTGTATTACACTTGGTTTTTGTATAAAGTAAAAAAAGAAGGGTTTTTGAGGGCCGCCAGAGATCTTCGCACTTCAAGGGAAATTTCGTTCTATTAAGTATTATCAACTCCTACATCAAAGTCAATCACTTTTCTCACCCACTACTTCTTGGTTACTTCAGCGCTGACTTCAATACTGGACTCTGGGGCCGTCGCAATCCTCTGTAACTTGATTGATCAGATTTGCCATCCCGATCTGGCCGTCGCGATCTGGTCGTCGCGATCTGGCCGTCGCACCCTCTGTAACTTGATAAATCGGATTTTCCATTGCGATCTGGCCGTCGCGATCTGGCCGTCGCAGGTCGATAATGATTGGTCAAAATTGCTCATCCAAAATCAAAATACTTAACCACTTGAGAACATCCAGAAACATCTAGGCGATCAACTCAAGCAGCCGAGGGCGCATAGCTTTTCGTTGGCTCTGCCGCTCTGTATGAATCCGCCGTTGTGCTGGTAAGTTGCGCCTATGTCTTATCTTTCTGTGTAGTTGCTGATGTTTTGTGTCCGTGGTCTGGTTACTCTGTTATCCCGTGTGCCCTAGCGCCATTTGGTGATATAATATGAAGCCGAGGGCGCATAACTTTTCGTTGGCTCTGCCGCTCTGTATGAATCCGCCGTTGTGCTGGTAAGTTGCGCCTATGTCTTATCTTTCTGTGTCGTTGCTGATGGTTTGTTTCCATAGTCTGGTTACTTTGCTATCTCGTGTGCCCTAGCGCTATTTGGTGATGCAATATGAAGCCGAGGGCGCATAACTTTTCGTTGGCTCTGCCGCTCTTTATGAATCCGCCGTTGTGCTGGTAAGTTGCGCCTATGTCTTATCTTTCTGTGGCGTTGCTGATGGTTTGTTTCCATAGTCTGGTTACTTTGCTATCTCGTGATCCCTAGCGCCTAACTGCTAGACATTTATGGGGGTGGAGACGCTCAACTTAGCGTTAGCGTCACTTCTATGATACTAGAACCAAAACAACTTGGCCAAGACATTGTGGAAATATGAGAAGCATCACTCAATACTAGTGATGGATAGAAGCATCTTGTTAGAAGACAGGATCCTGCGCTCTACTAACATCATGATGCACTAAGTGTTCATATTGTTCACGTATGGAAGGATTGACACATTTTTTTTAACACTAATATTCAGTGTTTGACGAAATCACCAGCGTAAAAGCGTCATTATGCTAACTAGTAGCGTTGGTGAGATAAAAATATACCAAGAATTGGTAACTACCACAGATCATCTCCCATATGTCGTAAATATATCCCCCACTTCACCACATATCACTGCTGAAGGAAATCAATAATACCAAAATGGTAGAGAGACAGATCAGCCACACTCGTCGCAGGTTGGGTAAAGAGCAGATCATGGCGAACTCGGGGGAGTTGGCTCGTGCGACAAAATACACCGAGTTTTGAATCCCAATGAGTAAGATATAATCCATACCCTTTGAGCACAAAAATCACTATCTTTGTGAATCTGGTCATAGATGCGATGCGCGGTGGGTGGATCGATTCGAATCTGAGATAGAGAAAAAGGTAAGCATATCACGCGACTTTAGCTAAAAAACACCAGAAACTTACCTTAGTCATCAAGTCATTATCCTTAAGAACAATATCGGGCTCGTTGAAGTTCATGCCATCTCCACATTCCTGGTTTTTTGTGCTACCAAACGTATACGATGCATTACAGTACCGACAGGCGGACTTGTCCCCAGGACTAGGTACTTTTGCATTTCGGTCAACCCACGATCCTTTGATATCGTGCGGTGGTGTACAACGTCCGTGTCTGCAAACAGGTTACACATGACCACAAAATAGTACAATTTACGATACAGTGATACCGAGTGGCATCCATAAAACCGCGTCAAGACTGTATCAGGGTTATTGGTCACGTAAGCCTCGTAATTTGGCGCCATCTTGCGCAGAAATGCACACTTTTCAGGTGACATGGTCTTAACTATTAGACTTTCATCTGATGTGTAGAACATGAAAGCACCGCTACGACCTTCGCTAAATCGCTCTTTCGTAGTCGCGCGGCAAACATCTGAATGTACTCGGCATCACTGATTCCAGACGTCAGACGAATATTACGAAACGAAGTAGGACAGAACGACCAAAACTTGATTGATTTGCCCTGAATGAAACAGCACAAAACATAAATGATCGTACTGCCCTCTTATGGATTTATATTGAGCAGCTACGATAGGTTTTGTCTTACCGCTTCTACTTCACCAGAAATCGGGATCGATACCAGCTCACCCGTCACTTCGCGAACGGATTCCTTAATACCAGACGTCGTATAATACAAAATCTCTGAACGAAGTGCCGTGTTCACTTGCGGGCTCAAGTCGACATCGACATCTGCAGATTGACCGTGTCCACTTTTTCGCTCAATATTGTTGACATCGAACCAAATCACGTAGTCCAAAGAGATTTTGTACGCAATCAGAAAGATCATGAGCTGACGTAAACCCTGCGCTACAGCTTTCGAGTTCGAAGTCTCGCATTTTGTTGACAAAAATTATGCGCACATGTACAATAGCAGCAAAAGATAGGCTAGCTGTTTCGATGCGCGCGCAGCGGCCGCCTCTGTCGCACGGAGTAATGTCGTCGTTTAATGTCCCACATGTCGCATTCGCTGTCTTGTAACTACCAGTGTGCGGGGTACGCTCCAATGTCCGAATGGCAACCTGTTTCAATTGCGCATGCCGCCGCCACTCACGCGACGAGTCGTTCCTTAGATACCCTAAAAGGAATGACTCATCGCCCAAGCAAAAGCGACTCGTCGATCCAGCTAGCCTAGTGGAACTGCGCTGCTGTCAAAACAAAAACTTCTGGACAAAAGCGGCTACAAAACAAAACCTCCCCCCTCAACCCATCCCCCCCCGCTGTATGGAGAAACGTGAAAAGGGAAAATGTCGTCTGGCCGTGGAACGCCATCAAAAGGTGGGGGTGAGAAGGGTTTGCGTGTCAGGTTGAAGGTTGAAGACTGGGAACTTATGCTCAAGTGGTTGGAGGTTGAGGATAACTTCCGCCGCCTTCACGGCGCCGGTCAGAAGACAAAGGTTGTCACCACAAAAAAAAAGAAATCGGTAAGGTTACGCAGAAATGGCGCGTTATATAAATTCTCGAGCATCTGACAAAATTTCTAGTCTTGACCACGCGAGCATGCACTCCCGGTATGATGTGAAAACTTGTTTTGGAAGCGTTCTGTAGCAACACACACAAACTCCTTACATTTCCTCACGTCAATAATTCAGGCACCAAAAACACTTAAAGTCGTATGAAGAAGCAAGGGGCTTGTTGAAGCAGACAAGCTTGTGTGGAGAAGTGAATGCGAAAACTTGGGTCACTTTGTGTCAGCGGAACGCCGATCAGCTTATCAGCGATCGGATTGGTGGAAAACAAGGAGGATTTTAAGCCTATCGTGTGCAAGAAGTGTCAAGAACACATATTTTGGTGAGTCACACGATATTGCGGGTATTCTACATATTTCATGTTTGTACATATTGGGACCGTAGGGAGAATTTTGGATTTTTGGTTGTTTAACTCACAACAAGGAAGTCGTTCGCATCTTTGCACAGTACATCAGTCGCCTCCGCATGCCGCGGAGTGTTTGGGAGCAGAGGGTCAAGTAATCCCCTCTAGATCATTATACCCGGCCGGGACGCGTTACAGACGCACTTGGCCCGCCGGAAGTCCCTCTACGGGAGTACGCATTGGTCGGCTTCGCAAGCCCAAGTTACACACGTTTGGAACGTGTAACCAATGTTTTTGGATTATTACGTGGGGATATCGTTCGTGGAGTTTGTCACGTTCTCTTGGATCTCCACATTGGAATATTGGTCTTTTCTTCTCACATTGGTTGGGTTCTACGATCGATTAAGCGTTCTGCCCTTTGGAGTATACTTACTTTAAGTATAACCGGTTTGCCCGTACCCAGGGTGAAGAGTTCCGCCCAGGGTACACCACCCAGCACGGTCTCGCATTTAATACACGGATCAATTTACAGCAACGATCCACCAAGTGTGTAACCAGCCCATTCCATCGGGTACACAATTTGAGATAGAGACGCGAAAATCGGACCAGGCGTCCTATGCTGATGATCGGTCGTCTGCTAGCAGCAGACGATCAGATCGGATCGTAGGCGAAGGTTTGCGGGGTACCCCCCCCTTCAGTTGGAAGGCTGGGCACGATGTTGGTCAGGTTCTCGACACTTCGGTGTTCGATTTTGAACTTGACTCCACCACAATGGTGCGCGTGTCCGAATCACTTGGTGATCGCGGATATCACCGAGATGATGTCCGGTCAAAAGTTGACTTAAGTGATTTAAATGTGGAATATTTCTGGAGAGGACATAAGGAAAAGCTGTCACCTTATGTTCTCGTTGTTGATAAAGATGGATATGTCTGATCTGGCCGGGTGGAGGATCAGATCGGGATTAATAAGTTTTTTCCTCCCCATAAGGCTCCCACCGGAGCCGATCGGGACTATAGCAAGTTTTGCTATAGTTCCGGAAAGGATCAGGACTTTTGTCCTGATCCTATGCATTTACATCGAAAAATTGATGGAATAAAAAATGAGAACCAATCCGTGGCTGATCGGAACGATCCGATCCACATGCCTAAGGTCCCCAAGCAAAGGCTAGGAATGCCGCCCGAGGAGGACGGCTTGGAAGAAAAGTCGCAGGTCGGGGATGGGGTTATCAAGGAAGAAGACCTTACCAAGATGTATTACATCCACGAGTTAAATCGATTTATTCGTGAAGACCAGGTCATACAGATCTTAAACCCCCAGATCCCCGATCGCCTTCTCGGACCCACCACCGAGCCTATCCAAAGCAATAGGCCGTTGCTATTGGTGAAGAACCTGCTGGCGATGTTGGCTGAGGTCGGAATGAAAGTACGAAACCTCTCCAGCGTACAGAAACTGTTTGATCTGGATACTTGGAGACTGGAGATGTCGATGTCGACCCTCCATGACCATTTGGTGCCGTTGGTGGGGGCGGTTCGCCGCCCAACTCCCACCGTGGCATTGAAGGCCGCTGAAGTCACGGCAGCATATGTGGATGTGTGCTCCGACGATAAGTCGTTGTATCAGTCTCCACCTGCCTCTAATAGATCATCGGAGTTGGAGGTCGGTGTTGAGAGGATGACCATGGGGGCGGACCATACCCCCATTGGAGCATAAAAAGGACGTGCGGCAGCAAGGGGCTGCATGCCGGTCGGGGCCCCAGGAGCCCCCACAGGCTTCAGTACCTCCAAAGGAGGATACCAACACGTTGCCCATGAACCAAGCTAACGTCCAAGCCACGTTTGAAGCAATGATGGAGTGTTTCATGGAAGACCGATGCCGATCGCCTCCGCGCCCGCATGCCTAGGACCGATCTGCCCGGAAAAATGTCAATACTTGCCGGGATGTTGATATGGAGTCAGTGACATCAACGGATAAGGCTACCCGAGGTGGAAGACCAGTTGGCAGAGGAAGACGCAAGCCGCAGCCAACCCGACCGCGCCGATCAAGCAAAAACAGCGATTTCGACATGGAGTCGATTGGGATCCGGATGACCACTATGTGTCAGACGGTGCAGGTGTGGGCAGAACGTGCAGGTCTAACCTAGCCTCCACGACCGCTTTTGATCTCGGATCTACTGCGATCCCACGCATTCGCATGGCTGCGACCACTGATCTCAAGGATTTCACTGGCAAGGAAGCGGACGAGGAGCAAGCCAGGTCGTGGTTTGGTCGGGACAAGTCTGCTTTCTTACGGGATCAGACACCAAAAAAGGAACGGTGTCTGATCTTCAGGGATCTGCTGAAAGGACCGGCTGCGAACTGGACCCAACAGTTGAGTCGGTATGTCCGATCTGACTGGGATCTGCTATGTTCAGAATTTGTGGGGCAGTACTGCAACTCTGGATTCTCTACCGCCCGCAAATACCATCATATGCAGAAGCGGGGAGACGAGACGCCGATTGAGTACTTGCACCGTTTGAACGTGGCTGAAATTTGCGCCGGGATAGTGATCAAAGAAGGCAACCCTCCGACCGGTGCCGCTATGGAGCACGTGGGTCACTATATCAGTACCCTTGATGACCAAGAGCTGGCAGATCAGCTCACTCTGCTGCGCCTCAAAGATGTGGGGGAAGTGGGGCAGACGTTGCGGACGTTGCAACACTCACGCATCATGAGATCAAAGGTCGCCGTTGGATCGGGTCACTACAGATCTAAGACCCAGACCGATCCGGTGAAGAGGCCCCTGACCAGATCGGCTCGTGCTGTTAAGGCGATCGTATCTGAGGACAGCACTGGATCGGAAGAGGAAAGCAGCGGCCAGTCCAATCTGGAGTCAGACGAGGACCAGTACCGCCATATCTTCGTCGCGGAACCTGCCCCGAAAACCAGATCGACGCCTGACCAGGCAGATCGGAAGGGCAGGAGCGGAAACAAGTCTGACCCGGACCGACCCCGCAAGAAGTTCTCTCACTGCGGGTCAAGCAAGCATGATGAACGGGGCTGCTGGAAGAATTTAATATGCAAGAAATGCGAAAGACGCGGCCACCCCACCGATAACTGCCTCTTCTTATTCAAGTCATGTGGAGAGATCCACGAGGCCGGCCACTGCAAGATGGAAGAATTCTTCAACCTGATGTGCAAGTGGTATGTGCCGGGCAAGCACGCGGGGATGCTTCCACCTGACGTGGAAAAGATGTTAAACTAGAACGCTCGCCAGGTTGGAATCTGGATCGAGCCGAGCGATCTACGTTTGGCATCTATGCATATGTCGGCAAGCAGAATAAAACCGACAATCAATGTTATGTTCTCAAATGCGTCGATCGGTATCATCCGGTCTACAATCTCACGACCGATGAATATTCCCGATAGAATGTGGTCATGCAGTTGGATCTGCTTCCGGGGGAGTCTCGCGGATACTGGAAGTATCATGCGCCCGACAAATGGTTTAAGCAGGCGAAAGCATGTGATAATATTAACAACCAGAAGGCGACGATTCTATTCGACTCTGGGGCTGAAGTCTCGATTATCGACTCCGCCTTTGCTCGTAAGGTCGGATGTCGTATAGACGACACCCAGAGACAAGAATGCGTTGGAATTGGTGAAAACTCTTACATGACCGAAGGAAGGGCGCGTGAATATCACCCTATCGGGTTCGTTGGTCTACTTCTTCAGCGCTTGGGTTGGCAAGTTATCCGGTCAGGATACCCTGTTAGGCATGGATTTCATGGTGCCGGCGGGTATTCGCCTTGATCTGTCTCATGGAGTGCTTACACTCCCGGATGAGGTCCAGATCCAGTTAGCTGGTCGGCGGCCCCTATACGGATCACACACTAATCTGGTCAGGTGGGACCAAGATGTCACCATTCCAGTCGGCCAATCCGCTGATACCCCGGTAGACAAAGGTTTTCGATCAAGGAAGTTATGGGTGACCAGGGGTGATCGGTGGGTGTCGACCTTTGTGATGAGCGCCGGCCGATATGATTTTTTTCGACTCACTAAATATCGGAGACAAGCCGCTTACGCCCGACAACAATACTATTGTTGGCATGTGGCTAGCGGAAGGGAAGGTTCCAAGAAAGGCGGGGTTCGTCTCGATCGGATCGAGACGGTATGTTGAGTGGCAGAACTTGGCATACGAAGCGACCACCGATCTGATCAGCGATGATGGATCGGTGGAAGAAGATACCTCACCTATGGTGGAACGACCCAGCTATGTAACCCCAAAGAAGATGTTAATTCGAAGAAAGGCACCGCAGTCGATGGACACGGTGGACCATCAAGAAGATGAGCCAAGGTTCGTCAACGTGGTGGCGTCACAAGAGCAGGCGACAGCGGAGCCGGAAATAGAAAAGGGGGAACATGGGATTGATGGGGCGGACCACGATGGCGCGCCTAAGCATATCGATGTCGTTGAAGAGCAGCCCGCCGATTGGGAACAGCAGTGTGCAACTGATCAGGACGTTTTAGGTATGTTGCCCCAGAAGACGATCAAATTTGTATACATGAGGGCAGGGATCAATATATTCAGGAGCTGGAGAGCCAGATGGCAATCCTCCCTGAAGTGTCTGCCGATGCGCCCGAAGTCACCTTGGACGATCTACAAGTGGGTGATCAGGATGTCAACAGTCCCGACCAGATCGATCAGCTTAAGAAGATCATATGGAAGAAGAAACATCTGCTGATCGGGAGAGGCAATGTCTTACCCCCTGCTTCTCGCGGAGCAATCTGTGACATCGATCTTGGTGATGCCAGGCAGATTGCCCAGCGATGCCGACGTGTGGCTCCACAGTACCGCGAAAAATTGTCCGATCTTATTAAAGGACTGTTGGCTACCAAGATCATTAAGCCGTCGACCTCGCCGTGGGTCTCACCGATCGTGATTGTGATCAAGAAGAACGGTGTAGACATCAGGTTGTGTATCGACTATCGGTTGGTAAATCGGTTGACCAAGCTTATGGTGTACCCGATGCCGCTGATCAGCGATCTGCTAGAAGATCTCGACAAGACACTATGGTATTGCTCACCGGATATGGCAAGTGGATTTTGGGTGGTTTCGATGACCGATCGGGCTCGCGAGATCTCCGCATTTGTTACTTCGTTCGGTCTGTTCGAGTGGAACCGTATGCCGTTCGGGTTGAAGAACGCGCCCCAGATCTACCAGAGGCTGATCGACAACGCACTGTATGGACATTTCAAGATCAGTACCGATCGGGACCCCACCTAAAACCATGATGTATTTACAGAGGGTGAACCCGATCGGGAAAGGAGACCGTCCGTTATGGGGAGACGATCGTATATCGACGACATTCTGATCCCTACCTCGTCATGGAGCGATCTGTGCGAGAAGGTCGAACGGTTGTTGGAGACGTGCGATCGCTGGAGCCTGTCTATCAGTGCTGTGAAGAGTTTTTGGGGCATGTCCAAGGTCGCCTATTTAGGTCATATGGTGTCAATCAGTGGGCTGTAGGCTAATCCTAAGGATCTGGAGTCACTGAGCAAACTCCCGTTTCCCAGATCACTGAAGGCAATGCAGTCCTTCCTAGGGAGCCTGAATTACTACAGCCGTTTCATTGAAGACTTCGCGATCTACGCGGCCGTGCTGTACGAGCTCTGGGAAGTCGACTACCATATGTTGCGCGAAGGAGATCGGGAAACTTTACGAGAGGGCTGCAACTCTGATCTGCCTGCAGATTGTCCGCAGGTGGAGGCAGATGAACACATGAAGCGTGCAAAGGTTGCTTTCGGTATGCTGAAGGCCAAGATGGCGACGGCACCGATTCTCAGGCACTCGATCCGGAAAAAATGCCGATCGTCATTGTGTATGCTAGTAAGTGGGCCATTTCTGCCACTCTAGTGCAAGAACATGATGGAGTGTACCACCAGGTCACTTTTACGAGCCGGACGTTGAAGCCGAACGAAGTCAACTATGGGATCTTCGAAAAGGAAGTTCTGGCGTTTACTACGGATTTTGGATGTGTGCTATAACCTGCTGGTCGGCCGACCTGTAAATGTTCTTTCGAGAAGGTCGATATTGGCCTGGCTATTATCAGCCAATGGGATGGACGGTCGGCTCGGCAGATGGTCAGAGATCTTGTCACAGTGGTCCCTCGAGGTCGTCAAGTGCACCAAGGTAGAGGATGAGATATTGGGCACATTATCTGCCAGTATCACCCCTCGGTCTGAAGTGGATGAAGCTTTGACGGCGATTGCCACGAGGAAGCAACCTCGACAGTCAATCTCGCTGCCGTTACCGATCGTCGATCGGGATGAGGAACTCCTGGTCTTGAGTTTCGACGTATCGGCTAGCGTGAAGAAGAAGGTCGGCTCCTATAGTTCCATACTGTGGAAGTTACCACAATGGTATATAGTAGCAGCCGCCGCCGATTTCACGCCTGACATAACGGTCAACGAGGCGGAATATCGGGGACTCCTTCTATGTCTTGATCTTCTGTTATCACAAAAGAAAGGGCGGATCATCATATATGGTGACCCCAACCTAGTGATAAGGCAGATCACCGGGGAGATCGACTGTAAGGCGCCACGGCTGAAGTTGCTGAATGATCGGGTGATGAAGGCACTGAAAGACTATCCCATCCACGAGCTATTGCACGTGAAAGGGGATTGGAACAGGAGCGCCGATCACCTCGCGACCCAAGCCATGCGGGACCAGATCGGGGCGACGATCACCGTGGAGGCCGT
>CM047587.1:5311009-5324293 GCA_026184515.1 Peronosclerospora sorghi | reverse complement strand
GTGATAGCAATGGATCACATACCGTCACTGCCCGGATCGACACGTGGCAACACTGAGCTGCTGATCTAGATCGACCTATTCACTGGTCTGGTGATCGCAAAGGCTAGTGCATCCCGATCTGCGGAGCAGATCGCCCAGAGTTACGAGGAATGCGTGTTCAGAAGGTTCGGCGCCAGCGAAGTTATTAGACACGATCCGGAACCCGTTTTTATGGCTGAGGTGTTCCGACCGTTCAATAACATGTTAGGCCAGAAGAAGAGCGCGACGATGGCATATCGTCCGCAAGCGAACGGATCGGCTGAACGCATGGTGCAGACAATAACAAGGGCGATCAAGATGTATGTGGCCGATCCAGACCAACGTGACTGCGACGAGTATGCAGATAGACTGGTATTCGTACTCAACTCTTCAACCGATCGGGTCCGAGGAGAAACTCCTTTTTATCTGGCGTATGGATGGGACCCTCGATCGACACTTGAAGCGGCGATACCGATCGGGTGCACTCGGACCCGCGATCGCGATGCCCGTCGTTGGCGTATTCAGGTCCAGAAGCATTACCAGCATGCGAAAGAAGTCGTCAATGAAAAGTTGCGTCAGGCCACAAAAGATCGAGCAGATCGGAATAACGATCAGGTCCGACCTCATGGCATTGAACCAGGGGCGAGGGTATGGTTATACCTCTCTCGGGTCAAGGAAGGCTATGCGAAGAAGTTGGCACATATGTGGCACGGTCCTTTCCGTGTAGCAGAGCTGATCGGTGAGCATGCTGCCCGTCTGATCACGATCGGCACGGATTACAAAGTTTTTCCGATCGTGCACGTGTCCAAGATGAAGCTGGTCAGAGAATTCCCCGATCGGCCTAAAATGCCCTGTCTGGTGGACGAAGCGGAGAGATTCGATTTCGATGAGGCTCTGCTGCCGGAGGACAGTTAGTAAAGGCCATTGGAAGAGGACGAATTCGAGGTGGAAATGGTGCTGGATGTCCGATCGGTCAAGAAGACCCGTTTCGGTCGCACCCACCGAGAATATGTGGTCCTCTGGAAGGATCATAATGAAGAAACTTGGATCGACGACTTCGACCTAAATTGTGGAGCACTGCTACGAGAGTTCGAGCGAAAAACTAGTCAGTCGGAATCGCTTAGCAGTGATGCAGACTCATGAAGACGAAGATCTAGACACACAGTAGCACCGATTAGTATATCGATCGGTGTGAATATGTGTAAGGTCGGAATTTTGTGAATTTGTGATGAACTGTGATGAACTGGAGTAGTGGAATGACGAACGTGGTGATGATTGTCGCGGTGTGGATGGAAATTGTATATGATAACGTGTTGGTGCAAGTTTGGAGAAAGTGATGAATTTGGTCAGGTGATTGTATGATCAGGAATTTCGAAAGAATGATGACATGTATTATGGATTATCTGGTCAGCTAACTGCCGCAACAAGATTCGCAGTCACCCCACAGACGACCGATAGTCAATGCCGGATGGTGTTCGATCTGGTCCTGATGCTGATTGCGCGAGGGCTCCTTCCGATCGATCTGGATCAAGGCGTCTTTCAGGTCTGCGATCGGCTCGTCACAATAAAGACCGGGATACCAGACACCGTCGTCAGCTAATACCCCGGCTTTTTCACCCCGACGCTTGGCCATATGAAGAACCACAGGATATAAGAAGATGGCGATGTCGCACTCGCGGGCCAGCATCCCTCCCAGAACGAACTGGCATAGGGTCTGCCAGGCCTCGCCCGCCCGACTCCGGCGCCTCTTTCGGTTTTTCTGGAACGAGATCAGGCCTTGATCATGTTGCGCTCGACAAGGAGGAATCACTAGATATTGCGTAGACTCCCAGATCGCTTGGATGTAGGTATCATTGAAAGCCTTCACTCGACCTAAGAACGAGTCGATCCACGCAGTCGACGCAAACATGTACCCCAGCTTGGGGCGGACGAACACTTTCCATGGCTCATCTGCGTACATACGGGCGATTTGTGGTGCTGTGACCAGGTCCGCCCGCCATGCAGAAGCGTCAGGAACTTTGGAGCTGGAGGAAAAAGCCAGGAGTCCGGGAGCGATAGAGATCGGGCTAATATCTGCTTGGTCAAGGCTGATTGGTATAAGCTACCGATCTGCCACGATGACCATGGCGAAGTGGCATCGGAAGTCAGAGATGGGAGAGGTCTATCTCCGGTCAGCAACCCTTTCAATCGGTCGTGACGACGCAGCCCAGATGTGCCGGGCTGGAACGAAGGCAACGGTCAGGTCGACTCGCGCGTCGGTGCAGCACCATCACCCTGAGAGCGGATCGTCTTATTAGCCTCCGATGCAGGCTTCGCAGGAACGGAACCTCGGCGTTGGTCGGATCGGGACTTGGACAAATCAGTGAACAAGAACTCGGAATCGCTCGATCCGCCCCCCGAGTCCTCTCCGGAGGAGACCTCTATACGCTTAGTGTGAGCGTCGCGGGGGCGCGAGGGCGCAAGAGATTTGGGGATGATAGACTTGTCACCTGCATCCGATCTTGGGATTGGGAGATGCGCCAGAGTCTTGAATTTCTTTCGGGGAACCGATCGCTTCTCCTCGAGTTCGGAGTCGCGCGCTATGCCCCGCGCCCTTGAGCCCTTCGACGCGTCCTTACGTTTCTTGGAAGTTTTCGGAATTTCGGGGTGGTCACTTTTGGCCAATGGGTGGCGTCGGGTCCGATCTTGATTCAGATCGACCAGAAAGGCCGATGCAGACCGGTCAGCGCTAGATCAGGCAGTCGGACGCCGGTGCAACAAGTCATTAAACTGTTGGTAGCACCGGTTTACGGCCGCCCAGCGACGATCGGATTCCTGGGTCCAGGGTCCGATAGGGTCTGGAAGGACTCGACCTTCCCGATCTGCTCCCGGACCACGACCTGTAACTCGCTGATCTGCCTCTCCAGGTCACCATGTTGGGTGCGGAGTAAGGTCCGATCGGACTGGTCCTCCAACTTCTGCCAGTCGACCACCGCGACCTGTTCCAGGAGGTGGGACCTATAGGCCTCCAAGCGGGACAGATCGTGCCGTGCGCCGATCAGCCCGTCCAAGATCGGCTAGAGCTGATCGCAGTTATCATGCTACTGCCGATCAGCCGTAAATAAGGCGTCGAACGTTTTGGCGATGTCGGCGGGCAACCGATATACATGCAAAGGAGGGTCAGAGCAGACCCAAGATGAAAACAGACAGATCGGCTTACCTCGCGTTGGGCGATCTGGGCCCGGAGACGTGCGTTTTCAGCGGTCACCTCCTGCAACTTCGTGGACATGGGGATCAACGTATCCACCTCCTTCCGTAGTTGCAGGAGTGAAGAATCCCTGATGTCTAACTGGGACTGGAGTTCCTTGACTGTTTTGCGGAGCTGATCGGCCTCGATCTGATGCCTGTCCGGTATGTCGGACCCTGAAGTGCTGTGAGGGATGTCATATCGGGCCGATCTGGTCGGCCAACCAATATGGGGCGACGAGGAACGCAGGGCACCTGTAGCAAAGAATGTCAAGAAAGGTTACAAGGCGATCAGGTGTACAAGGCAAGTACCTGGCGAAGGTGGGCTCAGAGATCCGTCCATTGGTGAAGTTCGCTTCTGTGAAGATCTGAATATGATGAGATCGGGCCGCTACCGTTGCGCGGCTGCGACCAGACTCAGGGGCGGCTGTGGCGAAGCGGACCCAAGAAGTTTGGTCGTTTTGCGTCAGCAGCACACCGATCGGCCTATCGGCGATCGGATTGGTGGAAATCCAGGAGGCTTTTAAGCGTATCATGTGCAAGAGGTGTCAAGAGCACGGATTTTGGTAAGTCACATGAGATTGCGTGTACCTACATATTTTCATGTTTGTACATATTGGGGACCATAGGGGGTAGGGAGTTTAGTGTTAGTTTTGTTTTCGCCTGCTAAGAGCGTTTTTGTTTTTACGTCTTAATTGTTGGGCCATTAACTCAACCGGAGGTCGGTTCGCCTCATACATCAGTCGCCTATGCTCGCCGAAGAGTGTTTGGGAGCGGAGGGTCGATTAATCCCCTCCAGATCATTATACCCGGCCGGGACGCGTTACAGACTCACTTGGCCCGCCGGAAGTCCCTCGACGGGAGTACACTTTGGTCGGATTCCCTAGTTCAAGTTACGAACGTTTGGAACGTGTTATTAAGTCTTTTGGATTGTTACGTGGAGAAATCGTTCGTGGAGTGTATCACGTTCTCATTTGGATCTCCCTATTGGATTATTGGAGTTTTATTCTCATATTGGTTGGACTCTACGATCGATTGAGCGATCTGTCATTTGGAATATACTCACTTCAAGTGTAACTGGTCTACCCGTACCCAGGGTGAAGAGTTCCGCCCAGGGTACACTACCCAGCACGGTCTCCCACATTTAGACCACAAGTCGATTCCCAGCACCGATCCACCGAGTGTGTTACCAGCCCATTCCATCGGGTACACAAGGTGAGATGAAGAACAAATCGGACCAGGCTTCCTGGGTTGATGATCGGTAGTCTGCCAGCAGTGGACGATCGGATCGTGGGCGAAGGTTCGCGGGGTACCCCCCCGTAAGTTGGACAGCCAGGCACGATGGTGGTCAGGTTCTCGACACTACGGTGTTCGATTTTGAAGTTGACTCCACCACACTTTCGGAACGGTCAATAGTAACCCTAACCGTAGTGTACTTACCTACGCAACATAACCAAATGCAAACAAATGTAACCCTGTTACACCCCCCCCCATAAAGACTATTGCTTACGCAATACTAAATTATAGTTGGAGAACTCCAACTGCCATAACTTCTGGCTAACCATGAGCACCTTTAGTGGTGCTGAAGATTCACCTCGGAATGAGGGTGGAAATTATTCCGATAACTCGAAAGCGGATGCCCTTGGGGATATCTACTCAAAGGCTGACCGCTCCGACAACGCCGAACGGCGATGTCGGCAGTCCAATCCGTTCCCCCCCAAACGTGGGGAAAATGCACTAATGCTATCGCCACCTCTATCAACTGCGGATGATGCATCCGGGTCGCCTAAGGCGACCATCACCAATGATCCAGACACGGCTCAGGAGTCCCGACATGCCGTACAGGCACGGAAGGGTCCTCGTGACCGTCAAAAGAAGGCCAAAAACGAGGTAAAGAGGGGTTTAGTCTCCCATATCCCCGGCCCTGCAGCTGTACTGCCGCGCGAGCTCGCGCGCCGGAAACAACTCAGGGCATGACTGCTAATACCAAAGCAGTTCTCTGTCAAATCATACCCAGTACGCCTCGGGAAACATGCACGGGGTGCCGTCGTTGAGCACCTCCACGAGGTTCCCTACGTCCTCCTGCAAGACGAGAATGTCGAGGAGGCCGAGCGGGCATTCCGCGCTTGGGCGGAAGGGGAAAAGCGACTCCCTAGCTTTGACGAGATGTACAACAGCTATTCCGAACGCGACGTCCCGATAGAGAGGGCGTTGCGCTTGGCGTATGCTCAGGACAAAGCGCTGGGGAAATTACCTGCCTCTTACTACACGCGCCCTGCTAGCGATCCTGCCCTCGGTGTGGTGACAGAGAGCAATGAAAACTCTGCATCTGTCTCCGGCAAAATCCCAGCTACTGGGAGTGAAGGGGCTTCTTCAGCCCCTTTGGCCGTTGACTCGCAGCGGGATTCTCCCGCTCGAAAGCGTCAACGACGTCAGGGCAATCCTGCCGTAGGGGAGTCTCGGACTCCCACGAACTCTGTGAATGTGGATAACCTTTCCACTTTACCAGGTATTGGGTCTCACCCCGATGATGGCGTCGCGCCATCAGACGCTCCACATGGTAATGTGGAAAACTCTCCGTATCGA
Source organism: Peronosclerospora sorghi (assembly GCA_026184515.1). NCBI lineage: Eukaryota > Oomycota > Peronosporomycetes > Peronosporales > Peronosporaceae > Peronosclerospora > Peronosclerospora sorghi. The sequence continues at coordinate 5,318,464 of CM047587.1, read as the reverse complement.
GAACTGGAGGAGGAGGTCGAGCAATTCCGACGTGAGTTCTACGAGCGCTGTGATCAACACAGCCGTCGCCTCCAGGATGCCCAGAAAAGACTCCGCGACGAGGGGAGTGCGATGGACCACATCGAGAGGCGGCTTGCCTCTCTCGAGGCTCTCGTTGCGGAGTTAAATGGTCATATTTCGACCCTGTCGGCGATGTTCCGACCTGTTGTGCTTTTTGGCTATCCGAATTCCCAACCTACTCCACGAGGGGACCCGCCTCCGGGTTCTGGTATGGCTTGAGCATACCCACATAGAAGGTTGGATGCGTACGCATCGCCTTCAGGATATCCAAGGCCAGGCCCTTTCGGGATATCACCTTGAAAGGCCCCACAAACCTGGGGCGCAGTTTGTTCCGTAACACGTTGGAAACTGCATGTGTAGGAAGGCTTTTAGCGTTTAATAAAACCATTTCTCCTACATTGTACGCCCTTTCGTTACGCCGACCCTTGCGGCCGGCCTGTTCCTTTTGCTTGTCTTGGATTTCCGCCATGGCATCGCAGAAGTGTCGTAAGACACTAAGGCGCGTCGAAAATAACTTATCAATGTGCTTTCGCACAGATACAGGGCTGACATCGGGGAATCCCCCCTCAAGCCCTTGGCCACACACAAGTGGCGTCGACGGAACCCTCGGATTCACTAATCCGTTCACGTAAAACGGGGTAAACCCCGTAGATGCATGGACCGAATTGTTAATAGCAAATTCGGCCATAGGAAGCATCTCACGCAAACTCTTTGGAGAATCCGGACATAAACTCCGAAGAATATCCTCAACAACGCAATTAACGCGTTCCGTTTGACCGTCCGTCTGCGGATGATCCGCAGTGGACATGAGGAGATTGGTGCCCAGCACCCTAAACAACGCTCCCCAAAACTGTCCCGTAAAACGGGAATCCCGATCCGACACCACGGAATCGGGTAGACCATGCTGTCGAAAGACACGGTGTAGGAACACTTTTGCTGTTCCTTGTCCATAAATGGACTCTGGCACCGCCGCCAGGTGAGCCATCTTGCTCAAACGGTCTACAAAGACCAATATGCCGGTGTTCCCGGCCTTATCCTTCGGAAAACCGAAGATAAAATCCATACGAACGGATTTCCAACACTACGTTGGAACGGACAAGCTCGCCAGAGGCGCAGCTGAACTTGCAGAGGATTTGACCCTCGGACACGTCTCACAGGTGCGGATATACGCACCGACCCACTTATACATGTTGGGCCACCAATACAAAGCGCTTAAAGCGCTGTAGGTCTTATCCCGACATAAATGACCCCCGGTAGGGGCGTCATGTGCCTCAAAGAGGACTCTATACTTTAGTTCCTCATCATCAGAAACAACCACCCGCGGAGTGTCCTCCGCGCTCGTTCTATAATATAGCAAACCGTCACAGTAACTGTAACGGCGTAACGAGCTCTAGCTTTACTTGACAGGGTTGGCTCAGACGAGCCAAGTCCCTTTCCACCCAACGCGCTGATAAGCGCCGTACACTGTGGGTCTTTCTCATACGCCTGGCGTATGAGATCCACCACAGACGTGGTGACGAATGTCGCGTGAGCGAGCTCGTAATCGGGACGACGCGACAACGCGTCTGCAAGCACGTTCTGCTTGCCAGGTTTATACTTAACCTCAAAGTTATACTCCGCAAAGAAGGAGAGCCAACGGGCCATCCGTTGCGAGAGATGAGGCGACTTTGTCGCTGTCCGTAAGGACGCGTGGTCAGTATAAACCACGAACGGCTTTGAGCCGAGTAGGTGAACCCTAAATTTGACAAGAGCATACTTCATTGCAAGTAGCTCCTTGTCATGAACGGGATAATTCCGTTCTGCAGCTTTAAGCTGCCTCGACTCAAACGCAATTACGCGTTCTCGTCCCGCATCGTCTGCTTGTAACAAATCACATCCGATTGCGAAATCGGAGGCGTCGCAGACGACACTAAATAGTTTGCCAGAATCTGGGAGAGCAAGAACGGGAGCTTTTAACAAGCTCCCCTTAACCGCTTCAAAAGCGTTTTGGTGTTCGGTTTCCAACACCAATCAACATCCTTCTTAAGAAGGTCGGTCAATGGCTTCGCCATTCCAGCGTAGTTCTCGCTGTACTTGTGGAGATAGTTGGCTAATCCAAGCCACTTCCGTAAATCTCTAAGATTTACAGGCGAAGTCCACTCCACAATGGCTTTCACCTTCGCGGGATCCGCCCGCACTCCATCCTTACCGATGAAGCATCCGAGGAAAGTAATTTCCTCAGCACCAAAGATACATTTGGATGTGTTCGCATATAACTTATGCTCTCGAATACATTCAGCACCGCTCGAAGGTGTATCAGATGCGTCTGAACATCAGACGAGTCGCCTTCCGCACGACTATGAACGAATATATCGTCGAAGTACGTCTGAGCGTACTTTCTATGAGGGCGGAAGAGTTGAGTCACGAAGCGATAAAAAGTCGCTAGTTCATTCGAAAGCCTTTGTGGCATAACAAGCCACTCCCACAGCATGCCACTAGGCGTGCTAACCGCTGTCAGCGGAATATCGGACGCTCGCATGAGCACCTGATAATACCCGTCTACCAGATCTAAGGCACTGTACACAGTACAGCCCGCCATATTGTTCTGGAGGACATCCTTCCGAGGAATCGGAGTCTTCATGGGTACAGTAGCTGACCTCAGCTTGTTATACGCATGCACAATGCGCCACTTTCCGTTCGGTTTATGAACACAAAAAGTGGGAGATGAGTGGGGATACTTACTCTCCCGTACCATCCTGCCTCTTCTTTCCCCTTCAAGAATGCGTCGATGACGTCGCATTGTTCCTTGGGGAGAGTCCACTGCCTAGTGACGCAGTATTAGGTTCCGGGAACCAAATCAATTTCATGTCGGACTCCCCGATCCGGTGGTAACCCCATCGGCGGGTTGTCACTAATGACATCTCCAAATTCCTTTAGTAAGGAATGGTAAGGGTCCTCAGGATCCGCGAGGATCTTGAGGCCGCTTCGGGAATTTAATGCCTGTTTGGTTTTCACAAAAACTGACTCGTCCATCGTGGATGAGGAGTTCAATTCCTCTTCCGGACGCAACACGACGACCTCGTCGATTTCATCTGCTTTCAAAGAAGTCTCAAACTCGTTGAAGGACATCTCCTCCAACGACAACAGTTCGCCTATACCGTCAACCGTTCAGGCTTAAGCCTTCCGTGACAACACCTGTCATTCTATTCAGCATCCGATAGGACTGCTGACTACTGGCCTCGGGACTCGTCCCGGGACCCAGATGGGGGGAGTCAAATGCCCCAACTATTGGAAGCGCCTCGCGCCTATCCACAGAGGTCTCTACCTCTACCACCGGTGACTCGCCGGTCTCACCTACAACGGCGTGGTCGGAATCATTTCCGACGTGCGAAAGAGACGAACTACGTGTCTCTTCGCTTGGAAGCACCTCGCGCTTAACCACAGGCGTCTCTACCCCTACCACTGGAGTCGCCTCAGAGGAATCCACCTCTACCAATGGCGACTCACCAGTCTCGCCTATATCGGCGTGGTCGGAATCAATTCCGACGTGCGAAAGAGACGAACTACGGGTCTCTCCGTTTGGAATCTCCTCGAGCTTAAACACAGTGGTCTCTACCCCTATCACTGGAGTCGCCTCAGAGGAACCCACCTCTGCCACTGGCGACCTACCAGTCTCACCTATTTCGTCGTGGGGATTAACCGCCGAATCCCCCTCGTCAAGGAAAACTTCCTTGACCTCATTGGGACTGATCATCTAAGACATCCCAATCTCTGGCATCTCTCGCCAGAATCGCTTTTGCGATCGAGAAAAGGTGGTTTCATGACTCGCCAATGCTTCACCCGATTGCGGTTACGTTGAGCCAACGGACTTAGACTTCCAGTCTATCCATGGCTCGTGGCGTTCCAGCCACTTCATGCCATGAATGAGTCCAAATCCAGGACTAGGCAACGTTCTGAGCTATCGAAGTCTGCAAACCTTAGCCTAAGGTCAATCGGCACCTTGGGTACAGAAACCTGTACGCCCGTCGCAAAACGGACCGTGACAACGTCACGAGAGCGAGCCTCTAGGGCCTCGGCATACAGCCGAATCTTCACAACAGAAGCCCGTCTGACATAATTGTCAGACGTTCCAGAGTCTATCAAGACTCTCCAGGGATTATCAAAGCCTTTTACGTCCGCAAGGACGACCAGCAAACCTCGCTGGTACACCAACTCGGTGCTAGAAAGCACCGCCTCCCTCGTGGCTTTGTGCTGTCGTCCTCTACCCTGGGGATTAACAGCACTGAGGGAACCACAGTAGGGCGCCCCACACCTACTGGGAGCCGTCGTTTCCCGACTGCTTGGTCGAGGGCCTTTACCCGCCCTCGGCCCGTTATAGCGAGTGTCTCTCTGGGGGTTTCGCGGACATCTATTCCGCTGATGATCCGCACTTCCACACAGGAAGCATCTTAGCGGCCAATGACGCTGAAACATTGCAAGAATCTTCGCTTCAAAGCTCTGAGAGAAGGAGTCATAGTGACTCTTAGCGGAAGGTTTCTCTTCCGCTTCGACCTGACTAAGGTCCATGGGCTCAGGACCCACCTTAGAGGAACGAAAGTTCCTTTTGGCGTTAAACGCCATCTTAAACGCCTCCCCCAGGGATTGGGGTCGGCATCCGAAGATCTCCGAACGTGCTGGACCTTCTCTCAGGCCTCCCATGAATACGGTAATGGACACATAGTCCGAATACGCTTTCGCGTACATCCCTGCCAACAGGGTCTTAAGTTCATGGATATATGTTTCCAAGTCCTTAGTGCCCTGACGTCACCTCAGAAACGCTAGTTGATTCTGGAAAACCAGATCAGGCGTGGCATACATATCCATATGTTTTTGCTTAATGACTTCCCAGTCCGGGAACACGTCGTGACCGAATCCGGACACGTAAAAACCCATATACGGGCTTTGCCCGTAAGATGGGTTAGTGCAAGTCCCACTTGCTAGTGATCCTCGATCACATTCGCTGTGGCGAAGAGAGTTTCGACCTCGCGAAGCCACACATAAAGGTTATCACCTTTTTCACCGGTGAATTCCTTTATCTTAAAGGATAACGGAGGGCGCACCCCCGTAGACGCGGGGTAACTTCCACAAAAATTCGCCTCATGGGCGATGAGAGCGTTCACCCTCTCACGCACGGCATCAAGACCCTGCTCCACTAGGAGGCGCATGTCATCCTGACCCAATATGCTTCCAGCCACTTAAAGGCTTCTTGTTGGACGGGGGTTAGCTTACCCCAATCGTCCTGGTTCATCCTTTGCAGAGGATGCCGTCTACCAACACATGTGTTGGATTGACTACGAGTTTTAACAGGTGTAGCCGGCGCTTAAACGCACGGTGCGGCTAGCGCACAGAGGAAGACTTTCCTTAAGCGGCGATACGCCGCTACTTAGCCGATACGCCCTAATGAAAGGGCTTATCGTGAGATCACTCTCTCGCTCGGTGCCAAGATTTCCCCAGTTTCCTTTAGCGTACGCTAAAGCTTTATCCTTACGCTTCCCTGAGTAGGGAGTAGCTAGTGGAGGTACTCCCCTGCTACGACACCCACAGCACGCTCGACCTTTCCCGGTCGAACGTCTAGCTGTACTTAGTGTAAAACGAAAACTGATTTATATTTAATGTGTAATTAGTCTAACTTAATAAACTAATGTAAACTATATGTAATACTAGGTAGAACTTACTTAATCCGTACCTAGCCGAACTGTAATGTACACAACCTGTGTACCAACACGTGGCAGGCTGCCACGGCTTCACCAAGTGCTCCCGCCCTGATTAGCTAAAACAACCAATAATTCCGAACCTTTCGGACTGGTCAATACTTGACCTTAACCATTGTGTATTCTCGTACACCAGCGTAACTAAATGCAACCCCGTTACAAACACGGTCCCCCCTAGCTCTACTTTCCCGGGAATACGCGCAACAGGCGCATAAGTTCCTCCGGAATTCCTACGATGGGAAGCGTTCCTTCAACGTTCACTCAACCCTCAAGTCGCACAAGTTTGGAACGTGTTTTTCATCATTGTGTTGGCTGGGTCTACGCATCGCATTAAGCGGTCCGCCCCATATTATTGGTTGGGTTTTTGCATTTGCATCGCATTACGCGGTACTCCCCATATTATTGTTTGGATCTACGCATCGCGTCACGCGATCCACCGCAAATTATTGGCTGGGTCCCAACACTGGTACGCGCGGTCTGCCTCAGATGATTGGTTGGGTCCATACACCAAGTTTTTATTGTATTTGGAGTGACGATTTCCGCTCCATTTACCGATTGGATTGTATGGATTATCTTTCGTTGGATATTGGTACAAATTACCCCAGAAGTGGTACCATCCATACTGGTACCCATCAAGATTTATATTGCGCGACGCTACACCGAGTGTGTTACTGTGGTGAAGTGTACCACAAATTTGGTCACTTTTGGTCAAGGCAGTTGGTCGAATTTCGGATTGGTCTAAACAAGGGGGGCTTTTCAGCCTATCAAATTCAAGGAGTATCAAGAACGCTGGTCTTGGGTGAGTCACCTGACATTGAGTATTTTACATAATTTTGTGTGGGTACATTAGGGACCATAGGGAGGTAGTATTATTGGTTAGTTGTGGATTTGCCTAAAAATTAGAATTCTTTTGGTTGCAGGGTTTTTCTAAGTAGAAGTCATTTGGTCTTGGTGTATACCACAGCAAGGGGTCGCCGTTTTTCTTTGCACGTACATTAGTCGCATCCGCCCACCGCGGAGTGTTTGGGGGCAGAGGGTTGAATTATCCCCTCTCGCCTATTATACCCGGTCTGGACGCGCCGCACGCGCACTTTGGCTACCGGAAGTCCCTCGACGGGAGTACGATTTGGCGATCTCGACACTTTAAGTCAAGTACGTTTGGAACGTACTATTCACTGGATTGGTCTTTACGTGGAGATATCGTTTGTGGAGTTCACGGGCATATTGGGTCTTCACGTGGCCATATTGGCTCATTATAACATTGGTTGGAGTTTAGACCGGTTTTGGTCTTCTCTCATATTGGTCAGGGGCTAGACCGGTTGATTGGTCTACCCTCTATTATTTCGTATTGGTCAGGTCTAGATCGTTTGGACGATAGACCTATTGGAATCTATCTTTTTTCGGAAGTGTTTCTGGTCTGTACGTACCTGGGGTGAAGAGTTCCGCCCTAGGTACACTTAGCCAGCACGGTCTCATATTTCAAGACCGAATCAAATCGATCTGCGATCCCGATCCACCGAGTGTGTAACTAGCCTACTCCAATGGGTACACAAGGTGAGATGGTCTTAAGTGAATCGGATTAAGTGTCTCTGGATGATGACCGGTCGTCTGCCAGCAGCGGACGATCGGACCAGATTTCGAATGGAGGTCCGCGGGGTACCCCCCC
>CM047587.1:5160747-5308849 GCA_026184515.1 Peronosclerospora sorghi | reverse complement strand
ACCATACACTTTGTCGTTTTTTCCTATATGTTGAAAGTATTGAAATCTACGTTATACAACATTATCCGTTTATCGAACGTTGACGAGGTGAGTGAAAGCAAAAAGTGTTCAGCCATTTACTTAAGTATACACTTAGGTCGAGTCAAAGCTAGTTAGCGGAAAGTATCTCCAGTCTACCTAATAGTGCACTTAACGACTTCATCTCTTTTGCAGTGAGCGAAGCGTCCTCTATTCGAACAAGAACCACAACATGGTACCTGGAAATATTGAACGCTTACAAGCAAGTCACGTCTCCCCCCTTCCCGCCTTCTCGATCGCCTTCACTCTTCATTGTTCTTGTTGCTCGTTTCCGCAGTGTCTTCAAGTAGTTTCTTTCGTTTAGCAACTGGGACAGGGTCAGGATCCTTCAATTCGCGTGGGGGGAGAACAGGGACTTCCTGCCCAATGATTGCCCTGCTGTCCAAGTACTCGCTCCCGAGAGCCAAGTAAATGTAGTCCTCGGGTTGCAGCTCGATTTCGGGATAGAGTTCCTTTATTAACTGCAGAAACGTAACCCAGACGGAATTTGTTCTTTACAAGGAGTTTTTTCCATTCAGGAAACTTTTTTTACTCTCGAGAAAAGAATACCCGTTTGACTTCATTTTTACTGTCTCGAGGGGTACCTCTTTCAACAATTCGACCCCGAGAGCCATGAGAGCGAGCTGCTGGCGGTTCAGATTGGCAACCCCTGTACGCTCTCGCAACACTGGCAAATTCTTGGCAACATGTTCAATCTCGACTCCATATGTCGTGCTAAAATGTTGGAAAGCTGCAAGTTCTCGAATCAAAGTCATATCAACCTCGGTGGGCACGTGTTTTGCTGCAATACGATCCACCCTCTTGCGCGCACCTCTCACGGAAGTGGGTTTGGGTCCTGGTATCCATCTTTCCTCCTTAACAACTTGCGGGGCCGCGTAAGTATCTCGCATGTCATCGCGAGTGTCTTCATCCAGAGCAGGAGCAACAGGAACCAATGTTGGGCTTGCCCAAGCACTGCAATCTAGCAAGGCAAAGCCTGCAGTTACGACAAAGGCCACGCGCTTGTGCATCGAAGTGCAAAAGTGAAAGTACATGAACTGCTGCGTTGAGAAGAACGTGTCCGATATAGACACGTGATATAGCGGGTAACATTTCTAGACCATATGGAGAGGAAAGATGCGTGCGGGGTAAACTGTCAATACGAGAAGAATCTATTACGGCACTGACGCACGTACACGTATTTTTGTACTAGGAGCGAGGCGTCTTAGAGGGCCACCTATCGGATAGTGACGACAGGAGCCGGTTGTCTGCTTGATACATGGACAATTATGAAATAAGTCGGTTTTATACCTAAGTACAGTACTTTGGGCGGTAGTGTAAGGTTCTAGGACCATTACATCTGGGAGAAACCTCGGCATACTCATTTTCTGCCCATAGAAATGCTTCGTATGAAATGCAGCCAACAGAACTGTTGCACAAAGTGAACGAGAAAGTCACCGGCAACACTGGCATGACAAATGCATGTCCTATTCTTCAAGAATCATTTCCCATTGAATAATTAGAACGAAATGCACATTGCTACCTAAAAATAGTCGTACATAGTTTTAATAAGAACCAAAAATAGACAGACTATTTTAACACTCCTCAATGCGAATTTTGGAGCAAAGTAAAACATTTTGAAGGCACAGCGCCTCGCGTAGCTCCTTGAATCGTGGGGCAGGTAAGACCTTACATAGACCATCAGCTAGCATTTTTTGTAGATACGTACGTAGCTTTCACAAGTCCTCCCTTTAATTTGGAAACAATAAACTTGACGCGAATGTCCACATGCTTCATCCTGGAACTTGATCCAATACCCTTGAACACCTTGATAGGTGCTTGGTCATCCATGCAAAGTTGCATGACTAGCTTCATCTTGACTTGTACTTCTTTGATCAATTCTTTGAAACCTAAACGTTTTACCACTTTGGTGGAAGCAGCATAGTATTCTGCTTCTATGGTGGATAACGACACACCACCTTGTTTTTTTGCATAGCCAAGCAACTAATATGCCATCGATAAAAACAAGACCATCCGTAGTTGACTTTCGGTCTGCTTTACATCCACCGTAATCAGCATCGCTGTAGCCCTTGATGCTCAAAACCTCACTTGCAACTTGAGGGCATCCCATACAAAACTTAAGATTTTTGGTACCCTTGAGGTATCGCAATATCCGCTTTGCTAGTTGTCACTCGGGCATCGTAGGGGTATACGTATGTCGAGTATCTTTATGCACAGCGTATGCAATGTCGGCGCGCGTGCATATCGTGTTCCATAGCAATCTACTGACCAAAGAATGGAAGTCCTTAATTGTCACTAAACGAGTGCTTTTAAAGGACTTCACTTGGTTTCAAAGCTAGATCTTTGAATTATTTACCGATTGGGGTCCGACCTGGATTACCATGTTCAAGCTTGAAATCTTGAATGAATGCATCAAATGCGACCTCTTGGTCGAGCTTGTAACCAAAGTTATCCACGAAAGTAACTCGTATTCCGAGAAACCTCGAAACTTTTTCAGAATTTAATATGTCGAGCGACTAATTTCTTCAAATAACTTTAAAACAAGCTCCTTTTGTGTACCATTCACCAGTAGGTCGTCAACGTAAATGCCCACAGTAACACTTTCAGTTTCCACTTTCTTCGTATACAGACACATGTCCGTAATACATTGCGTAAAATCCGAACCCAAACGTTTTCCATGTATTAGGCGGTACCACAACCACCCTGCCTGTTTAAGACCGTAAAGTGTCTTCTTTAGCTTGAGTACTTGATCGGGATGAATAGAAAAATATCGTACTCCGTTTCGGATGCCTTGACATAAGCGTTATGTATATCACCGTGTCTTGCATGCACATTCCACTTGACTACCAAATCTAACACTAGCTTAACAGTATTCATGTCAATCACTGCGGCGAATATGAGAGTTTAATCAATGCCAAAACGTTGCTCGTTGCCACATTCAACGAGCCTCGCTTTACTACGCTCCAGATTTCCATCTTTATCCTGTTTTGTCTAGAAAACCTACTTTGTATGAAGGGTTAATAATCTTGAGGCTTGCTGACAATGCTCCATACTTCCATTTTCACGAGAGCATTGTGGTGGAGTCGAGCTCGAAATCAAACACCGATGCGTCCTGAACCCGACAACCATCGTGCCCATCCCACCTACTTACGGGGGGGAGTACCCCGCGAACCTTCGCCTGCAAAACCCGATCAGGCGACCGATATAAATTGCAGGACGACTGGTCCGATTTATCTTCATAGTTCCCACCTTGTGTACTTATAGGTTTGAGTGGCAACACACTCGGTGGACGTTCGCGCAATATCAATATCGTTGGGTACCAACATTGAATGTACCACTTCTGGGGCAACTAGTGTCAAGGGCAGAAAGTCACCCTCGACACGTCAATGTCCAACAATAGATAATCCAATTATTCCGGGGTGTACATGGAGCGGAAATCGCCACTTCAAATACAAGGAAAACTTGGGGCGGACCGCGCGTAGCGGTGCGTAGACCCAACTAATATCTTGGGGCAGACCGCGCGTAGCAGTGTGTAGACCCAACCAATAATTTGGGGCGGTCCGCGTGTAGTGATGCGTAGACCCAGTGAATACAATGATAATAAACACGTTCCAAACGTGTACGACTTGAGGGGTTAGTGACAATTAAAGCTGCGCGTTCCCGTCGTGGGACTTTCGGTGGACATAGTGCGTCTGTTACGCGTCCTGGACGGGTAAGTTGAGCTATAAGGGACCTTGTTAGCCCTCTGCTCCAAAAGAATCCGTGGTAGGAGGGCGACTTTTGCGTAAAACAAAGAAAAACGAATACTATATTTAATGTCGAATTAAAAACTAATATGCAAACTACATGCAAAATCGTGTGACTCACCAAAACAATGTGTACTTGACAGTCCTGACACACGATTGGTCCAAATACTTTCCTCTTTCAACCAACCCGATCGCTGCAAACTGATATACCGGTACACATAGGTCACAAAATTTCATCTCCACTAAACCACAGCCGTCCATGAGTCTGGCCGCAGCCGCACAACGGTAGCGACCCGATCTCACCCACAGTCTTTATTTTCCATTGCATCAATTTGGGTCCACTCTGCCAGGTAATTCCTTTTATCTTCGATAACCACATTTCTTTCTTTAGTATTTGTCTTCGTAGGCGATCGGTGTTTGCACTCTCCGCACATTGTCATCCCTAGCCGATCGGACCGATCTGACGTCTCCGGCGATACTCAAATTGTCAGTGAACAAGACGAGTACCGAGTCGAGGTCGATCGGCTTCGGAAGGCAAACGATGTGCTCCAGTAGGAGTTAAAAGTTGAACCTCAGAAGCGGACCACGCTCGACGCCACATATCAACGGTTGAGTCAAGAGTAAAGCGGTTTTACAACCAGGTTGAGTCAGTGAAAGCCGATCGTACGCTCTTGACAGCCGAGATGAACGTCTCAAGACCTTGGTTTCGCAACAAGTCAAACAAGGTATGGTGATCACTCGTTAACTCCACCTTGAATCTGTTCTCACTTTCTTTCATGTGCAGATTCATTGCCGATCGGTATCACCCAAACAGTGAACGCGCTGCTCACCGCCGATCACCAGATGCATAACCACTTTGATCAGCTCCGACTGATATTAGAGGGGCTGATCAGCGCTAGTCACGATCTCGATCGCTTCGAGGTTTGCAAGTCACATCTCCAAGAACTGCTCGTGCTGATCATTTCGCAGAGCTCCGAAAATCAGTCCGACCGGTCGTTTTTGCACTCGCAGCATCGCGACTTGGAGCGGCACATCACTGAGTTGCAAGTCTCGACACAAGACAACACTGAAAGATTCAACACCTTCCAAGGTCGGTTGGACGTTTGGACTCAAGAATCGAATCGTCGCTGGGCTACCATCCACCGGTGCTGTCATGAGTTGTGTACAAAAGTCCAATCCATCAATCACTAGCTCCAATCCCTGCGGATCAGCCTCAGGCGCCCTCGCGGGTCTTCGATCAAATTGCACCGGCTACGCCTCTAAATCAATCCCGGGTGGGTTATCATGCCATTAATTGGCTGAAATTACACCCCACAAAATTCACAAACATAATCGGAAGCTTAAGGTTGCGGCGAGAGGCACTAGGGCGCGGGGAATAGCGAGCGACCCCGAGTACGAGGAAAAACCAGCAGCGCCGCAAAAGAAGGCCAAGACACAGGCGAAGCTTCCCAAGCACGACATCGAGTCCAAGTACGAAAATACAAGCAACGAAAAATCAAGCGCCCTCGGTTACACACACTGTCCGGCTCAAGCGCACGGCAATATCGCCTGGGGAAGACTCGGAGTGTGGATCGATGGCTTCGGATGAGCTACTTATCGCTCTCTCAATCTCGATCCACCCAACGTCGTCGTTCCGCTCCGGCTATCGTGAGGGCAGCGTCAGAAGCCAATCAAGTGGCGAAAAAGAAGAAGAACAGTGTGAGGGGGAATCAGGACTGGCCGGTAAGTTGTCTGGACCCTCTCCCCATCCTGTCACTTCTGGTTTACACCGTCATGCGTCATTGGGAGGGTTGAAGGTCGGTGTGCCTCCCCCCCCCCTCAAGTTCTGGATGTCGCCGCCCTTGGTTTTCCAGACATATCGAACTCTTGTGCCGGCCAGTTCCATCCAAACAGCTGCTGGTCCTGATTTATGTCACGCCCAAACGTCTGGCTTTTCCCTTCAGCAGTCAGTCATCCCAATTCGGCTGAATGGAGTCCCGATATTTTCACGGGGCCACAGATAGCCCGTCTGTACGAAACCAAGCCATGGAAAGTTTTACTCCGCACCGATTTGGACACCATGGCTTCGTCGACTCGTGAATCAGCTTCTTTTTGGATCGTCTTGGGATTTTACGATCCCATTGTCGGAGGTCTGGGAGTCTACGCATTATCTAGTGCTACCCACCGGTCGGGTAAACATGATCAAGAACAGGCTGCCTTCCAAAAGAAGAGCAAGCAACGTTGGAGCTGAGAGGGTGAAGCCTGGCTGTCCATATGCCAGTTCGTAATGGATGGCATGAAGATACGTGATTGCGACATCGACATCTTCCTGTACCCGGTCGTCCTGCATATGGCCAAGCGTCGCGTGGAAAGATCCAGGGAATTTACCGAAGACGACGCCTGGTATTCCGGCTATCACTGCGACACAGTGGTATAAAACTTTCCAAAAACCTGACTCAGCTTGACAAGGAACAACGTTGGCGCAACCAGCTTCGTCACAAGATTGTAGAACATTCATCCATGATTATCGGTCGCCTGTGGGGGATCGTGAACTTTGACATCGTAGGAGCTGATCGGGTATTCACTCGTGCATTTCATCAAGAATAAATTTCACTTTCAGATTACCTTATTGTTCCATCTGGATCTGTAACTCTTTTTCCACTTAGTCACGGTCCACCCTTACCACATCCAACTGTATCCGCACCGTGAGAATGTTAACATTACCATCAAAACATATCCACATCCTTAATCCATTCCACTACCATCGATATCATTCAAGTTCATCACAGATAGTTGCACACTCGTAGTGTTAATCATAATAAAACATCACGCAAATTCACGTCTATCGGTATTAATCCATGCCGACCGATGTTATTGTGAGTTTCGATCTTCAACTTCATGATTTTTCATCATTCCGAAACGATTCTGACTGACTCGATTTCGCTCGAACTCTCTTAGAAGGGCACCATAATTCAGATCGAGCTCATCGATCAAAGTTGTTTCTTCATGATCTTACCAGCGGATCCGATATTCCAGGTGAGTCCGACCAAAACCCGTTCCCTTGACCGATCTGACATCCAGTATTTTCTCTTCTTCGTACTCATCTTCCTTCGGTGGTCTTTCATGAGTGTCTTCGGGCAATAGAGCTTTATCAAAGTCGAATCTTGCCGATTCGTTCACCAGCTTCAGCTTGGGAATATAGGCGGTCGGCCTGACATTACTCCTGCTGATATCACAAATACACTTCCCGATCAGCAAATATTTCTTCTTCCACATTATTTTCTTGAGCTGATCGAGTTGTTCTGTGGTGTCAACGTCTCGGTCACCTGCTTGCGTATTGTATAGGGTCACTTCATGAAAAAAATTGGTTGAATCTTCGGATAGAGCCGCCATATGGATCTCTAATCCTTCAACGCACTCCTCTCCGCCCCGGTGTATACACACCTGGTCATCCGCTGGGGTAACTTAGCTCAACCCACCACTGTCGAACGGGAAATGCTGTTCCCTATCGACGGACTGAACTTCTGCGGTATCAACTTGGGTGGAAACTCCACTACACTCGTCTTCTAAAATATTACGACCGTCCCCATCTATCATCGGTTCCAATGTAACCTGATCTTGTAACGCAAGTGTATTGATGACTCTTGGCACATCTTCCTGTGAGCCCACTGTATCGAGTAACTGTGCTGACAACCTTCGGCACATCTTGGGTGATACGTAATCCGGCCTCTCCATAAAGGTGAGGGGTCTTCTTCCGCCGGTTCATCATCACTGACCAGATTGGTGGTAGCTTCATATGCCAGGTTTTGTCACTCAACATATTGTGGTGGAGTCAAGTTCGAAATCGAACACCGAGGTGTCCTGAACTCGACCACCATCGTGCCCAGCCGACCAACTTACGGAGTGGGGTACCCCGCGAACCTTCGCGTGTATGCCGATCGGGTGGCAGATCTACATTGCAAGACGCCTGGTCCGATTTTTCTTATGAGATCTGACCTTGTGTATCCATTGGTTTGGGTGGTAACACACTCGGTGGACCGTCGCTGGCCCCAAATACTCCCCCCTTCAGCCAACCCGATCGCTTCAACTTGATCAACAGTACACCGGTACATTATAGTAAAAAAATACCTTCACCTCACCACACCACTAATGGAATGTTTTACAAAAGTGTTTGATAAGTTTAGCCAGTGGCAGTTGCCAGACTGTCATGATTTAGTCCCCTGTCACGCTTAAGCGCTTGGGACACACGGATGCACTTGAGTTGGAATAAGAATTACATTTAAGCTCTTCGGAGGCACAAATGCAAGGCGTGATCAGCGTGGAAGGCAGCTTCTCGAAAACGGCTTATGCGCCGATGAACCGGAGTTCCCCTTTGCACGCCAGGAGATCCCCGCAAATTCCCCCTCGCTTCGCTTTGTGCTCACCCGGACTAAAGTTTGCTGCCACAACTGCAGAGCGCTCCATTGGATTGAGGAGTGCATGAAGGGTCCTGGATCAACCGTTGCACGCCCATTTTTCACCATGTGGTGCGATCGTGGCAATGTGGCTAGCGTCCCACCATTGGCGCAGCCACCAACGCCGTTACGGAGTCTTCCAAGGGATAAAACGCCTGTTACCTGGCTTTCCGCACCAGCATCAGGGCGTACAACACCGCGCTGGCGTTCACATCCCTGGGTGAAATGTTGGAAGAACGGAGGGGTGTACGCCTATCGACTCCGACGTACGTGTGGTGGATTCAAGTTCAAAATCTAACACCTTAGTGTCGAGAACCTCACCACCATCGTGTCCAGCCTTCCAACTGACGGGGGGGTGTACCCCGCGAACCTTCGCCTACGATCTGATCTGATCGTCCGCTGCTAGCAGACGACCGATCATCAGCATAGGACGCCTGGTCCGCTTTTTGCGTCTCCATCTCACCTTGTGTACACGATGGAATGGGATGGTTAACACTTGGTGGATCGTCACTGTAAATCGATTCGGGTCTTAAATGCAAGACCGTGCTGGGTGGTGTACCCTGGGAGGAACTCTTCACCCTGGGTACGGGAAAACCGGTTATACTTAAAGTAAATATACTCCAAAGGGCAGATCGCTTAATCGATCGTAGATCCCAGCCAATGTGAGAAGAAGAGACCAATATTCCACGTGGAGATCCAAAGAGAACGTGACAAACTCCACGAACGATATCTCCACGTAATAATCCAAAAAATTGGTTACACTTTCCAAACGTGTGTAACTTGGGCTTGCGAAGCCAACCAATGCGTACTCCCGTCGAGGGACTTCCGGCGGGCCAAGTGCGTCTGTAACGCGTCCCGGCCGGGTATAATGAGCTAGAGGGGATTAATTGACCCTCTGCTCCCAAGCACTCCACGGCATGCGGAGGCGACTGATGTACTGTGCAAAGATGCGAACGACTTCCTGTTGTGAGTTAAACAACCAAAAATCCAAAACTCTCCCTACGGTCCCCAATATTTATAAACATGAAATATGTAGAATACACGCAATATCGTGTGACTCACCAAAATCTGTGTTCTTGACACTTCTTGAACACGATAGGCTTAAAAGCCTCCTTGTTTTCCACCAATCCGATCGCTGATAAGCTGATCGGCGTGCCGCCGACACAAAGTGACTAAAATTCGTGAATCCACTTTACCACTTCCCCCCCTGAGTCTGGTCGCAGCCGCACAACGGTAGCTTCACGAACGCACCACCAGTTGGCCTACCAGATCTTCGCAGTAGTGGACTTACTCACCAATGGACGGATCTTCGAATCCACCTTCGCCAGGTATTTGTCCTTGTGCACCTGATCATCTTGTAACCTCTCTTGACAATCGTTTCTGCAGGTGCATTGTGTTCCCAATCGCCCCATTTCAATTCGCCTCCCCGATCGGCCCGATCTGACAGCCCTCGCAACACTCCAGATTCCGACACACCGGATGGGCTCGGGGTCGATCAGCTCCGGAAGACAGTCCGGGAGCTTCAGTTGCAGTTGGACGTTAAGAATACGTCATTCTTGCCACTGCGGAAGGAAGTGAATACCTTGATCCCCATTTCCGCGAAGTTGCAGGAGGTGATCGCCGAGAACGCGCATCTCATGGCCCAGATAGCCCAACAAACAACGAGAGGTAAGCTGATCGGTCTGTTTTTCGTCTTGGATCTGCTCTAACTTTCCTTCGCGTGCGGATCGGCTGCCCACCGACATCGCAAAGCGTTTGACGCTTTACTCGCGGCTGATCGGCATTCGCATGACCACTGCGATCAGATCCGACCGATCTTGGATGGGATGATCGGCGCACGACATGATCTGTCTCGTTTGGAGGCCTACAGGTCACACCTCCGGGAACAACTTGCGTGGGTCAACCGGCAGAGGTTGGAGGATCAGTCCGATCGTACTTTACTCCGCACCCAACAGGGTGACCTGGAGAGGCAGATCGGCGAGTTTCAGGTCGTGGTCAAGGACCAGATCGAGAAGTTCGAGTCCTTCCAGAGCCGATCGGACGCCTGGACCCAGGAGTCAAACCGTCGTTGGGCTGCCGTAGATCGGTGCCACCAACAGTTGACCGACTTGTTGTACCGGCTTCCGTCTGCAGGCTCTAGCGTTGACCGATCTTCATCGGCCTCTCTGATCGATCTTCACCAAGATCGGAAACGAAGCGACTCATTGGCTAAAAGTAAGAACTTCAAGATTCCAAAAACTTCCAAGAAGCGTAAGGACGCGTCGAAGTGCTCAAGGGCGCGGGGCGTAGCGCGAGACTCCGAACTCGAGGAGAAGCAAGCGGTGCTCCAAAAGAAAGCTAAGACGCAGGCGCTTCTTCCGAGCCAAAAATCGGACGCAGATAATACGTCGAACACCGTCAAATCCCACGCGCCCTTACGCCCCCGCGCCTCTCACACCAAGCATATAGAGATCTCCTCCGGAAAGGACTCGGGAACGGATCGGTATATTCTGAGTTCATGCTCACCGCTTTGTCCAAGTACCAATCCGATCGACGCCGAAGTTCCGTTCCTGCTAAGCCTGAATCGGAGGCTAATAAGACGATCAGCTCCCAGGGTGATGGTGCTGCACCGACGCGCGAGTCGACCAGACCGTTGCCTTCGTTCCAGCCCGGCACATCTGGGCTGCGTCGTCACGCCCGATTGAAAGGGTTGCTGACCGGAGATAGACCTCTCCCATCGCTGACTTCGGATGCCACTTTGCCATGGTCATCGTGGCAGATCGGTAGCTTATACCAATCAGCCCTGACCAAGCAGATACTAGCCCGGTCTCTATCGCGTCCAGACTCCTGGCTTTTTCCTCCGTCTTCAAAGGCTCCTGCCGCTTCTGCATGGCGGGCGGACCTGGTCACAGCACCACAAATCGCCCGTCTGTATGCAGATCAGCCATGGAAAGTGTTCTTCCGCCCCAAGCTGGGGTCCATGTTTGCGTCGACTGCGTGGATCGACTCGTTATTGGGTCGAGTGAAGGCCTTCAATGAAGCCTACATCCAAGAGATATGGGAGTCTACACACTATATAGTGCTTCCTCGTGATAGAGCGCAGCATGATCAAGGCCTGATCTTATTCCAGAAGAACCGGAAGAAGCGCCGGAGTCGGGCGGGCGAGGCCTGGCTGACCCTATGCCAGTTCGTTCTGGGAGGGATGCTGGCCCGCGAGTGCGACATCGACATCTTTCTATATCCTGTAGTTCTTCATATGGCCAAGCGTCGGGGTGAAAAAGCCGGGGTATTAGCTGACGACGGCGTCTGGTATCCGGTCTTCATTGTGAAGAGCCGATCGCAGACCTGAAAGACGCCTTGATCCAGATCGATCGGAAGGAGCCCTCGCGCAATCAGCATCAGGACCAGATCGAAGACCATCCGGCATTGACTATCGGTCGTCTGTGGGGTGACTGCGAATCTTGATGCGACAGTTAGCTGACCAGATAATCCATAATACATGTCATCATTCTTTCGAAATTCCTGATCACTTGATCACTTGACCAAATTTCATCACTTTCTCCAAACTTGCCCCAACACGTTATCATATACAATTTCCATCCACACCGCGACAATCATCACCACGTTCGTCATTCCACTACTCCAGTTCATCACAAATTCACAAAATTCCGACCTTACACATATTCACACCGATCGATATACTAATCGGTGCTACTGTGTGTCTAGATCTTCGTCTTCATGAGTCTGCATCACTGCTAAGCGATTCCGACTGACTCGTTCTCGCTCGAACTCTCGTATCAGTGCTCCACAATTTAGGTCGAAGTCGTCGATCCAAGTTTCTTCATCATGATCCTTCCAGAGGACCACATATTCTCGGTGGGTGCGACCGAAACGGGTCTTCTTGACCGATCGGACATCCAGCACCATTTCCACCTCGAATTCGTCCTCTTCCAATGGCCTTTACTAACTGTCCTCCGGCAGCAGAGCCTCATCGAAATCGAATCTCTCCGCTTCGTCCACCAGACAGGGCATTTTAGGCCGATCGGGGAATTCTCTGACCAGCTTCATCTTGGACACGTGCACGATCGGAAAAACTTTGTAATCCGTGCCGATCGTGATCAGACGGGCAGCATGCTCACCGATCAGCTCTGCTACACGGAAAGGACCGTGCCACATATGTGCCAACTTCTTCGCATAGACTTCCTTGACCCGAGAGAGGTATAACCATACCCTCGCCCCTGGTTCAATGCCATGAGGTCGGACCTGATCGTTATTCCGATCTGCTCGATCTTTTGTGGCCTGACGCAACTTTTCATTGACGACTTCTTTCGCATGCTGGTAATGCTTCTGGACCTGAATACGCCAACGACGGGCATCGCGATCGCGGGTCCGAGTGCACCCGATCGGTATCGCCGCTCCAAGTGTCGATCGAGGGTCCCATCCATACGCCAGATAAAAAGGAGTTTCTCCTCGGACCCGATCGGTTGAAGAGTTGAGTACGAATACCAGTCTATCTGCATACTCGTCCCAGTCGCGTTGGTCCGGATCGGCCACATACATCTTGATCGCCCTTGTTATTGTCTGCACCATGCGTTCAGCCGATCCGTTCGCTTGCGGACGATATGCCATCGTCGCGCTCTTCTTCTGGCCTAACATGTTATTGAACGGTCGGAACACCTCAGCCATAAAAACGGGTTCCGGACCGTGTCTAATAACTTCGCTGGCGCCGAACCTTCTGAACACGCATTCCTCGTAACTCTGGGCGATCTGCTCCGCAGATCGGGATGCACTAGCCTTTGCGATCACCAGACCAGTGAATAGGTCGATCTAGATCAGCAGCTCAGTGTTGCCACGTGTCGATCCGGGCAGTGACGGTATGTGATCCATTGCTATCACATGGAAAGGGTAGAAAGCCTCGATATTTCCGGGCGATCGGCCTTGATTATCGTTCTGCCCTTCCCGGTATCGCAATCTGTGAAACAGCCCTTATATTTCTGCACGCTCCAAAAAAGTCCTCTCCAGTGAAAGTGGGCCCTGATCTTGTGGTATGTCCTGACTATGCTTTGATGTCCCCCTTCTAGACTCACATGGTAGTGATGAAGGACATTCGGCTGTAGAAACTCAGGGATCACCAGTTTCGCTAGTCGATCTCGATCGGCACTGAATTGGTCAACGTCACGGCAGTAGTATAGCAATCCATTGTCATCCACATCGTAACTGTCCGCGATCTTGGTACACTCCTTCGATTGATCGTTCGTTAACTTGGACAGTTCACCGCGCAGGTAGGGTTTCAGGTTGACGATCCACTCTTCTTCGTCCTGTGCCTTGAGGATCCGTTCCGCCCTTATCTGTTGTACAACGTAATCGCTCAGCCTTTCTTTTGGGAACGATCGGCGAGACTTATGAGTTCGCGATCTAGTTGCCGCCATCACATGCACCTGGTCGGGTCTATCCTCGGGCTTGATCACCTCCGGGAGCCTATTTATATCCATAAGTTCAAGTAGAACGGCCTCCACGGTGATCGTCGCCCCGATCTGGTCCCGCATGGCTTGGGTCGCGAGGTGATCGGCACTCCTGTTCCAATCCCCTTTCACGTGCAATAGCTCGTGGATGGGATAGTCTTTCAGTGCCTTCATCACTCGATCATTCAGAAACTTCAGCCGTGGCGCCTTACAGTCGATCTCCCCGGTGATCAGCCTTATCACTAGGTTGGGGTCACCATATATGATGATCCGCCCTTTTTTGTGATAACAGAAGATCAAGACATAGAAGGAGCCCCAGATATTCCGCCTCGTTGACCGTTATGTCAGGCGTGAAATCGGCGGCGGCTGATACTATAGACCATTGTGGTAACTTCCACAGTATGGAACTATAGACGCCGACCTTCTTCTCCACGCTAGACGATCCGTCCAAACTCAAGACCAGGAGTTCCTCATCCCGATCGACGATTGTTGGCGGCAGGGAGATTGACTGTCGAGGTTGCTTCCTCGGGGCAATCGCCATCAGAGCTTCATCCACTTCATACCAAGGGGTGATACTGGCAGCCAATGTGCCCTACGTGGTGGAGTCAAGTTCGAAATCGAAAACATTAGCATCGATAAACTGACTACCACCATCGCGCCCAGCCTTCCAACTTTCGGAGGGGGTACTCCGCGGACCACCACTCGAGATCTGGTCCGATCGTCCACTGCAAGCAGACGACCGGTCGTCATCAGAACCCACTTGGTCCGATTGTTTAGTGTCCATATCACCTTGTGTACCCGATGGAATGGGCTAGTTACACACTCGGTGGATCGTGATCGCAGATTGGATCGAAGTGGTCTTGAATATAGAATACCGATCTGGGTAGGTACCTCTGGGGCGGAACTCTTCACCCCAGACACAAACAGACCAAAAACACTTCCAAGAGATAACTTCCAATAGGTCGATCGTCCAAACGCTCAAGACCTGAACAATACGAAATAATAGAGGGTAGACCGACCGTTCCGGTCTAGTTCCTGACCAATACGAAATAAGACCAAAACCGGTCTAGTTTCCAACCAATATTCAAACAAGCCAATATGTCCGCGCAAAGACCCAATATGCTCGTGAAACTCCACAAACGATATCTCCACGCCAAGACCAATCCAGTGAATAGCACGTTCCAAACGTACTTGAGTTGAGGTGTTGAGATCGCCAAATCGTACTCCCGTCGAGGGACTTCCGGTGGGCCAAAGTGCTCGTGCGGCGCGTCCAGACCGGGTATAATGGTCGAGAGGGGATAATTCGACCCTCTGCCCCCAAACACTCCGCGGCGGGCGGAGGCGACTAGTGTACGAAAAGGGAAGAACGGCGACCCCTAGCTGTGGTGTGAACCAAGACCAGAAGAGGTTTCAGCCACTTATCCGAAAGCTAAAAGATTTCCTTACTTAAAGGTATAACCTCTGTCCTAAAAGGTAAAACCACAACTAAAATACTACTACCCTATAGTCCCTAAATGTACCCCCACGAAAATATGTAAAATACCCAAAGTCGGGTGACTCACCAAAACTTGCGTTCTTGACACTTCTTGAGTCTGATAAGCTGAGAAGCCCCCCTTGTTTAAACGAATCCGAAATTAGACCAAATGCCTTGACAAAACTTGACCAGAAGTGTGCCAAATTTTGGGCACGCATCTCCACAGCCGCCCCCGAGTCAGACCGTGTCGCACAACGACAACGGTCTGACCTCGTCCATCAAATTCAGTTAAACCTTGGTCATTCAGGCTTTTCCGACATGGAGCAACCATCTTCTTCATCCATTCCAGGTACTTGCACTGTTGAAATTGGCCTTCTTGTATTTCCTTAACGACCGTTCTTGTAGGCACCTCGCATACCACGTCATCGCATGTCACTTCGCCCGTCCGGTCGGTCCGGTCTGGCAGCTCCCATCGTTCTACTGCACCTCAGACATCGGCAGGGCATCAGACCGGGACCGACGCGCAGTTGCAAGACGCACTTGAAGAGATCGTACGTCTCCAGGAGCAGATTGCTCAACAGGCGACACAACGTTAGCATGCATGTCCGGTCTTCACCTTGGACCTGTTCTAACCTTCGTTTGTCTTCAGCCCGTATACCTCCAGCACGTATACCTCCTGGCATCAGCAAGGCGATCAATGCCCTGCTTGCCGCCGATCGTCACTCGAACGCGCATGACCTCCAGCTACGTCCGGTTTTGACTGGACTCATAACCGCGCGCAACAAGCTGACCCGCTTGGAAGCTCATCAGCTTCATCTCCGGGAGCAGCTTGTGCTGGTCCAACAGCAGCAAGCGGAAGGCCTGCTGGACCAGACCACGTTGAGTGTTCAGAGCGACGATCTCGAGAGGCGTCTAACCGAGCTCCGAATTTCGATTCAAGACCAGACCGAGGAGGTCCGGTCTTGTGAACGCAAGTCGAACGATTGGACGCAGGCAGCGAACGGTCGTCGGGCGATATTGAAAGAATGTCATCAGCGCTTGGTGGACCTGTTGCGTCCTCGTCGGCATCCGGTTGCTGCCTCCAGCATAGACCGGTCTGCGTCGGCCGCCTTGGTGGACCTACATCGGGACCAAAACCAAGGCTGTTCATTGGCCGAAATTCTCCAGCCCGAAATTCCACACAAATCAAAGAGGCGCGCGGACGCGCCGGGTAGCTCGAGGGCGCGGGGCATAGCGCGCGACCCTGTACTCGAAGGGAAGCGTGCGGTGCCCCATAAGCGAGCCAAGACGCAGGCGCTTCTCATGGCCCCAAGCTCGGACGAGGATGACGACAGTAACATCTCCAAAAAACAAGCGCCCTCGACCACCGGTGTTGACCGTGCCAAGCATTCAGAGGTCTCGTCCTGGGATGACTCCGGCGAAGACTCCGGTGATTCGGAGTTTGCTGTCCCCATCCCAACCAAGTCGCGAACAAGTCCACATGAAAGTTCTGTTCAAGTTGCATCGACTTCGGAGCAGACCAAGAAGACCGGTCCGCATGGTGGCGTTTCACCACCTCATGTGTCGACAAAGTCAACACCTACGGTCTTGCCTGGGACGTCCAAGCTCCACAAAGATGCTTTGTTGGCCAACGTGGCAATCGACAGTTCTTCCCTTCCGCCACGAACGCGTGAGGATACTTTGCCGTTGTCGCCAGGGCAGATCGGTTGTTTACGCCGGTCCACCCTGACCAAGCGGCTCCTGGCCCGGTCTTTCTCTCGTCCAGACCATTGGCTTTTCCCGCCGGCGAAGAAAGTTCCTGCCGCGTCGGAATTGCGGCCGGACTTGATCACGTCGTCACAGATCTCCTGCTTGTACGCTGACGAGCCGTGGAAGATTTTAGAGCATCCCAAGCTGGGATTCATCTTCCACTCGACTCCGTGGGCCAATGCTTTCATGATTCGGGTGAAATATTTTAACAAGACTCACGCTCAAACCATCTGGGAGGCATCCCACTATCTGGTGCTTCCCCCGGAACGAGTTCGGCAAGACCCTGGCTTGGCGACCATCCAGAACAAGCGCAAGCGGCGTCGGATCAGAGCGGGTGAGTCCTGACAGTCCCTGTGCCAATATGTTTTGGACGGGATGCTGGCCCACGAGTGCGACATCGATGCGTTCTTATATCCAGTTGTACTTCATATGCCGCGGCGTCGCGTCGAGAAGACCCGGCTGCTGGCTGACGGTGGCACATGGTACCCCGGTCTTGGGTGCACTACACCGGTCTTGGACCTCAAGTATGTTTTGGTCCAACTAGATCAACAAGAACCTTGGCGTAACCAGTACCAGGACCAAGCTGAAAAACATCCGTCGTTAACCGTCGGACGTCTGTGGGGTGATGGCGAGTGAGGTCGTAAGTAGTCTACCAGATAACACGATAACACTTAATATATATCATCGTTCTTTTTCACATGTTCGGTCATCAAATCACTTGAGCTAATTCCACCACTTTCTCCAGAGTTGCACTAGACACGTTATCACCAAACGTTCCACTTACATCGCGAGAAAACAATCCACTTTCGTCACTCCACTATTCCAATTCGTCACATATTCACAATACACAATACACAAGACCTTCCACCTCTTCACGTAGGTCGGGAAGACCGATGCTACTGCATGTCTTGGTCTTGGTCTTCATGGGTCTGCATCACTGCGAAACGGTTCCGACTGACTCGGTCCCGTTCGAATTCTCGTAGTAGTGTTCCACAGTTCAGGTCGGACTCATCGATCCAAGTTGTTTCATCATGGTCCTTCCATCGGACCAGATATTCTCGGTGGGTCCAGCCGAACCTGGTCTTCTTGACCGATCGGACATCTAAGACCTTTTCCACTTCAAATTAGTCCTTCTCCAGCGGTCGCTCCCAACTGTCCTCCGGCAGTAATGCTTCATCGAAATCAAACCGTTCTGCCTCGTCTACTAGACAGGACATTTTGGGACGATCAGGAAATTCTCGGACCAGTTTTAACTTGGACACATGTACGATCGGGAAGACCTTGTAGTCCGTGCCGGTTGTTACTAGACGGGAAGCGTGTTCACCAATCAGCTCGGCAACACGGAAAGGACCGTGCCACATGTGATCCAGCTTCTTTGCATAGCCCTCCTTCACTCGGTCTAGGTACAACCATACCCTCGCCTATGGTTCTATGCCGTGGGGTTGGACCTGGTCGTTGTTCCGGTCTGCCTGGTCTTGTGTAGCTTGACGTAACTTTTCGTTGACAATTTCTCTTGCATGCTGGTAATGTTTCTGGACCTGCATGCGCCAGCGTCGAGCATCACGATCGCGGGTCCGAGTGCAGCCAATAGGTATCGCGGCTTCAGAGTGGACCGGGGGTCCCATCCATACGCAAGATAAAAAGGCGTTTCTCCTCGGACCCGATCGTTCGACGAGTTGAGTGCAAACACCAGCCTTTCTGCGTATTCGTCTCAATCGCGCTGGTCTGGATCGGCAACGTACATCTTGATTGCTCTTGTAATAGTTTGTACCATACGTTCTGCCGATCCATTCGCTTGCGGACGATATGCCATCGTCGCGCTCTGTTTCTGCCCCAGCATATTGTTAAACGACCGGAACACCTCGGCCATGAAACCGGGTTCTCGGTCGTGTCTGATGACCTCGCTGGCGCCGAACCTTCATAACACGCATTCTTCGTAACTTTTGGCGATCTGCTCGGCGGGCCGAAATGCACTTGCCTTCGCAATAACTAGACCGGTGAACAGGTCTACCCAGATCAGCAGCTCAGTGTTGCCGCGCGTCGATCTAGGCAGTGACGGTATGTGGTCCATCGCTATGACCTGGAAAGGGTAGGTAGCTTCGATATTTCCGGGCGATCGCCCCTTGGTTACCGGTCTACCCTTTCCGGTCTCGCAAACCGTGCAACAGCCCACATATTTCTGCACACTGCGGAAAAGACCTATCCAGTGGAAGTGGGACCTGATCTTGTGATAGATACTGCCTATGCCCTGATATCCCCCTTCCTGACTCACGTGATAGTGATGAAGTACATCCGGCCGCAGCAACTCGGCGATCACTAATTTCGCCAGTCGGTCCCGGTCTGCACTGTCTTGGTCGGCATCGCGGCAGTAATACAATAATCCATTATCATCCACTTCGTACTATCCGCTATCTTGATGCACTCTTTCGCTTGACCATTCGTCAACTTGGACAGTTCACCACGCAGGTAGGTCTTCAAATTCACAATCCATTCTTCTTCGTCCTGAGCCTTGAGGATCCGTTACATCCTTAACTGTTGCACTGCATATACGTTCAAACTTTCCTTCGCGAACGGTCGTCGAGACTTCTGAGCTTTCGATCTAGTCGCGACAATCACATGCACCTGGACTGGGGCGTTCTTGGGTCCGATCACTTCTGGGAGCCTGTTTATATTCATCAATTCATCCAGAACGGCCTTCTCGGTGATCGTAGCCCCGGTCTGGTCTTTCATGGTCTTGGTCGCGAGGTAGTCGGCGCTTCTGTTCCAGTCCCGTTTCACGTGCAATATCTCGTGGTTGGGGTGGTCCTTCAATGCCTTCATTACTCGATCATTCAGTGTCCGTAGTCGTGGAGCCTTGCAGTCGATCTCTCCGGTGATCTGCCTGATCACTAAGTTGGAGTCACCACATATGATGACTCGCCCCTTCTCTTGCGACGACAGCAGGTCCAGACATAGAAGTAGACCTCGGTACCCCGCCTCGTTAACATTAATATCCGGAGTGAAATCGGCAGTGGCTGCTACTATAGACCATTGTGGCAACTTCCACAATATGGCACTATAGGCGCCGACCTTCTTCTTCACGCTTGCCGATCCGTCAAAACTTAAGACCAAGAGCTCTTCATCATGGTCGACGGTCGGTGGCGGTCTTGAAACTGACTGCCGAGGTTGCTTCCTCGGGGCAATCGCTATCAATGCCTCGTCCACTTCAGACCGAGGGGTGATACTGGCAGCTAATGTGCCCAATATCTCTTCCTCGCCCCCGGTGCACTTAACGACCTCGAGGGTCACTGCGACAAGACCGCCGACCATCTGCCTAGACGTCCGTCCATCCAATTGATAATAGCCAGGCCAAAGTAGACCGTCTTGACAGGACCTTTATAGGTCGGCCGACCAGCAGGTTGTAACACACATCCAGAATTTGTAGCAACGCCAGAACTTCTTTCTCGACAATTCCATTGTTCACTTCATTTGGTTTTAGCGTCCGTCTCGTAAACGTGACTGGATGATACACACCATCGTGATCTTGCACTAAAGTGGCCGAAATGGCCCACTTACTGGCATACACAATAATGGTCGGAACTTTTTCGGGAGCGAAATGCCTGAGAATCGGTGCCGTCGCCATCTTAACCTTAAACATACCAAAAGCAAACTTTGCACGCTTCATATGGTCTTCGGCCTCCACTTGCGGACAATCTGCAGCAAGACCAGAGTCGGCGCCCCCATGTAAAGTTGCCCGGTCCTCTTCGAGCAACATATGATAGTCCACTTCCCGGAGCTCATACAACACAGCCGCGTAGATAGAAAAATCTTCGATGAATCGGCTGTAGTAGTTTAAAATTCCTAGGAAGGACTGCATTGCCTTCAGAGACTTGGGAAACGGGAGGTTGCTTAACGAATCCAGGTCCTTAGGATTAGCCTCTAGACCATTGTTCGAGACCATATGGCCTAAATAGGCGACCTTGGACATACCCCAAAAACTTTTCACGGCACTGATAGATAGGTTCCAGCGGTCGCATGTCTCCAACAATCGTTCAACCTTCTCGCACAGATCGTTCCATGACGAGGCAGGTATCAGAATGTCGTCGATGTACGACCGCCTCCCTAGAACGGACGGTCTTCTTTTCCGATCGGGTTCACCCTCTCTAAACACATCATAATTTTCAACAGGGTCCCGATCGGTCTTAATCTTGAAGTGTCTGTACAATGCGTTGTCTATCAGACTTTGATAGATCTGGGGCACGTTCTTCAGTCCGAACGGCATACGTTTCCACTCGAAAAGACCAAACGGTGTCACAAATGCGGAAATCTCACGGGCTCGATCAGTCATCGAGACCAGCCGAAATCCACTTGCCATATCTAGCGAACAATACCACAAGGTCTTGTCGAGGTCTTCCAACAGATCATTAATAATCGGCATCGGGTACACCATGAGTTTAGTCAACCGATTTACCAGCCGGTAGTCGATGCACAGTCTAATGTCGACGCAGTTCTTCTTGATAACAATTACGATCGGCGAGGCCCATGGCGACGTCGACGGTCTAATAATCTTGGTGACCAACAGTCCTTTAATGAGATCAGAAAGCTTTTCACGGTACTGTGGCGCCACGCGTCGACATCGCTGAGCAATCGGATTGGCATCTACAACATCGATACCACAAATCGCACCACGGGCTGCAGGTGGTAAGGCATTGCCCTTTCCGATCAGCAGATGTCTTTTCTCCCATATGATATTCTTCAACTGCTCGATCTGATCTGGACTGTGAAGGTCTTGATCACCCACTTGTAAATCATCCATTGTAACTTCGGGAGAGTCGGCAGACACTTCAGGGAGGACTGCCATTTGGCTTTCCAGCTCCTGAATATACTGTTCCCCGCCTTCATGTATACAGACTTGTTCATCTTCTGGGGTGATATCACCTAGACCATCTGGACCGGCTGAACGCCCCTGGTCTTGATCGACGGGCTGTCCTTCACTGATATCGGTCTGATTAGGAATACCGTCATGGTCCGACCTGGCAACTTCATGTTCCCCTTCTTCCGTTTCTTGTTCCGCTGTTGCCTGGTCTTGTGCTGACACCACGTTGACTAGCCTCGGCTCGTCTACATGATGGTCCACCGTTCCTGGCGACTGCGGCTCCTTTCTTCGGACAAACATCTTTTTCGGGGTGGCATAACTTGGTTTTTCCACTAAAGGTGAGGTATCCTCTTCCACCGACCCATCATCGCTGATAAGATCGGTGGTCGATTGGTACGCCAGGTTTTACCACTCGACATACCGCCTCGACCCAATCAAGACGAACCCCACTCTTCCTTGGTACCTTCCCTTCTGCTAACCACATGCCGACAATAGTGTTATTATCCAGTGTCAGCGGCTTGTCACCGATATTGGTAACACGGACAAAATCACGTCGACCAGCACTCTTTACGAAGGTCGAGACCCTCCGATCGCCCCTGGTCAACCACAACTTCCTCGAACGAACACCTTTCTCAACCGGGGTATCGGCAGACCGACCAACTGGGATAGTGAGGTCTTGGTCCCACCGGACCAGATCGGTATACTAACCATACAGAGGTCTTCGACCAGCCAACTGGACCTGGACCTCATCCGGGAGCGTAAGCACTCCATGTGACAGGTCTAGGCGAATACCAGCTGGTGCCATGAAATCCATACCTAGTAAAGCGTCTTGACCAGCCAACTTGCCAACCCAAGCGCTGAAAAAGTAGACCAGCGATCCCGACAAAGTAATTTTCACACGCGTTCTTCCTTCGGTCATATAAGAGTTTTCGCCGATCCCGACGCATTCTTGTCTCTGGGTATCGTCTATACGACATCCGACCTTACGAGCAAAGGCGGAGTCGATTATCGAGACTTCAGCTCCAGAGTCGAACAATATCGTCGCTTTCTGGTTATTAATCTTGCCACAGGCTTTCGCCTGCTTGAACCATTTATCAGGCGCGTGATACTTCCAGTATCCACGGGATTCTCCAGGCAGCAAGTCCAACTGCATAACCACCTTAGTCCTGGAGTACTCATCGGTCTTCAGACTGTAGACCGGATGGTCTCGGTCGACGCAATTTGGAATAGAACGTGTATTGTCGGTCTTATCCTCCTTGCCGACATATGCATAGATGGGAACCGTAGAACGCTCGGCTCGATCCAGATTCCAACATGGCGAGCGTTCTAGTTTAACATCTTTTCTGCGTCCGGCGGCAGCATCCCCGCGTGATTCTCCGGCACGTACCACTTGCGCATCATGTTAAAAAATTCTTCAATCTTGCAGTGGCCGGCCTCGTGGATCTCTCCACATGACTTGCATACGAAGAGGCAGTGGTCCGTCGGGTGTCCGCGTCTCTCGCACTTCTTGCACACCATCTTCTTCCAGCAGTTTGGACCATCATGTTTGCTCGACCCACAGTGGGAGCACTTCTTACGAGGTCGGTCTGGATCGGACTTGCTTCCGTTCCTTCCCTTCCGGTCCACCTGGTCGGACTTCGACTTGGTCTTCGGGGCAGGTCCCGCAACATAGACGTAACGATACTGGTCTTCATCCGATGACTCCTGGCTGGATTGACTTCCACTTTCTCCTTCCTATCCCGTGCTGTCTTCGGCTACGATCGCCTTGACCGCTCGGGTCGGTCTGGTCCAGGGCCTCTTGGCCGGATCGGTCTGGGTCTTGGATCGGTAGCGACCTGATCCACAAGCAATCTTCGCCCTCATGCTACGCGACTGCTGTAGCGTCCATAGAGTCTGTTCAACTTCACCCCCGTCCCTAAGACGCAGCATAGTAAGCTGGTCCGCCAGTTCTTGATCGTCCAGGGTTCTAATGTAGTGACCCACACGTTCCAGAGCAGCACCGTTCGGCGGGTTATTCTCTTTAATTGTTATGCCGGCACGAAGTGCAGCCACGTTCAACCAATGTAAATATTCGATCGGTGTCTCGTCGCTCCGCTTCTGCATATGGTGATACTTGCGGGCATTCGAAAATCCAGAGTTACAATATTGCCCTTCAAACTCTGCACATAGCTGGTCCCAGTCAGACCGGACATCGCGACCTAACTGTTGGATCCAGTTGGCAGCCGGTCCTTTCAACAAATCCCGGAAGATCAGACACTTTTCATTTTTCGGGGTCTGGTCTCGCAGGAACGCAGACTTGACCCGACCGAACCAAGACCGGGCCTGGTCTTCATCAGCATCCTTTCCAATGGAGTCCTTGAGGTCGGTCGTCGCGGCCATACGGATGCGCGGAATCGCAGCATATCCAAAGTCGTAAGCAATAGTGGAGGCTAGGTTAGCCTTGCGTGGCTTGCTAGCGCCCGTACCGTCTGACCCACAGTGGTCGTCAAGACCGCCGACCGACTCCATGTCACAGTCACTTGTCTTGCTTGGTCTACGCGGTCTGGCCGGTTGCGGCTTGCGCTTCCCCTTTGCCGACTTGCTTATCACTTTGAGTAGGCTTATCCATAGATGTTACCGATTCCATATCCACATCCCGGCAAACATTGACACTTTGACGGGTAGACCGGTCTTGAACATGTGGCCGCAGAGGTGGTCTAACCCGATTTTCCATGAAACGCTCCATCATCGTCTCAAACATGGTTTGGACGTTAGCTGAGTCATGGGCAACGTGTTGATACCCTCCTTTCGCGGAACTGAGACCTGTGGGGGTCGCTGGAGCCCCGACTGGCAAACAGCCCTTTGCTGCCGCATGTCCCTTTTTTGTTCAGACCGGGCATGGTCCACCCCCATGGTCATCCGCTCGACACCGGTCTCCAACTCTGATGAGCTGTTAGAGTCCGGTGGAGACTGGTAAACCGATTCGTCATCAGAACCAATGTCGACAAGCGCTGTGGAGGCTTCAGCGACCTTCACTGCTGCGGTGGGAGTTGGGCGGCGAACTGCCCCCACCAGTGGGACCAAATGGTCGTGGAAGGTCGACATCGACGATTTCAGCCTCCAAGTCTCAAATTCAAATAGTTTTTGGACATCGGCGGGGTTCTGCTTTTTAATGCCAACCTCCGCCAACATCGCCACCAAGTTTTTCACCAACAGTAATGGGCGATCACTCTGGACCGGCTCGGTAGTGGGACCGAGAAGACGGTCGGGGATCTGGAGGTTCAACACCCGAAAGACCACGTCAAAACGAACAAATCGTTTCAGCTCAAAAATGTAGTACATCTTGTTTAGGTCTACCTCAGTGATGCCTCCATCTCCGACCTGCGACTTTTCTTCGAGGTCGTCTTCGTCGGCCGGCATTCCCAGCCCTTTCTTGGGAATCTTGGGGACTTTGGGGACTTTAGGGAGGTAGACCGGATTGTTCCAGTCATCCTCCAAGTAATTTTCATCTTTTAGTTTTCCATCAATTTTTTTCATTCATATACATAGGATCAGGACCAAGGTCCTGATCCTTTCCGGAACTATAGCAAGACCTGCTATAGTCCCGATCGGCTCCGGTGGGAGCCTTTTGGGAAGAAAAAAACTTATTAATCCCGATCTGGTCCTCCACCAAGCAAGATCGGACATCTCCATCTTTATCAACAACGATAACGTAAGGCGATAGCCTTTCCTTACGCCCTCTCCAGAACGACTCCATATTCAAATCATTCAAATCTTCGAATCCAATTTTTGATGGGATATCAGCACGGTGATATCCACGATCACCAAGTGATCCGGGCACGCGCATCATTGTGGTGGAGTCAAGTTCGAAATCGAAAACATTAGCATCGATAACCTGACTACCACCATCGCGCCCAGCCTTCCAACTTTCGGAGGGGGTACTCCGCGGACCACCACTCGAGATCTGGTCCGATCGTCCACTGCAAGCAGACGACCGGTCGTCATCAGAACCCACTTGGTCCGATTGTTTAGTGTCCATATCACCTTGTGTACCCGATGGAATGGGCTAGTTACACACTCGATGGATCGAGATCGCAGATTGGATCGAAGTGGTCTTGAATGCAGAAGACCGATCTGGGTAGGTATCTCTGGAGCGGAACTCTTCACCCCAGACACAAACAGACCAAAAACACTTCCAAGAGATAACTTCCAATAGGTCTATCGTCCAAACGATCAAGACCTGACCAATACGAAATAATAGAGGGTAGACTGACCGTTCCGGTCTAGCCCCTGACCAATACGAAATAAGACCAAAACCGGTCTAGTTTCCAATCATTATTAAAACAAGCCAATATGTCCGCGCAAAGACCCAATATGCTCGTGAAACTCCACAAACGATATCTCCACGCCAAGACCAATCCAGTGAATAGCACGTTCCAAACGTACTTGAGTTGAGGTGTTGAGATCGCCAAATCGTACTCCCGTCGAGGGACTTCCGGTGGGCCAAAGTGCGCGTGCGGCGCTTCCAGACCGGGTATAATGGGCGAGAGGGGATAATTCGACCCTCTGCCCCCAAACACTCCACGGCGGGCGGAGGCGACTAGCGTACGAAAAGGGAAGAACGGCGACCCCTAGCTGTGGTGTGAACCAAGACCAAAGGACTTCCACTTAGAAAAATCCTGCAACCAAAAGACTTCTTACTTGTAAAAACCACAACTAAAATATTATTACCCTATAGTCCCTAAATGTACCCACACAAAAATATGTAAAATACCCAAAGTCGGGTGACTCACCAAAACTTGAGTTCTTGACACTTCTTGAGTCTGATAGGCTGAAAAGCCCCCCTTGTTTGAGCCAATCCGAAATTAGACCAAATGCCTTGACGAAACTTGACCAGAAGTGTGCCAAATTTGGGGCACGCTTCTCCACACCAATATCTCCTCCTCTCCCTTGGTGCACTTGACGACCTCGAGGGACCACTGTGACAAGATCGCTGACCGTCTGCCTAGCCGGCCGTCCATCCCATTGGTTGATAACAGCCAGGCCAATGTCGACTTTCTCGAAAGAACCTTTACAGATCGGCCGACCAGTAGGTTGTAGCACACATCCAAAATCCGTAGCAAAGCCAGAACTTCCTTTTCGACGATCCCATAGTTAACTTCGTTTGGCTTCAACGTCTGGCTCGTAAAAGTGACCGGATGGTACACTCCATCATGTTCTTGCACTAGAGTGGCAGAAATGGCCCACTTACTAGCGTACACAATGACGATTGGCTTTTTTTCCGGATCGAAGTGTCTGAGAATCGGTGCCGTCACCATCTTGGCCTTCAGCATGCCGAAAGAAACTTTTACAAGCTTCATGTAATCCTCTGCCTCCACCTGCGGAAAATCTGCGGGCAGATCAGAGTCGCGGCCTTCCCGTAAAGTTTCCTGATATCCTTCACGCAACATATGGTAGTCGACTTCCCGGAGCTCGTACAGCACGGCCGCGTAAATAGCGAAGTCTTCAATGAAGCGGCTGTAGTAATTTAAGCTCCCTAAGAAGGATTGCATTGCCTTCAGTGATCTGGGAAACGGGAGGTTGCTCAGTGAATCCAGATCCTTGTGATTGGCCTCCAGCCCACTGATCGACACCATATGACCCAAATAGGCGACCTTGGGCATACCCCAAAAACTCTTCACAGCACTGATCGACAGGTTCCAGCGATCGAATGTCTCCAACAACCGTTCGACCTTCTCGCACAGATCGCTCCATGACGAAGCAGGGATCAGAATGTCATTGATATACGATCGCCTCCCCAGAACGGACGGTCTCCTTTCCCGATCGGGTTCACCCTCTGTAAATACATCATGGTTTTCGGTAGGGTCCCGATCGGTACTGATCTTGAAGTGTCCATACAATGAGTTGTCGATCGGCCTCTGGTAGATCTGGGGCGCGTTCTTCAAACCGAACGGCGTAACAAATGAGGAGATCTCGCGAGCCCGATCGGTCATCGAAACCACCCAAAATCCACTTGCAGTGTCATGTGAGCAATACCATAGGGACCTGTCGAGATCTTCTATCAGATCGCTGATCAGCGGCATCGGGTACACTATAAGCTTGGTCAACAGATTTACCAACCGATAATCGATGCACAACCTGATGTCGACACCGTTTTTCTTGATCACGATCACGATCGGTGAGACCCATGGCGAGGTCGACGGTCTGACGATCTTGGTAGCCAACAGTCCTTTAATAAGGTCAGACAATTTTTTGCGGTACTGTGGAGCCACACGTCGGCATCGCTGGGCGATCGACCTGGCATCTCCAACGTCGATACCACAAATCGCTCCGCGAGCAGCAGGGGGTAAGGCGTTGCCTTTCCCGATCAGCAGATGTTTCTTTTTCCATATGATCTTCTTCAACTGCTCGATCTGGTCTGGACTGTTAAGGTCTTGATCACCCACTTGTAAATCATCCATTGTAACTTCGGGAGAGTCGGCAGACACTTCAGGGAGGACTGCCATTTGGCTTTCCAGCTCCTGAATATATTTATCCCCGCCCTCATGGATACAAACTTGGTCGTCTTCCGGGGAAATATCACCCACACCGTCCTGATCGGTTGAACACTGCTATTTCCGGTCGGCGGGATGCCTTTCAACGACACCTATCTGCTTATGCG
The DNA here is from genome assembly GCA_026184515.1 of Peronosclerospora sorghi. NCBI lineage: Eukaryota > Oomycota > Peronosporomycetes > Peronosporales > Peronosporaceae > Peronosclerospora > Peronosclerospora sorghi. Next base: position 5,280,433 of record CM047587.1, on the reverse strand, counting down.
CGCCATCGTGGTCCGACCCAGAAATGCCATGTTTTCCTTTTTCTATTCCTGGCTCCGCTGTCGCCTGTTCTTGTGACGCCATCACGTTGACGAACCTTGGATCATCTGCTTGATGGTACACCGTGTCCGGCTACTGCGGTGCGTTTCTTTCGAACTAACATCTTCTTTGGAGTTACATAGCTGGGTCGTTCCACGATAGGTGAGGTATCTTCTTCCACCGATCCATCATCGCTGACCAGATCGGTGGTCGCTTGGTATGCCAAGTTCTGCCCCTCAACATACCGCCTCGATCCGATCGAGACGAACCCCATCTTTCTTGGCACTTTCCGTTCTGCCAGCCACATGCCATCAATAGTATTGTTGTCGAGTGTAAGCGACTTGTCACCGATATTATTGACTCGAAAAAACCCATATCGGCCGGCGCTCTTCACAAAGGTCGACACCCACCGATCGCCCCTGGTCACCCATAACTTCCTTGATCGAAAACCTTTGTCGACCGGGGTATCAGCGGATTGGCCGACTGGAATGGTGACATCTTGGTCCCACCTGACCAGATCGGTGTGCGATCCGTATAGGGGCCGTCGACCAGCTAACTGGATCTGGATCTCATCCGGGAGTGTAAGCACTCCATGAGACAGATCAAGGCGAATACCCGCCGGCACCATGAAATCCATGCCTAACAGGGCATCCTGACCGGCCTACTTGCCAACCAAAGAGCTCAAGAAGTAGACCAACGAACCCGATAGGGTGATCTTCACGCGCGTCCTTCCTTCGGTTATGTAAGGGTTTTCACCAATTCCAACGCATTCTTGTCTCTGGGTGTCGTCTATACGACATCCGACCTTACGAGCAAAGGCGGAGTCGATAATCGAGACTTCAGCCCCAGAGTCGAATAACATCGTCGCCTTCAGGTTGTTAATCTTACCACAGGCTTTCGCCTGCTTAAACCATTGGTCGGGCGCATGATACTTCCAGTATCCGCGAGACTCCCCCAGGAAGCAGATCCAACTGCATGACCACCTTCGATAGGGAATATTCATCGGTCGTGAGATTGTAGACCGGATGATCCCGATCGACGCAATTGTGAATAGAACATGTATTGTCGGTTTTATTCTCCTTGCCGACATATGCGTAGAAGCCAAACGTAGACCACTCGGCTCGATCCAGATTCCAACCTGGCGAGCGTTCTAGTTTAACATCTTCTCCACGTCAGGTGGAAGCATCCCCGCGTGCTTACCCGGCACATACCACTTGCGCGTCAGATTGAAAAACTCTTCGATCTTGCACTGACCTGTCTCGTGGATCCCTCCACATGACTTGCACACGAAGAGGCAGTGATCGGTGGGGTGGCCGCGTCGTTCACACTTCTTGCATATCAGCTTCTTCCAGCATCCCCGATCATCGTGATTGCTTGACCCGCAGTGAGAACACTTCTTGCGAGGTCGGTCCGGATCGGACTTGTTTCCACTCCTGCCCTTCCGATCTGCCTGGTCAGGCGTCGATCTGGTTCTGGGGGCAGGTTCCGTGATGAAGATGTGACGATATTGGTCCTCTTCTGACTCCCGACTGGACAGGCCGCTACTTTCTTCTTCCGATCCAGTGCTGTCTTCAGTCGCGATCGCCTTAACAGCACGAGCTGATCTGGTCAGGGGCCTCTTCACCGGATCGGTCTGGGTCTTAGGTCTGTAGCGACCCGATCCAACGGCGACCTTCGCCCTCATGCTGCGTGAGTGTTACAACGTCCGCAACGTCTGCTCCACTTCCCCCACATCTTTGAGGCGCAGCAGAATGAGCTGATCTGCCAGCTCTTGGTCATCAAGGGTACTGATATAGTGACCCACGTGCTCCATAGCGGCACCGGTCGGCGGTTTGCCTTCCTTGATCACTATCCCGGCGCGAATTGCAGCCACGTTCAAACGGTTCAAGTACTCAATCGGCGTCTCGTCGCCTCGCTTCTGCATATGATGGTATTTCCGTGCGGTAGATAATCCGGAGTTGCCGTGCTGCCCCTCAAGTTCTGAACATAGCATATCCCAGTCAGATCGGACATCATAATCCGACCGTGATCGAGTGGTTCACTACTCATTGCGGGACCGGAAGGTCCCGGGTTCGATCCCGGGCCAAACCAAGTTGGTTGGTTTCAGAAAGTATAATGTGACGAAATCACCCAGTCAGATCGGACATCCCGACTCGACTGTTGGATCCAGTTCGCAGCCGGTCCTTTCAGCACATCTCTGAAGATCAAACACCGTTCCTTTTTTGGTGTCTGATCCCGAAAGAAAGCAGACTTGACCCGACCAAACCACGATCTGGCTTGCTCTTCGTCGGCTTCCTTGCCAGTGAAATCCTTGAGATCAGTGGTCGCAGCCATGCGAATGCGTGGGATCGCAGTAGATCCAAAAACAAAGGCAGTCGTAGAGGCTAGGTTAGCCCTGCGTGTTCTTCCCACACCTGCACCGTCTGACCCATAGTGGTCATCCGGATCGCCTATCGACTCCATGTCGAAATCGCTGTCTTTGCTTGATCGGCGCGGTCGGGTTGGCTGCGGCTTGCGTCTTCCTCTGCCAACTGGTCTGCCACCTCGGGTATCCTTTTCCATTGATGCCACTGACTCCATAACAACATCCCGGCAAGTATTGACATTTTGCCGGGCAGATCGGTCCTGGGAATGCTGGCGCGGAGGCGATCGGCATCGGTCTCCCATGGAACGCTTCATCATTGCTTCAAACATGGCTTGGACGTTAGCTTGGGTCATGGGCAGCGTGTTGGCATCCTCCTTTGGAGGTACTGAAACCTGTGGGGGATCCTGGGACCCCAACCGGCATGCAGCCCCATGCTGCCGCGCGTCCTTTTTATGCTCCCATGGGGGTATGATCCACCCCCATGGTCATCCGCTCAACACCGACCTCCAACTCCGATGAGCTATTAGAGGAAGGTGGAGACTGATACAGCGATTTATCATTGGAACACACATCATCGTGTGCTGCTGTGGCCTCAGCGACCTTCAATGCCACGGTGGGAGTCGTGCGGTTCGCCGCCCCCGCCAACGGCACCAAATGATCATGGAGGGTCGACATCGACAACTCCAGCTTCCAAGTGCCCAGATCAAACAGCTTATGTACAATGGCGAGGTACTTGCGCTTCTTCTGGATTGAAGCCAGTTCTTGATCCTTTTTATCGACCGGTCGGAGCACGATGTAATGCGATGGCTCCCAGATCGCTTGGCCATGGGTCGTGTACCACGCAACCCAAAGCAAACTTCCGACAAAGATTTGAAATCCTTAATCGTTACTAAACCAGTACTTTTCAGTACCTCGTTTGGTTACAACGATAAGTCTTGATGGTCCTGCCGATGGGTGTGGCTTCTTCCATCCAGAAATCCCTGATGATACAATCAATCGTGATTTCTTGATCCAGTCTGTAGCCGAATTTTTCCACAAACTAACTAGCATACCGAGAAACTTGTAAACTGTGGTGGAGTCGAGTTCAAACTCGAACACCAAAGCGTCTTGAACCCGATCGCCATCGTTCCCAGCCGACCAACTTACGGGGGGGTACCCCGCGAACCTTCTCCTAAGCTCCAATCGGATGACCGATCAGTACTGTAGGACGCCTGGTCCGATCTTCGTTCACACTTCTCACCTTATGTACCCATTGGTTTGGGTGGCTACACACTCGGTGGACCTTCGCGCGATATGGACTTGTGGGGATCGATATGTAGCGATCATTTCTGGGGAAGGGTGTATCTAGAGCGGAAATTTTCACCCTAAATTCTAATATCCACAATATACTTAATCCCAATATACTTTCAAGGCAGATCGCGTATAGCCGATCGTAGAGCCCAACCAAAACGAGAGATCGATAAACCAAACAAGAACAACCAAACAAACGTATGATAAAGCTTGGGGTTCCACTAACGAGATTTCCACAGAAACCTTTCCAATTAATATAATTACACGTTCCAAACGTGTGCGACTTGAAGTGGGTTGTGTACCAAGTACGCGTTCCCGTCGAGGGACCTCCAGCGGTCCAAGTGCGTCTGTAACGCTTCCCGGACGGGCAAGTTTAGTTAAAGGGGACCCTTTTAATCCTCCGCTCCAAGAGATTCCGCGGTGGGCGGGGGCAACTTATGTGTAAGAAGTGAGAAAACAGACTATATTTTTTATCCATTAAAAATCTAATATGTAAACTGCATTAAACATCGTGTAACTTACCTAAAAATGAGTACTTGATACTTCTGACACACGATTGGCTTAAAATCATCTTCCCTTTTAACCAACTCGATCGCCCCTTTCTTTCTTCAACACTTCATCGTAGGCGATCGATTCTCCCAGTCTCCGCATATTCCTCTCCCTGGCCGATCCGACCGATCTGATGACTCCTGAGATACTCGAGTTGTCGGCGAACAAGACGGGCATCAAGTCGATATCGATCGGGTACGGAAGGAAAACGGCATACTCGAACAGGAACTAAGGGCCGGACGCCAAAAACCAACCACAAATGGCTCCACACTCCTGCAAATGGGTCAGGATGTGGATCAATTATTCAAACGGACCGCTCGAATGAAGGCTGATCGTTAGCTCTTTACTGTCGAAAAATAACTTCTCCAGGCTTTGGTTTCACAACAAGCCAAACAGGGTATGTCCATCATTCGTTGGCTCGACCTCGAATCTGTTCTTACTTTCTCACATGTAGATCCACTGCCAATCGGTATCAACCAAGCTGTAAACGCGCTGCTCACCACTTATCGTCAGATCATTTCAGTCGGGTACGACCGATACTGGATGGACTTATCGGTTCTCATCACAATATGGATCGATTCGAGGTCTGCAAATCTGATCTTCAGGAACAGCTCTCGCTGATTGCCTGACAGAGGTCGGAAAATCAGTCTGAACGGTTTTTTCTCCACTCTCAGCGGACTTGGAGCGGTAGATCACTGACTTGCAACTTTCGGCACGAAGTTACGCTGAGAGGCGACTCCTTCCAGGGCCGATTGGACATTTGGACTCAGGAGTCGAATCGTCGTTGGGCAGCTATACATCAGTGCCGTCATGGGTTGACAATCCTGTTATTCCAATCCTCCGATTTCCTGCTCCAATTCCGGCGGGTCGGCTTCGGGTATACTCGCGGGAATTCCTCAGGGTTCCACCGGTTACGCCCCTAAATCGATCTAGGGTGGATCATCGTGCCGCGCATTGGCTAAAAATCCATCCCGTAAATCCCTAAACTCCATCGGAGTGTGATGCCGCTTCAGGGGTGCCAAGGCGATAGGGATGTAGCGAGCGACCTGGAATACGCATAGAAACCGGAAGCGGTGAGAAAGAAAGCCAAGAAACAGGCGCAGCCTCTAAGCACGACGGCGGGTCCAGTTGCGAAGAGAAAAGCTGCTAAAAGTCACGCGCCCTCACCCCCCACACACACACACTGTTCGGTTCAAGCGTCCGCATATCTCGTCTGGGGAAGATTTAGAGGGTGGGTAAATGGCTTCCGACGAACTACTTTTTGCTCTTTCTCAGTCTCGATACACCCAACGTCGTCGTTCCGATCAGTCTCAACGTCAGACGACGATCAAGTGATGAACCTGCGGGACGACAGTGATGAGGAAGCGTCGGGACTAGCCAGTGAGAAGTCTGGACCCTCCCGCCAACCTGGCATTTCTGGTTTGTACCATCGTGCGTCATTGGGAGGGTTGAAGGTCGGTGATCAACCTCTCCTCGTTCAGAATCTGGATTCCCCGCTCAGAATCAGGATGCCGCCTCCCCTTGGTCGCCGGCGCAGATCGTCCTTCTGACCCTCTCAGTTTAGAACAAGAAGATGCTGGCGCGGCCTCTGTCACGCCCAGACTTCTGGCTTTTACCTCCAGCCGTAGGTCATCCCGACTTGACTGAGTGGCGGACCGAACTCTTCGCGCGTCCACAGATCGCCCGTCCGTACGAGAGCAAGCCATGGAAGGTCTTACCTTGCTCCGGTTTGGGCACCATGTTTGCGACGACTACTTCGATCAACTTGTTTTTGGATCGTCTTGAACATTTTTACGATACCCATGGACAAGCCATCTTGGAATTGCGGTGGAGCGGCTTACCAAATTTTGAGTCTTGAACAGTCGTTCCCACAGTGCCCAGACTACCGACTAACGAAGGGGGTCCTCCGGTTGTCCTGTGACAGGCCTATGTCTTGCTTACCTTGTGTACCCGACAGTTTGGGTGTGGGTCGCTCTGCAGGTGACTGGGACGTAGATCCGTGCAATTCCGATGCAGGTGAATTCGTAGCAGATCGACGAGTGTCTATCAGGTGCAAAAATCGCAGATTCGAGGTCGCTTGGATAAACTGGTGATCGAAGATCGCAGATCAATGATCGCAGAACGATGATCGATGATCGCAGATCGCAGATGATGATCGCAGACCGCAGATCGATGATCGATGATCGATGATCACAGATCGCAGATAGATCTCGTTGATCTTGTACGAATTGGCGAGATTGCGGGTCGATTATCGCAAAACGCAGATCGACACCGTCTATCTGGTGGTAATCAGCGAAGGGGTACTTGATCACATGACGGAAGTCTTCACCACTTGGTCGCCGAGCCTCTTAAGCCTAGATCGCTAAGCAAATACCCAATATATTATGTATTCCTTGCCTAAACCCAAGAGGAAGGGGGTCGATCTGCACTTTCTATGTGCAGATCGACGGATTTCACAAAAAAACACCTAGTTCCCAAGGGGAGCTTAAAGCAGCCGAAATTCTAGGGGAAAGATGCGAACCAATGGGGGAAGAGGTGAGAAAACTCGGCTCAATCACACTCCCAATACTATTTTCTCAGTGGGGCCGCTGTCACAGCGGGCGGATTTGAATGCGAGTTCTTCGGAACTCTACGTCTTCCGGTAGGCCAAAAAGTGCACTATGTGCTCCCGCCCGGGACGTATAGAGATGCGTAGGTAGTGAAAGGGAGGCGCGAAGTGATCAAGCCGTCCCAATCGGGGATCTTGCTGATCGGATGCAAAAGGAGAACGTTATTATTGCTTATATCCTAAAATCAACCAATAACCTAATATTAACCAATCAGGGATACCCATCCTGATGTGCTCCATCGACCAATCAACCTGATATATCATCCGCCTGTCGCTTGCCATCGTGTACTTGTACACTGCGTCGCTTCTTCTCCGGATGGCCCGTCCATGTTCACCGCAGTTGTCCCCAAAATCTTCCATACGCTTCCCCACAGCCGCCCCTGAGCCTCGTCGCAGCGGTACAGCGGTTGGTGCGTGGGTCGATCATGCCGTTGCCGCCCATTGATCATGACATCGTCGATCATGCCGTTACCACTCATCAGTGATGACATCATTGATCATGCCGTTGCCATCCACCAATCATGACATCGTTGATCATGCCGTTACTACCCGTTGATCATGTCGTTACCACCCAATGATCAGCCCTTTCTCCCATCTATCGGGTCACCTTCGACCAGGTAGTTACCACTCTTCGATCAGGTCCCCATCGATCTGGTTGTCGTGATCGTCCATTTCGACATTTTCGACAATTTGATCATGCAGTCGATCACGAATGGTAACTCATCCCTTGATCGCTCCACGGCCGACAACCTGATCTCGGTAATCAATCATGCCTGTGCTCAGCAAGAAAAGATGCACACGCAGAAAGGGGAAATCGTCATGTTGACTGACTCACTGTTGGTCCTGGAAGACTCTGTCCAGATGCTACAGAAATCCAAGTGACGTCTTGCCCGAAAACTCGCTGATTGTGATCAGCATATCGAGCGGTTCCGTGAACGGGCTGTGCCTTTGCGCGATTACGTTCGTAATACTGTCAAAGATCTCACGACCAGACTGAAGACCGCCGAAGAAACCATATCTGAGCAACACGGTCGAATCCGCGATCGGGAGGGTGGTCATGATCGAAATCGTTATCCTATATCGGTCCACACGAAGACCATCATTCATCAGGCTGCGGAGATCTCGCGCCTTAAGGCAACCCAAGTTCGCACCACGGTTAATCAACTCCGTCAAAGGTTTATCACGGCGCAGCAACAGCGCTACCCACGTCTTATTGAATAACAGACGGCTGTCCGCGAGGTTGATAAAGCTTACTTCCAAGGCCAGAAAACGTAAAAGCCAGCATGATCACATCCGGGAAAAGGAAAACGCTAATCTGGTCAAGATGAAGAAACTCGTTGCTGCCACAGACAAGGTTGAAAAACTGTCTACACGCCTCGATGAGGTATCGATCAGCAATACCGATCTGGAGAAGCTACGCGCCCAGAATTCCAAGTTGCAGGCGGAACTTTCGACGGCGCGGCGCCGCCTTAGTCACCAAGCTTCCCAGTTACGTGATCTCCAGTCGATATAACAAATCGCGACGTACTTCGCGACAAGTTGCAACGCTCCCAGGACGAAGCTGCGCGATTTCGTTTGCAACATGCACACGTCCAATCCATCTTAGCTGGAACGGTGTTACACATGCAGATCGACCCGAGTGTAAGCTCCACTTGTGCAGACCTCGATCAGGCCGCAAGCTCGTCTGCTGATATTCAAGGCGATTTGGCAGAGAATCCCTTTATTCAGCCATATTCTTCGCTACAGAAACGAGCTCGGCGTTCACAATCTGCTCCTCGGTCCAAGAGGCAACGTCGATTTTTTCCTATTCCCGAGGAGAATGGATCGTCGGATGATGATAAACGTCTAGAGCCTCTCCCCTTCGGCTAGGCCAAGGTGCGGGGGACGGTCTTCCCAGTTCTGATCAGCGGGATGATGATCAAGGCGGATTTGGATATTTCTTCATTGAGCATCACGCAGAAGTTGGCAAGCCCTGCGATCAGCGTGCTCGAGAGCGAAGATTCGTTCGATCAAGACCCTGCTGGGTTTATCTTCCCTAGCACGGGCGCATCCAGATCACTCATCTTGGAGCCTGATGGTGTGCATGATGCGGACATCTTGCTGTGGGTCCCAGATCAGCTTAAAGGCTTCGATCTGGATAAGATCCCGTCACGCGTTATCTGCGATTACTTGTCACACCCCGTGGGATGGTTGTTTCCAGTTGCTGCGGACGCCCCTGCGACTGATCAATGTGCAGTTATTTGATCACCCGATCTGAGGTGGAGTCGCTGTATGAGCGACGCCCCTGGGAGTTCTTCAAACGAATGCTGTCACCCATCTCTTACCACTCGGTCGGGTGGCTTGCTGACTTCGAAGCGAGGTACCAGACATTCCTGTACCATCATGCCCAAGCTCTCGGAGACGACTCATCGCCTCCCAATAGATCGGGATCTCAGGGAGCGCGACGCCTTCTTCCGAAATTACTACAAGGGTCGACGTCATCGTAGGAGTCGCACCGGGGAATAGTGGAAGAAGCTGGTGGAGTACGTGTTGCAGGGCATGATCGGCGGGGTATGCGATCTTGACATTTTCTTAGATCCGTCGATCTCGCACTGCGCCCAGAACTGCCCCTTGAAGTATACTACAGCTGATGATGGATCGTGGTACCCAGGGTACCTATCAGATCCACCACCTCGGACCTTGCAGGACGCGCTACGTGAAGTAGATACCATGAACCTTGGCGGATCAAGTATCGTCTTTCCTTTGATGATCATCCTGGCCATGACATCCCTCGCATTCTCCGTAAGTTTTATGGATCAGGCTAGCTACTTGATCACTTCTTCCTTTATCAGTAAACATTCTTGATCATACCAATCCCAATTTTTGCTTCGTCACTTTTCATGCATATACCAAAATTGATCTACCATCGGCTCATCTGCCGTTTACTCCATCCCCATGTCTCGCAATATCCAATATAAATTCACCACTTCAAGTCAATCGTCACTTCTCCATTAATCGTGAGTTTCGTTAATAGATATTCTCCAATCAAAAGTTCGTCAATCTTAATTTCATAGTCAGTTCGTCGATCATGCGCTTCGTCCACCTACATTACGTCAAACCGATGTGTGTTGATCATCTTCCTTTCGAAGTCCTTGATCATAGCATCACAGTTCCGATCTGCCTCGTCTACCCATGACGGCTCGTCATAACCCTTCCAGAAGACTTGATATTCGCGTAACGTTCTGCAATACCTAGTCTTTCGACCAGATCGGACATCGGTGATGCGATCAACTTCAAATTCGTCCGGCTCTAGGGTCTTTTCCCAGCTGTATTCGGGTAGCAAAGCCTCATCGAAGTCGAAACGATATTCTATCCCAGCCGCTAACGCTGTAGTAGGACGATCTGGAAATTCCTTGACCAATTTAAACTTAGACAGGTGCACCACCGGGAACATACGATCGTCGGTGCCGGCTGTAACCAATCTCGACGCTTGATTACCGATCACCTCATCGACTCTGAAAGGTCCATGCCACATATGAGCCAGTTTTTCGCGACCCCTTCTTTCACCCGATCGATGTATAACCAAACCCTCGATCCGGCTTCGATCTTGTGTGGTGACACTTGATCATTATGCTTTTCAGCTCGATCTGCTACTGCTTGGTGAAATCGAGCACTCACTTGATCACGTGCGTAACGGTAGTCTATCTGCAGCCTTTATCTACACCGACGAGCATCACGATCTTTGCGCCGAATTCCACCAAGTTGCCGTGTTGATTCCAACAATGATCGCGGATCCCACCCATATGCTAAGTAAAATGGTGTATCTACACGGATCTGATCAGGGGTTGAATTTGGCGTAAATACCAGTCGTTCTGCATACGAGCTCCAACCCTTCTGACCGACGTCTGCCTAAAACTAATGGACAAACCCGTCAACTTGGTATTCCTACCGTTGTTGGTCGGATAGTACAACAAGCAATAACTCAAATCTTATCACCTATGTTTGACCCTTACTTATCAGACAAAAGTTTTGGCTTTCGCCCAAAGCGCTCAGCGCAGCAGGCAATTGCTTCTGCTAAAAGCCTTGTCAAAGAAGATAAAGAATGGGCGGTAGACTTAGATATTGCTAAGTTCTTTGATTATGTTAACAATAACATTATCATGTCTAAATTATCACATTCAATTTTTCTGATAAGAAGTTGTGGTGGAGTCAAGTTCGAAATCGAATACATTTGTATCGACAACCTGACCACCACCATCATGCCCAGCCTTCCAACTTCCGGGGGGGACCCCGCAGACCTCCACTCGAAATCTGGTCCGATCGTTCGCTGCTGGCAGACGACCGGTCATTATCCAAAGACGCTTGGTCCGATTCACTTAAGTTCATCTCACCTTGTGTACCCGATGGAATGGGCTAGTTACACACTCGGTGGATAGGGATCGCAGATCGATCTGATTCGGTCTTGAATATGAAGCCGTGCTGGCTAGGTGTACCTAGGGCGGAACTCTTCACCCCAGGTACGTACAAACCAGAAAAACTTCGGAAAGATAGATTCCAATAGGTCGATCGTCCAAACGATCTAGACCTGACCAATACGAAATAATAGAGGGTAGACCAATCAACCGGTCTAGCCCCTGACCAATATGAGAGAAGACCAAAACCGGTCTAAACTCCAACCAATGTTACAATAAGCCAATATGTCCACGTAAAGACCCAATATGCCCGTGAAACTCCACAAACAATATCTCCACGTAAAGACCAATTCAGTTAATAGCACGTTCCAAACGTACTTGAGTTAAAGTGTCGAGACCGCAAAATCGTTCTCCCGTCGAGGGACTTCCGGTGGCCAAAGTGCGCGTGCGGCGCGTCCAGACCGGGTATAATAGGCAAGAGTGGATAATTCAACCCTCTGCCCCCAAACACTCCGCGGCGGGCGGAGGCGAATAGTGTACGTGAAAAGAAGAACGTCGACCTCTTGCTGCGGTGTAGACCAAGACCAGAAGAGGTTTTTGCCACTTATTCCTAGACCAAAAACCTTTACCGGGAAAATCCGTAACCAAAAGACTTCTACTTGGAAAAACCAGAACTAACCAATAATACTACCTCCCTATGGTCCCTAATGTACCCACACAAAATTATGTAAAATACCCAATGTCAGGTGACTCACCCAAGACCGGCGTTCTTGGTACTCCTTGAATCTGATAGGCTAAAAAGCCCCCCTTGTTTAGACCAATCGGAAACTCGACCAACTGCCTTGACGAAAAGTGACCAAATTTGCTGTACACTTCACCACAAAGTTGCTCAAACTTATAAGAACGTTCTTACATGCAGGGATGATGCATGATGGTCCATTTAGCAAGAAAGAACAAGGTATGCCACAGGGCAGTCCGCTTTCTCCCCTACTCAGGTAATTTTTCAACTATTTGGTCAAACTATAATCCTAAATTATTAACGAGTATTTTATAATTACCAAAATTAAAATCCTGAGCTAAAATAGCAGCAATTAATTTATTCTTATCAAAGCTTGTTATTTTAGAATGTCTTGGCTGTAGAGGAGTAAACGCAGATATAAAATTACAATCATCGTCAACAATTTTTAATACATCATCTATCTCACAAAAAGGTATTTGTTTAAAAAACTTTTTTGTAATTTTTTATTGTTATCAGGTGGAAGCTTTGAATGCAAAAGTTTCCGAGTTTTTTTCTCATATTAATAAAAAACAAAATATATTTGACGTTAAATCAAGAAATAGTTGACATTGGTATTTTTCCCTTATATACTGATATAAGCAAGGCATAAAAAACGCCTGAATCTGTGAACTTCAAAATTTTTATGTCTTGTGAATGATGGTATTTAAGTCTTCCAAAATCTAAATATCCTCATTAATTCAACAACTCACCCTTAATAAGAGAATTATATGGATAATAGCAAAAAATATATAATAGTTTTTATGCGCTCGCCGGCATAAATTGAACTAAAAAGCATAAATTGAACTAATTTTTAAATCTTTTAACAAGTTACATTAAAATAACCTAAATTTCTTATCCGTAATTCATACAATAAAAATTGCCAAGAAATATAGCCTAATCAATTATAGTTATTCGCTTTAAACTTAGGATATTTTAATATGGATATTTGTAGAGTAGAACCATCTGTTGATCTTTTTGGAATAAAACTGTTTCCCATTAATCAGAATGTACCTTTTATAGCCAGATACATTATTTAATTGCTTCTTCTGGATTTTCTAATTCTAGTAAAGCATTTTTGAATATATTAGAAGGAGCAGCGTACAAAATTATCATGAAACAGAAAGCAGATTCATTGAGCAAGATGCGCTAACTACCTCTTTTGAGGAGTTATGTATAAATTGATGAGCAAATGCGTAGGATGATATCTATTGAATAAAAAAAAGCGAATACGGGGAATTTACGCTGTGGGGTCAAAACATTAACGGAGAAATATGTCATCTACGCCTTGACCCTTTTACCCTGCTGTTGATGAGTACGAATCCAACTGACAAAGCTGCAATACTTGCCAAGCGAGAATCAGGCTTGAGCTTAGCAGAGGCGATCAATAGCGTTTTAGCAGCAAGGGGGGTGGTGTGATACATACATCTTGATCGCCCGTGTGATTGTTTGCACCGTTCTTTCCGCCTTGCCATTTTCCTGTGGACGGTACGCCATTGTGGCACTCTGTCGTTGTCCCACGATCTTGTTCAACGCACGAAATACTTCGGACATAAAACCGGGTTCTCGACCATGCCTGATCACCTTGCTAGCTCCAAATCGACGAAATACACACTCTTTCGTAATTTTCGGCGACTTTCTCAGCTGTACGAGATGATCCAGCTTTCGCGATCACCATACCCGTGAACAGATCAGTCCAGATCAGCTTTTCTGTATGTCCATCCGTTGAACGGGGTAACGACGGGGTATGACCCATAGCTACCACTTGAAATGAGTACGTGGCTTTAATGTTTCCAGGCGACATACCCTTGATCGTAGGCTGACCCTTCCCCGTCTCACAATCTACGCATTGCTCAACAAATCGTTGCACTCAGCGAAGTAAACCACGCCAAAGAAAATATCGCCTGATCCGCTGATATGTACGCCCCATACCCTGGTGTCCTCCTTCCAAACTTACATGATAAGGTGGAGGAATCCGCATGTAGGTTCTCAGGTAAGACCAGCTTGATCAAAGAGTGTTGTTAATCTTGATCATCTTGATCACCGCTTGTTTTTCCTTTAGTCATACTTCCACAGTATATCAACAACCCTTGATCATCAACATCATAGTTGTCGGTTATTTTCGCGCAATCGTTCACCTCGGCTACGCTCAATTGTGAAACGTTACCATGCAAGTAAGATCTAAAATCACAAATCCACTTCTCTTCGTCTCGCGACTTTTTAACACATTCCGCCCTTATCCCTTCTATGGATACTTCGGTCCGTGTTGACGGTCGCGTTTGAGGAAGGTTACATGATATAGTCGTCACCAGCACTTTCGGGACAGTGGGATCTTCCTTCCAAGTAATCACTTCAGACAATCTGTTGAGATCAACCAGTTCTTCCAGCTGGTGTTCATCAACAATCTCACATCGTGTTTCATCTCGCATGGCCGTACTGGTGATGTGATCGGCACTCTTGTTCCACTCCCTTTTTAGGTACAGAAGATCGTGATCAGGCCATTCGCGAAGGATTTTTAACGCACGTTGTTGCAATACTTGTAGCCGCGGTGCTTTGCACTCTATTTCGCCACGCATTTGCCTGATCACTAAATCCGAGTATCCCCACACGATCACCCTTCCCTTGGGATACAGCGACAGTAGATCCAAACTTAGAAGCAAACCATGATACTCAGCTTCGTTCACCGTGATGTTGGGTGCATAATCAGCAACCGCGATCGTGATCTTCCACTCCGGCAATTTCCACACAACAGCACCAAACGCACCAACACATCGATTAACACTAGCAGATCCATCGAAACTGAACACGTATAGATATTCGCCTTTCTCAACCGTGGGAGGTGGCACTTCAATCATCTGCCGAGGCTGATTTTTCGGTGCGATCGCGATCAGGGCTTCATCAATTTTTGGTGCGGGGGTGATACTTGCAGCTAACGCCCCTAGTACCTCCACTTCTCCATGCACACATTTCTTGTTCTCCAAGTCCCATTGTGACAAGAACGCAGCCCATTTTTCCAATCTTCCGTCTAGCCCGTTGGATGATAACAACCACTTCAACGTAGACCGGCGTGACAGGACAGTGATCGCCTTTCCTACCAACATTGTAAAATAGACGCATAGAATTTGCAGAAGAGGCAACACTTCCTTTTCGACGAGGCTGTAATTCAACTCACAGCTCTTCAGTGTCCGGCTAGCAAATGCGACGGGGAAATATACTTGATCATGCTCTTGCACTAGCGTGGCAGACACTTCCCAATTGCTAGCATAAACCACGATCACCGGCGTTTTTTGGCTTGACCGAAATGGCGTAGGGTTGGGGCTGACGCGATCTTCGCTTTCAGCATACTGAATGCCACTCGCGCCCTGATCAATCGATCATCTTCGCGATCCCGACCCTCATTGATCAAAGATCGACCCTTTAATTGTTGATAGTCCGTTTCTCGTAACGCATAGAGTACAGAAGCATAGATCGCGAAGTATTCAATAAATCGACGGTAGTAATTCAGACTCCCCAAAAACGATTGCATAGCACGAAAAGTACCAGCAAAAAGCAGATCAATCAGATCATCCAAATTCTTTGGATTTGTTTCTAAACCACGGCTAGAGACGTGATGTCCTAAATAAGGAACTTCACTTCGCCCCCAGTACGATTTAGCGACGCTGACTGACAAGTTCCACTGATTGCACTTGTGGTAGAGTCAAGTTCAAAATCGAACACCGTAGTGTCGAGAACCTGACCACCATCGTGCCCAGCCTTCTAACTGACGGGGGGTACCCCGCAAACCTTCGCCTACGATCCGATCTGATCTTCCGCTAATAGCAGACGACCGATCATCAGCATAGGACGCCTGGTCCGATTTCTGCGTCTCCATCTCATCTTGTGTACCCGATGGAATGGGCTGGTTACACACTTGGTGGATCGTCACTGTGAATTGATTTGGGTCTAAAATGCGAGGCCGTGCTGGGTAGTGTACCCTGGGCGGAACTCTTCACTCTGGGTACGGGCAGACCAATTATACTCAGAGTAAGTATACTCCAAAGGGCGGATCGCTCAACAGATCGTAGAGCCCAACCAATGCGAGAATAATAGACCAATATTCCAAAATA
Organism: Peronosclerospora sorghi; assembly: GCA_026184515.1. Lineage (NCBI taxonomy): Eukaryota > Oomycota > Peronosporomycetes > Peronosporales > Peronosporaceae > Peronosclerospora > Peronosclerospora sorghi. The sequence continues at coordinate 5,264,312 of CM047587.1, read as the reverse complement.
GAGATCCAACGAGAACGTAACAAACTCCACGAACGATATCTCCACGTAACAATCCAAAAACTTGCTTACACGTTCCAAACGTGTGTAACATAGGCTTGCGAAGCCGACCAATGCGTTCTCTCGTCGAGGGACTTCCGGCGGGCCAAGTGCGTCTGTAACGTGTCCCGGCCGGGTATAATGAGGTAGAGGGGATTACTCGACCCTCTGCTCCCAAGCACTCCGCGGCGTGCAGAGGCGACTAGCGTACTTGGCAAAGATGTTAACGACTGCCTTGTTGTGAGTTAAAAGGCCAAAAATCAAAAACGGTAAAACCAAAACTATCTCCCTACGGTCCCCAATATGTACAAACGTGAAATATGTAAAGTACACGCAATATCATGTGACCTACCAAAATCTGCGTTCTTGACAGTTCTTGCACACGATAGGCTTTAACGACTACTTGTTTTCCACCAATCTTGAATCCGCTTCACCATAGCCGCCCCTGAGTCTGGTTGCAGCCGCGCAACGGTAGCGACCCGATCTCTCCACCAGATGGCATCCCAGATCTTCGCAGTAGCGGACTTTACCGATGGACAGATCTTTGAATCCGCCTTCGACAGGTATTTGTCCTTGTGCACCTGATCATCTTGTAAGCTCTCTTGAAGTTAGTTGCTGCAGGTGCCCTGTGTCCCCAATCGCCCCATGTCATTTCTGATTCGGTCGATTTCGTTCGGAATTCTTAGTCAGATCGCCATAATGAAGGTCAGATTCACCGATCCCAATTGTTCCTTTGCAAGCCTCCAAGTGGATCGGGTGTTCTCGATATGTTTGACCGCAACACTTCCTTTGAGTCGATCTTACATCCAAACGGGTGGTCGGATTGGCATCATCACTGTCGATGTCAGAAATACCCACCTTTCCTTATCAGCAAAAATCTTTTCTTCCACGTTAATTCCTTGAGCTGCTCGGTCCGATCGGGGGTGTCGGCGGATTGCGGATTGTCGCCTCGAAAGGATCGGTGAACACAGGTGGGGTAGCCACATTCCGGATCGGATTCGCCGATCCATCAACGCACTTTTCCCCGCCCTCGTGCATACACTCCAGGTCATCTGGTGAGGCTATCTCGATCGGTCGCCCCTGTCAAACGGGCAATATTGATTCTCGTCAACGGGCTTCCCTTCTGTGGTACCGACTTGAGTGGATGTGCCACCATACCCGTCTCCAGCGATACTGCGATCGTCCCCATCTTCCGTCGGTTCCACTGTCACCCGATCTTGTAATACAACTGCGTTAACAACTCTCGGCACATATGCCCTTGAGTCCACTGTATCGGGTGACTGCGCTGATAACCTTCGGTACATATTGATCGCCACATGATCTGGCCTTTCCGTACGAGATGGGAGGTCTTCTTCGGATGACTTGTCGTCGCCGATCCGATCGGTGGTGGCCTTACGCGCAAAGATTTCTACTGAATATAACGTCTTGATTCGATCTAAATAGATCGCATCCTCCACGGAACTTTTCCTTCGGCCAGCCACATACCGACGATCGTACCGTTGCCTAACATCAGCGGTTTATTACCGACGTTAGTAGCTCGTACGCGATCTTTTCGATCTCCACCGTCCACAAACGTTGGAACCCAGTGATCGCCCCTGGTCACCCACAATTTCTTTGTCCGATAGTCCTTTCCAACCGAGATATTTGCCGATTGACCCACAGGAATGGTGATATCTTGGTCCCACCTCACCAGATCAGTACGTGATCCATATAAGGGGGCGTCGACCATACAGTTGGATCTGGACTTCGTCTGGAAGTGTAAGCACTCCATGCGACAGATCGAGGCGTATGACTTCCGGCACCATAAAATCCATACCAAGTAATGCGTCTTGGCCGGTCAGCTTACCAACCCAGGCGCTCAAGAAGTAGATCAACGAACCAGATAAAGTAATCTTCACACGCGTCCTCCCTTCGGTCTTGTAGGAATTCTCGCCGATTCCAATGCATTCTTGCCTCTGTGCATAGTTGATCTGACATCCAACCTTACGAGAAAAGGCGGAGTCGATGATTGAGACTTCTGCACCAGAGTCAAACAGCATCGGGGCTTTCTCGTTATTAATCTTCCCATAGGCTTTCGCCTGATTGAACCACTTGTCGGGCGCGTGATATTTCCAGTAGCCGCGCGACTCGCCGGCCAGAAGGTCCAACTGCATGACGACCTTCGATCGGGAATATTCATCAGTCGGAAGACTGTAGACCGAATGATTCCCGTCGCCTGTCCTTTTTGCCGTTGTATCGCTGTCTTTTCCGACTAATGCATAGATGCTAAACGTAGATTGCTCGTCTCGATCCAGATTCCAACCTGGCGAGCGATCTAGTTTAATATCTTCTCGACATCGGGCGGCAACATTCCCGCGTGTTTGTCGGGAACATAACACTTGAGCATCTGATTGAAAAAGTGCACCATCTTGCATTGCCCATCGTCATGAATATCTCCACATGCCTTGCACCCAAACAAGCAGTGATCGGTGGGGTGGCCTCGTCTTCCACATTTCTTACACGTAATTCTTCGCTAACAGCCCCGATCACTGTGTTTGGTCGACCCGCAGTGAGTGCACTTCTTGTACGGCGAATCCGGGTCCGATCTGTTGCCGTTTCCTACCTTCCATTCGGCGTGGCGTGACGCTGATCGATCTCTGGGTGCAGACTGGTCGACGAAAATGTGACGGTACTGTTTTTCGTCTGTCCCCAGACTGGGCCAGCCACTGCTCTCCCTTTCTGATCCGGAGATCGTATCAGCCACGATCGCTCTGATCGCTCTGGCCGGTCTGGTCGCAAGTCTCTTCACATGATCATCCTGCCCTTTTGTTCGGGATCGGTTCGATCCGACAGCAACCTTCGTCCTCATACTGTGGGACTGGCGCAGCATACGTAACTTCTGTTCAACTCCTTCCGCGTCCCTGAGGCGCAATAAGGTCAACTGATCGGCCAACTCCTGATCGTCCAGCGTACTGATAAAGTGGCTCACGTGTTCTTGGGCAGCGCCGATCGGCGGATCGGTCTCCTCGATCGGGATCCCCGCACGAATCGCAGCCAAATTTAGCCGCTGAAGGTACTCGATTGGCGTTTCATCCCCCCTCTTCCTCATCTGGTGGTACCTTCGCGCAGTAGAGAAGCCGGAGTGACATTACTGCTTTTCAAACTCCATGTACAGCAAACTCCAGTCATATCGGACATCCCAACTTAACTGATGGATCCAGTTCACAGCTGGTCCCTTCATCCGATCTCGGAATATCAGACACCGTTCGTTGTTCGGCGTCTGATTCCGGAGGAAGGCGGACTTCGTTCGGCTGAACCATGATCGGGCTTGAACCTTATCAGCATCTTTGCCCGTAAAGTCCTTCAACTCGGTGATTGTGGCCATGCGGATCCTTGGGATCACCGTCAAATTGAAATCAAACGCCATCGTCGAGGCTAAGTTCGCCATACTTGTCCCTACTATGCCCGTACCACCGTAGTCATCGTCAATTTCGCTGATCGACTCCATGTCGAAGTCGCTGCTACTTGCCGATCGGCGGGGGCGGATTCGGCGTGACCTGCGTTTTGTCTTGAAAACAGGTCTAACACCTTCGGACAGATTTGCTGTTGATGTTATTGACTCAATTTCGCTGTCCACACAAATTGCCTCGTTCTCCTGGGCAGATCGGCTTGGTCCACGAGGGCGAAGAGCTGATCTGCCTCGATCTGCGGCGTAACGCTTCATCATAGCCTCTAACATGGCTTTCATGATTGCTTCCATCGAGGTCGAGGTGATTGGATCGGTCTTGGGGGGTGTCGATACCTGTGGGCTCCCCTGGGTACCCGACTGGCATGCCGCCCCTCGTTACCGCACGTCCCTTTTTTGTTCCGTACGACTGGTTCCGTGACTGGTACAGCGATCCATGGTCATCTGCCCCACGCCGACCTCCAACTCGGACGAGCACTTGGAGGAAGGTGGCGACCCATATAGCGGGATATCCTCGGAAAATGACTTCCAGACGAGTGATTGCACGAGGTTTGGGGATTCTAACGCGATTGTGGGAGTTGGGCGGCGCACGGCCCCCACCAATGGTGTCAGATGGTCATGTAGCATTGACATCGTTTGTTTCATTTTCCACGTATCCATTTCAAATAGCTTGCCAACACCATTAGAATTCTTGACCTTTATCCCCACCTCTGCTAGAATCGCCAAAATATTCTTGACTAGTTGCAGCGGCCGATCGGAGTCGGTCGGTTCGGTAGTCAGCCCGTATAGACAATTCGGAATTAGGGGCTTGACAATTCGGATGATTTCGTTCTCGCGAACGAATTTCTTCAGTTCTTACATGAATTACATCTTGGTCACCTCGTGATCCACAGTCCCATCATCGATCGGCGACTTTTACTCCAAGTCGTCGTCGTCCAAAAGCATTGCGAGCCTCTGCTTGGTCTGTTTAATTGGTAATTTGGACAGATAGGAGTGATCCGCCCCCACAATGTTCTTCACATGCAACTTTTTGTCGATATGCATGGGATCAGGAACAGGGTCCGAATCCCCTCTGGGATCAGGAACAAGGTCATGATCCCTAGTGGGACTATAGCAAAACTTGCTATAGTCCCGATCAGCTCCGATCGGAGCCTTGTGAGGAGAAATAAGCTTGTTTAGTCTCTATCTGGTCCTCCACCTGGCCAGATCGATCATCGCCATCCTTTTCCGCGACCATAACACGAGGCGATAAGCGTTCCTCGTGACGATATTCTCCGCCAGGAGCGGTATGAGGAGTCGTAAATTAATTAATTTCGATCTGATCCTCCCCTTGACCAGATCGAACATCGCCATCCTTTCCAACTAGTAGTACGCAAGGCGATATGCGTTCCTTGCGTGCTCTCCAAAGAGTATCCATATTAAAATTCGTAAAATCCACGCTTTGCTGAATATCGCGGTGATATCCACGGTCACCAAATGATCCGGGCACGCGCACCATTGTGGTGGAGTCCAGTTCGAAATCGAACACCAAAGTGTCCTAACTGAACCACCATCGTGCCCAGCCGACCAATTCACGGAGGGGGTAATCCGCGGACCTTCGCCTGGGTGCCGATCAGGTGATCGGTCGGCATTACAGGACGCCTAGTCCGATTCATCACGCGTCTCACCTTGTGTACCATTGTTATGGGTGGCTACACAGTCGGTGGACCGTTGCTTGGTGGAGACTTTAGAGAAGGTCGATATGGATGTACCACTTCTGCGGTACTGATTCGAAATTCCAACGAAAGATAATGCGAAATAGCCGATCGGAAAACGAAGCGAAATCTTCACTCCGAATGAGGTTCAATCTGGCACTTGACCGCCCGAGGCAGTGAGTAATCCAGCCAATAGTAAATCCTGGTACTTGATTGCAGAGCAATGAGTAATCCAGCCAATAAATGTTTCTGGCACTTGACCGTAGATCGCGATGAGTAATCCAGCCGATTCCTGGGACTTGATCGCAGATCGCGATGAGTAACCCATTCAAAAAATAACCCGCCTCCCTTGAGCGGGGCCGAACTTGAGTGGTTAGTGAACGTAACGAGTGCTCCCTGTCGTGGGGCTTCCGTTGGAGCTCAGTCTTGTCCGGGATTAAGAAGCGTGAGAGGACCCTGTTAACCCTCTGCTCCCAATGCCTCAGATCGGAACCACTGGCGACTTACGCAACCCGATGTAATACGAACACTGTATTTCATATCCAATAAAAAATCTAATATGTAAACTATATGTAAACCGTGTGCCTTACCTCAAATACGCGAAAAAAAAGCACTCCAAGCACACGATTGGCCGAAAATACTCCGTTCTTTCAGCCAACCCGATCGATCTGCCTTGAAAACTGGTACACTGGTAAAAATTGGTCAATAATTTCACTTGCACTTCACCACACACTTTTCCAATAGATTTCGCACTTTATCACTCAAGATCGTCCATGTAGGTGCAGGGATCAAATATCATCAATATATGATCTTCGTTGCAACCCAGACGGGACTTGTGATTGATCAGTCTCTCCCGTAGAAAATACATCAGTTGAGTTGGTTAGATCGGCACCGTCGTTAACTTCGAGTTCCCCATACAATACATTATCGATCAACCGCTGGTAGATCTGTGGAGCATTCTTTAGGCCAAAGTGCATCCGATTCCATTCAAAAAAATCCAAACGGAGTGACAAAAGCCGAAATATGACGTGCTCTATTGGTCATAGACACGACCCAAAAACCACTTGCCATATCTAAAGAGCAAAACCACAACGCCTTATCCAAATCTTCGAGCATATCAGAGATCAAAGGCATTTGGTACACCATCAGACGCTTGAGTTGATTCATCGCTCGATAATCGATACATAATCGAATGTCAACCTCATTCTTCTTCACTATGATCACTATAGTTGATGACCAGGGTGAAGCAGATGGTTGGATGACCTTCGTTGACAATATCCCCTTGGTCAAGGCTGATAACTTCTCGCGGAATGGTAGGGAGACCTTCCGACACTTTTGAGCGATCGGGCGAGCATTGCCTACGTCAATATCACAAACAACTCCATGTTCAGCAGGAGGAAGAGTGTTTCCTTTACTGATCAACAGATTTTTCTTCGCCCAAATTATATCGCGAAGTTGATCAATTTCCTCAGCTGTGTTGATCAATGGATCCCCAACTTTCAGATCATCCTTGATCACTTCTTAGGTATTTGCTGACACATCAGGCAGCGTGGCAAGCTGTTTATCCAACACTTCCACGAACAAATCTCTACCTTCATGGTAGCACACTTGATCATCGGTAGGAATCACACCAAATTCACCATGATCGACTGAGACGGGGTGATCATGCACATATTGATCAGGCTCATCTCCTGCGACAGATCGTTCAACTTCATGATCAAGATTGGGGATCTTCACACTCGGTTCCAGATCGCACTTCTTTTGCACTTTCTGCAATCTTCCGGTTACTAATGCCACAGATTCCGTGATCGAGTTCGCAGGACGTACCAAAAGTTCTTGAGGATAGGATACCCCTTTTTCTCGATAAAGGGACCTTGATCGACACTTTCTTGATCGTCATGCACAGAATCGGTAGAAGCTTGATACGCGAAATTTTGCCACTCCTTATAACAATTAGACCCCACCAAAATGAATCCAGGTCGACGGGTCACGTCGTCTTTATTCATCCAGACACCTAAGATCGTATCGTCTTGTAGGATGATCGAATGATCAGCAACGTTCGTAATGCGCAAATACAGTAGATTACCTACGCCCCTAGTCACAGTGGGTACCCTATTCTTTCCGCGAATTATTCACAATTTCCGAGATCGTTGATCACGAATCCGAACCCCAGCAGATCGACCTATTGGGATCTTCTCATACTGATCAAGTTTCATATAGTTTCCACTTGATCCGTATAACAACCGATGCCCTTCCAATGGTATGATCACTTCATCAGGCAAACATAGTGCGCCATGGGCGACGTCCAATCTAAAACCAGCTGGGATCATAAATCAATTCCCAATATAACATCTTGATTAACGAGTCTTCCCACCCATGCATGAAAGTAATAAAGCAAAGAGCCCGCTAACTTCACCTTGATTCTAGTACGCCCTTATCTGAGGTATGCACTTTTTCCGATACCAACACATTCTGCGTTTGGCTCATGTCGATCTGAAACCCACCTTACGAGCAAAGGTTAAGTCGATGATCGGCAACAGAATCAAATAGCAACGTGGCACGTTCATTATTAATTATACCACTCTCCTTGGCTTGTTTAAACCATTTCTTGGGCGAGTGGTACTTCCAATATCCACGTGATTCACCCGGAAGTAGATCGACTTCCATGATCACAGGTGATCGAGAAAACTCATCAATATGGAAATTAGCCAAACGTGGTAATTCAATCTGATCGCGTTTTTCCTTATCTATTGTTGCTACTCGATCAGCCCTCTTCTTATCCACAAATGCAAAAATTCACAAACTAGAACGCTCGTCTCGTACCATATTCCAACCTGGCGAGCGTCCTAGTTGAACATGTCTTCGGCTTCCTTGGGCAACATTCTGGCATGCTTGGTAGGGTTGTACCGCTGGCGAATACGATTGTAAAACTACTCCATAGGGCACTTTCCCGCATCATGAATTTCGTCGCATGCTGGGCAGACATACAGTGATCAGTCGGGTGACCCTTTTTTCCACTCTTTAGACAGGTAAGGCGCTTCCAGCAACGTAATTGTCGTGTTTGATCGATCCACAATGACTGCAATTCTTCTGTAACCCTTGATCAACTGCACTTGGTTCACCTCGTTTGCCAAATCGAGTCTCACTAGGCTGATCGTGCGTCACTGGTTGATCACGCATAGCGGCAATCGTGTAACGACGATCATCACCATCACTTCCACTGTCATCTGAACTTGATCCTTCTCTCCCAGACATCATCTTGATCGCGCACACTGCTTTAGGCTTTTGCGCTGGGAAAGATGATCGAGCATCGCCAAATTTCTGACGGAATCGGCTAGTGCCTACCGCCGCCGTTGCCTGGCACGACTTATTGCGCGCATAAGCCCGCAGAGTCTCTTCCAACTCCGTAACATTATCCAAACGCAGAAGTGCCAGTTGATCAGCAAATTCGCGATCAGTCAACGTATCAAGAAAATGCTGCACATGTTTGCTCATGATAGTAGACTTTCCTTCCTTGATCGACAACTTGGCCCGAGTTCCTGCCACATTCAACCGGTCAAGATACTCAATGGGAGTTTCATCAGATCGTTGCTTCGTGTATTAATATTGGCGAGATGCCGATTGGCCACTTCCACAGTACTGAGTTTCAAACTCATCGACGAGACTTTTCCAGCTTCCACGAGTCGATCTGCTCAGCTGTCGATGCCAATTGCGCGCCGGTTCTTTAGAAGATCACCCATGATCAAACACTTCTCATGATCAGTGGCCTGATCACGCATAAAAGCTGATTTAAGACGACTAATCCAATTTCGCGCTTGATCATCATCTACTTCTTTCCCTGCGAGCTCCTTCAGATCACTGATCGCAGACATCCTGATTATGGGAATCAGCTGTTGATCAGGCACTCCAGTGTACGCCGACGCAACCGTAGTTGGTAGAGGCGGAGTGATCGGCTCATCTGGATCGAGATAATCCCGCTAGGATTGTTGATAATGGAGCGAATACACGTATTCCATCTCAACATCCTTAACTGTAGCCGATCTTCCTGGCTTTGGCTTGTGACCACGGAGCTAATAGACAGACTTCATGTTAACATCCTTAACGGCAGCCGCTCTTCGTGCCTTTGGCTGGTGACTTTTCATGCGTACAGCTTCAGGTGTCACCTTGCCTCTTTCCTCATCCAAAAACCTCTCCATAGCCGCATTAAAAAACGCTTGCAGCCGTTGGTCCTGTGGTGACTGATTATCTTCTGCCTTTGCTGATCGAGGTTCCTTCTTCACGGCCGAGAACTTGGCTTTATCCTTCTGGCAGATCGTCATTCGGGTAATCTTGGGTTCCACACTATCAGAATCACTGCTCGACTCCACTTCGGACCCATCGCCCTCGGAAGGAGCAGATTCATAGCAGGATGATCTCGTGTGTTCTGCCACGTTGATCGAAGGGCCCGCTTCAATTTTCAACGGAGTAAAAGAGGGTTCCACTTTAGCATATCGACCCACTAGAGGCACCAACAGATCAAACAGCCGCTGGGTAGCAGTCGCAACATATTTAGGGTCTAGATCGATCACTGCTTCAGTATCGTAGGCGCCTTTCGTCAGACCAACTTGCTTGATCATGCGCGTCGGCCCTAAGACCGGCTGAAGCTTGCCCTTACCATCCGTCAATGGTTGATGGACTGGTCCGTTCAGCTTTCCTGTGGTCTTGACCCCGTGTAGGCTCATGATCGAATCCATCAATAAGAAATCTTCCAGTTCCTTCGTGTAAAACGTCCTCACCAGATCAGATTCTGTTCGCGCCATACTGGACCAACTTGCGTCGCTCTCCGACCCAGGCGCCTTCAGCAGCGCCTTCGGTTGATCGGATTTATAGTACTTCACCACCGGCTTCCAATCCGGATCATTATATAAACATGCAATAGGTGGATCAAAACGCAAGTTGTGATCCGCAGGGGCTCCCGAAGGAGCCTTGGAAGGTGATCGAGGATTTTCCTCCTTTATGTCATCAGGATACCTCCCCAGGTCCTTATGATCAGCATTTCCTTTCTTCTTCATGAGTGACGACGGCGAACTGCCTTTCATCGTCACAACCACCTCCTCCTTTTCCACTTTAATCTTCATTTTTGCTTCCGCTTCCGTCTTCACGTTCGCGCCAGCGCCATCTTACAGGGAATCGCGGTGATATCTCGAGTCTACCAAAGACCCGGACACGCGCACCATTATGGTGGAGCGGCTGGACAAATTTTTAGGCTTGGAAAGTCGTTCCCACAATGCCCGGACTACCGACTAACGAAGGAGGTTCTCCGGCTGTGTAGCAGGTGCGTACACGCACGGTGCGGCTAGAGCACAGAGGAAGACTTTCCTTAAGCGTCGATACGCCGCTACTTAGCCGATACGCCCTTATATAAGGGCTTAGTGAGAGATTGCTCTATCACTCGGGGCCAAGAGTCCCTGAGTTTACTTTTTAGTAAGCACTAACGCCTTGTTACAAGTCTTCCCTTAGAAAGGGAACAGCTAAGCGAGGTACTCCCTTTTGCTTAAACACTCACTGCGCGCGCGACCGGTCTATGTCGTGCGCCTAGCAGTATTAGCGTATTTTGTAAACTGGTTTATATTTAATATGTAATTAGCCTAAATTAATAAACTAATGTAAACTATATGTAATAATACTAAGTAGAACTTACTCAATTCGTACCTAGCCGAACTGTAATGTACACCACCTGTGTAACAACACGTGGCAGGCTGCCACTCCTTCACCAAGAGCTCCCGCCCTGGTTGTCTAAAACAACCAATAAGTCCGAACCTTTCGGACTGGTCAATATTTGAACTTAACCGTTTTGTATTCACGTACACCAACGTAACTAAATGTAACCCAGTTACATCTTCCCCCATCAAGACTATTGCCACGCAATAATCAATTATAGTTGGAGACCCCAACTGCCAGAACTCTGGCCTTGAATGAGCACCTATAGAGGTGGCGATGATTCTCCCCGAGAAGGGGATGATGTCAGCTACTCTGACTCCGGTATTTCGGAGGAGGGGGCCCTTGGGGATAGCTCCCCTAAAGATGACCGTGCTGACGACGCCAAACGGCGATGTCGGCAGCCTAATTCTTTCCCCACTCGTGGGGAAAATGCGTTAACTCGCGCGCCACCATTGCCAACCTCAGATGGCAAATCCGGGTCGCCGAAGGCGACCATCACAAATGATTTGGATGCGGCTCAGGAATATCGTCTTGCCGCACAGGCACTAGGGGCTGCATTACGCTCCCCCAAACGCCCTTCACGGGCGGAATATCGCTTTGCGTGTCCTCGTGACCTCTAAAAGTGGGCTAATAAGAATGAGGTAAAGAGGGGTTTATCCTTCTATACCCCTGGCCCTGCGGCTGTACAGCCGCGTCAAATCGCATGCCGTAAACAATTCCGGGAAAAAATGCTCACGCTGTGGCCTCGGGAAACAGGCGCAGGGTGCCTTTGTTGAGAACCTCAGCTATATTCCCTTCGTTCTCCTACAAGGAGAGGATGCTGAAGAGGAAGTTCCGTGCTTGAGCGGAAGGGGATAAACGTCCCCCTGACTTTTTAAAGCTGTACAACAGCTTTTCCGAACGTGAAGTTCGGCTAGAGAGGGAATTGCGCTTGGCATTTGCCAGAGCCAAAGCGATGGGGCAATTACCTGCCCCTTACCGCACGCGCTATGCTAGCGTCCGTGCCCTCACTGTGTACCGGAGCGCGGTGCAAGTTCTGCATATGCCTCCGGCGAACTCCCAACTACTGGGAGTGAAGGGGCTTTCCCCGCCCCTTTGGTCGTCGACTCGCAGCGGGATTCTCCAGCTCGAGAGCGTCAACGACGTCTCAGCAATCCTGACGCAGGGAAGTCTCGGACTCCCACGAACCCTGTGAGTGTGGATAACCCTTCCACTTCACCAGATACTGGGTTTCACCCCGATGATGGCGTCGCGCCATCAGGCGCTCCACATGGTAATGTGGATCTCCCTCCTAATTAAGAACTGGAAGAGTGGTCGCGAGATTGAGACGTGAGATTCACGAGCGCTGTGATCGACACAGCCGTCGTATTCAGGAAGTCCAGGATGGACTCCATGATGCCATGTACGCAATTGACCGCGTCGAGAGGAAGATTGACCCGCTCGAGTCTCCCTTTGACGGCTTTCGCCGTTTTGAGGGGAGATCTGAGTCTTCCGTTGCGGAGCTTCGTGGTCGCATTTCGACCCTGTCGAATCTTTTAATCCGCCCTGCCGTGCCTTACGGTTATCCGCCTGTTCAACCTCCTCCAAGAGGGGACCCGGGTCCGGGTCCTGGTATGGCTTAAGCATACCCACATAGAAGGTTATATGCGTACGCATCTCCTTCGAAATATCCAAGGTGTACGCCAAGCCTTTCGGCCTAGCACCTTGAAAGGTCCCACAAACCTGGGGCGAAGTTTGTTTCTTAACACATTAGAAACTGCCTGTGTAGGAAGATTTTTAGCGTTTAATAAAACACTTTCTCTTACTTTATTCGCCCTTTTGTCACGCCGGACCTTGAGGTAGGCATGTTCCTTTTGCTTGTCTTGGCTTTCCGCCATGGCATCGCAAACGTGTCGTAAGACACTAAGGCGCGTCGATAAAAACTTATCGATGTGCTTTCACACAGATACAGGGATGACATCGGGGAATCCTCTCCCCTCAAACCCTGGGCCACACACACGTGGCGTCAACGGAACCCTCGGATTCACTAATCCGTTCACCTAAAACGGGGTAAACCCCGTAGATGCATGAACCGAATTGTCTATGGCAAATTCGGCTATAGGAAGCATCTCACTCCGACTCTTTGGAAAATCCGGACATAAACTCCGGAGAATGTCCTCTACTACGCGATTAACACTTTCCGTTTGACCGCCGTCTGCGGATGATCCGAAGTGGACATGAGGAGCTTGGTGCCCAGCACTCTAAACAACGCCCCCCCCCCAAAAAAAAATTGTCCCGTAAAACGGGGATCCTTATCCGATATAGGGGAATCAGGTAGACCATGCTGTCGAAAGACAAGGTCTAGGAACACTTCCGCTGTTCCTTGTCCATCAATGGACTCTGACACCGCCGCCAGCTGAGCCATCTTTCTCAAACGGTCTACAAAGACCAATATGCCGGTGTTCCCGGCGTTATCTTTCGGAAAAGTTAAAATCCATACTAATGGATTTCCAACACTCCGTTGAAATTGATAAGCTTACCAAAGGCGCTGCTGAATCTGCAGAGGGTTTGACCCTCTGACACGTCTCACAGGTGAGAATATACGCACCGACACACTTATACATCTTGGGCCATCAATACAAAGCGCTTAAAGCGCTGTAGGTCTTATCCCGACCTAAATGACCTCCGGTAGGGGCGTCATGTGCCTCAAAGAGGACTCTATACTTTAGTTCCTCATCATCAGAAACAACCACCCGCGGAGTGTCCTCCGCGCTCGTTCTATAATATAGCAAACCGTCAAAGTAACTGTAACGGTGTAACCGAGCTCTAGCTAGACTTGACAGGGTAGGCTCAGACGAGCCAAGACCCTTGTCACCCAATGCGCTGATAAGCGCCGTACATTGTGGGTCTTTCCCATACGCCTGACGTATGAGATCCACCACAGACGAGGTGATGAATGTCGCGTGAGTGAGCTCGTAATCGGGACGACGCGACAACGCGTCTGAAAGCACGTTTTGCTTGCCAGGTTTATACTTAACCTCAAAGTTGTACTCCGCAAAGAAGGAGAGCCAACGGGCCATCCGTTGCGAGAGATGAGGCGACTTTGTCGCTGTCCGTAAGGACGCGTGGTCAGTATAAACCACGAACGGCTTTGAGCCGAGTAGGGGAACCCTAAATTTGACAAGAGAATACTTCATTGCAAGTATCATCTTGTCATGAACGGGATAGTTTCGTTCCGCACCTTTAAGATACCTCGACTCAAACGCAATCACGCGTTCTCGTCCCACATCGTCTTCTTGTAACAAAGCACATCCGATTTCGAAATCGGAGGCGTCGCAGACGACGCTAAATGGTTTCCCAGAATCTGGGAGAGAAAGAACGTGGGATTTCAACAAGCTCCCCTTAACCGCTTCGAAAGCGGTTTGGTGTTAGATTTCCCAACACCAATCTACGTCCTTCTTAAGAAGGTCTGTCAATGACTTCGCCATCTCAGCGTAGTTCTCGATGTACTTGTGGAGATAATTGGCTAATCCAAGCCACTTCCGTAAATCTCTAAGATTTACAGGCGAAGGCCACTCCACAATGGCTTTCACCTTCGCGGGATCCGCCCGCACTCCATCCTTACCGATGAAGCATCCGAGGAAAGGAATTTCCTCAGCACCAAAATACATTTGGGTGAGTTTGCATATAACTTATGCTCCCTCATACATTCTAGCACCGCTCGAAGATGTATTAGGTGCGTCTGACCATTAGACGAGTCACCTTCCGCGCGACTATGAACGAATATATCGTCGAAGTACGTCTCAGCGTACTTTATATGAGGGAGGAATAGTTGTGTCACCAAGCGATTAAAAGTCGCTGGTGCATTTGAAAGCCCCTGTGGCATAACAAGCCACTCCCACAGCATGCCGCTAGGCGTGCTGACCGCTGTAAACGGGATATCGGATGCTCGCATGAGCACCTGATAGTACCCGTCCACCGGATCTAAGGCGCTGTAAACGGTACATCCCGCCATATTGTTCTGGAGTACATCCTTCCGAGGAATCGGAGTCTGCATGGGTACAGTAGCTACATTCAGCTTATTGTACGCATGAACAATGCGCCACTTTCCGTTCGGCTTACGAACAAAAAAAAGTGGGAGATGAGTGGGGAGACTTGCTATCCCGTACCATCCCTGTCTCTGCTTTCCCCTTGAATAATGCGTCGATAACGTCGCATTGCTCCTTGGGGAGAGGCCACTGCCTAGTGACGCAGTATTTGGTTCCAGGAACCAAATCGATTTCATGTCGGACTCCCCGAACCGGTTGTAACCCCATCGGCGGGTTGTCACTAATGACATCTCCGAATTCCTTGAGTAAGGAATGGTAAGGGTCCTCAGGATCCGCAAGGATCTTGAGACCGCTTCGGGCATTCAATGCCTGTTTGGTTTGCACCAAAACTGACTCGTCCATCGTGGATGAGGAGTTCAAATCCTCTTCCGAACGCAACACGACGACCTCGTCGATTTCATCTGCTTTCAAAGCAGTTTCAAACTCGTTGAAGGACATCTCCTCCAACGAAAACAGTTCGCCTACCCCAGGCAACCGTTCCAGGCTTACGTCTTCTGTGACAACACCTGTCACACTATTCAGCATCCTGTAGGACTGCTGCCTACTGGCCTCGGGGCTCATCCCAAGACCCAGATGGGGGGAGTCAATTTCCCCATCTATTGGAAGCGCCACGCGCCTATCCACAGAGGTATCTACCTCTACCACCGGTGACTCGCCGGTCTCACCTATAACGGCGTAGTCGGAATCATTTCCGACGTGCGAAAGAGACAAACATCGGGTCTCTTAGCTTGGAAGCGCCTCGCGCTTAACCACAGGGGTCTCTACCCCTACCACTGGAGTCTCAACTTGTTCGCCGGACACGGCGTGGTCGGAATCAATTCCAACCTGTAGAGGAGAAGAACTTCGGGTCTCTTCTCTAAGCTCCTCGCGCTTACCCTCAGAGGAATCCACCTCTATCACTGGCGACTCATCCGTCTCGCCTATAACGGCGTGGGGATTAACCGCCGAATCCCCCTCGTCAAGGAAAACTCCTTGACCTCATCGGGACTGATCATTTCAGACATCTCAGTCTCTGGCATCTCTCGCCAGAATCGCTTTTGCGATCGAGCAAAGGTGGGTTCATGACTCGCCAATGATTCACCCGATCGCGGGTGCGTTGAGCCAATGGACTTAGACTTCCAGTCTATCCATGGCTCATGGCGTTTCAGCCACTTCATGCCCAGAATGAGGTCATACCTCGAGTCCAAATTCAGGACTAGGCAACGTTCTAAGCTATCGAAGTCTGCAAACTTCAGCTTAAGGTCAATCGAGACCTTGGGTACAGAAACCTGTACGCCCGTCGCAAGACGGACCGTGACAACGTCACGACAAACGTGCCTCTAGGGCCTCGGCATACAGCCGGCTCTTCTCCACAGAAGCTCGTCTGACATAATTTTCAGACGCTCCAGAGTCTATCAAGACTCTCCAAGGCTTATCAAAGCCTTTCACGAGCGCAAGGACTACCAGCAAACCTGACTGGTACACCAACTCGGTGCTAGAAAGCACCGCTTCCCTCGGGACTTTGTGCTGTCGTCCCCTACCCTGGAGCTTAACAGCACTGAGGGGTCCCCCAGTAGGGCGCCCCGCACCTACTGGGAACCGTCGTTTCCCGACGGCTTAGACAAGGGCTTTTCCCCACCCTTGGTCCCTTGTAGCGAGTGTCTCGCTGGGTATTTTTGGACATCTGTTCCTCAGATGATCCATGCACCTACAGAGGAAGAATCTCAGCGACCCATGCCGCTGCAACATAGCTAAGAGCTCTGCCTCGAAGCTCTGTGAAAAAGAGTCAGAGTGACTCTTAGCGAGAAGTTTCTCCTCAGCTTCGACCTAACTCAGGTCCATGGGTTCGGGACCCACCTTAGAGGAACGGAAATTCATCTCGGCGTTAAAATCCATCTTGAACGCCTCCTCCAGGGATTGGGGTCGGCATCGGAACAATTCCGAACGTGCTGGCCCTTCGCTCAGGCCTCCCATGAAGACGGGGATGGACACATCGTCCGAATACGCTTTCGCGTACATCCCTGCTAACAGTGTCTTAATTTCATGGATATATGTCTCCAGATCCCTAGTGCCCTGACGGCACCTCAGAAATGCCAGTTGATTCTGGAAAACCAGATCAGGCGTTGCGTACATGTCCATAAGCATCCGCTTAAGGACCTACCATGTTGGGAACACGTCCGTGACTAACTCCGAACACGTAAACGCCCGTGTACGGGCTTTGCCCGTAAGATGGGTCAATGCAAGTCCCACTTGCAAGTGATAAGTGGTCATATTCGCTGTGGCGAAGGCCGTTTCGACCTCTCGCAACCACACGTAAAAGTTGTCACCCTTCTGTCCGGTGAACTCCTTTATTTTGAATGATAATGGAGGGCGCACCCCCGTGGAACGACCTACACTACAACTCGCCTCATGAGCGATGAGGACATTTACCCTTGCCTTTACGGCCTCAAGGCCCTGCTCCACTAGGAGCTTCATGCCTTCGTCACCCGTTAAGGGTAACAGCCTTTTAAAGGATTCCTGCTGGACGAGGGTCAAACTATCCCAATCGTCCTGATTCATCCTTTGCAGAGGATGCCTTAGTCTACCAACACAGGTGTTGGATTTACTACAAGTGCTACCAGATGTAGCCGGTGCGTATACGCACGGTGCGGCTAGTGCACAGAGGAAGACTCTTCCTTAAATCGGTATCTACCGCTACTTAGCCGATACGCCCTTATAAAGGGCTTAGTATGAGAGCTCTCCTACTCGGGGCCAAGATTCCCGGGTTAGTTTACTACTTAGCCTTAACGGCTGTATTCCATTTACGGGATGTAAGTAAAGGGAGGGCTCCCTCTTACCTACGACACTCACTGCGCGCGCGACCGGTCGAGGTCGCACGTCCGCAAAATAGAGTGAAATGTAAACTGAATATATTTAATATGTAATTAGCCTAAATTGATTTAAACTAATATAAACTATATGTAATACTAAGTAGAATAATCCAAATTCGTACCTAGCTAAAATGTAGTGTACACACCTGTGTACTGACACGTGAATGGCTGAAACACCACCACACCAAGGGCTCATGCCCTCATTGGTTAAAATAACAAGTGGTTCGAAACCTTTCAAACCGGTCAATACTGACCTCAACCATAGTGTACTCATATACACCAACACTAAATGTAACTCAAATGTAACCCCGTTACAGGTGGGCTCGGTCGTGTCAAGGTTGTAGTGCGCGGCGACAAAAAGCCCAAAGCTGTTGAAATTGTGGGGGCTGAGGAGGAGCCAAATCTTTGTCCTACCGCCCCCCCCCCCCCGACGCCACTGCGGCTGAAACAACAACTTGTGGCGGCACAGTCGAAGATGCCTTGCTTGTCGAAAACGCTTAAAAGGGGGAGTCTCCTACAGCTGCTCATCTTGTGAAGTGGGCCCAGACTCTTTCAGGTGGAAATCACTCTGAAGACCGCGGCAAATTTTTTCAAGAGCCCAACCCCTGATCCCCTTCCCCCTCCTCTGGAAGACGCCATTGCCTCTACGAGGCCAGCAAAAGCCAAGAGGAGGAGGCTGGTGATGCCACTCCGCTCGACAAAAAGGTTCGTACAGGTGGTAAAGATAAAGAGCCCATGAGCTTGGAGATAATTTTTGCCAAGCGGAATGAGACCTGGATGAAGTTCCTAGAGAATAAGGAAACAAGCGACCGTGAAACGCGCGATCTTCAGCTGCAGTTGTAGAAGTAGTGGATTGCTGCGGAGCTTAAAAAGGCCAAGACCCAGGCAGTTGTGCAGATGGCCCTTTCGAGCAAAACTACGGAAGATATTCGCGAACTTTTGTCCATGGAAGAGTTAATAGGGATTACTCCTGCGGGCTATACATTTTTTTCTGCCCACAATGCTTCCTTCCAAAAACATAACGCCTTTATAAAGTTTGCGGTAAGATTAATACTTTTTTTCTTCTACCTGAGAATGCTGTAGAGCGTAGTTAAGGAAGGAATTGTGATTTCCAGCCTGGATCTCCAGGCACTGCTGCTTCACAAATTCTCGCAGGTCACGCCCTTCACCGGGAATGTCCTCCCACAGCAACTCAGGTGGGAGAGCAGGAGAGCACTCCCCCTACTCCCTCATTGCCCTCATCCTAGCTGTCAACATCATCCCAGGTGTCGTGCATCTCGATTAGGAGGTTGTGAAGGACTACGCAAGCCGCTACCCAGCGGCACAAGCGCACCATATCCTTCTTTGCAGTATGTTTTTTGGCATGGATTCGTATTACATGCAGGAAAGAAAAACGCCCATTGAGAATACCAATGACATTATCATTGATCACACGGACATGGGCAGCCACCATGTTGAACATGGTGTTATCCTTGCTTTTAGCTTCTTTCCCCTTGTATACAGGGACAACAATGGGGGACACTGGGTACCCAGAGTCCGCCAAGAGATATTCACGTTCACGGAAGAATCGTCGAGGATCCTGATAAATCTGCATGCGTCGTAAAACGGTGACATCGTCACATGATACCGGACAGCCGACATGAAGGGACCTAATCCTCATCTTGTCATCGCAGATTACTTGGGCATTGACAAAATAACGGCTCTTCCTATCAAAATATGTTTCACCGCACAATCCAGGGCGCTGAGATAGTGGGGTGGTAGTACCATCAATAAAGCCAATTCAGCCGGGAAACTCTTCTAAACCAAACGCCTCTCGAATCATGTTGCGTTACTGAAGGGACGGACAGGTGATAACTCGGTCCCCGAGGTCATTGAGGGCCTGAATCACCCGATCGGTGAACATAGCTACTGTGCCCGCACCAATACCATATAGGCGTTTTAGTTTTCCGAGGCTGGCTCCCGTCCCATATTTACCAAGGTGCTCAAGAGCACAATCCAATTGGATAGCAACATCTGTCTGCGCACAGAAGCTGCTGGAATCAAAAATGGGGTGGGCTTGGATTAAACGAAGCACTACAGCAAACGAATCACGCCACATGCGGAATTGCTGCTTGAAATCCTGGGCAAAAAACTGAGGGAAGATGGCGGCCATATATGGAGCCTACTTATGTTGTCGCACTCAAGGTGCCACATAACGTCGGGAGTAGGAGAATGCGAGCACTTGGTGAACGACTCCAGCATCAGACCTTCGTGCTAGTCGAAAAAGTTCTTTATCTACTTCCAGCTCTTTGCCAATCAGGGAGAGAAGTATTCTCCACTCATCATCCACAAGGTCACAAACGAGGGCAAGATCAAGGCTGGCCTCGCCTTCCTTAATGAGTGTGGCACGCTGCGAAGGGTACGGCATAGTGCAAAAGCGTCACAATGCAAAATGGAAGATATTCAGCCCACCAAACACACTGTTCAGAGCCTAAGCCAAATCTTATTCACCACCTCTGGAGGTGTTGAATAACATTAAACGCGGAATAAGGTATCAATCTCATCCTCTCTTTTCCAATTTTTGCCCACTGAATTTCCACCAGATTTGCTGCTGTTTGACACCCCATATTTGATATAGGAAATTCTTAAATTCACATCAATTAGTTTAATCAACATGAGGCTGTTTGAAGTCTCGTCAATGGTTAAAATCAATCATGATGATACTCACGCAGTTCATCAAGCGTCGACCGGTATTTTATGTCATCGGTAATTCCATCACGGAGAAATTTGGTGACCCAGGTAAGACTGGATTTGTTACGTTATTTCCGTAACACTACGAACTCTTTGTCGAGTGTGTCAATCGCGGTCTCTCGGGCTACCATTCTAAGTCAGTTTGAGTTGTGTAGAATTGTTATTGCCCATAATTCTAATCTTTCTCATTTTTTAATCAGATGGATTTTAGATCATGCAATGCCTTCCTACTCTCGAGTTAGAATTTGAGTACTCAGCGTCTTTCGTACGATTTTCTCGGAGATAACGACACGTTCTAGAGCATGGTCCTGATAAGACTCAATATGTGTCTTTAGAAGGCTATCGAGAAAACCTGCAAAAATTATGTACATGGTGCAACCATTACTGACTCCTTATGATCAGGTGCTGCTGATCATACCGCCCTGCGTCATAATTATCGCAGTAATTTGTCAGCACATAAGTATGCCAAAGTGTGTGTTGAGCTGGCAAAATCCGAGAGTGTTCTCGTGCTCGATTTGCACACATATTTCAACACAACTTACCCTGATGAAACTGTGGTGAAGTGAAGATGAAATTTTGTGACCAGTTTATACCGATATACCGTTGATCGGTTTGGAGAGATCGGGCTGGTTGAAAGGGGAGAATATTTTGGGCCAATCGTGTGTCAAGTACGCAGTTTTAGGTGAGTCAAATGATTTTTCATGTAGTTTACTTATTAGGTTTTTAATTGGATATTAAATATAGTGTTCGTTTTTCTTTGGTTTACGCAAAAGTCGCCCCCTCCTACTACAGAGTCTTTGGGAGCAGAGTGCTAACAAGATCCCCTCTAGATCAACTTACCCGGCCGGGACGCGTAACAGACGCACTTTGTCCTGCCGGAAGTGTCACGACGGGGAGCGTATTTTTTTAACGACACTCACCCTCAAGTCGCACACTCTTGGAACGTGTTATCATTTTATCAGTTACGTGGAGATCACATTGGTGGAGCCAAAGCTAGAATACGTTCGCTTGTCTGTTATTTATTGGCTTACTTGTCTATTGTGTTATTGGTTGGGTCTACACATCGCTACACGCGATCTGTCCCAAATTTATTGGCTTGGTATACACATCTCATAAGCGGTCTGCCTCAAAGTTATTGGTTCGGTCTACACATCTCTATACGCCATCTGCCCCCAAAAATATTGGTTGGGTCTACACACCGCTACACGCGGTCTGCCCTAAAATTATTTATTGGGTCTACACATCGCTATACGCGATCCGCCCCAAAGTTATTGACGTATTTGGAGTGACAATTTCCGCTCTATTTACACCCCAAAATTATATTGGATTATCTATATCGTTGGACGTTGACGTGTTTAGGGTGGATTTCTACCCTAGACACAAGTTGCCCCAGAAGTGGTACACTTCGTATTGACCCCCCCCCGAAATTCATATCGCGCGACGGTCCACCGAGTATTTTGCCACCCAAACCAATGGGTACAAAAGGTGAGAAGTATCTAGATAAATCGGACCAGGCGTACTGCAATGCAAATCGATCACCCGATCGGGATGAGGCGAAGGTTTGCGGGTTACCCCCCCCCCCTGTAAGTTGATCGGCTGGGCACGATGGTGGTCGGGTTCAGGACGCTTCGGTGTTCCATTTTGAACTCGAATCCACCACACGACTGTCTCGTCGCTCTATGCACTGCAACACGATGTATGGCCTAGTGCACTTCGCTATCCACAAGAGGGATCCAACAAGCGATTGTAAATCTCTCATTGCGTGCGTTCCGTCACTATCCTCCATCAGTAGGTCCTCCGGTTCTTCCATCGTAAGCACTTCGTAGTCGGTCTCGATCGTCGTCTTCACACTATTAGCTTCCATCAAACCATAATCATCCAGTAAACTTTGTATCATCACTTCCTGATCCAGACAGTATCCACTCTCATCGTCATATGTCACTCTCATGCCTAAAAATTTCGATACTTCGCCTAGGCCCTAATTTCGAGAACTTCCATGTCTTGAAAGAAAATTTTCACAAGTCGTTCGATTGTAGCTGTCACCAATAATCCGTCTACATATACTCCAACTACGACAATATCCAGTTCGTGTCTCTTGTAATACAAACACATATCAGTGCAACTCCGCGTGAATTTTAATTCAGTAGCTTGTTGTGTAAGAGACGGTTCCAGAGCTCCCCGCCTACTTTAATCCATATAACGTCTTTTTAAGCTTCAATACCAAATCTTTAATGTCCTTGACCCCGTCCTTCTTCAGATTCTCATTACTTATCACCATTCTCTCGGGTATGTACAAAAATATCTCATCCTCTTTCTCCAACGCTTTAACATACGCGTTCGGTATGTCGCCGTGCCTGGCCTTGACCTTCCACTTTCTTGCTAACGCCAAAATAATTTCACCGTACTCATATCCATGACCGTTAATCCATTGTCAATACCAAAGCGCTGTCCATTTCCGCACGCCACTAAACGTGTCTTGTATCTCTCGATGTTCCCGTTTGCATCGGTTTTCGTTTTAAACACCCACTTGGTGTGTAACGGTCTGCAACAAACCTGCCTTTTTTCACATTCCACATGTCGGTTAGTTTCAGGTCTGATAGTTTACTCCTTATAGCCGTAAGCCAGTCATCTTTGCGTTGACTCTTCATCTCTTTTCTATGGATCCTTGGATCCAGTCCCGTTATCACGTTAACTGTTATATTGTCTTCAACTCCTTCTTCCTTGGTTTCCTCGGATTCTTCGGTCTTCATTACGTTCTTCTTGACGTAATTTGGCGTGCCGTGACGCTCCCTCGTCCATGATTTTTTCCGCTTGTTTTCCCGAGTCCATATTTCTTAGCAAGCTCGTTACCAGCTCATTTTATTGCGCGATCACTATGCTCTTCGGCTCCTTTTAAATATTCACTGTTTCCATCCTAAAACAACTTGCGTAATTGCTGATTATGTGTCTAGTTTAACGTCTCAACGTTCTTGATATCTGTGTAACCACAACTTTCCTGTTCTTTTGTAAAAAAATTGTAACCTTTTATTTCGTCATTTTTCCAATTATTATTCCAATTTGTGCTCGGTGAGACAACGAATCTTTTCTGGCGTTCCGGTACACAGTACACGGAGATCCAAACGCGACAATTTCACCTAGATGTGATTTTTTTAAGTGAGCATCTCCAATATGGCGTCATCCGCTTGGGATTCGCGCTTTTAGGACTTCTGTTGAGGATGTAGTCCTTATTTCCAGCGCCGTAACCGATTCGCCAACCAGTCATAGAGTACGCTTTTATGCATAATCGACCGCACCCCAAAAAGACAGGTTTAGTCCACACGCGAACAGCATGCACCGTGCCATTCATAATGGTACGGTGCATCCGCTTTGCCTTTCCGTTACTCGCTTGGATCCCGGCTGCGCTAATTTCCTTCCTATCCCTGTGCTTCGACAAAAATAATCTAGGTTCTTGTATTCTGCGCCACCATCTGTCCGCAAAATGTGCACTTAACATTTAAACTTCCTTTCGAAAAACGCAATAAAGAGTTCAAACCGTTTTGCTGCCATATCCTTCGTTTTCGCCAAAAAAAGCTCGAACGTAATTCGTTTTATGGTCCACAAGATTTACCATGTAACGATTCTTGAGTCTGTTTCTGGGCGCAATCGTCCCTTTTATGTCCGAGAGAAATACGTCTCCAATCCTATCGATAGGCGTGTGGTGAAGTGCTATTGAAAATTTTTGACCAGCATGTACACGTGTACCAGCTATCAAGTTGGAGCGATCGGGTTGGCTAAAAGGATGGAGTTTTTTTGGCCAATCGTGTGTCTGGAGTGTAAGGTTCGCAGATTTAGGTGAGTCACACGATTTTGCATGTAGTTTACATATTCGATTTTAATTCGGTATTAAATATAGTGTTCGCTTTTCTTTGGGTTGCATAAGTCGCCGCTCCACAAGAGTTATTTGGAGCAGAGGGCTAACAAAGTTCCCTCTAGCTCATTTTTTCCCGGCCAGGACACAGCTCCACCGGGATTCCCACGACGGGAAGATTCTCACTTCGTTCACTATCCTTCAAGTCCCACAAGTTTGGAACGTGTTATTCTCTTTCGTATTGGTTGGGTCCCCACAGCGTCGAGCTATCTGCCCCAGATTATTGGTTGGGTCAACGCGCCGTTCCGCCGGTCCGCCCCAAATTTCTATTGGCTGGGTCCCCTCACATCTGTGCGAAGTCAGCCTCAGATTATCTTCTCATTTGGAGTGACGATTTCCGCTCCATTTGCAGATCGGACATATTGGATTATCTTTTCGTTGGTTTTTGGTACAAGTACCCCAGAAGCGGTACACCAATATCGGTACCTAACAAGACCCTTACTGCGCGATGATTCACCGAGTGTGTAACCACCCTTACCAATGGGTACACAAGGTGAGATTGTTGTGTGGCGAAGCGAACCCAAGAATTTTGGTCGTTTCCGGTCAGCAGCATACCGATCGGCCTATCGGCGATCGGATTGGTGGAAATCCAGGAGGTTTTTAAACCGGTCATGTGCAAGGGTTGTCAAGAAAACACGGATTTGGGTAAGTCACATGAGATTGCGTGTACTACATATTTTCATGTTTGGTACATATTGGGGACTATAGGGGGTAGGTAGTTTAGTTTTTGGTTTTGCCTGTTGGGAAAAGGTTTTGTTTTGGCTTCGTCTAAGAAGAGCGTTTTTGGCTTTACGACTTAATTGTCGGACCTCTAACCGGTGTCGTTTCGCTTTGCCCATCGGTCGCCTCTGCACGCTGCAGAGTGTTTTGGGAGCGGAGGGTCGAATAATCCCCTCCAGCTCATTATACCCGGCCGGGACGCGTCACAGACGCACTTGGCCCGCCGGAAGTCCCTCGACGGGAGTGCACTTTGGTCGACCTCTCAAGTTTAAGTTGCGCCCGTTTGGAACGTTCTATTACGTATTTTGGATTATTACGTGGAGATATCGTTCGTGGAGTATATCACGTTCACATTTGGATCTCCCTACTGGACTATTGGATTATTGTAGTTTTGTTCTCGTATTGGTTGGGCTCTACGATCGTTTGAGCGATCTGCCCTTTGGAGCATACTAAATTCGAATATACCTGGTCTGCCCGTACCCAGGGTGAAGAGTTCCGTCCGGGGTACACTACCCAGCACGGTCTACCACATTTAGACCACAAGTCAATTCCCAGCACCGATACACCGAGTGTGTTACCAGCCCAATCCATCGGGTACACAAGGTGAGATGAAGAATAAATCGGACCGGGCGTCCTGTGTTGATGATCGGTCGTCTGCCAGCAGCGGACGATCCGATCGGATCGAAGACGAAGGTTCGCGGGGTACCCCCCCCCGTAAGTTGGAAGGCCGGGCACGATGGTGCTCAGGTTCTCGACACTACGGTGTTCGATTTTGAAATTGACTCCACCACAATGGTGCGCGTTCCCGGATCACTTGGTGATTGCGGATATCACCGAGATGATATCTCGTCAAAAATTGATTATAACTAATTAAATGTGGAATCGTTCTGGAGAGGACATAAGGAACGGCTATCGCCTTATGTTCTCCTTGGTGATAAGGATGGCGATGTCCGATCTGGCCGGGTGGAGGGCCAGATCGGGAATAATAAGTTTTTTTCTCCCCATAAGGCTCCACCGGAGCCGATCGGGACTATAGCAGGTCTTGTTATAGTTCCGGAATGGATCAGGACTTTTGTCCTTATCCTATGCATTTGAATGAATATTTTGACGAAAAGAAAAAAAAAGTGAAAACGACTTGGAGTCTGATAGGGAAGATCCATTCCGCCCTCCCAAGGTTCCCAAGCAGAGGCTCAGAATGCCGTCCGAGGAAGACGACTTGGAAGAAAAGTCGCAGGTCGGGAATGGGGTCATCAAAGAACAAGACCTGACCAGGATGTGTTACATCCACGAGTTGAAGCGTTTTTTTCGCGAAGACCAGGTCATGCGGATTATAGACCCCCAGATCCCCGATCGCCTTCTCAGACCCACCACCGAGCCGATCCAAAGCGATCGGCCGTTGCTATTGGTGAAGAACCTGCTGGCGATGTTGGCCGAGGTCGGCATGAAAGTGCGAAACCTCGCCAACGTGCAAAAACTGTTCGATCTGGATCTTTGGAGGCTGGAGATGTCGATGTCGACCCTCCATGACCATTTGGTGCCGTTGATGGGGGCGGTCCGCCGCCCAACTTCCACCGTGGCATTGATGGCCGCTGATGCCACGGTAGCATACAATGATGTGTTCTCCGATGATAAGTCGCTGTATCAGTCTCCACCTGCCTCTAATAGCTCATCGGAGTTGGAGGTCGGTGTTGAGCGGATGACCATGGGGCCGTACCAGACCCCATGGTAGCATAAAAGGGACGTGCGGCAGCAAGGGGCTGCATGCCAGTCGGGGCGCCAGGAGCCACTACAGGCTTCAGTACCTCCAAAAGGAGGATACCAACACGTTGCCCATGAACCAAGCTAACGTCCAAGCCTTGTTTGAAGCAATGATGGAGCGTTTCTTGGGATATCGATGCCGATCGCCTCCGCGCCCGCATGCCCAGGACCGATCTGCCCGGCAAAATGTCAATATTTGCCGGGATGTGGATATGGAGTCAGTGGCATCAGCGGATAAGGCTATACGAGGTGGTAAACCAGTTGGCAAAGGAAAACGCAAACCGCAGCCAGCCCGACCGCGCCGATCAAGCAAGAATAGCAATTTTAACATGGAGTCGGTCGGCGATCCGGATGACCACTATGGGTTAGGCGGTGCAGGGGCGGGCAGAACGCGTAAGGATAACCTAGCCCCTACGACCGCATTTGATCTTGGATCTGCCGCTATCCCACGTATTCGTATGGCTGCGACTACGTATTTCAAGGTCTTTACTTGCAAGGACGCTGACGAAGAGCAAGCCAGATCGTGGTTTGGTCGGGTCAAGTCTGCTTTCTTACGGGATCAGACACCAAAAAAGGAACGGTGTCTGATCTTCAGGGATCTGCTGAAAAGACCGGCTGCGAACTGTATCCAACAGTTGGGTCGGGATGTCCGATCTGAATGGGATCTGCTATGTTCAGAATTTGAGGGGCAGTACTGCAACTCCGGATTTTCTACCGCCCGCAAGTACCACCATATGCAGAAGCGGGACGACGAGACGCCGATCGAGTATTTGCACCGCCTGAACGTGGCCGCAATTCGCTCCAGAATAGCAATCAAGGAAGGCAACCCGCCTACCAATGCCGCTATGGAGCACGTTGGTCACTACATTAGTACCCTTGATGACCAAGAGCTGGCAGATCAGCTCACTCTGCTGCGCCTAAAGGATGTGACGGAAGTGGAAAAGACGTTGAGGACGCTGCAACACTCGCGCAGTATGAGGGCGAAGGTCGCCGTTGGATCGGGTCGCTACAGATCGAAGACCCAGACCGACCCTGTGAAGAGGCCCTTAACCAGATCAGCCCGTGCTGTCAAGGCGATTGTGACTGAAGACAGCACCGGGTCGGAAGAGGAAAGTAGCGGCCTGTCCAGTCGGTAGTCGGATGGGGAGCAGTGTCGCCACGTTTTCATCACGGAGCCTGTCCCAAGAACCGGATCGACGCCTAACGAGGCAGATCGGAAGGGCAGGAGTGGTAACAAGTCCGACCCGGACCGACCTCGCAAGAAGTGTTCTCACTGCGGGTCGAGCAAGCATGACGGTGGAAACTGCTGGAAGAAATTAATATGCAAGAAGTGCGAAAGACGCGTCCACCCCACCGATCACTGCCTCTTCTTGTGAAAGTCATGTGGAGAGATCCACGTGGCCGGAAAGTGCAAGATCGAAGAGTTTTTCAATCTGATGCGCAAGTGGTATGTGCCGGGTAATCACGCGGGGATGCTTCCACCGGACGTGGAAACGATGTTAAACTAGAACGCTCGCCAGGTTGGAATCTGGATCGAGCCGAGCGGTCTACGTTTGGCATCCATGCATATGTCTGCAAGGAAAATAAAACCGACAATACATGTTCTATTCGCAATCGCTTCGGTCGGGATCATCCGGTCTACAGTCTTAAGACCGATGAATATTCCCGATCGAAGGTGGTCATGCAGTTGGATTTGCTGCTAGGGGAGTATCGCGAATACTGGTAGTATCACGCGCCCGATAAATGTTTTAAGCAGGCGAAAGCATGTGGCAATATTAATAACCAGAAGGCGACGATGTTGTTCGACTCTGGGGCCGAAGTCTCGATTATCGACTCCGCCTTTGCTCGTAAGGTCGGATGTCGTATAGACTACACCCAGATACAAGAATGCGTCGGAATTGGGGAAAATTCTTACATGATAGAAGAAGGACGCGCGTGAAGGTCACTCTCTCAGGTTCGTTGATCTACTTCTTCAGCGCTTGGGTCGGCAAGCTGGCCGGTCAGGATGCCCTGTTAGGCATGGATTTTATGGTGCCGGAGGGTATTCGTCTAGATCTGTCTCATGGAGTGCTTACACTCCCGGATGAGGTCCAGATCCATATAGCTGGTCGGCGGCCCCTATACGGATCGCACACCGATCTGTTTAGGTGGGATCAAGATGTCACCATTCCAGTCGGCCAATCCGCTGATACCCCGGTAGATAAAGGTTTTCGTTCAAGGAAGTTATGGGTGACCAGATGCTACCGGTGGGTGCCGACCTTTGTGAGGATCTCCGGCCGGTTTGATTACGTTCGAATCACTAATATCGGTGACAAGGCGCTTACGCCCGATAACAATACTATTGTTGGCATGTGGCTAGCGGAAGGGAAGGTGCCAAGAAAGGCGGGGTTCGTCTCGATCGGATCGAGATGGTATGTCGAATGGCAAAACTTGGCTACCAAGCGACCAACGATCTGGTCATCAATGATGGACCGGCGGGAGAAAATACCTCACCTATGGTGGAACGACCCAGCTATGTAACCCCGAAGAAGATGTTTGTTCGAAGAAAGTCATCGCAGTCGCCGGACACGGTGGACTATCAAGCAGATGAGCCAAGGTTCGTCAACATAGTGATTTCACAAGAACAGGCGACAGAGGAGCCGGAAACAGAAACCGAAAAAGGGGAACATGAGATTGCTGGGGCGGGCCACGATGGCGCGCCTAAGCAGATCGACGTCGTCGAGGAGTATCCCGCCGATCGGGAACAGCAGAGTGCAACCGACCAGGACGGTTTGGATGATATTGCCCCAGAAGACGATCAAGTTTGCATACATGAGGGCGGGCATCAGTACATTCAGGAGCTGAAGAGCCAGATGGCAGTCCTCCCTGAAGTGCCTGCCGATCCGCCCGAAGTCACCTTGGACGATCTACAAGTGGGTGATCGGGATGTCAATAGTCCCGACCAGATCGATAAGCTTAAGAAGATCATCTGGAAGAAGAAGCACCTGCTGATCGGGAAAGGCAATGCCTTAACCCCTGGTGCTCGCGGAACAATCTGTGACATCGATGCTGGTGATGCCAAGCCGATCGCCCAGAGATGCCGACGTGTGTCGCCACAGTACCGCAAAAAATTGTCCGATCTGATTAAAGGACTGTTGGATAAAAGATCATTAATCCGTCGACCTCGCCTTGGCCCTCACCGATCGTGATTGTGATAAAGAAGAACGGCGTCGACATCAGGCTGTGCATCGACTATTGGTTGGTAAACCGGTTGACCAAGCTTATGGTGTACCCGATGCCTCTGATCAGCGATCTGCTGGAAGATCTTGACAAGACCATATGGTATTGCTCGCTGGATATGACAAGAGGATTTTGGGTGGTTTCGATTACCTATCGGGCTCGCGAGATTTCCACATTTGTTACGCCGTTCGGTCTGATCGAGAGGAACCGTATGCCGTTCGGTTTGAAGAACGCGCCCCAAATCTACCAGAGGCTGATCGACAACGCACTGTATGGACACTTCAAGATCAGTACCGATCGGGACCCCACCTAAAACCATGATCTATTTACATAGAGTGAACCCGATCGGGAAATTAGACCGTCCGTTCTGGGGAGGCGATCACACATCGACGACATACTGATACCTGCCTCGTCATTGAGCTATCTGTGCGAGAAGTTTGAACGGTTGTTGGAGATATGAGATCGCTGGAACCTGGCGTTCAGTGCTGTGAAGAGTTTTTGGGGCATGTCCAAGGTCTCCTATTTGGGTCATATGGTGTCGATCAGTGGTCTGGAGGCCAATACCAAGGATCTGGAGTCACTGAGCAACCTCCCGTTTCCCAGATCACTGAAGGCAATGCAGTCCTTCCTAGGTAGCCTGAATTACTACAGCCGCTTCATTGAAGACTTCGCGATTTACGCGGCCGTGCTGTACGAGCTCCGGGAAGTCGACTATTATATGTTGCGCGAAGGAGATCGGGCAACTTTACGAGAGGGATGCGACTCTGATCTGCCTGCAGATTTTCGCAGGTGGAGGCAGATGACCACATAAAGCTTGTAAAGGTTGCTTTCGGCATGCTGAAGGCCAAGATGGTGACGGCACCGATTCTCAGACACTTCGATCCGGAAAAAAAAACAATCGTAATTGTGTATGCTAGTAAGTGGGCCATTTCGGCCACTCTAGTGCAAGAACATGATGGAGTGTACAACCCGGTCACTTTTACGAGCCGGACGTTGAAGCCGAACGAAGTTAACTATGGAATCGTCGAAAAGGAAGTTCTGGCTTTACTATGGATTTTGGATGTGTGCTATAACCTGCTGGTCGGCCTATCTGTAAAGGTTCTTTCGAGAAAGTCGACATTGGCCTGGCTGTTATCAACCAATGGGATGGACGTCCGGCTAGGCAGATGGTCAGCGATCTTGTCACAGTGGTCCCTCGAGGTCGTCAAGTGCACCAAGGGAGAGTGTAACGGGGTTACATTCGAGTTACATATAATGTTGGTGTACATGAGTACACCACGGTTGAGGTCAGTATTGACCGTATTGAAAGGTTTTGAACCTTTGGTTATTTTAACCAATCAGGGCAGGGGCCATTGGTGTGGTGGTGTGTCAGCCATCCACGTGTCGGCACACAGGTGTGTACACTACATTTTAGCTAGGTACGAATTAGGAATATTCTACTTAGTATTTTTTTATAGTTTATATTAGTTTAAATCAATTTAGGCTAATTACATATTAAATATATTCAGTTTACATTTCACTCTATTTTGCGGACGTGCGACCTCGACCGGTCGCGCGCGCAGTGAGTGTCGTAGGTAAGAGGGAGCCCTCCCTTTACTTACATCCCGTAAAGGGAATACAGCCGTTAAGGTTAAGTCGTAAACTAACCCGGGAATCTTGGCCCCG
Organism: Peronosclerospora sorghi; assembly: GCA_026184515.1. Taxonomy (NCBI): domain Eukaryota; phylum Oomycota; class Peronosporomycetes; order Peronosporales; family Peronosporaceae; genus Peronosclerospora; species Peronosclerospora sorghi. Next base: position 5,232,501 of record CM047587.1, on the reverse strand, counting down.
AGTAGGAGAACTCTCCTACTAAGGTCTTTACAAGGGCGTATCGGCTAAGTAGCGGTAGATACCGCTTTAAGGAAAAGTCTTCCTCTGTGCGCTAGCTGCACCGTGCGTATACGCACCGGCTACATCTGGTAGCACTTGTAGTCAATCCAACACCTGTGTTGGTAGACTAAGGCATCCTCTGCAAAGGATGAATCAGGACGATTGGGATAGTTTGACCCTCGTCCAGCAGGAAGCCTTTAAAAGTCTGTTACCCTTAACGGGGGAAGAAGGCATGAAGCTCCTAGTGGAGCAGGGCCTTGAGACCGTAAAGGCAAGGGTAAATGCCCTCATCGCTCATGAGGCAAGTTGTAGTGGATCATTCCACGGGGGTGCGCCCTCCATTATCGTTTAAGTTAAATGTGTTCACCGGACAGAAGGGTGACAACCTTTACGTGTGGTTGCAAGAGGTCGAAACGGCCTTCGCCACAGCGAATATGACCAATTATCACTTGCAAGTGGGACTTGCATTGACCCATCTTACGGGCAAAGCCCGTACATGGGCGTTTACGTGTTCGGAGTCAGTCACAGACGTGTTCCCAACATGGTAGGTCCTTAAGCAGAAGCTCATGGACATGTACTCAACGTCTGATCTGGTTTTCGAGAATCAACTGGCATTTCTGAGGTGCCGTCAAGGCACTAAGGACCTGGAGATTTATATCCAGGAGCTTAAGACCCTGTTGGCAGGGATGTACACGAAAGCGTATTCGGACGATGTGTCCATCCCCGTCTTCATGGGAGGCCTGAGAGAAGGGCCAGCACGTTCGGAGTTGTTCCGATGCCGACCCCAATCCCTGGAGGAGGCGTTTTAGATGGATTTTAACGCCGAGATGAATTTCCGTTCCTCTAAGGTGGGTCCCGAACCCATGGACCTGAGTTAGGTCGAAGCTGAGGAGAAACCTCCCGCTAAGAGTCACTCTGACTATTTTTCACAGAGCTTCGAGGCAGAGCTCTTAGCTATGTTGCAGCGGCATGGGTCGCTGAGATTCTTCCTCTGTAGGAGCATGGATCATCTGAGGAACAGATGTCCAAAAATACCCAGCGAGACACTCGCTACAAGGGACCAAGGGTGGGGAAAAGCCCTTGTCTAAGCCGTCGGGAAACGACGGCTCCCAGTAGGTGCGGGGCGCCCTACTGGGAGACCCCTCAGTGCTGTTAAGCTCCAGGGTAGGGGAAGACAGCACAAAGTCCCGAGGGAAGCGGTGCTTTCTAGCACCGAGTTGGTGTACCAGTCAGGTTTGCTGGTAGTCCTTGCGCTCGTGAAAGGCTTTGATAAGCCTTGGAGAGTCTTGATAGACTCTGGAGCGTCTGAAAATTATGTCAGACGAGCTTCTGTGGAGAAGAGCCGGCTGTATGCCGAGGCCCTAGAGGCACGTTTGTCGTGACGTTGTCACGGTCCGTCTTGCGACGGGCGTACAGGCTTCTGTACCCAAGGTCTCGATTGACCTTAAGCTGAAGTTTGCAGACTTCGATAGCTTAGAACGTTGCCTAGTCCTGAATTTGGACTCGAGGTATGACCTCATTCTGGACATGAAGTGGCTGAAACGCCATGAGCCATGGATAGACTGGAAGTCTAAGTCCATTGGCTCAACGCACCCGCGATCGGGTGAATCATTGGCGAGTCATGAACCCACCTTTGCTCGATCGCAAAAGCGATTCTGGCGAGAGATGCCAGAGATTGAGATGTCTGAAATGATCAGTCCCGATGAGGTCAAGGAGTTTTCCTTGACGAGGGGGATTCGTCGGTTAATCCCCACGCCGTTATAGGCGAGACGGATGAGTCGCCAGTGATAGAGGTGGATTCCTCTGAGGGTAAGCGCGAGGCGCTTAGAGAAGAGACCCGAAGTTCGTCTCTTCTACAGGTTGGAATTGATTCCGACCACGCCGTGTCCGGCGAACAAGTTGCGACTCCAGTGGTAGGGGTAGAGACCCCTGTGGTTAAGCGCGAGGCGCTTCCAAGCTAAGAGACCCGATGTTTGTCTCTTTCGCACGTCGGAAATGATTCCGACTACGCCGTTATAGGTGAGACCGGCGAGTCACCGGTGGTAGAGGTAGATACCTCTGTGGATAGGCGCGTGGCGCTTCCAATAGATGGGGAAATTGACTCCCCCCATCTGGGTCTCGGGATGAGCCCCGAGGCCAGTAGGCAGCAGTCCTACAGGATGCTGAATAGTGTGACAGGTGTTGTCACAGAAGACGTAAGCCTGGAACGGTTGCCTGGGGTAGGCGAACTGTTTTCGTTGGAGGAGATGTCCTTCAACGAGTTTGAAACTGCTTTGAAAGCAGATGAAATCGACGAGGTCGTCGTGTTGCGTCCGGAAGAGGATTTGAGCTCCTCATCCACGATGGACGAGTCAGTTTTGGTGCAAACCAAACAGGCATTGAATGCCCGAAGCGGTCTCAAGATCCTTGCGGATCCTGAGGACCCTTACCATTCCTTACTCAAGGAATTCGGAGATGTCATTAGTGACAACCCGCCGATGGGGTTACCACCGGTTCGGGGAGTCCGACATGAAATCGATTTGGTTCCTGGAACCAAATACTGCGTCACTAGGCAGTGACCTCTCCCCAAGGATCAATGCGACGTTATCGACGCATTATTCAAGGGGAAAGCAGAGGCAGGTATGGAACGGGAGAGCAAGTCTCTGCACTCATCTCCCACTTTTTGTGTTCGTAAGCCGAACGGAAAGTGGCGCATTGTTCATGCGTACAATAAGCTGAATGCAGCTACTGTACCCATGCAGACTCCGATTCCTCGGAAGGATGTACTCCAGAACAATATGGCGGGATGTACCGTTTACAGCGCCTTAGATCTGGTGGACGGGTACTATCAGGTGCTCATGCGAGAATCCGATATCCCGTTTACAGCGGTCAGCACGCCTAGCGGCATGCTGTGGGAGTGGCTTGTTATGCCACAGGGGCTTTCAAATGCACCAGCGACTTTTAATCGCTTGGTGACACAACTATTCCTCCCTCATATAAGTACGCTGAGACGTACTTCGACGATATATTCGTTCATAGTCGCGCGGAAGGCGACTCGTCTAATGGTCAGACGCACCTAATACATCTTCGAGCGGTGCTCGAATGTATGCGAGAGCATAAGTTATATGCAAACGCACCCAAATGTATTTTGGTGCTGAGGAAATTCCTTTCCTCGGATGCTTCATCGGTAAGGATGGAGTGCGGGCGGATCCCGCGAAGGTGAAAGCCATTGTGGAGTGGCCTTTGCCTGTAAATCTTAGAGATTTACGGAAGTGGCTTGGATTAGCCAACTATCTCCACAAGTACAGCGAGAACTACGCTGAAATGGCGAAGCCATTGACCGACCTTCTTAAGAATGATGTTGATTGGTGTTGGGAAACTGAACACCAAAACGTTTTGAGCTTGTTAAAAGCTCCCGTTCTTGCTCTCCCAGACTCTGGGAAACCATTTAGTGTCGTCTGCGACGCCTCCGATTTCGCAATCGGATGTGCTTTGTTACAATCAGACGATACAGAAAGGGAACGCCTAATTGCGTTTGAGTTGAGGCAGCTTAAAGCTGTGGAACGAAATTATCCCGTTCATGACAAGAAGATACTTGCAATGAAGTATTCTCTTGTCAAATTTAGGGTTCCCCTACTCGGCTCAAAGCCGTTCGTGGTTTATACTGACCACGCGTCCTTACGGACAGCGACAAAGTCGCCTCATCTCTCGCAACGGATGGCCCATTGGCTCTCCTTCTTTGCGGAGTACAACTTTGAGGTTAAGTATAAACCTGGCAAGCAAAACGTGCTTGCAGACGCGTTGTCGCGTCGTCCCTATTACGAGCTCTCTCACGCGACATTCGTCACCACATCTGTGGTGGATCTCATACGCCAGGCGTATGAGAAAGACCCACAGTGTACGGCGCTTATCAGCGCGTTGGGTGGAAAGGGACTTGGCTCGTCTGAGCCAACCCTGTCAAGTAAAGCTAGAGCTCGTTACACCGTTACAGTTACTGTGACGGTTTGCTATATTATAGAACGAGCGCGGAGGACACTCCGCGGGTGGTTGTTTCTGATGATGAGGAACTAAAGTATAGAGTCCTCTTTGAGGCACATGACGCCCCTACCGGGGGTCATTTATGTCGGGATAAGACCTACAGCGCTTTAAGCGCTTTGTATTGGTGGCCCAACATGTATAAGTGGGTCGGTGCGTATATCCGCACCTGTGATACGTGTCAGACGGTTAGACCCTCTGCAAGTTCAGCTGCGCCTTTGGCGAGCTTATCAATTTCAACGGAGTGTTGGAAATCCATTAGCATGGATTTCATCTTCAGTTTTCCGAAGGCTAAGGCCGGGAACACCGGCATATTGGTCTTTGTAGACCGTTTGAGCAAGATGGCTCACCTGGCGGCGGTTCCAGAGTCCATGGATGGACAAGGAACAGCGAAAGTGTTCCTAGACTGTGTCGTTCGACAGCATGGTCTACCCGATTCCGTTGTGTCGGATCGGGATCCCCGTTTTACGGGACAATTCTGGGGAGCGTTGTTTAAGGTGCTAGGCACCATGCTCTTCATGTCCACTGCGGATCATCCGCAGACGGACGGTCAAACGGAACGCGTTAATCGCGTTGTAGCGGATATTCTCCGGAGTTTATGTCAGGATTCTCCAAAGAGTTGGAGTGAGATGCTTCCGATGGTCGAATTTGCTATAAACAATTTGGTCCATGCATCCACGGGGTTTACCCCGTTTTACGTGAACGGATTAGTGAATCCGAGGGTTCCGTTGACGCCACGTGTGTGTGTGGCCCAGGGCTTGAGGGGGGGAGGAGTCCCCGATGTCAGCCCTGTATCGGTGCGAAATCACATCGATAAGTTCTTATCGACGCTCCTTAGTGTCTTACGACACGTCTGCGATGCCATGGCGGAAAGCCAAGACAAGCAGAAGGAGCAAGCTGACCTCAAGGGGCGGCGTAACAAAAGGGTGTACAAAGTGGTAGAAAGTGTTTTATTAAACGCTAAGAATCTTCCTACACATGCAGTTTCAAATGTGTTGCGCAATAAACTTCGCCCCAGGTTTGTGGGGCCCTTTAAGGTATTAGCCCGAAAGGGCTTGTCGTACACCTTAGACATCCCGAAGGCGATGCGTACGCATCCAACCTTTTATGTGGGTATGCTTAAGCCTTACCAGAACCCGGATGCGGGTCCCCTCTCGGAGGAGGGTGAGAAACCGGATAGCCGACAGGCGCAACAGGTCGCAACATCTCCGACAGGGTTGATATACGACCCTGAAGCTCCGCAACGAGAGACTCGAGAGAGGCAAGCCGCTCCTCGATGCGTTCATTCTCACTCCCCTCGTTGCGGAGTCCCTCCTGAGCATCTTGGATGCGAAGGCTGTGCCAATCACAGCGCTCGTTGTAGTCACGCCGCAATAGCGCGACCCCCACCTCCAGTGCTCGATACGGAGGGTACGCCACATTATCATGTGGAACGCCTGATGGCACGACGCCATCACCGGGGTGAGACCCAGTACCTGGTGAATTAGAAAGGGTATCCACATTCCCAGAACTCGTGGTAATACGAGACTCCCCTGCGGCAGGATTGCCGTGACGTCGTTGACGCTTTCGAGCGGGAGAATCCCATTGAGAGTCAACGACCAAAGGGGCTGAAGAATCCCCTTCACTACCAGTAGCTGGGAGTTCGCCGGAGGCAGATGCTGTGCTTGCATTGCTCTCCGGCACCACATCGAGAGCAGAGCGCGTATAATAATAGGCAGGCAATTGCCCTTGCGCTTTGGCCTGAGCATAGGCCAAGCGTAGCGCTCTCTCAACCCGAACGTCGTGTTCGGAAAAGCTGTTGTACAGCGCATCGAAACTGGGGAGGCTTTTCTCCCCTTCCGCCCAGGCGCGGAATGCCTGTTCTGCGTCTTCGACGCTTTCGTCCCTCAGGAGAACAAGGGGAATCTCGCGGATAATATCCACGAGTACACCGCGTGCCTGCTTCCCGAGGCGCGTCCGGTAGGACTTAACGGCGTTAGTAGTCGGGCCCGGAGTTGGTTCCGATGCGCAATTTCACGCGGCAGTATAGCCGCTGGACCAGGGGTATAGGAGGCTAAACCCCTCTTGACCGCGTTCTTAGCCCTCTTTTGAGGGTCGCGAGGTCCCTTCCGTGCCCGTCCGGCACGTCGGTCCTCTTGAACCAAGGACGGTTCATTGTTGGTGGTTGCCTGTGGCAACCTGGAGGTATCACCCCTAGCGGGTAACGGTGGCACACGAGTTAGTGCGTTTTCCCCACGTGTGGGGAATGGGTTAGATGACTGATAGCGCCGTTCGGCGCTATCAACATGGCCAGCCGTTGGGGAGAGCTCCCCAAGGGCGTCCACTTCCGAGTTGTCGGAATAGTGTTCGTCCATAGCACCGATGAAGGTGTACAATGGACAGCCAGAGGTACTGGCGTTGGAGTTCTCCAACAAGATTTTGATTATTGCGTAAGCAATAGTCTTGATGGGGGAGGATGTAACGGGGTTAAATTCGGGTAAAATTGAGTGTTGGTGTACATGAGTACACCACGGTTGAGGTCAGTATTGGCCGGTTTGAAAGGTTTTGAACCTTTTGTTATTTTAACCAATCAGGGCAGGGGCCCTTGGAGTGGTGGTGTGTCAGCCATCCACGTGTCAGTACACAGGTGTGTACACTACATTTTAGCTAGGTACGAATTAGGAATATTCTACTTAGTATTATATATAGTTTATATTAGTTTAAATCAATTTAGGCATATTACATATTAAATATATTCATTTACATTTCACTCTATTTTGCGGACGTGCGACCTCGACCGGTCGCGCGCGCAGTGAGTGTCGTAGGTAAGAGGGAGCCCTCCCTTTACTTACATCCCGTAAAGGGAATACAGCCGTTAAGGTTAAGTCGTAAACTAACCCGGGAATCTTGGCCCCGAGTAGGAGAACTCTCCTACTAAGGTCTTTACAAGGGAGTATCGGCTAAGTAGCGGTAGATAACGATTTAAGGAAAAGTCTTCCTCTGTGCGCTAGCCGCACCGTGCGTATACGCACCGGCTACAGGAGGAGGAGATATTGGACACATTGGATGCCAGTATCACCCCTCGGTCTGAAGTGGATGAGGCTCTGATGGCGATTGTCCCAAGGAAGCAACCCCGACAATCAATCTCACGGCCGCCACCGATCGTCGATCGGGATGAGGAACTCCTGGTCTTGAGTTTGGACGGATCGTCTAGCGTGGAGAAGAAGGTCGGCGTCTATAGTTCCATACTGTGGAAGTTACCACAATGGTCTATAGTAGCTGCCGCCGCCGATTTCACGCCTGACATAACGGTCAACAAGGCGGAATATCGGGGGCTCCTTCTATGTCTCCATCTGCTGTCATCACAGAAGAAAGGTCGGATCATCATATGTGGTGACTCCAACCTAGTGATAAGGCAGATCACCGGGGAGATCGACGTAAGGCACCACGGCTGAAGCTGCTAAACGATCGGGTGATGAAGGCGCTGAAAGACTTCCCCAACCACGAGCTATTGCACGTGAAACGGGATTGGAACAGAAGTGCCGACCACCTCGCGACCCAAGCCATGCGGGACCAGATCGGGGTTACGCTCACCAAGGAGGCCGTTCTACTTGAACTTATGGACATAAACAGTCTCCCGGAGCTGATCAAGCCCAAGGAAATCCCCGATCAGGTGCATGGGATGGCGACAACTAGATCGCGAACTCAGAAGTCTCGCCTATCGTTCCCAAAGGAAAGGATGAGTGAGTGCGTTGTACAGCAGCTAATGGCGGAACGGATTCTCAAGGCGCAGGACGAAGAAGAGTGGATCGTCAACTTGAAGGCCTATCTGCGCGGTGAACTGTCCAAGCTAACAAATGATCAGGCGAAAGAGTGTACCAAGATCGCGGACAGTTACGATGTGGACGACAATGGATTGCTGTATTACTGCAGTAACACTGATCAAGACAGTGCCGATCGAGATCGACTAGCGAAACTGGTGATACCTGAGTTGCTACAGCTGGTTGTCGTTTATCACTACCATGTGAGTCTCGAAAGGGGACATCAGGGCGTAGGCAGGACATATCACAAGATCAGGGCCCACTTTCACTGGAGATGACTTTTTCAGAGCGTGCAGATATATGTGGGCTGTTGCACAGATTGCGAGACCGGAAAGGGCAGACCGATAATCAAGGGACGATCGCCCGGAAATATCGAGGCTACTTACCCTTTCCAGGTGATAGCAATGGATCACATACCGTCGCTGCCCAGATCGACACGCGGCAACACTGAGCTGCTGATCTGGATAAACCTATTCACTGGTATGGTGATCGCAAAGGCTAGTGCATCCCGATCTGCGGAGCAGATCGCCCAGAGTTACGAGGAATGCGTGTTCAGAAGGTTCGGCGCCAGCGAAGTTATTAGACACGGTCCGGAACCCGGTTTTATGGCTGAGGTGTTCCGATCGTTCAATAACATGTTAGGCCAGAAGAAGAGCGCGACGATGGCATATCGCCCGCAAGTGAACGGATCGGCTGAACGCATGGTGCAGACAATCACAAGGGCTATCAAGATGTATGTGGCCGATCCGGACCAACGCGACTGGGACGAGTATGCAGAGAAACTGGTATACGCACTCAACTCTTCAACCGATCGGGTCCGAGGAGAAACGCCTTTTTATCTGGTGTATGGATGGGAACCTCGATCGACACTTGAAGCGGCGATACCGATCGGCTGCACTCGGACCCGCGATTGCGATGCCCGTCGTTGGCGCATGCAGGTCCAAAAGCATTACCAGCATGCGAAAGAAGTCTTCAATGAAAACTTGCGTCAGGCCACACAAGATCGAGCATATCGGAATAACGATCAGGTCCGACCTCATGGTATTGAACCAGGGGAGAGGGTATGGATATACCTCGATCGGGTCAGGGAAGGCTATGCGAAGAAGTTGGCACATATGTGGCACGGTTCGTTCCGTGTAGCAGAGCTGATTGGTGAGCATTCTGAACGTCTGATCACGAACGGCACGGATTACAAAGTTTTTCCGATCGTGCACGTGTCCAAGCTGAAGCTGGTCAGAGAATTCCCCGATCGGCCTAAAATGCCCTGTCTGGTGGACGAAGCGTAGAGATTCTATTTCGATGAGGCTGTGCTGCCGGAGGAAAGTTGGGAAAGGCCATTGGAAGAGGACGAATTCGAGGTGGAAAAGGTGCTGGATGTCCGATCGTTCAAGAAGAACCGTTTCGGTCGCACTCACCGAGAATATGTGGTCCGCTGGAAGGATCATGATGAAGAAACTTGGATCGACGACTTCGATCTAAATTGTGGAGCATTGCTACGAGAGTTCGAGCGAGAACGAGTCAGTCGGAATCGCTTCGAAGTGATGCAGACTCATGAAGACGAACATCAAGACACATAGTACCACCGATCAGTATATCGATCGGTGTGAATATGTGTAAAGGTCTGAATTTTTGTGAATTATTGTGATGAACTGTGATGAACTGGGACGAACTGGAGTAGTGTAATCACAAACGTGGTGATGATTTTCGCGATGTGGATGGAAACTGTATATGATAACGTGTTCGTGCAAGTTTGGAGAAAGTGATGAATTTGGTCAAGTGATTGGATGATCAGGAATGTGAAAAGAATGATGCCATGTATTACGAATTATCTGGTCAGCTATCTGACGCATCAAGAGTCGCAATAACCCCACAAACGACCGATAGTGAGTGCCGGATGGTCTTCGATATGGTCCCGATGTTGAATACGCCAATGCTCCTGTAGATCGATCTGGATCAAGGCATCCTTCAGGGCTACGACTTGCCTGTCGCACTGAACACCGGGATACCAGATGCCGTCTTCAGTCAACCCCCCGGGGGATCTCAATTAGACGCTTGGCAATGTGATGAAACAACGGATACAAAAAAGATGTCGATGTCACACTCGCGGGCCAGCATCCCCTTCAGAATAAACTGGCATAGGATCAGCCAGGCCTCGCCCGCACGACTCCGACGCTGTTTCCGGTGCTTTCGATACAAGATCAGGTCTTGGTCACGTAACTTCCGACCAGGAGGAAGCACTAGATAGTGCGTAGACTCCCAGATCGCTGGGCAGTGGGCTGTGTCAAAAGCCCGAAGTCGAACCAGAAGCAAATCGATCCAAGGAGTCGAAGTGAACATGGAGTCCAACTTGGCGCTGAGCAACACTTCCCATGGTCGACCTGAATACAGACGGAAGACTTGCGGCCCTGTGATCAGATCCGCCCGCCACGCAGACGGGTCAGGGGTTTTCAGAGATGGAGGGAAATGCCAAAAGTCAGGTCGGGACATCGACCGGGATAGATCTTGCTTGGTCAGGGCTGATCGGTGCAATTCACCGATCTGCCCCGGTAACCACGGCAGAGTGGCATCTGTAGTCAACGATGAGAGCGGTCGATCTCCGGCCAACAACCCTTTTAATTGGGCATGCTTGCGCAGCCCAGATGTGCCGGGCTGGAACGAAGGTACCGATCCGGTCGGCTCGCACGTCGGTGAAGCACCATCACCCTGGGAGCTGATCGGCTTATTAGCCCCCGATGCGGTATTCGCAGGAAGGGAACCTCGGCGTCGATCTGACCGGGACTTGGATAAGGCAGTCATCAAGAACTCGTAATCACTCGATCCGCCCCCCGAGTCCTCTCCAGAGGAGACCTCTATACGCTTGGTATGAGCGGCGCGGGGGCGCGAGGGCGCACGAGATTTTGTGGGGATAGACTTGTCGCCTGCGTTTGATCTGGGGCTTGAGATATGCGCCAGCGTCTTGGCTTTCTTTTAGGGCACCGCTAGCTTCTCCTCGAGTTCGTAGTCGCGCGCTATGCCCCGCGCCCTTGAGCTCTTCGGCGCGTCCTTACGCTTGTTAGACTTGGAAGTTTTCGAAATCTCGGTGTGGTCACTTTTGGCCAATCAGTGGCGTCGGGTCCGGTCTTGATGTAAATCTACCAGAACGGCCAATGCAGACTGGTCGGCGCTAGAGCATGCGGCCGGACGCCGGTGCAACAAGTCAGTCAGCTGTTGATAGCACCGATTTACGGCCGCCCAGCGACGATCTGATTCCTGGGTCCAGGCGTCCGATCGGGCCTGGAAGGACTCGACCTTCCCGATCTGCTCCTGGACCACGACCTGTAACTCGCTGATCTTCCTCTCCAGGTCTCCATGTTGGGTGCGGAGTAAGTTCCGATCGGACTGGTCCTCCAACCTCTGCCGGTCGACCACAGCGAGCTGTTCCAGGAGAATGCGATCGGTAGGCCTCCAAGCGGGATATATCATGTCGTGCGCCGATCAGACCGTCCAAGATCGGTCGAAGCTGATCGCAATGATTATGAGACTGCCGATCAGCCATGAAAAAGGCGTCGAACGTCTTGGCGATATCGGCGAGCAATTGATCTATAAGCAAAGGAAGGTCAGAGCAGACCCAAGATGGAAACAGACCGATTGACCTACCTTGCGTTGCTTGTGGACGATCTGGTCCCGGAGACGTGCGTTTTCAGTGGTTACCTCCTGCAACTTCGTGGACATGGGGATCAACGTATCCACCTCCTTCCTCAGTTGCAGGAGTGAAGAATCCCTGATGTTTAACTGGGACTGAAGCTCACGGACCGTTTTCCGGAGCTGATCGGCCTCGATCTGATGCTTGCCCGGTATGTCGGACCCTAAAGTGCTGAGGAAGCTGTCAGATCGGGCCAATCTGTTCGGTGAACCAATATGGGTCGATGAGGAACGCAGGGCACCTGTAGCAAAGAAGGTCAAAAGAGGTCACAAAGCGATCGGGTGTGCAAGGCAAGTACCTGGCGAAGGTGGGTTCGGAGATCCGTCCATTGGTGAAGTCCGCTTCCGTGAAGATCTGGATATGATGCGATCGGGCCGCTACCGTTGCGCGGCTGCGACCAGAATCAGGGACAGATGTGGCGAAGCGGACCCAATAATTTTGGTCGTTTCCGGTCAGCAGCATACCGATCGGCCTATCGGCGATCGGATTGGTGGAAATCCAGGAGGTTTTTAAACCGGTCATGTGCAAGGGTTGTCAAGAAAACACGGATTTGGGTAAGTCACATGAGATTGCGTGTACTACATATTTTCATGTTTGGTACATATTGGGGACTATAGGGGGTAGGTAGTTTAGTTTTTGGTTTTGCCTGTTGGGAAAAGGTTTTGTTTTGGCTTCGTCTAAGAAGAGCGTTTTTGGCTTTACGACTTAATTGTCGGACCTCTAACCGGTGTCGTTTCGCTTTGCCCATCGGTCGCCTCTGCACGCTGCGGAGTGTTTTGGGAGCGGAGGGTCGAATAATCCCCTCCAGCTCATTATACCCGGCCGGGACGCGTCACAGACGCACTTGGCCCGCCGGAAGTCCCTCGACGGGAGGGCACTTTGGTCGACCTCTCAAGTTTAAGTTGCGCACGTTTGGAACGTTCTATTACGTATTTTGGATTATTACGTGGAGATATCGTTCTTGGAGTATATCACGTTTTCATTTGGATCTCCCTACTGTACTATTGGATTATTGTAGTTTTGTTCTCGTATTGGTTGGGCTCTACGTTCGTTTGAGCGATCTGCCCTTTGGAGCATACTAAATTCGAATATAACTGGTCTGCCCGTACCCAGGGTGAAGAGTTCCGCCCAGGGTACACTACCCAGCACGGTCTACCACATTTAGACCACAAGTCAATTCCCAGCACCGATCCACCGAGTGTGTACCAGCCCAATCCATCGGGTACACAAGGTGAGATGAAGAATAAATCGGACCGGGCGTCCTGTGTTAATGATCGGTCGTCTGCCAGCAGCGGACTATCCGATCGGATCGAAGACGAAGGTTCGGCGGGGTACCTCCCCCCGTAAGTTGGAAGGCCGGGAACTATGGCGGTCAGGTTCTCGACACTACGGTGTTCGATTTTGAACTTGACCCCACCACAGTTGAAGACAATTCGGACTCGGCGTCCTGAAGTGCTGATCGGTCGCCCAATCGGCACACAGGCGAAGGTTCGCGGGGTACCCCCCCCGTAAGTTGGTCGGCTGGCACGATGGTGGTCAAGTTCCGGACACTTAGGTTTTTGTTTTTGAACTGGACTCCACCACACTTGGGCTCATAACCTGTTGGGCGCTATGGAGCTTTACCATACAAAAAACGATAATAAACCCCTTGTTACGTAAACTTGTACTCAGTCAAACATCGTTCCACTCCAAACGTAAACTTATCCACAGTAATCGTTCTTCCACGTGAAAAGGTCAATATAATCGATAATATCCACACAGGTATTTAGTAGTCGTCACAACCACAGTCCTGTATGTAAATGCGATATTAGGTAATCGGGTAAGTAGCAAACTGTATGCGCGAGAATGCGTGATGAAAAGAAACAACGGTAAGAAAAACGCCTTGTCGCAAATAGAAAGTGTTGGTTAGTCGTCGAATCCATAGCGCAGATGTAGTCGAAAACTTGAGTCGAAAATTTCCAATAAAATCCAGTATTAAACGAAAGTAATCATGCGTGATATCTACAAAACCAAGCACACGTTGGTGGCGACAAATGTATCAGATAACATTTCGTGTAGTAAGGAAGAATATGTCCAAGCAGGAACTTAATCAATGAGGAGTATATTGAGAAGTGATTATCTAGCTAAACATGAACTTATGTAAACAAATGTTGAAGTCATGGTAAACTTAAATCTGTGCGTGGTATGTGTTATACGTAACATAAAAGTCCGTACTCAGAATCAAGTACCACTGCACTAATTATGTTTGTACAATCTTTCCTCAGATAAGTTATCCCCTCATAAGTTATATCCTCACGTAAGTTATATGATTCTTCATCCACCGGCCTTGTACTATGGTGGACAAGTTATAAGTTATAAGTTATGCCCAAGATGCCAAAGTAACTTATCCTAGGGGAAAAATGTGCACAAAGCTTGAGTTTTTACTCATCAGCACGAATACTGAAGCCAGGAGTCAAGCGTGCGCTGCGTAGTAGCAGCTGTACGAATAGAATGATGGAGATTACGAAGGTGCCTATGTGCTGCCCTCCCTTCTGTGGTAGTTACATCTATAAGGGAGAGATCTATGCCAAGGCTATGAAGCTTCTCCGCTTTCGGAATCACCACTTCAACCGTATCCTCCTATTCTTCATCTGTCTCTGAATGCCTAACCATCTCAATAATCTCCTTGTCACTCAACTTCACATGTGCTGGTCCGTCCTCTTCTACAGGATTCAGCAAATTCTCAATTGCCATTGGATTTCGCAAAGGATGGCGGTGCAAGACGTCCTCGAACTCTTGCTCAACCTGCTGCTCCTCCCGTTCTGGCACAATCCGTCCCTGCTCTGGAACAGGACCCTCTACAAATAACCCGGTATGGTCGGTCTATTTCTAATTCTATATTATAATTAGGTAGGACTATTTTAGGTAGCAATTTGCATTTCGTCTGTTACAGTCTTTCCTCAGATAAGTTATAGCCTTGGTTACAGAAATTTTTATAACTTATATGGTTGTTGCAGTTGCTGATGGTCTGGGGCGAGATCTCTTCCCACGCTGCTTGGAACCAAAACATCGCATTCAGTTGATCCACCTTGTAAATGTTTTTCTCTCCTTTCTCATCCCTGTCCAATGCATGCTGGTAGTGGTAACGTCGGTAATGGCGCTTAAATGCCGCAATTATTCCAGCGTCCATTGGCTTTACTTTCGAAGTGAAGTTTGATGGTAAAAACTCAACTTGAACATTTTAAAGCTGAAGATCTGCAGTCACGTGTGAAGGGGCATTGTCGAGTAGAAGGAGAGCTTGGCGCTGGGCAGTCTGTAAAATGATGCAAATTACGGTGAACATATACTACGTAAATATAAAAACTTACGCGAACACTCAATGAATGGCTCAAAAGGTGCAAGAAGATAAAATTAAAGAGCACGAAAACCACCTTCATGTTGTTCTCAAATTTCTTGAGCCATTCCTGGAAGAGCGCACCTGTCATCCATGCTTTTTTTGTTGAAGCTGTAAAGGAATCCGTGTTGCTCAGCACTTTTTCTCAAAAAGCAACGTGGCTGCTTTGCATGACCAATAATCAAAGGCTTGAGCTTGTGTGAGCCATCCGCATTCGCAATGAACGCCAGAGTAATCTTGTCTGCAAATGGAAGTGTTCATGATTTTTGCTGACAGCACTCCATGAACACATATGGATTTTGATAGAATAATAGGGTGCTATAATGATTTTGATGAAGATTATGAAGTCAATATTTAATGCTAGGGCGCACAAAGCGCCAACTGAAATATTCTCGCAGAAAGCGCAATAACCCTTGACCTACATTCTGCCCAACTAGAAGGAATGTTTAACGTACCAATAACTAACTTGAGCGCTGAAAGTATTTTTTAGAACCAGACTTAAATCCTTCGGAATATTGTAAGATTTGGGAATTAATTTTTGTTAAAAAAAAGCATATAAATACCACCTTCTTCAATCCTTCAATCGGTCCGGTGGCAATTGTTTTCTCAGGTGAATGTTGTAAAATAGGCCTTTTGTGACAACCATTATCAGCAACATCACAAGGCTCACTTTTTCAAAAGACAGCAAGCATAAACCTGTTTCGTCCAGTTATACACATCACAACGGTCATACTACAAGATAAGGTTGCGCAAGCGGGGCAAAGCATCTTCCAGTGCGTGATGGTCAGCCGAGCCGCTCTCACCATTGATCTTGAAGCATTGCAGTTTGTTTTGCTGTTGGAAACGAGTGAGCCAGCCGTTGGAGAATTCAATTGAGCCTTTGGTAATGCTTAACTGGTCCATAGAGTCAGTTGCCTTGGCCTTGATGAGGTTGCCGTTAACGGCAGTGTTTCGTGCCTGTCGCTGAAGAACCCAAGTAAAAGTGCCTCCTCAAGCTCTGGATGCTGGGCCACACGTGGACGCTTCGCTTCAAGGTCGGCTTCATTCATCGTCTCAAGCTCATCCCGCTTGCCAAGTATCTTGCTGATTGAAGCCTGTGAAAGTGACTTCGCCAGCACAAATTTCTCCTGCGCCGACACACCCAATGCGGCCTGGCCATCTTACTGGTGGCCTTGTACTGACAGATCTCAAGTCGCTGAGCATTGGTGAGGCGTGACTGCATTTTTACTTTCTGTTTGGGCAAACCTCACATATTTAGCCCCAGATCACATTCCCAGAACAGCATGACAAGCTTTCCTTATGTTCTTTCTCAAGCAAAGAAATCATCTACTTACCTGGTGAGGGCTGTCTGTGGCGTGTCAAAAGCTATTTGGCACGACAGTGCTTTTTTGTTAATTTGTTTGCTTTGGTTTTTACAGCAAGAAGTTGGCTTTGTTTTAGTGTATTTACTGTTTTCACTTTACATGCAGCAAGCCCCAAACAGTATACTGTAATGCATCATTTCAGGTATGTTATATATCCTCAGAGGAAAATGCAAAAGTAATATATTTGACTATAACTAAATTATAGTCGGACACAAATACTCAAAACTTGAGTATACCTATTTTTTGGTCCTGTGCAAAGATGCCCAACTTTAAAAGCCTTCGCGTCTTCATACAGCGCTGCATTTTAACAGAAGCAACAACGTGTGGACGACAGTGTGCGAAAAAGTGGACGACCAGGGAACCCATTGTCTTTTCGCTTGGACGCAAGTTCATGTCCGAAAGAAGTGAAACCACGTGCGTACGATTCCCTCATCATTGACGATTTCGATCTCTTGCGTGTTGTTGGACGCAGGGCGTTTTGGGAAAGTTGATGCTTGTACGACGAAACGTGCCCGACCACTAAAAAGGCACGCGCTTGCTCAGTCCACGGACAATGATAGCCATGGACATGACGCCGCAACAAATTGCAGGTGCTACCGGGGGCGACACGGGCAAAGTGTACGCCATGAGTAATCAAGAAGGCGTCCGTGTTTGCCAAGAATCAAGAGGAACACACCAAGACAAAGCGTCGGATTCTTGAGGGCGTGGATCATCCGTTTCTGGTGGAACTCCGGTATGCGTTCCAGAACGACGCCAAGCTGTACTTTGTCATGGACTTTTACAATGGCGGGACGCTCCACTTTCACTTACGACGGGCCGTGCAGTTTGATGAAGTGCGGACACGATTTTACGCCGCGCAGCTCGTGCTTGCACTCTCGCACTTGCATACGTACAATATTGTGTACCACGACTTGAAACCCGAGAATATCTTACTGGACGATCAAGGGTTCCTTGCACTCACAGACTTTGGTCTCTCGCACGATCACGTGGATACAACCGATGGTGGCATGCAGACATTTTGTGGCACGCCAGAGTACATTGTACCCGAGCTCATTCGACGCGTCCCCTATGGCAAAGCCGTCGACTACTGGTCCTTAGGGATTCTCATGTTTGAAATGCTCGCAGGCTACACGCCGTTTTATCATGCCAATCGGAAACGCACGTTCCAAAACATTGTCAAATTGCCACTTCGGTTTCCATCTGGCTTTTCCGAGGACGCCCGGGCGTTGCTGCGTGGGTTAATCTGTCGAAATCCGGCGAAACGGTTGGGATCGGGACCGTGTGGAGCCCAAGAGATTATGGATCATGCCTTCTTTAGTGACACGGACTGGGAGAAACTCTATAAACGAGACGTGGCTGTCCCGTTCCGACCAACGGTCCGGTCCGATGGCGAAGTGACCAACGTCCCGGAATTCTTTAAACGACAAGAAGTGGTCGACTCGGTCGTCTCGGACGCACCACTGGGCAAGAGTCATGTCTTTCAAGGGTTTTCGTATACGGATCCGTACCATCTCTAGGCGACGCGGTGCGTACGAGAAGGGAGCGTGCATGTTTTCGACGAGGACACGAGACGACGGTATATCTCTAAAGTATGAGTACGAGAATCCATCCTCCTTGACATTTTGTGCGGACACGGGGACAGTGGTCGTACAACCCAACACACGGATCGGACACTAAAGTAAGTGACAGGCAGAAAAAAATGACAGTAGACGAACGGAAATTAGTTACATTAAGAGTAGTACATCCCATCACACCATACACTTTGTCGTTTTTTCCTATATGTTGAAAGTATTGAAATCTACGTTATACAACATTATCCGTTTATCGAACGTTGACGAGGTGAGTGAAAGCAAAAAGTGTTCAGCCATTTACTTAAGTATACACTTAGGTCGAGTCAAAGCTAGTTAGCGGAGAGTGTCAAGCCATCTCCACTCTACCTAATAGTGCACTTAACCACTTCACCTCTTTCTCAGTAAGCGAAGCGTCCTCTACTCGAACAAGAACCACAACATGGTGCCTGGAAACAGAGAACGCTTACATGCAAGTCACGTCTCCCCCCTTCCCGCCTTCTCGATCGCCTTCACTCTTCATTCTTCTTGTTGCTCGTTTCCGCAGTGTCTTTAGGTAGTTTCATTCGTTTGGCAACTAGGACAGGGTCGCGAGCACTCGATGGTTCTTTCTTGTTGATCGTTTCAAAAGCTTTTTTATGTAGTTCCTGTAGTTTGGCAACAGGGTCCATAGCATTAAATGGGAGTGAGGGGAGAACAGGGACACGCAACGATGTATCGCGTGCTTGGCTTTCCAAGAACTCGCTCCCGACAGCCATGTAAAAATAGTCCTCGAGACGCAGCTTGAAGTCGGGATTGCCTTTAATTAATAACCACATCTTTTCAAACACCGTTCTCGAACGGAATTTGTTAGTCTCAAGGAGATGTTCCCATTCCTTGAGCAAGTCTGTGCCCATGATGGGCATCAGATTCTTGCGACCCGTTCTCCTCCACCAATTCTTTCCGTACTGCAAATGGAAATCCACCTGAATTTTTTTAGAAAACTCTTTTCCGAGAATCATGAAAACAAGCCGCTCGTCGCTAAGACCAGGCACTCTTGGATCGTTTCGCAACGCTCACAAACTCGTGGCAACAAATGCCAAGAAACGGAGCTGAACGTCGCTATGACCTTCAATCCCTGGACGGTTTTGCAACGCATACAAAGTCTTGTCAACCCCTTCCATGAAAAGCTGCTTGGGGTCACGACCATAAATCTCTGGACGGTTGTGCAACGCTAGCAAAGTCGTCTCAATACTCTTCTCAAAACTCGAAATGTCGTTACCGAGTTTCTTGCTAAAATGTTGGACCGCTAGATGCGTTTGAATTAAATCCATATCTTCCTTGGTTGAAACGTTGATCTCTGCAGCAGGATCTATCCAGCTACGCACTGGTTCTTTGAGTGAAGCCACCAGGGACTTTGGTGGTCTCATTCTTTCCTCATTAACAACTTGCGTCGTCTCGTTGGTCTCTCGCTTGTCGTGGCGAGTGTCTTGGTCCGGAGCAGGAGCAACATGAGCCGATACTTGGCCCGCCTGAGCGCTGCACTGTCCTACGACAAGGCCTGCCGTTAGGAGATGGACCACGCGCTTGAGCATCGACTCAAGGGGGGGAGGATCTAACGCGCAAGAGTAAAAATATATGAAATACGGAGGTGAGTAAAACCTGATCCTCCTAAGCATCATATCGAGCCAGTGTTTTAATCGATTGGTTGAGGGCCATTTACATGTACAGTAGAACCTGTCTAAACAAATATGCTCGGGACCGGGTCAAACGTATTATTTTACGGAGGTTATTAAATTGTAGAGATGCGCAGCGGAATGCAGCGGAACGCAGTACTGTACTTATGATCAGGGGATGTAAAATGTAACCCTCAACTAACCACCAACAAACAAAGAACCAAGAAAACCGCACAAAACCCGCAACATCCGACCACACCAACCATAGTTTGACAGCAGAACCCAAAGATGCCAAGGGCTGGAGCACAGCACACAACCATGCCGGACAAGGTCCGCATCGCCTTGTGTGAGCACAAGCAGAAGAACCCTTCGCTCACGCAGAAAGAGGTGATTGCTTGGGTGGAGACCAATCACCACCTCAAAATCAGCCAAGCAACGGTCTCCAACACGCTCAAACGTTCGGGCGAGATCCTCCAAAAGGCGTCCAACATCAATCTTGAGCAGAAGCGGCAAAAGACCGTAAAGTATCCTGAGATGGAGAAGGCTCTTTTTGAGTGGGTTACGGCTCATGAGGATCAGTTGAACATGAGCGGCGATCTTCTGAAAGAAAGCGCTAGCAAGATCCTTGATCGTCTTAACCCAGGTCACGAGAAATTCGAGTTCTCAAACGGCTGGCTTGAATCATTCAAGACACGTCACGGCATTCGGTCCATCCGTCGCCTTGGCGAGACGTGGTTCCGTCAACAAACAACTCATCGAGGATGAGCGCCCAAATATACGTGAGGTGCTCGACAAGTATGCACTCAGTTACATCTACAACATGGATGAGACGGGCCTGTTCTACAGGATTCAGGTTTGTTAAACATTTCCATTCAATTCAATTGTGATAAAAATTGCTCTAAGCATGTCACGTTTCAGGCAGATCACTCGCTTGCAACCAAGCAGCTTGAAGAGCGCAAGCAGCACAAGGAACGGCTGACTCTTGCCGTTTGCTGCAATGCCGATGGTTCAGACAAGCTTCCCCTTTGGATCATTGGGAAGTCAAGGATCCCACGCTGCTTCAAGAACATCAATCTGAACAATCTCGGTTGCGTGTACCGCAACAATGTAAAGGATTGGATGACGCAAATTATTTTTCTTGAGTAGCTCAAATCGTTTGATCTTCGAATGGCTGACAGAAAAGTTCTTTTGATTCTTGACAATTGCGTTGCACATGTTCCTCTTGACGACATTCCGGCCCGCATTCATCTCCGGAACACTACTGCGTTCTACCTGCCACCAAACACCACATCCAAGCTGCAGCCCTGAGATGCTGGGATTATCCGGAACCTCAAGGCCTACTACCACCGCGCTTTCAACCGCCTTCTCCTGCAGTGTGTGGAGGACAAACTTCCTGATCCTGAGAAGATCGACATTTTTGAGGCAATAAGGATTGCAGTCCCCGCGTGGAAGAACGAGGTGAATGCAGAGACCATTGCAAACTGTTTCCGCCACTGCCAGATTCACAGCACGGCACCGGAGGATCAGCAGACAGTTTTGGCAGAGGAGGAGCTTCTCGACCAGGAGGTTGTGGCCGAGCTGGAGTCACAGATTCTCCGCTTCCGCTACGCCAATCCCATGGATGTGCGTAACCTCCTCAACTACAGCGAGGAGGATGTTGTCACCTACGCACCTACCTTGGACGAGGTGGTTCAGGATCATGTGGTGGAGTCAAGTTCGAAATCGAAAACATTAGCATCAATAACATGACTACCACCATCGCGCCCAGCCTTCCAACTTTCGGAGGGGGTACTCCGCGGACCACCACTCGAGATCTGGTCCGATCGTCCGCTGCAAGCAGACGACCGGTCGTCATCAGAACCCACTTGGTCCGATTGTTTAGTGTCCATCTCACCTTGTGTACCCGATGTAATGGGCTAGTTACACACTAGGTGGATCGGGATCGCAGATTGGATCGAAGCGGTCTTGAATATAGAAGACCGATCTGGGTAGGTATCTCTGGGGCGGGACTCTTCACCCCAGACACAAACAGACCAAAAACACTTCCAAGAGATAACTACCAATAAGTCGTTCGTCCAAACGATCAAGACCTGACCAATACGAAATAATAGAGGGTAGACCGACCGTTCCAGTCTAGCCCCTGACCAATACGAAATAAGACCAAAACCGGTCTAGTTTCCAACCAATATTAAAACAAGCCAATATGTCCGCGTAAAGACCCAATATGCTCGTGAGACTCCACAAACGATATCTTCACGCCAAGACCAATCCAGTGAATAGCACGTTCCAAACGTACTTGAGTTGAGGTGTACTCCCGTCGAGGGACTTCCGGTGGGCCAAAGTGCGCGTGCGGAGCTTCCAGACCGGGTATAATGAGCGAGAGGGGATAATTCGACCTTCTGCCCCCAAACACTCCGCGGCGGGCGGAGGCGACTAGTGTACGAAAAGGGAAGAACGGTGACCCCTAGCTGTGGTGTGAACCAAGGCCAAAGGATTTATTCTTAGACAAATCCTGCAACCAAAAGACTTCTACTTTATTAGGCAAATCCACAACCAAAAGCCTCTTACTTGGAAAAACCACAACTAAAATACTACTACCCTATAGTCCCTAAATGTACCCACACAAAAATATGTAAAATACCCAAAGTCGGGTGACTCACCAAAAATTGCGTTCTTGACACTTCTTGAGTCTGATAGGCTGAAAAGCCCCCCTTGTTTAAACCAATCCGAAATTAGACCAAATGCCTTGACGAAACTTGACCAGAAGTGTGCCAAATTTTGGGCACGCTTCTCCACAGCCGCCCCTGAGTCAGACCGTGTCGCACAACGATAACGGTCTGACCTCGTCCATCAAATTCAGTTGAGCCTTAGTCATTCAGACTTTTACGACATGGAGCAACCATCTTCTTCATCCGTTCCAGGTACTTGCACTGCTGGACTTGATATTCTTGTATTTCCTTAACGACCGTTCTTGTAGGCACCTCGCATACCACGTCATCGCATGTCACTTCGCCTGTCCGGTTGGTCCGGTCTGGCAGCCCCCATCGTTCTACTGCGCCTCAGACATCGGCAGGGCATCAGACCGGGACCGACACGCAGTTGCAAGACGCACTTGAAGAGATCGCACGTCTCCAGGAGAAGATTGCTCAACAGGCGACACAACGTAAGCATGCATGTCCGGTCTTCGCCTTGGACCTGTTCTAACCTTCGTTTGTCTTCAGCCCGTATACCTCCAGCCCGTATACCTCCTGGCATCAGCAAGGCGATCAATGCCCTGCTTGCCGCCGATCGGCAGTCGAACACGCATGACCTCCAGCTGCGTCAGATTTTGACCGGACTAATAAACGCGCGCAATAGATTCACCCGCTTGGAGGCTCATCAGCTTCATCTTCGGGAGCAGCTTGTGCTGGTACAACAGCAGCAAGCAGAAGACCTGCTTGACCAGACCACGTTGAGCATTCAAAGCGACGACCTCGAGAGGCGTCTCACTGAGCTCCGAATTTCGATTCAAGACCAGACTGAGGAGTTCCGGTCTTGTGAACGCAAGTCGAACGATTGGACGCAGGCAGCGAACGGTTGTCGGGCGGTATTAAAAGAATTTCATCAGCGCTTGGTTGACCTGTTGCGTCCTCGTCGGTATCCGGTTGCTGCCTCCATCGTAGACCGGTCTGCGTCGGCCGCCTTGGTGGACCTACACCGGGACCAAGACCAAGGCCGTTCATTGGCCGAAATTCCCCAGTCCAAAATTCATCAAAAAGTCTAAGAAGCGCGCGGACGCGCCGAGTGGCTCGAGGGCGCGGGGCATAGTGCGCGACCCTGAACTCGAAGGGAAGCGTGCGGTGCCTCGTAAGCGATCCAAGACGCAGGAGCTTCTCGTGAACCCAAGATTGGACGTGAGTGATGCCAGTAACATCTCCAAAAATCAAGCGCCCTCGACCGCCGGTGCTGACCATGCCAAGTATTCAGAGGTCTCGTCCTGGGATGACTCCGGCGAAGACTCCGGTGATTCGGAGTTTGCTGTCCCCATCCCAACCAAGTCGCGAACAAGTCCACATGAAAGTTTTGTTCAAGTTGCATCGACTTCGGAGCAGACCAAGAAGACCGGTCCGCATGGTGGCGTTCCACCACCTCATGCGTCGACAAAGTCAACACGTACGGTCTTGCCTGGGACGTCCAAGATCCACAAAGATGCTTTGTTGGCCAACGTGGCAATCGACAGTTCTTCCCTTCCGCCACGAACGCGTGAGGATACTTTGCCGTGGTCGCCAGGGCAGATCGGTTGTTTACGCCGGTCCACCTTTACCAAGCATCTCCTGGCCCGGTCTTTCTCTCGTCCAGACCATTGGCTTTTCCCGCCGGCGAAGAAAGTTCCTGCCGCGTCGGAATGGCGGCCGGACTTGATCACGTCGGCACAGATCTCCTTCTTGTACGCTGACGAGCCGTGGAAGATTTTCGAGCATCCCAAGCTGGGATTCATTTTCCACTCGACTCCGTGGGTCAATGCTTTCATGAGTCGGGTGAAATATTTTAACAAGACTCACGCTCAAGCCATCTGGGAGGCATCCCACTATCTGGTGCTTCCCCCTGAACGAGTTCGGCAAGACCCTGTCTTGGAGACCATCCAGAACAAGCGCAAGCGGCGTCGGATCAGAGCGGGTGAGGCCTGGCAGTCCCTGTGCCAATATGTTTTGGACGGGATGCTGGCCCACGAGTGCGACGTCGATGTGTTCTTATATCCAGTTGTACTTCATATGCCGCGGCGTCGCGTTGAGAGGACCCGGCTTCTGGCTGACGGTGGCACATGGTACCCCGGTCTTGGGAGCATTACACCGGTATTGGACCTCAAGGATGCTTTGGTCCAACTAGAACAACAAGAACCTTGGCGTAACCAGTACCAGGACCAAGTTGAAAAGCATCCGTCGTTGACCGTCGGCCGTTTGTGGGGTGATGGCGAGTGAGGTCGTAAGTAGTCGACCAGATAACACTTAATATATATCATCGTTCTTTTTCACATGTTCGGTCATCAAATCACTTGAGCTAATTCCACCACTTTCTCCAGAGTTGCACTAGACACGTTATCACCAACCGTTCCACTTACATCGATAGAAACAATCCACGTTCGTCACTCCACTATTCCAATTCGTCACATATTCACAATACACAATACACAAGACACAAGACCTTCCACCTCTTCACGTCGGTCGGGAAGACCGATGCTACTGCATGTCTTGGTCTTGGTCTTCATGGGTCTGCATCACTGCGAAACGGTTCCGACTGACTTGGTCCCGTTCGAATTCTCGTAGTAGTGTTCCACAGTTCAGGTCGGACTCATCGATCCAAGTTGTTTCATCATGGTCCTTCCATCGGACCAGATATTCTCGGTGGGTCCGGCCGAACCTGGTCTTCTTGACCGATCGGACATCTAAGACCTTTTCCACTTCAAATTCGTCCTTCTCCAGCTGTCGTTCCCAACTGTCCTCCGTCAGTAATGCTTCATCGAAATCAAACCGTTCTGCCTCGTCTACTAGACAGGGCATTTTGGGACGATCAGGAAATTCTCGGACCAGTTTTAACTTGGACACATGTACGATCGGGAAGACCTTGTAGTCCGTGCCGGTTGTTACTAGACGGGCAGCGTGTTCACCAATCAGCTCGGCAACACGGAAAGGACCGTGCCAAATGTGAGCCAGTTTCTTCGCATAGCCCTCCTTCACTCGGTCTAGGTACAACCATACCCTCGCCCCTGGTTCTATACCGTGGGGTTGGACCTGGTCGTTGTTCCGGTCTGCCCGGTCTTGTGTAGCTTGACGTAAGTTTTCTTTGACAATTTCTCTTGCATGCTGGTAATGTTTCTGGACCTGCATGCGCCAACGTCGAGCATCACGATCGCGGGTCCGAGTGCAGCCAATAGGTACCGCGGCTTCAAGAGTGGACCGGGGGTCCCATCCATACGCAAGATAGAAAGGCGTTTCTCCTCGGACCCGATCGGTCGACGAGTTGAGTGCAAACACCAGTCTTTCTGCGTATTCGTCCCAATCGCGCTGGTCTGGATCGGCAACGTACATCTTGATTGCTCTTGTAATAGTTTGTACCATACGTTATGCCGATCCATTCGCTTGCGGACGATATGCCATCGTCGCGCTCTGTTTCTGACCCAGCATATTGTTAAACGACCGGAACACCTCGGCCATGAAACCGGGTTCTCGGTCGTGTCTGATGACCTCGCTGGCGGCGAACCTTCGGAACACGCATTCTTCGTAACTTTTGGCGATCTGCTCGGCAGACCGGGACGCACTTGCCCTCGCAATAACTAGACCGGTGAACAGGTCTACCCAGATCAACAACTCAGTATTGCCATATGTAGATTTAGGCAGCGACGGTATATGGTCCATCGCTATGACCTGGAAAGGGTAGGTAGCTTCGATATTTCCGGGCGATCGCCCCTTGATTACCGGTCTACCCTTTCCGGTCTCGCAATCCGTACGACAACCCACATATTTCTGTACACTTCGGAAAAGACCTCTCCAGTGAAAGTGGGACCTGATCTTGTGATACGTTCTGCCTATTCCTTGATGTCCCCCTTCTAGACTCAAATGGTAGTGATGGAGGACATCCGGCTGCAGCAACTCAGGTATCACCAATTTCGCCAATCGGTCCCGGTCTGCACTGTCTTGGTCGGCATCGCGGCAGTAATATAGTAACCCATCCTCATCCACTTCGTAACTGTCTGCGATCTTGGCACATTCTTTCGCTTGACCATTCGTCAACTTAGACAATTCACCGCGCAGGTAAGTCTTCAAATTCACAATCCATTCTTCTTCGTCCTGCGCCTTGAGGATCCGTTCTGCCCTTAGTCGTTGCACAACAGATTCACTCAACCGTTCCTTTGGGAACGGTTGGTGGGGCTTCCGAGCTTTCGGTCTAGTCGTGACCATCACATGCACCTGGTCCGGAGCGTTCTTGGGTCCGATCGCCTCGGGGAGTCTGTTTATATTCATCAATTCATCAAGAACGGCCTCCTCGGTGATCGTAGTCCCGTTATGGTCTCGCATGGCCTTGGTCGCGAGGTAGTCGGCGCTTCTGTTCCAGTCCCGTTTCACGTGCAACAGATCGTGGTTGGGATGGTCTTTCAATGCCTTCATTACCCGATCATTTAACGACCTCAGCCGTGGAGCCTTGCATTCGATCTCTCCGGTGATCTGCCTGATCACTAGGTTGGAGTCACCACATATGATGATTCGCCCCTTCTCTTGCGACGACAGCAGGTCCAGACATAGAAGTAGACCTCGGTACTCCGCCTCGTTAACAGTAATATCCGGCGTGAAATCGGCAGCGGCTGCAACTATAGACCATTGTGGCAACTTCCACAATATGGCACTATAGGCGCCGACCTTCTTCTTCACGCTTGCTGATCCGTCAAAACTTAAGACCAAGAGCTCTTCATTATGGTCGACGGTCGGTGGCGGTCTCGAAACTGACTGCCGAGGTTGCTTCCTCGGGGCAATCGCTATCAAATCCTCGTCCACGTCAGACCGAGGGTTAATACTGGCAGCTAATGTGCCCAATATCTCTTCCTCGCCCCTGGTGCACTTAACGACCTCTAGGGTCCACTGCGACAAGACCGCCTACCATCTGCCTAGACGTCAGTCCATCCCATTGGCTGATAATAGCCAGGCCAAAGTAGACCGCCTTGACAGGACCTTTATAGGTCGGCCGACCAGCAGGTTGTAAAACACATCCAGAATTCGTAGCAACGCTAGAACTTCTTTCTCGACAATTCCATAGTTCACTTCATTTGGCCTCAGCGTTCTGCTCGTGAACGTGACCGGATGGTACACACCATCATGATTTTGTACTAGAGTGGCCGAAATGGCCCACTTACTGGCATACACAATAATGGTCGGAACTATTTCGGGAGCAAAATGCCTGAGAATCGGTGCCGTCGCCATCTTAACCTTAAACATACCAAAGGCAAACTTTGCACGCTTCATATGGTCTTCGGCCTCCACTTGCGGACAATCTGCAGCAAGACCAGAGTCGGCGCCCCCATGTAAAGTTGCCCGGTTTTCATCGCGCAACATATGGTAGTCCACGTCCCGTAGCTCATACAACACAGCCGCGTAGATAGCAAAATCTTCGATGAAGCGGCTGTAGTAGTTTAAACTTCCTAGGAAGGACTGTATTGCCTTCAGAGACTTGGGAAACGGGAGGTTGCTTAACGAATCCAGGTCCTTAGGATTATCCTCTAGACCATTGTTCGAGACCATATGACCTAAATAGGCGACCTTGGACATACTCCAAAAACTTTTTATGGCGCTGATAGATAGGTTCCAGCGGTCGCATGTCTCCAACAATCGTTCAACCTTCTCGCAAAGATCGTTCCATGACGAGGCAGGTATCAGAATGTCGTCGATGTACGACCGCCTCCCTTGAACGGACGGTCTTCTTTCCCGATCGGGTTCACCCTCTGTAAACACATCAAAACTTTCGGCAGGGTCCCGATCGGTCTTGATTTGAAGTGTCCGTACAGTGCGTTTTCTATCAAGCTTTGATAGATCTGGGATGCGTTCTTCAGACCGAACGACATACGGTTCCACTCGAAAAGACCAAACGGTGTCACAAATGCAGAAATCTCACGGGCTCGATCAGTCATCGAGACCACCCAAAATCCACTTGCCATGTCCAGAGAACAATACCACAAGGTCTTGTCCAGGTCTTCCAACAAATCATTAATCAGCGGCATCGGGTACACCATAAGTTTAGTTAACCGATTTACCAGCCGATAGTCAATGCACAACCTAATGTCAACGCCGTTCTTCTTGATAACAATGACGATCGGCGAGACCCATGGCGAGGTCGACGGTCTAATAATCTTGGTAGCCAACAGTCATTTGATAAGATCAGAAAGCTTTTCCCGGTACTGTGGCGCCACGCGTCGACATCGCTGAGAAATCGGCTTGGCATCTCCAACGTCAATATCGCAAATCGCACCACGGGATGCAGGTGGTAAGGCATTGCCCTTTCCGATCAGCAGATGCCTTTTCTTCCATATGATATTCTTCAACGGCTCGATCTGGTCTGGACTGTTAAGGTCTTGGTCACCCACTTGTAAATCATCCATTGTAACTTCGGGAGAGTCGGCAGACACTTCAGGGAGGACTGCCATTTGGCTTTCCAGCTCCTGAATGTACTGTTCCCCGCCTTCATGTATACAGACTGGTTCATCTTCTGGGGTGATATCACCTAGACCATCTGGACCGGCTGAACGCCCCTGGTCTTGATCGACGGGCTGTCCTTCACTGATATCGGTCTGATTAGGAATACCGTCATGGTCCGACCTAGCAACTTCATGTTCCCCTTCTTCCGTTTCTTGCTCCGCTGTCGCCTGGTCTTGTTCTGACACCACGTTGACTAACCTTGGCTCGTCTACTTGATGGTCCACCGTTCCTGGCGACTGCGGCTCCTTTCTTTGGACCAACATCTTTTTCTGGGTGACATAACTTGGTCTTTCCACTAAAGGTGAGGTGTCCTCTTCCACCGACCCATCATCGCTGATAAGATCGGTGGTCGATTGGTACGCCAGGTTTTGCCACTCGACATACCGCCTCGACCCAATCGAGACGAACCCCATCTTCCTTGGTACCTTCCCTTCTGCTAACCACATGCCGACAATAGTGTTATTGTCCAGTGTCAGCGGCTTGTCACCGATATTGGTAACACGGACAAAATCACGTCTACCAGCACTTTTTACGAAGGTCGAGACCCACCGATCGCCCCTGGTCAACCATAGCTTCCTCGAACGAAAACCTTTCTCAACCGGGGTATCGGCAGACCGACCGACTGGGATAGTTAGGTCTTGGTACCACCGGACCAGATCGGTATACGAACCGTACAGATGTCTTCGACCAGCCAACTGGACCTGGACCTCATCCGGGAGTGTAAGCACTCCATGTGACAGGTCTAGGCGAATACCAGCTGGGACCATGAAATCCATTCCTAGTAAAGCGTCTTGACCAGCCAACTTGCCAACCCAAGCGCTGAAAAAGTAGACCAGCGATCCCGACAAAGTAATTTTCACACGCGTTCTTCCTTCGTTCATATAAGAGTTTTCACCGATCCCGACGCATTCTTGTCTCTGGGTATCGTCTATACGACATCCGACCTTACGAGCAAAGTCGGAGTCGATTATCGATACTTCAGCTCCAGAGTCGAACAACATCGTCGCTTTCTGGTTATTAATCTTGCCACAGGCTTTCGCCTGCTTGAACCATTTATCAGGCGAGTGATACTTCCAGTATCCGCGGAATTCTCCAGGCAGCAAGTCCAACTGCAGAACCACCTTAGTCCGGGAGTACTCATCGGTCTTCAGACTGTAGACCGGATGGTCTCGGTCGACGCAATTTGGAATAGAACGTGTATTGTCGGTCTTATCCTCCTTGCCGACATATGCATAGATGTGAACCGTAGAACGTTCGGCTCGATACAGATTCCAACCTGGCGATCGTTCTAGTTTAACATCTTTTCTGCGTCCGGCGGCAGCATCTCCACGTGCTTGTCCGGCACGTACCACTTGCGCATCATGTTAAAAAAATCTTCAATCTTGCAGTGGCCGGCCTCGTGGATCTCTCCACATGACTTGCATACAAAGAGGCGGTGGTCCGTATGGTGGCCGCGTCTCTCGCACTTCTTGCACACCATATTCTACCAGCAGTTTGGACCATCATGTTTGCTCGACCCACAGTGGGAGCACTTCTGACGAGGTCGGTCTGGATCGGACTTGCTTCCGTTCCTTCCCTTCCGGTCCACCTGGTCGTACTTCGACTTGGTCTTCGGGGCAGGTCCCGCAACATAAACGTAGCGATACTGGTCTTCATCCGATGACTCCTGGCTGGATGGACTTCCACTTTCCCCTTCTGACCCCGTGCTGTCATCATCTACAATTTCCTTGACCGCTCGGGTCGGTCTGGTCCAAGGTCTCTTGACCGGATCGGTCTGGGTCTTGGAACGATAGCGACCTGATCCACCAGCGGTCTTCGCTCTCATACTACGCGACTGTTGTAACGTCCGTAGAGTCTGTTCGACTTCGCCCGCATCCTTAAGACGAAGTAGAGTAAGCTGGTCCGCCAGTTCTTGATCGTCAAGGGTACTAATATAGTGACCCACATGTTCTAAGGCGGCACCGTTCGGCGGGTTATTCTCTTTGATTGTTATGCCGGCGCGAAGTGCAGCCACGTTCAACCGATTCAAATACTCGATCGGTGTTTCGTCGGTCCGCTTCTGCATATGGTGGTACTTACGGGGTCTTGAAAATCCGGAATTACAATATTGACCTTCAAACTCCGCACATAACAGGTCCCAGTCAGACCGGACGCCCCGACCCAACTGTTGAATCCAGTTCGCAGCCGGTCCTTTTAACAAATCCCGGAAGATTAAACAACGTTCGCTTTTTAGGGTATGGTCTCGCAGGAACGCAGACTTGACCCGACTGAACCAAGACCGGGCCTGGTCTTCATCAGCATCCTTGCCGGTGAAGTCCTTGAGGTCGGTCGTCGCGGCCATACGGATGCGCGGAATCGCAGCAGATCCAAAGTCGTAGGCAGTAGTGGAGGCTAGGTTAGCCTTGCGCACCTTGCCTGCGCCTGTACCGTCTGAACCCCTAGTGGTCGTCAAGACCGCCGACCGACTCCATGTCACAATCACTTGTCTTACTTGGTCTACGCGGTCTGGACGGTTGCGGATTGCGCTTCCCCTTGCCGACTTGCTTATCACTTCGAGTAGGCTTATCCATAGATGTTACCGATTCCATATCCACATCTTTGCAAACATTGACACCTTGACAGGTAGACCGGTCTTGGACATGTGGGCGCATAGGTGGTCTAACCCGTTCTTCCATGAAACGTTGCATCATCGTCTCAAACATGGCTTGGACGTTGGCTGGCGTCATGGGCAACGTGTTGATACCCTCCTTTTGCGGAACTGAGGCCTGTGGGGCTTGCTGGAGCCCCGACTGCAAACAGCCCTTGCTGCCCATGTCCCTTTTTTGTTCAGACCGGGCATGGTACACCCCCATGGTCATCCGCTCGACACCGGTCTCCAACTCTGATGAGCTGTTAGAAGCCGGTGGAGACTGGTAGATCGATTCATCATCGGAACCAATGTCAACAAGCTCTGTGGAGGCTTCGGCGACCTTCATTTCCGTGGTGGGAGTTGGGCGGCGAACCGCCCCCACCAGTGGCACCAGACGGTCGTGGAGGTCCGACATCGACGCCTCCAGTCTCCAAGCATCAAATTCAAACAATTTATTGACACCGGCGGGGTTCTGCATTTTAATGCCAACCTCCGCCAACATCGCCACAAAATTCTTGACGAGCAGTAATGGTCGATCACTCTGGATCGTCTCGGTAGTGGGACCGAGAAGACGGTCGGGGATATGGTGGACCAACACCCGAAAGACCTGGTTTTGGCGAACAAATCGCTTCAATTCAAAAACATAATACATCTTGTCCAGGTCTTGTTCGGTGATAGCCTCATCCCCGACCTTCGACTTTTCTTCGAAGTCGTCTTCGTCGGGTGGTATTCCCAGCCCTTTTCTGGGCACCTTGGGTACCTTGGGGACTTTAGGGAGGTAGACCGGATCGTTCCAGTCAGCCTCCAAGCAATTTTCATCTTTTAGTTTTCCATCATTTTTTTCATTCATACACATAGGATCAGGACCAAGGTCCTGATCCTTTCCGGAACTATAGCAAGACCTGCTATAGTTCCGATCGGCTCCGGTGGGAGCCTTTTGGGAAGGAAAAAACTTATTAATCCCGATCTGGTCCTCCACCAGGCTAGATCGGACATCGCCATCTTTATCAACAACGAGAACGTAAGGCGATAGCCTTTCCTTACGTCCTCTCCAAAACAACTCCATATTCAAATCATTCAAATCTTCGAATCCAATTTTTGATGGAATATCAGCACGGTGATATCCACGATCACCAAGTGATCCGGACACGCGCACCATTGTGGTGGAGTCAAGTTCGAAATCGAAAACATTAGCATTGATAATTTGACTACCACCATCGCGCCCAGCCTTCCAACTTTCGGAGGGGTACTCCGCGGACCACCACTCGAGATCTGGTCCGATCGTCCGCTGCAAGCAGACGACCGGTCGTCATCAGAACCCACTTGGTCCGATTGTTTAGTGTCCATCTCACCTTGTGTACCCGATGGAATGGGATAGTTACACACTCGGTGGATCGGGATCGCAGATTGGATCGAAGCGGTCTTGAATATGGAAGACCGATCTGGGTAGGTATCTCTGGGGCGGAACTCATCACCCCAGACACAAACAGACCAAAAACACTTCCAAAAGATAACTTCCAATAGGTCGATCGTCCAAACGATCAAGACCTGACCAATACGGAATAATAGAGGGTAGACCGACCGTTCCAGTCTAGCCCCTGACCAATACGAAATAAGACCAAAACCGGTCTAGTTTCCAACCAATATTAAAACAAGCCAATATGTCCGCGTAAAGACCCAATATGCTCGTGAGACTCCACAAACGATATCTTCACGCCAAGACCAATCCAGTGAATAGCACGTTCCAAACGTACTTGAGTTGAGGTGTACTCCCGTCGAGGGACTTCCGGTGGGCCAAAGTGCGCGTGCGGCGCTTCCAGACCGGGTATAATGAGCGAGAGGGGATAATTCGACCTTCTGCCCCCAAACACTCCGCGGCGGGCGGAGGCGACTAGTGTACGAAAAGGGAAGAACGGTGACCCCTAGCTGTGGTGTGAACCAAGGCCAAAGGATTTATTCTTAGACAAATCCTGCAACCAAAAGACTTCTACTTTATTAGGCAAATCCACAACCAAAAGCCTCTTACTTGGAAAAACCACAACTAAAATACTACTACCCTATAGTCCCTAAATGTACCCACACAAAAATATGTAAAATACCCAAAGTCGGGTGACTCACCAAAAATTGCGTTCTTGACACTTCTTGAGTCTGATAGGCTGAAAAGCCCCCCTTGTTTAAACCAATCCGAAATTAGACCAAATGCCTTAACAAAACTTGACCAGAAGTGTGCCAAATTTTGGGCACGCTTCTCCACAAACACGCAACGACTCTTCTGTTGCGTGTGGTAGTCCCTCTGGACTCTCACCAGCGCAGGTACCTTCCACTGATCGTGTCGGAACAGACCTGGTGGTGCCATAGCTATCCACCAGATTGTCCGACGCTGCGGTTGTATCTTCTGATACAGCCGGATTACACACAGGGTGATCAGATTCTGTGGGTCCGCCGCAGTCGATCAAAGGTTTAAATTTGGACATCCATGGGATTACAAGTATCACATCGAACTTGTCATCTAAATCGAGGACGAGGCATTCATCCTCGAATGACAGTTCATTCAACTCGAAGTGTGTTTTAACCACACGCTTTGGAATAGTCACGGTTGCACCTGTTGCTAACTGGACTGACAACATACTTCGTGGGGTTTCTACCTCCACGAAGCTCAACAGCGTTAGACTCTGAGTTCTAACGAAATTATTTGACCCTCCTGTGCCAAACAAAGCTCGCATGGGGACATCGCTCCCGTGCGGCTTAACCTCCAGGGTGATAAGAGGCTTATCATCACCCTGCACCTTTTGACAGGACATAGTCCCGTCTGGGGCTATTACCCTCACATGCCCTATGTCGGCATGTGCGATAACATTCCCAGTAGGGCGCCCCGCCCCTACTGGTGATCTACGTTTTTTGCACCAACAGGGTGATGTCCCTGTTGGTGTTGCCGTGCAGCGGACGGTTCCGTCCGCTGACTGCGTGGCACCGGACGCGGTGCCATACACTCATGGGCAAAATGCCCAATTTTCGCGCATCTATTGCAGCGAATATTCTTCTTAAATTTCGGTTGCTTCGTGTTCGAAGCAACCGCAACTGATAGGTCCATCGGCTCTGGACCTCCACCGCCCATGCTCTGGCGCGGGTGGCTATTTCTTGAGACGAAGTGTGATCTTCGTCTGCCCGACTGCTGCTTGTTGACATGCTGTTGCGGCATGTCAAAAGCGAAGGGCTGTTGAGCCCTTCGGCTGTACCCAGCATGCGATGACGCTGATCGCATGATGAACTCTTCACGGATGCTCATATCAATGGCTCCCTTAGAGTCTTTGGCGGGTGCCGGTAAAGACTCTGTTTGACGGGACCATCATTGAGTCCCTTAATGAAGCCAGTGACCTGCATAGCAGGGGTCACCGGCTCATACACAATATTTGACAGCAAATATTGCGTCTTCTGAGCGTAAGCTTGAAGGTCAAGCTTACCTTGCCGGAGTTCCATGAGCTCCTGCCGACTACTTAGCTCCATTTCTGGAGCTTCAAAGTGAGCTTTAGCTCAGCTTTTAATTCCTTATAAGTAAGGAACGCAGAGTCATCAGTGGCTCTGCGACTCATCTCCCATGCCCTGGATCTGCCGCCCAGACATGTTGTGGCGAAGTACGCCTGTTGACGTTCGTCAACAATATTTTGCGCAGAGATGGCATCTTCCACCTCTGCGAACCATCTACGAAAGGGCTCGCCCTTTTCGCCGGTAAAGGGCATTACTCGCGTCATTACCACTTCAACGCTATGCGTTGCAGGTGCAGATGCGGTCCGCGCTGCCTCTTGCGCGGGCCGTGCCGGCTTTCTAGGTGGTTTCGCCTAAAGCGATTCACCACCTCTATCACTTCCTCCGGGGACTTACCCTGGAGGAAGGTAATGATGTCGGTCCCCATGGACCGAACCATTTCCACCGTCGCGTCTTTACTACGCGACGAGAAGTGGGGGAAGTATTTCGTCACCACTTCCAGCGTTCTCTTTCGCTCGGCAGGCGTCATGTCTCGCGACATGATGCCGAGCGGCTCTTAATCTTCGCTTCGCTAGTTGACCAGCGGAACGGAACTGTGGTCGTTAAGCCAGACCACAAAGTGCTACCAGAAGTAACAGGACTGATCCTGTTACGGGCTTACACTGTGTTCTGCGAGGAAGCGCGCAATACAAGAGGGGTAGGATTAGTTGATAACAACTAATCTTATAATAAAAGTGAATATAAATATTCACTTACGTTCTAGAACTCAAAATTAAGAGTGTTTATTTAATGGGTGGTTAGCATCTAATAGTATAGTAATTACCTAACTAATATAATAATATCAAGTATTCAACTAACTGTACTATTAGTTAACCTGCATAATTCGGTATTTATACCGAATCGACTTTTCCTTCGTAGATTATAATAACTTATAATCTCTTATTTAAATTTCAGACAACGCGTCTGAAATTTAACTGTGATATTCTAACTTGAATATCAATTATGTAATGGCACCTCATTACATCCGAACTTGCTTCGGGGGAGGGTATGGGGCAGCTTATATGCGATGTCTGATAGTGTAGATACAGTAGAGGTAAAACTGCC
Organism: Peronosclerospora sorghi; assembly: GCA_026184515.1. NCBI lineage: Eukaryota > Oomycota > Peronosporomycetes > Peronosporales > Peronosporaceae > Peronosclerospora > Peronosclerospora sorghi. The sequence goes on along the minus strand of CM047587.1, from coordinate 5,196,572 downwards.
AGGTAAGAGACTGCACAAAAAAGATAACTGTATTGGATTACAGTAGAACCTGTCTAAATTGATACTGTCTAAACTAATAACCTCCGCAAACAAATATTTCTTGCCGGTCCCAAGCTCGTCCCTATATTGGAATTAATAAACTTCCGTAATGTGATATTTGATAAATTTTCTCAGAGCACAACTTATGTAAAAAATATCTTATATACCTGGCCCTATATGTCGCTATTCAAACACGCTAAAAAAGTCACGTATGTCCTTCTGCTTCATCTGGCTGGTCTTTATGGCTGCAGCCTTGTTCTTCATGCGTTGGAGGGCCGTCATGAAGAGCTCGTTCACGTCAGATTGCTGCAGCCAGAATGTTTCCAGTGAATGTATCATTGCCTGTGCCTCGGATACCGGAACAATGGCGACCTCTTGGCTTTCATCGTCATCGGCCTGTTCTTCCACGGGTTCCGGCACCAAGTGATTGTGGAGAAGCGTGCCCAAAATTTGGCACACTTCTGGTCAAGTTTTGTTAAGGCATTTGGTCTAATTTCGGATTGGTTTAAACAAGGGGGGATTTTCAGCCTATCAGACTCAAGAAGTGTCAATAACGCAAGTTTTGGTGAGTCACCCGACTTTGGGTATTTTACATATTTTTGTGGGGGTACATTTAGGGACTAGAGGGTAGTAGTATTTTAGTTGTGGTTTTACCTTTTAGGACAGAGGTTATACCTTTAAGTAAGGAAATCATTTAGCTTTCGGATAAGTGGCAAAAACCTCTTCTGGTCTTGGTTCACACCACAGCTAGGGATCGCCGTTCTTCCCTTTTCGTACACTAGTCGCCTCCGCCCGCCGCGGAGTGTTTGGGGAAACAGGGTCGAATTATCCCCTCTCGCCCATTATGCCCGGTCTGGACGCGCCGCACGCGCACTTTGGCCCACCGGAAGTCCCTCGACGGGGTACGAATTGGCGATCTCAACACCTCAACTCAAGTACATTTGGAACGTGCTATTCACTGAATTGGTCTTGGCGTGGAGATATCGTTTGTGTAGTTTCACGAGCATATTGGGTCTTTACGCGGACATATTGGCTTGTTTTAATATTGGTTGGAAACTAGACCGGTTTTGGTCTTATTTCGTATTGGTCAGGGGCTTGACCGGAACGGTCGGTCTACCCTCTATTATTTCGTATTGGTCAGGTCTTGATCGTTGGACGATCGAACTATTGGAAGTTATCTCTTGGAAGTGTTTTTCGTCTGTTTGTGTCTGGGGTGAAGAGTTCCGCCCCAGAGATACCTACCCAGATCGGTCTTCTATATTCAAGACCGCTTCGATCCAATCTGCGATCCCGATCCACCGAGTGTGTAACTATCCCATTCCATCGGGTACATAAGGTGAGATGGACACTAAACAATCGGACCAAGTGGGTTCTGATGACGACCGGTCGTCTGCTTGCAGCGGACGATCAGACCAGATCTCGAGTGGTGGTCCGCGGAGTACCCCCTCCGAAAGTTGGAAGGCTGGGCGCGATGGTGGTAGTCAGGTTATCGATGCTAATGTTTTCGATTTCGAACTTGACTCCACCACATGTTGGAGAGAAACATTCCACGGGTGATAAAGTCCACCGTGAGAATAAAGTGATATCCACGGTGGGAAACACCCACCGTGAGAATGAAATAGTATCCACAGTGGGAAACACCCACTGTGCGACCGAAGGCTCCAACACGATGAAAGAATTCCGTGTTGATGAGAGTGCAATCGTGAGCACAACTCCGTGGTGGCCAGTGCCCACCACGTTGTGTTAGCCATGCACACGGGTGATAAAGACCACCGTGTCGCAGAACAGGCGGCCGATCCGACGAGCACATCTGATCGCCAAGAAAATTCCATGGTAGGCAGTGGCCACCATGATGATTAGTATTCGCACACGGTGAATCTTAATCACCGTGTAGCAGTCAATCAGACGAGTGCGTCTGATTGCATGGAAAGTTCCGTCGATACGATCAACTTCTTAACGAAAACGGAGACCGGATTAGCTACCCAGTCTCTGTTGATGTAACACCCTCCGAAAGAAGGTTCGTAGGTGATGGCTCATCCAGCGCTAATCTGGAAGAAGTTTATGAGAGACTTGCACGATGATCAGATCGAACAGATCTGTATTATCGTAGCAACAGATGATGTAGTGGATATTCGTGAACGAATATCCACATTACGAGTGGAAAACATTGGGAAAGAGGTTCCCAATGATCAAACCAAAGTTCAGCTCTTTGAAGCGCAGAGCTGGGAGTCGCTTAAAGCGAACTCCCCCATTTTATGAGGTACTTCGGGAATACGCTGACGTATTCCCAGAAGAAGTACCTAGCGAGCTCCCTAAGGATAAGGGAACTCGTCATGAAATTGACCTCGTGCCAGGCACGAAGTATTGTGTCACGCGGCAATGGCCGTTGCCGCGTGATCAAGTAAAAGCGATCGATGAGTTTTTCGAAGCTCGTCGTAAAGAAGGCCAAGTGCGGGAGTCTATCTCACCGCACTCTACCCCCACCTTTTGTGTGAAAAAGTCCACAGGTGGGTGGAGAATCGTTCACGATTACAACAAGCTGAACGCAGCAACGGTACCGGCTCAGACGACGATACCGCGAAAAGATGTCATTATTGATGGCATGTGCGGGAGCACCATCTTTAGTGCTCTCGATCTAAGAGATGGATTTTATCAAATCCTAATGCGTGAGAAGGATATCCCTCTCACGGCGGTAAGCACCCCAAGCGGCATGCTTTGGGAGTGGATTGTTTTGCCGCAGGGGCATCGAAATTCCCCTGCTACGTTTAACAGATGCGTAACGCATCTATTACGCCCGGTGCGAGAATTCGCACCGAGTTATTTCGATGACGTGTTCATCCATAGTAAGGGTGAACACGATAAAAGCAATGTAGATGTCCATAGGGAACATCTACGTCGAGTGTTAGAGATTATGCGTAATCATAAGCTCTATGCAAATCTAAAGAAGTGCACCTTTGGTGCACCTGAGATACCCGTTCTTGGATGCTTTGTGGGCAAGAACGGGGTGCGTCCTGATCCAGAAAAGATCAGGGTGATTGTTGAATGGCCTACGCCAAACAACGTTAAGGAACTTCGAAAGTTCCTTGGGTTGGCAACATATTTGCACAAGTATTCGTGCAACTATGCTGGGTTAATACGACCTCTTTCTCAATTACTTAAGAAAGATGTCGAATGGCATTGGGATACCCAATGCCAAGATGATTTTGATGCAGTCAAGCAAAGCTTGACTGAAGCGCCTGTCTTGGCTATAGCCGATAACGAGCGTCCGTTCCACGTCGTTTGCGACGCGAGCGATTTTGCTATCGGTTGTGATTTGATGCAGCGTGATCACGATGATCGTGATCGCGTAATCTGCTATCAATCGCGTCAGTTGCGCCCATCCGAGCGCAACTATCCAGTGCATTACAAGGAACTCCTTGCCATTAAGTATGCACTGGCCAAGTTTCGGATCTATCTATTGGGAGATAGACCGTTTGTGGTTTACACGGACCATGCGTCTCTACGCACGGCCGTGAATTCACCACACATTTCTCAAAAGATGGCTCGATGGCTGTCATTCTTTGCTGAGTACAACTTTACGGTTGAATACAAACCCGGAAAGTTGAACGTGATAGCGGATGCGCTATCACGAAGGCCCGATTACGAAACGAAACCGTCCGTAACCGAAGGGGCCAGTGCAAACGCGATCCGTTGCACTGCTTTGTCGTTGTCAATTATACGACAAGTACGAGAGGCGTACAAAACAGACGAAGAGACACGTCTGTTGATTGATTACTTACGTAATCAATCAAGTGAGAAGCGCGACGAACTCCCAGAGTTCCTCCGCGCTTGCGTGCATCGATATCGACTGCACGATGGTCTGTTTCTTTACAGCACAGACCAAAAAGATGAAAGTCGCATCGTCTTTCCAAACGACGATGATCTCAAACATCAAATTATGTTTGAGTATCATGATGCACCGATTTCGGGGCATCAAGGTCGAGAGAAGACATACGCTTCTCTCGCACGTGACTTTTACTGGCGAAACCAGTACAAGTGGGTACGGAAATACGTACGCTCTTGCGATATTTGCCAGCGCGTTAAGCCTGCGCAGTCTACACAGGCTCCGCTGCAATCTCTGCCGGTTACAACAGAGTGTTGGAAGTCCATTTCAATGGACTTCGTATTCGGTCTTCCACCCGACAACATTCGGAAGACCGGAATAGTGGTCTTTGTTGACCGTTTCAGTAAGATGGTACATCTTACTGCAGTATCAGCGAACGTAACCGCCGCTCAAACAGCGCGTATATTCGTTGATACGGTATTCCGTTTGCACGGAATGCCGGAATACATTGTCTCGGATCGAGATCCGAGATTTACAGGACGTTTCTGGCAAGAAACGTTCTCATTGTTGGGAACCCAGTTGAAGATGTCAACTGCGGACCATCCGGAAACGGATGGGCAGACGGAACGGGTTAACCGCGTTCTCGGAAACATGTTGTGATAATACGCACATGCTTTTGTACAGTGGAGTGACTATCTGCCACTCACTGAATTCGCGATTAACAATTCGGTGCATGCTTCAACTAAGCATACACCATTCTACGTGAATGCCTTAAGGCATCCACGAACCCCAGCTTTACTTGGCGGTACGCCAAATATAAGTGGTGGAGGGACCCGCTCAAATTTTGAGCGAGTCAATATGCAAGTTTCAACTGCAACTTGTGAACAAAACGATGGCCCTTCTACTGAAAGTACAGTAGAAGCGGAAGCAGCTTCAAATGAAACTGAAGCTGCATATGATGAATATGTGTCTGCACAGCAATGGCTGCAGACAATGAGGACAACGCACCTACTGCTGATAAAGCAGTAGATGAATTCGTATTTAAGCGCTAAGCTGTAATACGCTATATAAAACATGCACTTGCCTCTGCTTTTGATAAGCAAAAGCAAAATGCACACAAGCAAGGAAGGAAGAACAAAAACGCCTTTCTGAAAGGTGAATTGGTATTATTAAGTAATACCAATTTGCCTATACATGCACTAAGCAACTTCCCTACACGGAAGTTGCTTCCTAAATACATTGGACCTTTCAAGGTCCAAGAGATTCGGGGGTATGCCTATACCTTAGACATTCCCACAGCAATGCGGCTCCACCCAACATTTTATGTTGGGCGGCTCAAACCGTATCATTCGTCTTCGTCTTACGACGAGACACAGAACCACGGAAGATACCGTGCTTCTCCAAGTCTCCCAAGAGAGACTTGTAATCGGCTTCCAGCCGTTGCTGAGCAGAGCGGAGAGTCATTACTTCCTCCTTCGACTGCTCAAGACCATCCTTGTGCCGATCGAGCTCTTCCTTACAGCGGGAAAGCTCAATGTACAGAAGATCATTCTTCTGCTGAAGGGCAGTGTGCGCCCCGAAGATGTCGCGGACATCTTCGCGAAGAGACCGATATGTATTCACAGAGTGAGACATATCGCTGCTCAAGGAGGAATAATCCTCCTCGAGCTTGCGGAGCGAAGAACAATGCTCCGCAACAACAACGGCGAGGGAATTCTCATCCTCCGCCGCCCCTGACGATAATCAGGGGAATAAGCGATACATTCTCGAGCTCTTGATCTCAAAGCACTCGTTGCCTTCGAAGAAGGGTCAGCGTACCGAGTACTTAGTACGCTGTCTGGGCTACCCCCATGAGTTGGACTCTTGGGAGCCGATTGAGGTTCTGAGGGCCGACGCCCCAGACCTTTAAACTGAGTTTGAGAAGGAGTCTCAAACTCACAATGCGAAGTAGCATCAACACTAGGTGTTGATGCATTTAGGGCATCGATTAAGCCCTGAATTCGGCGGGTACAGAAAAACCACCGTACCCCCGCAACTCCCCCTCTGACAGACGAGGAGCGCCCTGCGGACACCGCGGGCAAACGAGGTGAGAAGGGAAACCACAGTTCAACCCTTCTTTGATGCAAGCAAAATGGATGCATTCCATTTTGCCTGTCCGCGAGTGCTTTAAAAAGCGCTCGCGCATTACGTGAACCTTATTCACGTAATCATCTGGGCTTTTGTTGTAGTTGTCAACAAAAGCGTTCCAACTCTGAGTCAGGGCGTCTTTATCGTCACTGTTCCTCCTTGACCTTTCCGGCTCGAATAATATCGAACCTGGAAAAAGAGGTCAATAAAGTACAGACGTCTATCGTCTGTACTTCGATCGAATCGACGTGACTGGATGTCTTCGCAGTCATCCAGCACGTTGATATCGAACAACGAATATTGGCAGTCCCGCTTACGGTGACCGCCACTGTTGGGGGCAATAGCCCATCCAGGGGTCCAAAACCCTACTCTGTACGGAACATGTGGTTCCGTATGATGATACGCTTCAGAAGCGGCAGGCGCCGCTTCTGTTCGAGCTCTTTTAGCAGGCGGAGCACCGCCTGCTTTAACACCACGCGCCGGGGTTAAATCACCCCGACGTGGAGAAGTACTTGGTCCAGGTGGGGAGCTGCGTTCCCGCAACCACCTGTGATAATCATTGTCGCTGTCAGATATGACAGCGACACCAGAGTCATCATCGCTGTTAGGCGATTAGCACCTAGCGAGTTTCGACTCGCTACATCCTTCCATGGGGACAGCTGTACCCCCATCACTTTGTTCGGAGTCAGAACTTCCGAACATGGCCCTCTTGGCAACATGCCATTCGGAAGTTGCCATCGTGCGAGATGTTGCATTAGCAACATCTCCCTGTTTCTTGCCAGATGCCGCCTTAGCAGCATCTGTGGTCGAAGACGGTACGTCTTCCGACCTTTGCGTAGTTGACGCTGCTAATGCAGCGTCACCGTTGTCACTCAACACCTCAGCACCTAGTGCTGAGGCGGAGGAAGAAGCTCCTTCAATGTTTTCAGCAGCGCTCTTTAGAGCGCCGCCGCGTGCTTTGACCATCGAGTCGATGGTCAATCAGTTGGTGAATGAGAAATTCCGACCAACAAGTGCCACCTATGATTGGCCAAAATAAGAATTATTATTGGCCAACCACCTTAAGTGGGGGGTGATGTGATGGGGTGCCATTACATAATTGATATTCAAGTTAGAATATCACAGTTAAATTTCAGACGCGTTGTCTGAAATTTAAATAAGAGATTATAAGTTATTATAATCTACGAAGGAAAAGTCGATTCGGTATAAATACCGAATCATGCAGATTAACTAATAGTACAGTTAGTTGAATACTTGATATTATTATATTAGTTAGGTAATTACTATACTATTAGATGCTAACCACCCATTAAATAAACACTCTTAATTTTGCGTTCTAGAACATAAGTGAATATTTATATTCACTTTTATTATGGGATTAGTTGTTATCAACTAATCCTACCCCTCTTGTATTGCGCGCTTCCTCGCACAACACAGTGTAAGCCAGTAACAGGATCAGTCCTGTTACATCGGAGGTGAAGATTCACCAAGGATGCAGTATTCATTTCACACGCAATAATTGGGCTGATCGACTCAACATGTCGTGGGGATAAGGTATGCTACACCAGTGTAGGTAGGTGGTACCCGTATCACGTGATAGGGAAGTGGATGTCTTAACTCACTGGCCCAATGTCTAAGCTCACTGGCCCTATAAATAAAGCACTGGCCCTATAATAAAGGGTCGCCCTACCCGCACCCCCCTCCACCCTAGGGGCACCCTCCACGTGACTTTCGACCAATAGAAATACTAATATACGTTGATGTCTAAACTCACTGGCCCAAGTGTCTAAACGTGGCGCAATGGCAAATGCCGCAATGGGAAATAGTGACTTCTTAGAACGTTTCTACTGTAGATATATTTAATTAAACGTTTCGGCTCTAACTACTCAGGCTGAAAGTGTCCCTTGGCCTTAACATACTCGATTGTCTTCATTACCTTGTCGTAAGCAATGTTATAGTCAGGATGCGTGCGTTTAAGGAGGTTTGATCCATCTCCGTAGACGACGGGGTCATCTATGCCATCACAATGCTGAGCAATCGACAGACCACTAAGACAATACCATTGAGGTGGAGTCAAGTTTTAAATCGAACACCGTAGTGTCGAGAACCTGACCACCATCGTGCCCGGTCTTCCAACTTACGGGGGGGGGGTACCCCGCGAACCTTCGCCAACGATCCGATCTGATCGTCCGCTGCTAGCAGACGACCGATCATCAGCACAGGACGCCTGGTCCGATTCGTTATTCATCTCACCTTGTGTACCCGATGGAATGGGCTGGTAACACACTCGGTGGATCGGTGCTGGGAATCGACTTATTGTCTAAATATGGGAGACCGGCTGGGTAGTGTACCCTGGGCGGAACTCTTCACCCTGGGTACGGGCAGACCAGTTATACTTGGAGTGAGTATACTCCGAAGGGAAGATCGCTCAACCGATCGTAAAGCCCAAACATTATGAGAATAAAACTCCAATAATCCAATAGAGAGATCCAAATGAGAACGTGATATACTCCACGAACGATATCTCCACGTAACAATCCAAAAGACTTAATAACACGTTCCAAACGTGCGTAACTTGAACTTGAGAAGACGACCAAAGTGTACTCCCGTCGAGGTATTTCCGTCGGGCCAAGTGAGTCTGTAACGCGTCCCGGCCGGGTATAACGAGCTGGAGGGGATTACTCGACCCTCCGCTCCCAAACACTCTGCGGCGTGCAGAGGCGACTGATGTATAAGGCGAAACGACCTCCAGTTGAGTGTTAAAGACGTCGGGTATTTAAAGCCAAGAAAATTAACGACGCAAATTAACGACTAAGGAAAAACTATCCTACCTACGGTTCTCAATATGTACACACATGAAAATAAGTAAGTACACGCAATCTCATGTGACTTACCAAAATCCGTGTTCTTGACACCTCTTGCACATGATAGGCTTAAAAGCCTCCTGGATTTCCACCAATACGATCGCCGATAAGCCGATAGGTCTGCTGCTGACCGGTAGCGACCAAAATTCTTTAGTCCGCTTCACCACAGCAGCCTCTGAGTCGTGTCGCAGCCGCGCAACGGTAGCGGCCCGATCTCAACATATCCAGATCTTCATAGAAGCGGAATTCACCAATGGAAAGATCTACGAGTCCACCTTCGCCAGGTACTTTCCTTGCACACCTGATAGTCTTGTAACCTCTCTTGGCATCTTTGGTACAAGTGCCCTGCGTTCCTCATCGCCCTATATCGTGTCGTCAACCAGATCAGCCCGATCGGACAGCCCTCTCAGCACTCTAGGGTCCGACTCACCGGACAGGCATCATATCGAGGCCGATCAGCTCCAGAAATCGGTCCGGGAGCGTCAGTCCCAGCTGGATATCAATAATTCTGCACTCCTGAAACTGCGGAAGGAGGTGGATACGTTGATCCCCATGTCCACGAAGTTTCAGGAGGTGACCGCTGAAAACGCACATCTCCTGGCCCAGATCGCCCAACAAGCAACGCGAGGTAAGCCGATCGGTCTGTTTTCATTTTGGGTCTGCTCTGACCCTCCTTTACATGTAGATCGGTTGCCCGCCGACATCGCCAAAACATTCGACGCCTTATTCACGGCTGATCGGCAGTCTCATGATCATCTCGATCAGCTCCGACCGATCTTGGACGGGCTGATCGGCGCACGAAACGATCTGTCTTGCTTGGAGGCATACAGATGACATCTCCTGGAACAGCTCGCAGTGGTCGACCGGCAGAGCTTGGAGGACCAGTCCGATCGGACCTTACTCCGAACCCAACATGGTGACCTGGAGAGGCAGATCGGCGAGTTGCAGGTCGTGGTCCGGGAGCAGATCGGGAAGATCGAGTCCTTCAAGGCCCGATCGGACGCCTGGACCCAGGAATCAGATCGTCGATGGGCGGCCTTAAATCGGTGCTATCAACAGGTGACTGACTTGTTGCACCAGCGTCCGTCTGTATGCTCTAGCGCTGAACGGTCTACATCCTTCGCTCTGATCGATCTGCATCAAGATCGGACCCGACGCCACTCATTGGCCAAAAGTAAGCACACCGAAAATTCGAAAACTTCCAAGAAGCGCAAGGACGCGTCGAGGGGCGCAAGGGCGCGGGGCATAGCGCACGACTCCGAACTCGAGGAGAAGCGAGCGGTGCCCCAGAAGAAAGCCAAGACGCTGGCGCATCTCCCAAGCCCCAGATCGGACGCAGGCGACAAGTCTATCCCCACCAAATCTCGTGCGCCCTCGCGCCGCTCATACCAAGCGTATAGAGGTCTCCTCCGGAGAGGACTCGGGGGCGGATCGAGTGATTCCGAGTTCTTGATGACTGCCTTATCCAAGTCCCGGTCAGATCTACGCCGAGGTTCCCTTCCTGCGAAGCCCACATGGGGGGCTAATAAGCCGATCAGCTCCCAGGGTGATGGTGCTGCACCGACGTGCGAGCCGACCGGATCGGTGCCTTCGTTCCGGCCCGGCACGTCTGGACTACGCCGTCACGCCCGATTGAAAGGGGTGTAGATCGGAGATCGACCTCTTCCATCGCTGACTACAGATGCCACTTCGCCATGGTCATCGTGGCAGATCGGTAGCTTTTACCAATCTGCCCTGACCAAGCAGATATTAGCCCGATCTCTGTCGCGTCCAGAATCCTGGTTTTTTCCTCCAGCTCCGAAGGCTCCTGCCGCTTCTGCATGGCGGGCGGACCTTGTCACAGCACCACAAATCGCCCGTCTGTTCGCAGATGAGCCGTGGAAAGTGTTCGTCAGCCCCAAGCTGGGGTCCATGTTTGCGTTGACTGCGTGGATCGACTCGTTATTAGGTCGAGTGAAGGCCTTCAACGAAACCTACAGCCAAGCGACCTGGGAGTCTACGCACTATCTAGTGCTTCCTCCTGGTCGAGCGCAACATGATCAAGGCCTGATCTCGTTCCAGAAAAACCGGAAGATGCGCCGGAGTCGGGCAGGCGAGGCCCGGCAGAACCTATGCCAGTTCGCTCTGGGAGGGATGCTGGCCCGTGAGTGTGACATTGACGTCTTTTTTGTATCCTGTGGTTCTCCATATGGCCAAGCGTTGGAATGAGAAATCCGGGGTGTTAGATGACGACGGCGTCTGGTATCCCGGTCTTCATTGCGACGAGCCGGTCGCAGACCTGAAGGAATCTTTGATCCAGATCGATCGGAAGGATCCTTGGCGCAATCAACACCAGAACCAGATCGGAGACCATCCGGCGCTGACTATCGGCTGTCTGTGGGGTGATAGCGATTCTTAATGCAGCAGTTAGCTGACCAGATAATCCATAATACATGTCATCATTCTTTTCACATTCCTGATCATCCAATTACTTGACCAAATTTCACCACTTTCTCCAAACTTGCACCAACACGTTATCATATACAGTTTCCATCCACTTCGCGAAAATTGGCATCACGTTCGTGATTCCACTACTCCAGTTCATCACAGTTCATCACAATAATTCATAAAAATTCAGACCTTTACACATATTCACACCGATCGATATACTGATCGGTGCTACTGTGTGTCTTGATCTTCGTCTTCATGAGTCTGCATCACTTCGAAGCGATTCCGACTTACTCGTTATCGCTCGAAATCTCGTAGCAGTGCTCCACAATTTAGATCGAGTTCATCGATCCAAGTTGCTTCGTCATGATCCTTCCAGCGGGCCATATATTCTCGGTGGGTGCGACCGAAACGATTCTTCTTGACCGATCAGACATCCAGTACCTTTTCCACCTCGAATTCGTCCTCTTCCAATGGCCTTTCCCAACTGTCTTCCGGCAGCAGAGCTTCATCCAAATCTAATCTCTCCGCTTCGTCCACCAGACAGGGCATTTTAGGCCGATCGGGGAATTTTCCGACCAGCTTCAGCTTGGACACGTGCACGATCGGAAAAACTTTGTAATCCGTGCCGATCGTGATCAGACGGTAAGCGTGCTCACCAATCAGCTCTGCTACACGGAACGGATCGTGCCACATATGTGCAAACTTCTTCGCATATCCTTCTTTGACCCGATCGAGGTATATCCATACCCTCGCCCCTGGTTCAATACCATGAGGTCGGACCTGATCGTTATTCCGATATGCTCGATCTTGTGTGGCCTGACGAAAGTTTTCATTGACGACTTCTTTCGCATGCTGGTAATGCTTTTGGACCTGCATGCGCCAACGACGGGCATCGCGATCGCGGGTCCGAGTTCAGCCGATCGGTATCGCCGCTTCAGGTGTCGATCGAGAGTCCCATACATACGCCAGGTAGAAAGGCGTTTCTCCTCGGACCCGATCGGTTGAAGATTTGAGTGCGAATACCAGTCTCTCTGCATACTCGTCCCATTCACGTTGGTCCGGATCGGCCTCGTACATCTTGATCGCCCTTGCAATTGTCTGGACCATGCGTTCAGCCGATCCGTTATCTTGCGGACGATATGTCTTCTTCGCGCTCTGCTTATGGCCCAGCATGTTATTGAACGATCGGAACACCTCGGCCATAAAACCAGGTTCCCGATCGTGTCTGATAACTTCTCTGGCGCCGAACCTTCTGAATACGCATTCCTCGTAGCTCTGGGCGATCTGCTCCGTAGATCGGGATGCACTAGCCTTTTCTATCACCAGACCAGTGAATAGGTCGGTTCAGATCACCAGCTCAGAGTTGCCGCGTGTCGATCTGGGTAGTGACGGTATGTGATCAATTTCTATCACCTGGAAAGGGGACGTAGCCTCGATATTTCCGGGCGATCGGCCCTTGATTATCGGTCTGCCCTTTCCGGTCTCGCAACCTGTGCAACAGCCCACATATTTCTGCACGCTCCGGAAAAGGCCTCTCCAGTGAAAGTGGGCCCTGATCTTGTGGTATGTCCTTCCTATGCCTTGATGTCCCCCTTCTAGACTCACATGGTAGTGATAAACGACATCCAGCTGTAGCAACTCAGGTATCACCAGTTTCGCTAGTCGATCTCGATCGGCACTGTCTTGATCAGTGTTACTGTAGTAATACAGCAATCCATTGTCGTCCACATCGTAACTGTCCGCGATCTTGGTACACTCTTTCGCCTGATCATTTGTTAGCTTGGACAGTTCACCGCGCAGATAGGCCTTCAAGTTGACGATCCACTCTTCTTCGTCCTGCGCCTTGAGAATCCGTTCCGCCATTAGCTGCTGTACAACGCACTCACTCATCCTTTCCTTTGGGAACGATAGGCGAGACTTCTGAGTTCGCGATCTAGTTGTCGCCATCCCATGCACCTGATCGGGGATGTCCTTGGGCTTGATCAGCTCCTGGAGCCTGTTTATGTCCATAAGTTCAAATAGAACGGCCTCCTCGGTGATCGTCACCCCGATCTGGTCCCGCATGGCTTGGGTCGCGAGGTGATCGGCGCTTCTGTTCCAATCCCGTTTCACGTGCAATAGCTCGTGGTTGGGTTAGTCTTTCAGCGCTTTCATCACCCGATCATTTAGCAACTTTAGCCGTGGCGCCTTGCAGTCGATCTCCCCGGTGATATGCCTTATCAATAGGTTGGAGTCACCACATATGATGATCCGCCCTTTCTGTTGTGATGACAGCAGATCAAGACATAGAATTAGACCCTGATATTCTGCCTCGTGACCGTTATGTCAGGCGTGAAATCGGTGGCGGCTGCGACTATAGACCATTGTGGTAACTTTCACAGTATGGCACTATAGTAGCCGACCTTCTTCTTCACGCTGGCCGACCCGTCAAAACGAAAGACCAGGAGTTCCTCATCCTGATCGACGGTCGGCGGCGGCCGCGAGATTGACTGTCGAGGTTGCTTCCTTGGGGCAATCGCCACTAAAGACTCATCCACTTCGGACCGAGGGGTGATACTGGCAGCTAATGTGCCCAATATCTCTTCCTCTCCCTTGGTGCACTCGACGACCTCGAGAGACCACTGCGACAAGATAGCTGAACATCTGCCGAGCCGACCGTCCATCCCATTGGCTGATAATGACCAGGCCAATGTCGACTTTCTTGAAAGGACCTTTACAAATCGGCCGACCAGTAGGTTGTAGCACACATCCAAGATCCGTAGTAAAGCCAGAACTTCTTTTTCGACGATCCCATAGTTGACCTCGTTTGGCTTCAATGTCCGGCTCGTAAAAGTGACCGGGTGGTACACTCCATCATGTTCTTGTACTAGAGTGGCCCAAATGGCCCACTTACTAGCATACACAATGACGATTGGCATTTTCTCCGGATCGAAGTGCTTGAGAATCGGTGCCGTCGCCATCTTGGCCTTTAGCATACCGAAAGAAACCTTTGCACGCCTCATGTGATCCTCTGCCTCCACTTGCTGACAATCTGCGGGCATATCAGAGTCGCTGCCCTCCCGTAACGTTGCCCGATCTTCTTCGAGCAACATATGGTAGTCGACCTCCCGGAGCTCGTACAGAACGGCCGCGTAAATCGCAAAGTCTTCAATGAAGCGGCTGTAGTAATTTAGGCTTTCCAAGAAGGACTTCATTGCCTTCAGGGATCTGGGAAACGGGAGGTTGTTCAGTGATTCCAGATCTTTGGTATTGGCCTCCAGCCCACTGATCTACACCATATGACCCAAATAGGCTACCTTGGACATGCCCCAATAACTTTTCACAGCACTGATCGACAGGTTCCAGCGATCTCATGTCTCCAACAAACGTTCTACCTTCTCGCACAGATCGCTCCATGACGAGGCAGGGATCAGAATGTCGTCGATATACGATCGCCTTCCCAGAACGGACGGTCTCCTCTCCCGGTCAGGTCCACCCTCTGTAAATACATCATAATTTTTGGTGAGGTCCTGATCGGTGCTGATCTTGAAATGTCCATACAGTGCGTTGTCGATCAGCCTCTAGTAGATCTGGGGCGCGTTCTTCAACCCGAACGGCATACGGTTCCACTCGAACAGACCGAACGGCGTAACAAATGCGGAGATCTCGCGAGCCCGATCGGTCATTGAAACCACCCAAAATCCACTTGCCATGTCTAGTGACCAATACCACAGAGTCTTGTCAAGGTCTTCTAGTAGATCGCTGATCAGAGGCATCGGGTACACCATAAGCTTGGTCAACCGATTTACCAACCGATAGTCAATACAAAACCTGATGTCGACACCGTTCTTCTTGATCACGATCACGATCGGTGAGGCCCATGGCGAGGTCGACGGTCTGATGATCTTGGTAGCCAACAGTCCTTTAATAAGGTCAGACAATTTTTTGCGGTACTGTGGCGCCACACGTCGGCATCGCTGGGCGATCGGCTTGGCATCTCCAACGTCGATGTCACAAATCGCTCCGCGAGCAGCAGGGGGTAAGGCATTGCCTTTACCGATCAGCAGATGTTTCTTCTTCCATATGATCTGCTTTAGCTGATCGATCTGATCGGGACTGTTGAGATCCCAATCACCCACTTGCAGATCGTCCATAGTAACCTCGGGCGGGTCAGCAGACACTTCAGGGAGGACTGCCATCTGGCTCCAACTCCTGAATGTATTGATCCCCGCCCTCATGGATGCAGACCTGGTCATCTTCCGGGGCAATAACACCCAAACCGTCCTGATCGGCTGAACACTGCTGTCCCCGATCGGCGGGCTGCCCTTCACCGACATCGACCTGCTCAAGCGTGCCATCATGGTCCGCCACAGCTTCGCCATGCTTCCCTTTTTCTATTTGCGGCTCCGCTGTAGCCTGTTCTTGTGTCGCCACCACGTTAACAAACTTTGGATCATCTACTTGATGGTCCACCGTATCCGGCGCCTGCGGTGCCTTTCTTCGAACTAGCACCTTCCTAGGGGTTACATAGCTGGGTCGTTCCACCATAGGTTAGGTATCTTCTTCCACCGATCCATCATTGCTGACCGGATCGGTGGTCGCTTGGTATGCCAAGTTCTGCCACTCAACATACCGTCTCGATCCGATCGAGACGAACCCCATCTTCCTTGGCACGTTCCCTTCTGCCAGCCACATGCCAACAATCGTGTTGTTGTCGAGCGTAAGCGGCTTGTCACCGATATTAGTGACTCGGAAAAAATTCATGTCGGCCGGCGCTCTTCATAAAAGTCGACACCCACCAATCGCCCCTGGTCACCCATAACTTCCTTGAACGAAAACCTTTATCGATCGGGGTGTCAGCGGATTGGCCGACTGGAATGGTGACATCTTGATCCCACCTGACCAAATCAGTTTAAGATCCGTATAGGGGCCGCCGACCAGCTAACTGGATCTGGACCTCATCCGGTAGTGTAAGCACTCCATGAGACAGATCAAGGCGAATACCCGACGGCACCATGAAATCCATGCCCAACAGGGCATCCGTACCGGCCAGATTACCAACCCAAGCACTGAAGAAGTAGACCAACGAACCCGATAGGGTAATCTTCACGCGCGTTCTTACTTCGGTCATATAATAATTTTCACCGATCCCGACGCATTCTTGTCTCTGGGTATCGTCTATACGACATCCGACCTTACGAGCAAAGGCGGAGTCAATAATCGACACTTCAGCCCCAGAGTCGAACAACATCTTCGCTTTCTGGTTATTTATCTTACCACAGGCTTTCGCCTTCTTAAACCATTTTTCGGGCGCATGATACTTCCAGTATCCGCGAGACTCTCCAGGCAGCAGATCCACCTGCAGGACAACCTTCGATCGGGAATATTCATCGGTCGTGAGATTGTAGACCGGATGATCCCGATCGATGAAATTGAGAACATAGCATGTATTGTCGGTTTTATTCTCCTTGCCGACATATGCATAGATGCCAAACGTAGACCGCTCGGCTCGATCCAGATTCCAACCTGGCGAGCGTTCTAGTTTAACATCTTTTCCACGTCAGGTGGAAGCATACCCGAGTGCTTGCCCGGAACATACCACTTGCACATCAGGTTGAATAATTCTTCCATCTTGCAGGGGCCGGCCTCGTGGATCTCTCCACATGCCTTGCACACGAAAAGGCAGTGATCGGTGGGGTGGCCGCGTCTTTCGCATTTCTTGCATATTAACTTCTTCCAGCAGCCCCGATCATCATGCTTGCTTGACCCGCAGTGAGAACACTTCTTGCGGGGTCGGTCAGGTTCAGACTTGTTTCCGCTCCTGCCCTTCCGATCTGCCTGGTCAGGCGTCGATCTGTTTTTCGGGGCAGGTTCCGCGACGAAGATATGGCGGTACTGGTCGTCGTCTGACTCCCGACTGGACTGGCCGATGCTTTCCTCTTCCGATACAGTGCTGTACTCAGCTACGATCGCCTTAACAGCACGGTCCGATCTGGTCAATGGTCTCTTCACCGGATCGGTCTGTGTCTTGGATCTGTAACGACCTGATCCAACGGCGCCCTTTGATCTCATGTTGCGGGAGTGTTGCAACGTTCTAACCGTCTGCTCCACTTCACCCACATCCTTTAGGCGCAACAGGGTGAGCTGATCTGCCAGCTCCTGGTCATCAAGGGTACTAATATAGTGACCCACGTGTTCCAAATTGGCACCGGTCGGCGGGTTGCCTTCCTTGATTACTATTCCGGCGCGAATTGCAGCCACATTCAGACGGTGTAAGTACTCGATCGGCGTCTCGTCGCCCCGATTCTGGATGTGATGATATTTGCGGGCTCTGGAGAATCCGTAGTTGCATTACTGCCCCTCAAACTCTGAACATAGCAGGTCCCAGTCAGATCGGACATCCCGACTCAACTGTTGGACCCAGTTCTCAGCCGGTCCTTTCAGCAGATCTCTACAGATCAAACATCGTTCCTTTTTTGGTGTCTGATCCCGTAAGAAAGCAGACTTGACCCGACCAAACCACGACCTAGCCTGCTCCTCGTCGGTGTCCTTTCCGGTGAAATCCTTGATATCAGTAGTCGCAGCCATGCGAATGCGCGGGATCGCAGTAGATCCGAAATCAAAAGCGGTCGTGGAGGCTAGATTAGCCCTGCGAGTTCTGCCCGCACTTGCACCATCTGACCCATAGTGGTCATCCAGATCGCCGATCTACTCCATGTCGTAATCACTGTTCTTGTCTGATCGGCGCGATCGAGCTGGTTGCGGCTTGCGTCTTCCTTTGCCAATTGGTTTAACACCTCGAGTGGCCTTGTCCACTGATGCTACTGACTCCATATCTACATCCCGGCATATATTGACATTTTGCCGGGCAGATCGGTCCTGAGCATGAGGGCGCGGAGGTGATCTGCATCCATCTCCCATGAAACGCTCCATCATTGCTTCAAACATGGCTTGGACGTTAGCTTGGGTCATGGACAACGTGTGGGTATCCTCCTTTGGAGGTACTGACACCTGTGGGGGCTCCTGGGGCCCCGACCGGCATGCAGCCCCATGCTGCCGCACGTCCTTTTTATGCTCCCATGGGGTATGATCTGCTCCCATGGTCATCCGCTCATCACCGACCTCCAACTCCGATGAGCTGTTATAGGAAGGTAGAGACTGATATACCGATTTAAAATCGGAGCACGCATCGTCATGTGCTGCCTTGTGTTCAGCAACCTTCAATTCCATGGTGGGAGTTGGGCGGCGAACCTCCCTTACCAACGGCACCAAATGATCATGGAGAGTCGCCATCGACTGCTCCAGCCTGCGAGTGTCCAGATCAAACAGCTTGTGGACGTTGGCCGGGTTCTGCACTTTTATTCCGACCTCAGCCAACATCGCCAGCAGGTTTTTCACCAGCAGCAGTGGTTGATCACTCTGGATCGGCTCGGTAGTGGGTCCGATGAGGCGATCAGGGATCTGGGGGTTCAAAATTTGCATGACCTGGTCTTCACGAATAAATCGCTTCAACTCGTGGATGTAATACATCCTGGTCAGGTCTTGTTCGTCAATAACCCCATCCCCGACCTGCGACTTTTCTTCCAAGTCGTCCTCCTCGGGCGGCATTCCTAGCCTTTGCTTGGGGACCTTAGGCATGTGGATCGGATCGTTCCGATCAGCCTCCGATTGGTTCTCATTTTTTATTCCATCAATTTTTCCATGTAAATGCATATGATCGGGACTTTTGTCCTGATCCTTTAGGAACTATAGCAAAACTTGCTATAGTCCCGATCGGCTCCGGTGGGAGCCTTATGGGGAGGAAAAAACTTATTAATCCCGATCTGATACTCCACCCGGCCAGATTGGACATCGCCATCTTTATCAACAACGATAACATAAAGTGACAGCTTTTCCTTTTGTCCTCTCCAGAACGATTCCACATTTAAATCACTTAAGTCAACTTTTGACCGGACATCATTTCGGTGATATCCACGATCACCAAATGATCAGGGCAAGCGCACCATTGTGGTGGAGTCAAGTTCAAAATCGAACACAGTTGTGTCGAGAACCTGACTACCATCGTGCCCAGCCTTCCAACTTACGGGGGGGGGGTACCCCGCGGACCTTCGCTTGAGATCCGATCTGATCGTCCGCTGCTAGCAGACGACCGATCATCAACAGAGGACGCCTGGTCCGATTGATCTTGCGTTGCCATCTCACCTTGTGTACCCGATGGAATGGGCTAGTTCAACACTCGGTGGATCGTGTCGCTGGTTGACTTGGGTCTGATAGTATGCAGACCGTACTGGGGGGGTGTACCCTGGGTGGAACTCTTCACCCTGGATACTTGTAGACCGGTTACACTTGAAATATGTATAGTCCAAAGGGTCGACCGTCCAATCGATTTAGACCCAACCAATACGAGATAATAGAGGGTAGACCACTCAACTGGTCTATCCCCTGACCAATATGAGAGAAGACCAAAGCCGGTCTAAACTCCAACCAATGTTATAGTAAACCAATATGTCCACGTAAAGATCCAATATGCTCGTGAATTCCACAAACGATATCTCCACGTAAAGACCAATCCACTTGTTAGTACGTTCCAAATGTACGTGCCTTAAACTTGTGAGAAGTCAGCCAATGGATATTCCTGTCGAAGGACTTCCGGCGGGCCAAATGCGTCTGCGACGCGCCCCGGCCGGGTATAATGGGCGGGAGGGGATTACTCGACCCTCTTCCCCCAAACACTCCGCGACGTGCAAAGGCGACTTAGAAAACCAAACTTTTAGAAATATCTTAGGACCTCTTAGCCACTTTTCCAATCCAAGACCAATTTACTTCTTTTCCACTAACCTTACGGTCCCAATATGTACCAAACACTAAAATATGTAAAATACACGCAATGCCATATGACTTACCAAAATCCGTGTGCTTGACACTCCTTGCACATGATAGGCTTAAAAGCCCCCCTTGTTTCCACCAATACGATCGCTGACCAGCTGATCGGCACGCCTTTGACAGAAGGTGACCAAAATTTTGCCTTCGCTTCGCCACAGTCACAAGACAACCGAAGGGACCCCCTTCGTTAGTCGGCAGTCCGGGCGCTGTGGGAACGCCTGATCGAACCTCAAAAATTCTGATCAGCCGCTCCACCACAATGGTGCGCGTTCCCGGATCTTTGGGCGACGCGGGATATCACCGAGATTCTACGAAATATGGCGCTGATGCGGACGTGAAAACGGAAGCGGAATCAGAATTGAAGATCAAAATGGAAAAGGAGGAGGTGGTTGTGACGTTGGAAGGCAGTTCGCCGTCGTCATGTCTGAAGAAGAAAGGAAATGCTGATTATCAGGACCTGGGGAGGTATCCTGATGACATAAGGGGGGAAAATCTTCCCAAAGCTCCTTCGGGAGCCCCTGCGGATCACAACGCAAGTTGTGATCCGCCTATTGCATGTGTATATAATAATCCGGATTGGAAGCCGATGGTGACTTATTTAAAGACCGACCAACCGAAGGCGTTGCTGAAGGCGACTGGGTCGGAGAGCGACGAAAGTCGATCAATTATGCTGCCATCAGAATATGAGCTGGTGAGGGCGTTTTATAGGAAGGAACTGGAAGATTTCTTATTGATGGATTCGATCATGAGCCTACTCGGGGTCACGATCAGCGGAAAGATGAATGGACCAGTCGATCAACCAGTGAAGGATGGGAAGGACAAGATTCAGCTGGTGTTAGGGCTAACGCGCCTGATCAAGCAATTTGGTCTGACGAAAAGCGCCTACGATGCTGAAGAAGTGTTCGATCAGGACCCTGAAGATGTTGCGACCGCTACCCAGCGGCTGTTTTATCTTTTGGTGCCTATATTGGGTCGATCTATTAAGGTGGACCCCCCCCTCTCTCCGCTGAAAATTGAGGCGGGTCCGTCGATCAACGTGGAAGAACACACGGGATCATCCTGTTACGAATCTGCTCCTACAGAGGGCGATATTTTCGAAGTGGAGTCGAGCAGTGCCGGAATTGTGGAACCCAAGATTACCCGGGTGACGATCTGACAGAAGGATGAAGCCACGTTATCAGTTGTTAAGAAGGAACCTCAATCGTTCAAGGCAGAATACGATCAATCATCGCAGGACCCACGGCTTCAAGCATTTTGTGATAAGGCTATGATGTGGTTTTTGTCTGAGGAAAGATGCAAGGCGACACCTGAATGATACGCACGAAAAGTCACCAGTCAGAGCCAGGAAGAGCTGCGACGGTCAAGGATGTTGACATGGAATCCGTGCATTCGCTCCGTTATCATCAGTCAAAGCCATGAAGATCGGCGACGGATAAGGATGTTGACATGGAATCTGTATATTCGTTCCATGATCAACAATTTCAGCGTGATTATATCGATCCAGATGAGCCGATCACTCTGCCTAGACAAGCCACGTTTGCGTCAGCGTACACAGGAGTGCCTGATCAACAGCCGATTCCCAGGATCTGGATGTCAGTGATCAGTGATCTAAAAGAATTCTCAGGGAAAGAAGTCGAGGAAGATCAAGCGCGGAATTGGATTAGTCGTCTTAAGTTGGCATTTATACTTGATCAAGCTTCTGATCACTAGAAGTGTTTGATCATGGGTGATCAGCTTAAAGGACCGGCACGCAATTGGAATCGCCAGCTGAGCAGATCGACGCGTGGAATATGGAAAAAGTCTTGTCGAATAGTTCGAAACTCAGTACTGTGGAAGTGGTCAATCGGCAT
This sequence comes from Peronosclerospora sorghi, assembly GCA_026184515.1. Taxonomy (NCBI): domain Eukaryota; phylum Oomycota; class Peronosporomycetes; order Peronosporales; family Peronosporaceae; genus Peronosclerospora; species Peronosclerospora sorghi. The sequence continues at coordinate 5,174,577 of CM047587.1, read as the reverse complement.
CTCGCCAATACTACTACACGAAGCAGCGATCTGATGAAACCCCCATCGAGTATATTCACCGGTTGAATGATGCAGGAATTCGGGCCAAGTTGTCGATTAAGAAAGGACCGTCTACGATCTTGCGTGAACATATGCAAAATTTTCTCGACACGTTGACTAATCGCAAATTCGCTGATCAACTGGCACTTCTGCGTTTGGATAATTCTATGTATTTGGAAGAGACGCTCCGGGATTATGCACGCAATAAGTCGTGCTAGCCTCAGGCGGCGATCGGCACTAGCCGATTCCGTCAGAAATTTGGCGATGATCGATCATCTGCCCCAGTGCGGAAGCCTCAAGCAATGCGCGCGATCAAGATGATGTATGGAAGTGAACAATCAAGCTCAGATGACAGTGGAAGTGATGGTGATGAGCGTCGTTACATGATTGCTGCTATGCGCGATCAACCTAGTGACGCAAATCAACCTAGTGAGCCTCGATCTGGTAAACGAAGTGAATCAAGTGCAGTTGATCAAGGGGCGACGAATAACTGTACTCATTTTGGATCGATCAAGCATGACAATTTTCGTTTTTGGAAACGCCTGACCTTTCTGAAGTGTGGCAAGAAGGGACACCCGACTGATCACTGCTTGTACGTCTGCCAAGCGTGCGGCTAAATTCATGACGCTGGCAAGTGCCCTATGGAGGAATTCTACAATCGTATTCTCCAGTGGTACAACCCTACCAAGCATGCCGGAATGTTGCCCAAGTAAGCCTAAGACATGTTAAACTAAGGAGCTCGCCAGGTTGGAATCTGGTACGAGACGAGGGTTCTGGTTTGTGTATTTTTGCATATGTGGATAAGAAGAGGTCTGATCAAGCAGAAGAAAAAGATAATGAAAAATGTGATCAGCCTGGTTTACCACGTTCGGCTAATTTCCGTATTGATGAGTTTTCTCGGTCCCCGGTGATCATGGAAGTTGATTTACTTCCGGGTGAATCATGTGGATATTGAAAGTACCACTCACCCAAGAAATGGTTTAAACAGTCCAAGGCGAGCGGTAAAATTAATAACGAACGTGCCACGTTATTTTTTGATTCTGGTGACGAAGTGTCGATCATCTACTCAGCCTTTGCTCGTAAAGTGGGTTGTCAGATTGATACGAGACAAACGCAAGAATGTGTCGGCATCGGAGAAAGTGCATACCTCACAGAAGGGCGCACTAAAATCAAGATTACGTTAGCGGGCTCGTTGGTTTATTATTTACATGCATGGGTGGGCAAACGTGTTGGTCAAGATGCTATATTGGGTATGGATTTTATGATACCAGCTGGTGTTCGATTAGACGTCGCCCATGGTGCACTAATTCTGACTGATGAGGTGATCATCCCATTAGAAGGGCGTCGACAGATGTACGGGTCAAGTGGAAACTATATGAAACTTGATCAGTTCGAGCAGATCCCTGTAGGTCGATCTGCTGAGGCTCGGATTCGTGATCAGCGATCTCGAAAGTTATGGATTACTCGCGAAAAATTGGGTCCCCAGTGTGACTAGGGTCGTGGTTAATTTACGGTATCTGCGTGTTACGAGCGTCGTTGATCATCCGATCATTGTGCAAGACGATACGATTTTAGGTATCTGGATGAACAAAGATGACGTGCCCCGTCGCCCTGGATTTATTTCGGTGGGGTACAATCGCTATAAGGAATGGCAAAATCTCGCGTATCAAGCGTCTACCGATTCTGCACATGACGATCAAGAAAGTGTCGATCGAGGTCCCCTAGTCGAGAAGAAGGAGTATCCTACTCCTCGGAGTATTTTAGTACGACCTACGGATCTGATCGTCACATCTGTGGCATTAGTAACCGGAGGGTCACAAAAGATGCAATAAGTGCAAGAGCGCTGCGATCAGGAGCCTGGAGTGAAAGGTCCGACCCTTTATCACGAAGTTAAACGATCTGTTGCAAGAGATGAGCCTGACCAAGATATGCGTGAACATCCCGTCTTAGCCGATCACGATAAATTAGGTTTGTTTCCTACCGATGACCAAGTGTGCTACCACGAAGGCGGAGATTTGTTTGTGGAAGAGCTGGATAAACAGTTTGCCACGCTGCCTGAGGTGTCCGCAAGTACCGAAGAAGTGACCAAGGATGACTTGCAAGTTGGTGATCCATCGATTAACACAGCAGAGGAAATTGATCAGCTTCGCGATATAATTTCGTCGAAGAAGAATCTGTTGATCGGGAAAGGGAACGCGTTTCCTCCTGCTGCACGTGGAGTTGTTTGTGACATTGACGTAGGAAATGCGCGCCCGATTGCTCAAAAGTGTCGGAAGGTTGCTCCACTATTTCTCGATAAGTTATCAGCCTTGATCAAATAATTATTGGCCACGAAGATCATCCAGCCATCTACATCACCCCGGGTATCACCTATAGTGATCAGAGTGAAGAAGAATTGGGTTGATATTCTATTATGTATCGACTATCGTGCGGTGAATAAACTCACGCGTTTGATCGTGTACCCTATGCCTCTAAGCTCTGATTTGCTCGAAGATTTGGATAAAGCGTTGTGGTTTTGCTCTTTGTATATGGCAAGTGGTTTTTTGGGTCGTGTCTATGGCCTATCGTGCACGTCAGATTTCAGCTTTCGTTACCCCGTTTGGACTGTTTGAATGGAATCGGGTACCCTTTGGCCTAAAGAATGCTCCGCAGATCTACCAGCGGTTGATCGATAATGCACTGTATGGGTATATCAAGGTTAAGGACGGTGCTGACGTGTATGAGTCAACTGATGTATTTACTGCGGGAGAGCCCGATCAAGCGCAAGGCCTGTCTGTGTTGCAACGACGATCATATATCTATGATATCTTGATCCCTGCACCTACATAGACGAACTTGTGTGAGAAAGTGTGGAACCTATTGTAAAAGTGCGATCAGTGGAACTTGTCGATCAGTGTGGCAAATTGTACTGGGGGCGAATTGAGGTTCCTTATTTAGGACATCACGTCTCTAGCCGCGGTTTGGAAACAAATCTGAAGAATTTGGATGATCTGGTCGATTTGCCTTTTCCTGGCACTTTGCGTGATATGCAACCGTTTTTGGGGAGTCTGAATTACTACCGTCGATTTATTGAAGACATCGCGATCTATGCTGCAGTACTCCATGAGTTACGAGAAACGGATTATCAAGAATTAAAGAGTCGATCATCGATCAGTAAGAGTACGGATCGCGAAGACGATCGATTAATCAGGTCGCGAGTAGCATTCAGTATGCTGAAAGCAAAGATTGCGTCATCCCCAACCCTGCGCCATTTCGATCAATCAAAAACGCCGGTGATCGTGGTATCTATGCTAGCAAGTGGGCAGTTTCTGCCGCGTTAGTACAAGAACATGATCAAGTGTATTTTCCCGTCGCATTCGCGAGCCGGACACTGAAAAGCGGTGAGCTGAATTACAGCCCCGTCGAAAAGGAAGTGTTGTCTATTCTGTCAATTCTGGACGTCTACTTTACTACGCTTGTCGGAAAGGCGATCACTGTCCTGTCACGTCGATCCACGTTGAATTTCTTATTAACATCCAACGGGTTAGACGGACGATTCGGGAGATGTGCTGCGATCTTAATGGGAATTGTAGATCAAGAAATGTGTTCATGTAGAAGAGGAGGTACTAGGGGCGTTAGCCGCAAGTATCACCCCTCGCACCGAAATCAATGAAGCCCTGATCGCGATCGCACCGAAAAAACAGCCTCGGCAGATGATTGAAGTACCACCTCCCACGGTTGAGAAAGGCGAAGATCTACACGTGATCAGTTTCGATGGATCTGCTAGTATTAAGCGATGTGTTTGAGCGTTTTTGTGCTATTGTGTGGAAATTGCCGGAGTGGAAGATCGCAGTTGCTGATCATGCACCTAAAATCATGGTGAATGAAGCCGAGTATCTTGGATTGCTTCTAAGCTTGGATCTACTGTCGCAATATCCCAAAGGAAGTGTGATCGTGTGTGGAGACTCGAATTTGGTGATAAGGCAAATTCGTGGCGAAATAGAGTGCAAAGCACCGCGATTGCAAGTACTGCAACAGCGTGCGTTAAAAATCCTTCGCAAATGGCACGATCACGATCTGCTGCACGTTAAAAGGGAGTAAAACAAGAGTGCCGATGACATCACTTCTACAGCCATGCGGTATGGGGTACGATGTGAGATTGATGACGAACGCCAGCTGGAAGAGCTAGCTGATCTCAACAGATTTTCAGAAGTGAATACTTGAAGGAATATCCCACTGTCCCGAAAGTGCTGGTGACGACGCGATCACGTAACCTTCGTCAGACGCGATCATCAACGTGGGCCAAAGTATCCATAGAAGGGATAAGGGCGGAACGTGTTAAGAAGGCGAAAGACGAAGAAAAGTGGTTTTGTTTGATTTGCGATGTTACTTGCATGGTAACGTGTCACAATTGAGCGCAGACGAGGTGAAAAAGTGCGCGAAAATCGACGACAGCTATGATGTCGATGACCAAGGGTTGTTGATATACTGTGGAAATATGGCTAAAGGTAAATCCAGCTGTGACCAAGATGATCGAAATGAGCGACACTCTTTGATCAAGCAGGTCTTACGTGAAACCTACATGCGGATGTCCTCCACCATTATCAGGTGAGTTTGGAAGGTGAACACCAGAGTATAGGGCGTACATATCAGCGGATCAGACGATATTTTCATTGGCGTGGTCTATTTCGAAGCGTGCAAAGATTTGTTGGATAATGCGTAGATTGTGAGACGGGGAAGGGCCAACCTACGATCAAGGGTATGTCGCCTGGAAACATTGAAGCTACGTACCCATTTCAGGTGATAGCTATGGATCATATCCCGTCGCTACCTCGTTCAACTGACGGGCATACGGAATTTTTGATCTGTACTGATCTGTTCACGGGTATGGTGATCGCAAAAGATGGATCGTCTGTACAGCTCATAAAGTCGCCGAAAATTATGCGTAATGTGTATTTCGACGATTTGGAGCTAGTAAGGTGATTAGATATGATCGAGAACCCGGTTTTATGTCCGAAGTATTTCGTGCGTTCAACAAGATCGTGGAACAACGACAGTGCCACTATGACATAACGTCCACAGGTGAGCGGCAAGGCAGAAAGAACGGTGCAAACAATCACTCAGGCGATTAAGATGTTTGTGTCAGACGTCGGTCCGAAGGATTGGAGTTCGTATGCAGAGCGACTAGTATTCGCGCTAAGTTATAACCCTGATCGCATTCGTGGAGAAACACCATTTTATTTGGCGTATGGGTGGGATCCGCGATCATCGTTGGAATCAACATTGTAACTTGGGGAATTCGGCGTAAGGACCGTGATGCTCGTCGGTGGAGATATAGGCTGCAGAAAGACTACAGTTACGCCCGTGATCAAGTGAGCACTCGATTGCACCAAGCAGTGGATGATCAGGCTGAAAAGCATTATGATAAGGTGACACCACACAAGATCGAAGCTGGATCAAGGGTCTGGTTATACCTCGATCGGGTGAAAGAAGGTTTCGCGAAGAAACTGGCGCATATGTGTAATGGACCCTTCAGAGTCGATGAGGTGATCGGTGATCATGCTGCAAGATTGGTTACGGCTGGCACCGACTATCGCATATTCCCAGTGGTACACCTATCCAAGTTGAAATTGGTCAAGGAATTTCCAGATCACCCCACTACTGTGCTAGCAGCTGGGGTAGAAGATCGTTTTGATTTCGATGAAGCTTTACTACCCAAAGACAGCTGGGAAAGAACCCTATAGACGGACGAATTTGAAGTTGATCGCATCACCTATGTCCGATCTGGTCGAAAGACTAGCTATGGTAGAACGTTACGCAAATATCAAGTCTACTGGAAGACTTATGACGAGTCGTCATGGGTAGACGAGGCAGATCTGAACTGCGATGCTCTGATCAAAGACTTCGAAAGGAAGATGATCAACAGACATCTGTTTGATGTAATGCAGGTGGACGAAGAGTCCCACTAACGAATGATCGACGAACTGGCCGTGAAATTATAATTGAAGAACCTTTGATTGGATAAGAGCTATTGACGAAACTCACGATTGATGGAGAAGTGACGATTGACTTGACGTGGAGAATTTACGATGGATATTGCGAGATATGGTGATGGAGCAACGGCAGATGAGCCGATGGAAAATTGATTTATATTATGCATAAAAAGTGACGAAGCAACAGTTGGAAATGGTATGATCAAGAGTGTTATTGATTTAAGAAGAAGTGATCAACCAGCTAGCCTGACCCATAGAACTTACGGCAAAGACGAGGGATATGACGGCCAGGATGATCCTCAACAGAAAGACGATACTGGATCCGCCAAGGTTCATAAGCGTTGAATTCGTGCAGCGCATCCTGCAGGGTCCGAGGTGGTGGATCTGATAGGTACCCTGGGTACTATGATCCACCAACATCTGGAGCATATTTCAGGGAGGATTTCGGGCGCAGTGCGAGATCTCCGGGTCCAAGAAAATGTCGAGATCGCACACCCCGCTGATCATGCCTTGCAAGACGAACTCGACGACCTTTTTCCACGATGCCCCGGCGCGGCTTCTACGCTGACGTCGACCTTGGTAATTTTCACGGAAGAAGGTGTCGCGCTCTCTGAGGCCTTGATCTATGGGGAGATAATGAGTTGACTGCCAGATCGCCTGCGCATGATGGTCCAGGAACGTCTGGTACCTCGCTTCGAAGTCAGCAAACCGGCCGACGGAGCGAAAAGAGACGGGCGGCAGCATACACTTGAAGGATTCCCAGGGGAATCGCGAGTATAGCAACTCCACTTCCGACTGGGTGATCAAGTGAGTACACTACGATCAGTCGAAGGGGCGTTCGTGGCAGCTGGAAACAACCATTCCTCGGGGCGTGTCATGTAGTCGAATACCATTTGTACCAAGACGTTGCCCAGATCTAAGCCGCCACGTTGATACGGAGTCCACGGCAAGATGTCTGCATCTGCTGCACCATCAGGCACCAAAATCAACGACTTGTATGCACCCGTGCGAGGAAAGAGAAACCCGGCAAAGTATTGATCAGGCGAAGCTTCACTCGCGAGCTCGCCGATCGTGTGGCCGGATAGACTTTGTGTGCCGATCGATGCAAAAGAACCACCTTGATTGTCAACTGGCTGATTGGGACCAAATGAACGATCATCATCTGACTTTTCTTCTGGAGTAGGGGAACTTGACGCTGTCTCTTGGACCGAGGTGTGGACCGCGAACGTTGAGCTTGTCTCTTGGGCGAAGAAGTGGGCCGAATGGTGGAATCATCTGGCGAGACACCCTGAGGGTCAGCAGACGAGCTTGAATCTTGATCAGAACTTGCACGAGAGACGCCGGCAACCGGGGCGATATGCATCTGTAGCGACACAACAGCCATCACGGATTGGAGGTGCGAGTGGTACGAACGCAATTGCGCAACTTCATATTGAGCCTGTCGTAACTCGTAGATCAGTGCGTCCCGATCTACAGATACGTGACTGAGGCGGCGCCGCGCTGTCGAAATTTCCGTCTTAAACATGGAATTCTTGGCAGGAATACCCTCCGCTTGGCCCTGCTGACCGACACCCTATCGACACGATCACGTAGCTCGTCAACCTAGGCTAGGGGAGCGACGTGTTCCTCAATCCTCAAAATGTTGGTTTCATTTTCCTCCCGGATGTGATCGCGCTGTTTCTTGCGTTTCTCGGCCTTGGAGGTGAGCCTAACCGCCTTCTAGACCAGACTCTTGTTCTTGGAGATGGCTTGATCATACGCCTTTTGTAGCATTCCCAAGCGGTGTCGGAGTTGATCAAGCGTCACTTGATCTGGGAGCGCCTCAAGACGCGAGATTTCCTGTCTCTGATCAGCGAGGGTCTCCTCCTGGACAGACAGCAGATAACGATCTCGATCACGACCGCCTTCCAGATCGCGGATCTGGGCGCGTTGGTCGGATATGATTGCCTTAGCAGCTTTTAGTTTGGACTCGAGATCGTTGACCTTCTCTCGGACATAATCGCGCAGGGGCACAAGCTGCTCATGTACCGCTTTATCTTATCCTCGCGATCAGCATCGTGACGGATAGCGCGTGTGAGTTGCTTTCGAAGCATCGGGACGGTGTCTTCGAGCACCGAGAGCGAGTTAGTCAACACGACGACCACCTCCTATCGCGTGCGGAGCGTCTCCTGCTGAGAGCACGCTTGGTTAATCACCGAGATGATAGCGTCTACTGTAGGCCGATCGAGTGATGAACCGCTGTTCATGATCGCTGAAGCGCTGTTCGGAATTGCTGAGGCACTATCCTTGATCGCTTGCATGATCGAATTCTCGAAGGAAATTTGGAAAAGCCTGATCATGAGGACCTGATCAACGATGTCACGGTTGGTGGATGATGAATGCATGATCATGATGACATATCATTGAGTGGTAACGTCGTGATCGATAGTGAATCGATCGATGGGAGAAAGGGCTGATCATTGAGCGGAAACGACTTGATCGATGATGTAACGGTTGATGGGTGCAACGGTATGATCGACGATGGCATGATTGATGGGTGTAATGTCATGATCGACCCCCTCCCCAACCGCTGTCCGGCAGGGACGAGGCTCAGGGGCGGCTGTGGTGAAGTGTACCGTAGATTTTGTAGCTAACTGTGGAAGGCGTATCGAGATTTTGGGTACAACTGTGTGTAAAACTGTGGCGGACATGCACGGGCCATCGGATTAGAAGCGGCACTATATACGGGTACTTAACGGTAAGTGACGGACGACTGAGATCAGGTTGACTGGTCGGTGGAGCACATCGGGATGGGTAGTTATGATTGGTTGATATTAGGTAATTGGTAGATTTTATAATATAAGCTTTAATAAAGTTCTCCTTTTGAGTCCGATCACAGAGATCATCTTAGGGACGGCGTGATAACTTCGCGCCTCCCTTCCTTTGCACATGCAACTCTTCACGTCCCGGGAGGGAGCACCTAGTGCACGTTTTGGTCCACCGACAGACGTGGAGCTCTTGGGAGCTCGTCTTCAACTCCGCCCGCTGTGCCAGCGGTAGTTTTTCGTAAAGGTTGGGAAAGTGATCGAGAAGTGCGCTCTCACCTCTTCCCCATTGGTTAACATCTGGACCCTAGAAGTTCGGCTTCTCTAAGCGCCCCACGGGAACTCTAAGTGGATTTTCGTGAAATCCGTCGATCTGCACACAGGAAATGCAGGTTGCCCCCCCCTCCTCTTAGGTCTAAGCTAGGAATACATAGTATATTGGGTGTTCCATTAGTGGACTAGGCTTAAGAGGCTCGGCGATCAAGTGGTGAAGCCTTCCACCACCTGATCAAGTACCCCCTTCGCTGATAATCCCCTGATCATCGATATGCAACCTGCTACCTGCGATCATCAACCCACAATCGCGCCAATTCGTGCAGGATCCATCATCGATCTTCGATCATCTATCATTGCTCTTGATCACCCCTTGATCATCGATTATCGACCTTGATCATCCCCTTATCATCGATCTTGATCATCGACATGTGATCATACGAAATCTCGTTGATTCACCACAAGATCATCAATCAGCGGTCTTGATCATCGACTTTTGGCACCTGATCACACCTGATCGAGCCTGATCACACCTGATCGCACTTGATCGACACATCGTTCGATTCGCTACGAATTCATCTCGATCTTGCATCGGAACCTCGCGGATCTACGTCCCAGTCACCTGAAGAGCGACCCACGCCAAAGCCGTCGGGTACACAAGGTGAGCAAGATATAGGACAGTCACAAGACAACCGGAGGGACCCCCTTCGTTAGTCGGCAGTCCGGGCTCTGTGGGAACGCCTGATCGAACCTCAAAAATTCTGACCAGCCGCTCCACCACATCTACGACTCGGAGTTTCAACTATTCTGAGCAAGGAGGACGGAAAAACCTTTTAACAAGATACTCAGAATGACGCTGGTTGCCACCCGATCTTGTCCGACCTGCCTTTGATTTCTGGAACGGCTGCCAGACCGTACCAGATCGCTGTGTGTGATCCGATCTTATCCGACCTGCCTTTGATTTCTGGAACGGCTTCCAGACCGTACCAGATCTCTGTCTGTGATCCGATCTTGTTGCTCAATTGGGGTTTCATTCAGATCGGCATTAGCTCGATGGTTAACCCTTTAATTCATGTCTGAGCGAGAACGCCACAGGGGGATCCACCTCCCATTGGTACTCTCTGCCTTCTTATGGCCTACACAAGACGACACCCTTAAGTGTGTGTGTCACAGGCTTTGAGGGCCCGCACAGCACGTAGATAGGTTACCCGTAGCAAGATGAACCCGAACGTGCAAGACGGGAGCTTGAGTGATTACGTGGCAGTCAAGACGACCACAATCAAGTCTGTCCAGTACCTCGAACGGATACGGATTGCCACTCGTGAGTCCCTCAAGGGAGCGTAAGTCAGCATAGACTTTTTAGGTATTCATCTCTACAAGTATGGATCTGAATCATTAGTAGGATCAGGAAGAACTCCAGATGGAAGAGATGGAACATTACTCCCGCTGAGAGTACGAACGGGAGTACGAAGCACCAAGACAAAGTGACAGTCCCTGAGAGAGAAGCGTCAAAGGTACCTCCCGTCCAGCGCATCGCACGCAAGAAGTGTGTGTCGCAGCAAATGGAGCGAGCAGCTGGTCGCATTGAGCTCAAGTTTTCCAGTCGTGGGGCCCCCCACGTGTCATGCATATTTGTGCTTCGATTGTACTTGCGGCTATAAAATTCCCAACCAGATGCCAGGATCTAAACTGGAGCCTCCCACTGACATTTTTGATTTGGTATTGAACGTCGTTGGCATTCCGGAGAGCAGCAGTATTCGACGCTTCGAGACCAGGACCATCCGTACCGCCTGAGAGAGAGTCGAAGCCTGAGAGAGTGGGATGTAAGATCCACGCAGCGACATTTACCAGCGTTTGGTCGAACGAGAGTATGAGCATTCGTTGTGATCTTGTTCATGTCCTGTGTCAATGGCCTCGATGCGATGCCGCGTTTGATCTTCCGATTCCATTGTCATCTCATGAAACTTGATCGTGTCAAAGTGCCATCCGTTGGCAAACAGACTCAGGATCAGTCTGTATGGAACTCGTGGTGCTTTGCCAATGTCCAAATTGACTAAAACAATAGATGAATAAGTCTGTCCTGCTACTGCAAGCATTTTGGGAAGGAAACGTTGCGTACTGTCTGTTGGAAGTGCACTAGCGGTGCGCAGAACTTCAAGGTATCGACGCCAGAGTAGTAGCCCACTGTAGGGAATATCGAATGTTCTAGAAGGAATAGTTAGTACAGTAGGTGGTGAGGTGGTAGGAGAGCCAGGTGTAGGGAGTTCTCACGTCGAGATTGGTAGATTCACTGACTCGGCCCCCGGCGGGGGGCCGAAACGCGTCTGGCACGCATTCAATCAAGAAGTCGTTGCATGTGTTCATTTTCGTTTTTACACGTTATGAGCCCAAGCGGCTCGGCGTGTGCACTTCTGTGGAAGTCGGAGACGAGCAAGAAGAGTTCACGCTCAAGTCGTCGCGGAAGCAACGGGCTCCGACGACAGGGGGAGCGGAACGGCAAGCACGTGACGGACACACCGTGGCACTTTACGCCCGCGAAAAGGGCGACCGAGTTCTGCACTAAGGAGCAAGAGCGACTCATGCGGTGACGGATTGGAAGAGGTCAGTCAAGGAAGAGGACGAAGACAAGCTGGAAAACTACGGTACAACAAGTCAAAACGGACTTGGTGCGTGAAAAGGGGGAGCCAGATGCTTGCTGGAGTACACGGCAGCGTAAGATGCTGATCAGTGAGCGGGGGAACCAGAAGAAGACTTGTGATGACAAGCGTGGACACAGAAGCTCGCTGAGAATTGCGCAGAGTAGGCATGCGCGCAGCGAGGCTAACGCAGGGACGGCGCAACGAAGCTGTGCAGCAAGGTTAGCTGTACACATGTGAACAAGACGGATACGACTCATGGCGTCGAGGGGGAGTGTTGGAAGTGCACTAGCGGTGCGCTGAACTTCAAGGTATCGACGCCAGAGTAGTAGCCCACGGTAGGGCATATCGAATGTTCTAGAAGGAATAGTTAGTACAGTAGGTGGTAGGAGAGCCAGGTGTAGAGAGGTCTCACTTCAAGATTGGTAGAGCCACTGACGAGGCCCTCGGCGGGTGGCCGAAACGCGTCTGGCACGCGTTGAATCAAGAAGTCATTACATTTGTTCACTTTCGTTTTCTACACTGTCGTCCAGCGCCGTCCGGTTGACGAGCCCGAGACTGTGTCTTCCCTGTTCATGTCAGACATTCAAGGCTGTAGACCTTGCACTTTGGCTTTGAATCTAGAGTCTTCTTCTCATCCTTGTGCCCAAAATTGACATTTCCCTGTGACTTCTTCTTAGTGCTCGGGAATGGAGTCGATGCCTTTGCATCAGCAGTAATTCCGGCTCCATTGCTCTCTTGGAGAATACGTTGGTACTTGAGAATCAATGGGGAGATACTTTTCTCGCTAGAGTTGGACTTCGCGGATTCAGGTTCATTGCGCATCTGGACAAGTATTTCCATTCTTTCGCTGGCGGGTCGAGATCCAGGTGGAACCTTCGACGCGGGGACATTGTTACCATGATTATCTGTCCCCGTGGGTTTGGAGTTCTTCTTCGTGCCTGGCTTCTTGGCCATGTTCAGCGCTACAAATCGCTTTCGCAATGCTTCCATGGTCTGATTGACGCTTGTATCTTTATTCTGCCTCGCGCTGGCTTGAGTGCCTTGAGAGCTATGCGTATAAGTTGAAGTTGGACGCCCTTCTATCTTGCCGACGCCTGAGATCTCCCGAAGCTGCTCAAAATAGTGCCAGGTTGTGTCCGGATTCAGTCGTTGTAAGTATTCATACACAGGCCCTTTACGGTTGTAGCCTTCCCATGGTCGACAGTTGATGGCTGGTATAGAGGTTCCAAATGTGTAGCCGGTGCGTACACGCACGGTGCGGCTAGCGCACAGAGGAAGAATTTCCTTAAGCGGCGATACGCCGCTACTTAGCCGATACGCCCTTGTATAAGGGCCTAGTGGGAGATCGCTCTCTCACTCGGGGCCAAGATTCCCTGAGTTTACTGTTAGTAAACACTAACGCCTTATTCCAAGGCTTCCCTTAGTAATGGGGTAGCTATGGGAGGTGCTACCTTTTGCTACAACACACACTGCGCGCGCGACCGTTCTGCGTCGTGCGCCTAGCAGTATTCAGTGTATTTTGTAGACTGATTTATTTATAAAATTAGCCTAACCTAATAAGCTAATATAAACTATATGCAATACTAAGTAGAACTTACTTAATTCGTACCTAGCCAAAATGTAGTGTACACCACCTGTGTGCCAACACGTGGCAGGCTGACACGCCTTCACCAAGGGCTCCTGCCCTGATTGGTTAAAACAACCAATAGGTCCGAACCTTTCGGACTGGTCAATACTTGGACTTAACCGTTGTGTACATACGTACACCAACGTAACCAAATGCAACCCCGTTACACGATGTAGTGTGAGAGAGATGGATGGAGCCTCCATCCGTGAAACATGTCGGTAATCCTGGCGTTGATCTCTGCCTACTTGGCCTCGACATGAACATCTCGACCATTCCTGTGATGAGCAGACGTCCTTGCGATCGATGCTGGATGTCGACTCTTCCTGGAATCGAGCTCCATCTCTTGTCTCACCTCCTGTGGAAGGAAATTTATGGCAGCTTTCAACTGTGGATACAGGTACACTTCCGACTTTGAACACCGTGAGCCTTTGCACCTTCCGGCGTCTCCTGCAGAGAATGATACCTCTCACGAAAGC